>CM046879.1:217346047-218546047 GCA_025667525.1 Glebionis coronaria | reverse complement strand
CACGTGTGTAGGCTGTAATTCGATAAATTCATGCTTGTGATCATTAAGGACCATCTGTTTGTTTATAAGAATAAGAATGAGTTAATAATTAGTTATAGATTACCCTGAATTGGCCGAACAATTAAAAACCTGTACCTTGAATAATTAACATGTGATTAAGACTTAATCTTTTACATTATTTGACCGTGTGATTAAAAGATAATGAAATCTATATTGATTCTTCAAAAATTAAGAGCCCTTTTAAGACTTTGGGGTTTACCAAAAAGAAAGTGCAAATGTGTTTTGACAAACGTTTTAACAAAGGATTTTTAAGGGATTATTCCCTTATACCCAGAACATTTAACTAAACTCCTGTTTAGGGTAAATGTTTGTGCATACCTCAAAACAACCAAAAAGAGATCGAGGAAAACATTTAAACCATGACTTGAAATTTAAAACGACAAAGTTTGCTTGTCAACTAAGAAAAATTTTGACCAAAGTACAAACAAAGAATTTTTCGAACAATTACGAATCTTATTAATTATTTTCGATAAATCAATAAAGATCATGTTAATTAAATTCAAATTTATTTTGAACATTTTTATAATTGGTCGAACTAAGAAAATTAAAATTTTTACGTTACGTTTCATAAAAATTAAATATTTATTATTTAATTAGTTGTAATAATTATCGACGCTTTAGAAGCCGGATTGAGTAAAATAGATAAAAATAATAGTTGAGACGAAACTAAAACATAGAAGATATGAAGAAAGAAATTTTGAATTAATACGGTCATGTTATATATATTTCATCAGGAGAAAGTGAATGTAGATACTGACACATTATGTAGAAAAGATAAAGAATCAATTAGGACATGTTCCTTAGTAATGATTGTGCAAAATAAATTGCCGAACAATTTAGAAATAAACAATGCTTGTAAGAAGGATAATATAGATAATAAAAGGGGTTCGCGGCTAATGTGAACCATTAGAATTGAGAAGCCGATGGCGTTAAATGTTTTAAAAGTCCACTTGTAATTGTCTAAATATGGAGATTTAGAGATTTAGTTAAGTTGGAATCTCGTAAGTATAAGTATTCTGTTCCTGTCATTTCTTACTAAGTGTATCTTTTTCTAAAGAAGTTGTGCTGATGGCAAATTATGAAGGCAGACATCGCCTCATACATTAGTAAACGACTAACTATTGCAAAGGTCATCATTTGAATTTGATTCGATTTGGGTCATCGTCGACAGACTGACCAAATCTGCTAATATCATTCCTGTTAATGATAGATTCTCTATGAAGGAATTGACCCTTTGTATTTAAAGGAGTTGTGAAAACACAGTGTGCCGTATCGATCATCTCTATCAAGATCCTCGCTTCGCATCGAATTTCTAGATATTTGCTCAGAAGTCATTGAGAATGAATCTTGATGAGAGTACTGTTTACCACCCCAATCGAAGGGACGAGGTAAAGTAACGATACAAAATACTATAAGTGGTGTTCTATGTTTGAATGATTGACCTTTGGTAATAAACTGTATAATCGCTTTCCTTTGGAAAGATTATCATTGATAATTATCGTGTTAGTATCGAGATCGAATCTTGTTAGGATCTATATTAGAGCATCTGTAAGCAGGAGTTGGAATGAAGACACCCGACATACACCCATTGTGAGTTGGACATACCTTTTAGGTTTAAGGTTTCCTATGATGGTGAACCTAACCTTACAAAATACTCGACCCGCGAGACCTGAAATGATTGTTGAAATTAGGATCTGATTATTGACTGTCGGTAGTGGGCAGGAGGTTATGTGAATTTGAAATGTAGATCTTGAAGTGCCAGATGGGTAGCGAAGTTATGCCAAAACTTTTAACCATGGAAAAATGAATTGATGATCTGAAAGATCATGGGATATAAGTCCCCGTGATATGGGACCATTGAGATGTAAAAATATTGGTTTGAAAGGCATATAAGCTGGATCTACCCTATGACTTCAAGGGCTGCGTGAATTATGTTTCATATATCGAACTTGATAAAATGACTATCAAGTGAAAATCTGACTATTCCTTAATGAAGTTTAGATCGGCGAAAAGTTGCATTCATCAAAAACCCGTGAACATCATGGATAGAGAAAGTAAGTCAACATTAAGCCTGATCTTATTCCCGTAGTTATGTTTGATGAAACTCGCGTATTGCAATGGAATACACTTGTGAGAAAAGACCGAATGTTCAGGAAATACCCACATGGCTTTAACTCTATAAGAAGCGAGTAGTAATATAAGATGATCTTTGAGGACAAAGATCCTGTTTAGGGGTAAATGTTGTGACAATCCGTCAATTTATGGTTGATATTTTATTCTCAAGTATTATTTAAAAACATTATTTTAATGTTATATTATGAACTCACTTATTTCTGGGAAGAAATTTGGATTTACGTCTTGAAGTAGCATCGACTACGTCTAAACCGGAGGATTCTACGTTACGTGCTTACATTTACATACACCATCTTTGGTGACAGTCTGATATTTCAGGAAATAAATTTATCCGTGAATATTATTTTGGAATTTTAAATTTGTGTTGGTTCATAAACTCACAAATTTACGAGAAGAGATTAGGACTTACGATTTTAATTTAACGTCATTTACGGCTAAACCGAAAACCTTAGGATTACGTATTTACGTTTTTGAATTCCGTTTTTGATGAGACAATTTTTATTAGTTTCGTTTTGTGCCGTTGATTCATAATTTATAAAAACGTTTTTCGTAAAACGACCTAAGGGCACGCAAATCGAGGAAACTAGAATCGAGGAATACCCGTAAATTAGCGGGATGGGACAAAACAAGTTTATCCCACCCCACTAACACATGGGATGGCCAAAAGAGGACACCACATCCATGATGTGGCACCCTTGTAGCTATAAGCTTACACATGGAAGCTTAGCTTCACATGAAAGCTAACTTTTCCCACCAAACTAGCAAAAACCACTTAACTTTACCATTTACTTCCATTTCACATGCAAACCACTATAAACACTCTCCTCTCTCTCTAAAATTCGTCCACTATTCATAAAAAACAACCCTCATTTGATCTATGATAGCCATAAAATCATGTGTTACTCATACACATGATGATGCTACTTTGAAGCTTTGAAGATTGGAGGTGATTCTAACATCCAAGGAGAAGATTTTTTGGTGTCATAGGGATGATTTTCCATGAGAATTTTATAAAGGTTGGTAGACTTGAATATGATATTGGTTTATCACAAGTTTTGCCATCAAAATCCAAGCCTTCTTCATCAAAGACTCATCTTTTCATCACTAATGGTGGTATAGAGATTGTTCTTCCTATCCTCTTGTTATTTTGATTATGTAATCTTGTATTTTCTTTATTTATGTATATGTATATGATGATGAATGATAATTAAAAATATTATGTGGGGCTTTGGTGTTGATAGATTTGATAAACATGGGTAAAAAGATGGAAAAACCACATGTAAAAATGGTTAAATCTTGCTTAATAAGATGGTTGTATAAAAATAGTAAGTAACCAAATGTTAAACTGATAAAATGGTGAAGTGGAATCAATATACAGTAAGTATTAGGTGTTATATACATGTGAGAGTTGGCCATACAATGGAATCATAAAAATGAGTGAGATATGATCAAAACAAGTTTAGAGTGCAAATCTGAGTACACTGTTTTGGACGAATTTTATAAAATACTTAGAGTTTGATTCATCAGTAGCTATAAGGGAATAAAATGAATAACATATCATGTAGTTTATTCCATAAAAATTTGGGCTTCTATCTCCATATAGAACTCTAGATATGGCTGTTTTGGTGAACATGAAACTAAAAATCAGATTTTTAAGAATTAATGTTTAATAGTATTATATAAGCACTCAAACTAATATAGTATAAAATGTGAATTAAAACCCACTAACTTATAAATTTCATTTATATAAATATGTATAAGGTTAAATAAGTTGACACTTTATAAAAATGGTAGTTGAATAAGATTTATAAGTATAAAAACTATAAACATGATTCTTATGACTTTTCGGTTATTACCGTAAAATTAACGTTTTTCGCCAATTAAAACTTAGATGATCAAACCCGTCTAATGTAAAGTTTTTAAAAGTCATATAATGATATATAAGTACCTAATACAAGTAAAAACCGATAAAACCCGAACTATAGGACATGCGGACATTAACGAGCTAAGGTAGCATATTGGACTAATAATTTAACTAAATAAGTTAAACACTTATAAAAATTACTTATTGGGCTTAACCCATTTGGGCCCAACATGTAAAGTATAAATACTGATAATACAAGTATAAAATGGATTAATACAAGTTAAAGAACTTATAATAGGCTTATTGGGCCTAACACATGTAAATAAGTAAAACTAGTATAAAAGTTACCAATACATAACACTAAAATGAGTAAAAAAGAATGTATAAACCCACTTGATCATCATATATATGAAATCATCATATGTATACATAATTGTTATTTTTATAAAGTCATTGGACACAAGTCTAAGACGAGTATTATTTGTCTAGGTTTCCGTGATTGAAGCACGTACCATACGTCCGAATTGCCGATAACCCGCTTTCCCACATCAACGTGAGTTCATAGCCTCGCACTCTTTTAAATGTTTTTATGAAATGTTTTATAAACCCGCGAGGGAGATACCATGTTAGTTTTTATAAAATAGGACACTAATTGTCCCGATTGTCTATTTATTGATTTGGACCCGAACGATTGTATGACCCGATGAAAGATTAAATGACCCGATAGATGAAATAAAATGGATTATTAAAGTTAGGTTATGTCACTAAAAGTCCCATTAGCATGAATTGTGAACTACCGGGATTTGGTAGACGCTTATGCATATAATAGTACTATTTAGGGACGATCACCCCAGTTCGCGCCTTGACGGTTAATCCCCGTCGTGCCACATTGATTGGTAAGCGAATTTATGTATGAGAAGATTTACACAAGCGTGATTATTGTGACGACACGCTAATTTAGATGGGCAAATTAGTTTCGGGTTAGCTACCCGTTTTTTGTTGTAGTAAGGTAACAATGTCATGCGGCTTATAATAATCCAATTAACGAAATACTGCTATACGCACCAAATTACAATATATTGCCTGACTAGCAATACGGGGTCATATTATTGATATTATGTTTGTGTTTTGGTTTTACATAACCATATTCATATAACGGTTTTTATTTAACTCTACACGACGTTATAAAAACGTATTGTATGATACTTTTACGACATTGGTTCGTATAATGATTTTGAAGGCGAAAGCCTATATTATGATTTTTGATAAGGATTTGTATAAAATGACTTCGGCTATTTTATGGCCTATTACAAAGATTTGTACAAAATGATTTTCGGTAATAATTTTATATCGATGTTATATTGATGGATTTCATTAAACTCTATGAATTCACTTGGCGTTATCACTGACCTTTTCTTTTAACATGTTTTATCTCAGGTACTTGAAGGTAATTCTCAGGAAGACAACAAGAATTCATGGCCCGCACTTAAATAATAATTTCCATTCAAATGCTTTGTAAAACCTGTATAAAATACAATGACTTGGGACCTATGTAAATTTGATATTTATGAATAGAAATGCTTTATTATTAAACGACGCGATTTTTAAGCGTTGTCTATGATGTGAGTAATGTGCTATCCCGTAACACCAACGAGTCTTCCGTTGTATTGAATTGTGTCAATTTGGGGGTGTTACAGACTGAATGGCTTTGACGTTCGTCCTAAATCGGTAGCGTTTTACCTCCGGTACCGTTATACGATATTAAATACCATACCTGTGATTAGGTAGATTCAACTAAGAATCTCCTTGATAGGGTTTCGCGGCTATACTAGCCGTTATCTTTACTCGACCGTCTCAAAGCAAGACTGCGAACATAAAGAGTGAATCAATTGGATAAATATCCGCTTGATTAAAGTCGTCAATTCAAATTCCTGGAACAAGTTTGATTTATTAAGAATCTTACCATTGTTTCTTTCTAGTTGACACAAGTTTGATTCATAAGAATCTCACAAGTCACCTACCGTAGCGCTGTTTGATGTTGACGGTAGAAGGATTTCCATTCGTCACTATGAATATCACTCTGAATATTCTGGCAAGACCATAAAGATATTGCGTAGAAACCTGAAACGAGTTTGAATCAATTCAGAATCAAACCACTGTTGCTTTTCAGTTTTACATATGTTCAATTCATAAAGAATCTTACATATGACCTACCGCAGTGCTGTTTGATGTTAACACTGGAAGGATTTCCACTCATCATTGTGAATACTAAGTAGTATCACTCTGAGTGTTCTAGCAATATCACAAGGATATAGCGTAGGACTCTCTTGATCTTCATCCGTGTGTCCTAACGAGATTTGATTGATCTCTTGGCTCTAGACTCGATTTGTGAAACTTTTAGTGTTCGGAGGCTGGAGCAGATGCCACCTATTCAATATCAACTATCTCGGAGTGAGAAAGTCAATAGAAGTCATGTTGATCTCCGTGACAATAAAACAAACTTCTTTTGAGAGAAGTCTGAGTAGCTAGGAAAGGGTTGTGCTTCACATCACTGGGTCCATGATGAGTTGTCTTCATGATGTGTTGACACGGTTTCTACCTAAGTTGTATGAAGGGATTCTTTCTTTACACCCTTTATCCTTACATTTCTTTTTCATTCTTCAACCCCTTCAATGCTTACCAAGACATCATTACTAGCACCTTGTTGTGATTGTTCCAGTGCTAGCATCAGTACTTAGTCGGCATTCAGCTACGTTCACATTCTACTCCATCTTTCCTAAGGACTTCTAATAATCTATTGGATTATCCTTGGGAAGATCCCTCCGGTTTTGGTTGGATCATAGGTCTTAAACCTAACCACCCTTTTGACACCAATAACGTCCTGAATTAAAGATGTTGTAGGTATTTGATCGAAACCATGAGTGCTTGAGTCTTTAGATCATATTTTAATCACATTTTCTCCCCCTATCTCTAATATAAAAAATATTTTGATATTAGAGATATTAAGTTTGATTAAAATATATTGTAAAAAATAGTCTTGAAACTTTTCGGGAGAAAAATGTGTCAAACTTAGCATGAAATTTTGAAAGCTCCCCCTCAAAAATTGATCCAATGGAATTGTCATTACGAGGATATGATCCACATTAAACTTTTGAGGATAGGATTTTGTTGAACACATAATTTTTGAAAGATTTTGAATATCATTGAGAAATTCTTGAAAAAAATGTGTTCAACGCTTTTTGAAAAATCAATTCTTTTTTGGCGAAAAGGTTTTTCTAAAGCATAAACTAGAGTTCATAGACTTTGAATGTCTTGACGAATCCACTCAAGTGTAAGAAGATTTAACTTCTTTTGCTAAGGGTAAGAGCACGAAATCGTACACTCCCCCGTGAATATAGTTCCGGATTGCAATCTGAAAGTGATTACAAGCCATTATGTTGAGCTCAAAACGTTGAATGTTTTGTGGCAAGCTCAACCCGAGATAGATTACTCTACCCGTTGTTGGAAATATTGTCCAAAAGAGACAATTTCCTTTCTGAAAGATAGAAATGACATGTTTTGAAAAATATTTACAACTTTCATTCGAGCTTTATGTACACACCCGTGTCGTTATTGAGCGACATTTCTAGGTACGTCCATATTATTGATACTGAAAGACATGTCGAGAAGAATATTTTTGGATTATCAAAGATTTTTTAATTTTGTATTTTGCTTTTTCATTAATATTTACAGGTAGATGTTTGATAGACGAATCAAGCAGGCTTCTTTGCCAGAATCTCCAGTTCTGCTGGAGTCAAACATCTCATACCAAATTGCCTAACAAGATACGCAAACCTCTCTTTCGAAAGGGCTTTTGTAAATAAGTCACTTAATTGGTAATCAGTTCCAACAAAGTATAATTCAACAATACCCTTTTCAACTTGTTCCTTAATGAAGTGATATCTGACATCAATGTGCTTCGTGCGGGAATGCTGTACCGGATTACAGGAGATGGCTATGGCGGACTTTGAGTCACAGTACATAGGTACTTTATCAAAGTGGAGGCCATAATCCGTGAGTTGTGTTCTCATCCAAAGAACTTGAGAACAACACGCAGATAGAGACACATACTCCGCTTCGACTGATGACAATGATGTGCAATCCTGCTTCTTGGAAGACCATCCCACAAGCTTATCTTGACCTAGAAATTGTGCACCACCAGAAGTACTTTTACGTGTATCAAGACACCCTGCATGATCAGAATCTGAATAGGCCGTTAGAAAGAAACCGGTTTCCCTCGGATACCAGAGTCCCATGTGAATGGTATTCTTAAGGTATCGAAAGATCCATTTAACCTCCTTGAGGTGCTTTTCAGTGGGTCGTGCTTGATATCGTGCACAATAGCATGTAGCATGATGAATATCAGGTCTGCTTGCTGTCAAGTACATGAGGGACCCGATCATGGAACGATATCTCGTTTGATCTATGGGTAATCCCTCCAAATCAGAATCTAGGGATGTGGTTGATAATGCTGTCCCAACGGGGTCACATGATGTCATACCATGCTTTGTGATTATCTCTTGACAATACTTACTTGGTTAATAAAGATACCAATTGGGGATTGGTGAACTTGAATTCCTAGAAAGAATTTTAGTTCGCCCATCATAGACATTTCAAATCTGCTATGCATTACTTTTTCAAACCATTTTGAAAGTTTTGGGTTTGTAGACCCGAAAATAATGTCATCAACATAAATCTGCACAAGCAAAATGTCATCCCCATATTTATAAGTAAACAAAGTTAGATCAATGGAACCTTTTGAGAAACCTTTGGAGACCATAAATTTCGAGAGCTCGTCGTACCACGCCCTTGGAGCTTGCTTGAGTCCCTAAAGTGCTTTGTGGAGACGATACGCCTTGTCAGGATAATGAGGATTAACGAATTCTTCCGACTGTGTGACAAGACTTCTTCCTTCAAAGGACCGTTAAGAAACGCTGTCTTTACGTCCATTTGATAGACAATGAATCCCTTATGTGCAGCATAAGCAAGAAAAATCCTGACCGCTTCCATTCGAGCTACTGGTGCAAATGATTCTTCAAAATCAATACCCTCTTTCGGTCCATACCTTTTAGCCACTAGCCTAGATTTATTCTTGATGATCATGTTCTCTTCATCCATCTTGTTTTTACAGATCCATCGAAGATTTAATGGTATTACATCGTATGGTCTGTCAACAAGTTCACAGACTTTAAGTCTTTCAAATTGTTGAAGTTCATCCGTCATCGATTCAATCCAAGCGTGATCAGCCATGGCTTCTTTGGTGTTTTTCGGTTCAGCTGAACTCAGCGAGTGCGAACATACAAACATCGCCATCGGTGTTAAGCTCTCGTCTTGTGCGAACGGGCTGTGAAGGGTTTCCAATGACTTGAACCAAAGGATGATCTCGGGTCCAATGATTTGTTGAAGGATGTCGTTGATAGAACGTATGTATATTTGACGGATAAACATGGCGAGTAGAAGACTCTCCAGTTTCGTGTACCGGTGTACCGAATGGGTTGATAAATTCGTCTTCGTCAGATAATGCATCGTTTGCTTGATTTGTGTTCTCTGGAGCAATGACAGTAGTTGTGGATGTTGTAGGATCGATTGTTGAAGTGATATTCTGAGGAAGTAACTCTGCAGCAACCGGTGTTGAAGTAGATGAAGTTGTATCCTTTTGTTGACGATGATCGGTATCATCATTCTTATCATGAGTGACAGCGGAAGTCTTCGATACAACTTGTTTCTCCCCCGTGAAATACTCATCATACATTGGTCCATATAACATTTCCAACTCTTCAATTGTCGTGTTGACTGTCATATCAGCTCTACGAACATTTTCTGGAACCAGCATTGAACTTGACGGTTCATTGTTATGGTCTTGAGTTCCGAGTTCCGTGCGGTTGTGAAAGGAAGTCGTTTGTCGTTGTAGATCGGGACTTAAACTGTTTTGTTCAAGTGCCATTTCTTGTAATTCATCGAATCGAATGTGAATGGTCTCTACAATCAATTTTGTTCTCTTGTTGTATACTCTATATCCCTTAGACTGAGTTGCATATCCCACAAGAATACATGCATCACCTTTCTCTTTCATCTTATCCAAATTTTCACCATCTCGTATAATGTAACAAGTACATCCAAAAACATGAAGGTGTTTGAGTGAAGGTTTTCGATCATGAATTATGTGATATGGTGTCTTTTCGTGTCTTGGGATAATTAAGGAGCAGTTTTGTGTGTAGCATGCGGTTGACACGGCTTCGGCCCAAAAGTATAGTGGAAGTTTTGAAGCGGATAACAATGTTCGAGCAGCCTCAACTAAAGTACAGTTTCGTCTTTCAACAACGCCGTTTTGTTTGGGTGTTCGAGCAATAGATGTTTCATGTTCAATCCCTTCGGCTTCAAAATAATTTCTCAGATTTGAATTCAAAAATTCTGTACCTCTGTCAGTACGAACCACTTTAACTTGAGCTTGAAGACCACGTTGTATCAGTTTAAGGAAGCTGATGAGAACTTCGGGTGTTTCATCCTTGGATCTCAAGAAGTGAGTCCATGTGTACCTTTAGTAATCATCGACAATTACCAGAATATATTTCTTTCCATTGATACTATGAACATGCATGGGACCACACAGATCCATATGGAGAAGATCTAACCGTCCTTTTGAGCTTGGTGTAGTTTTTGTCTTGAAACTACTTCGTTTAGCTTTATAAAGCTCACAAGAAGAACAAAGATGATCTTTGAGGAATTTCAAACTTGGAAGGCCTCTCACAATATCTTTCTTGGAAAGCAAGTTGATGGTATCAAAACTAAGATAAGATAAACGTTGATGCCATAACCATGCCTGAGTCGATGAAGCTTTAGCCATGAAGCAAATTGGAGTTGATGAAGTTGTGTCTTGAAGTGAAATTGTGTAAATATCAGTACCACGTGTACCGGTAAGTAAGTTATTCCCATCATAATCACGAACAAAACATGTCTTCTTTCTGAAAGCAACCTCCAAATCTGCATCACAGAATTTACCAACCGAGAAAAGATTGTGATTGAGCCCTTCGGCGTAGTATACCCTTTTTATCGTGATATTCCCTTGAACCAAATCTCCATATCCTAGGATCGGTGCAAATTGATCATTTCCGAATCGGACCGTACCCAGGAACTTCTCCACGAAGTTAATTAGAAGCTTGAGATTCCCCGTCATGTGCTTCATGCATCCGGAGTCCAGTATGAAGAGAATTATTTGTATCACCTACAGAATAGTTAGAACACGATGGAGCATTTGCAAAATTTGATACCACAGTAGTTGTGATAGTAGAATCATTAGTGTCCTTATCAACATTTAAAGGCATACTAACACTCGTTGTCACATTTTCTGTTCTATCTTTAGGCATCCATTTATATCTGGGAGGACATTGATTAGCAAACCACCATTTCCAAGACTTGCTAGCAGACTCATATAATTCCTTAATTCTGCTTCTAGGGTTCTTAGTGGTGGAGTCTGATGCATTGCATTTCTTAGTGGGGGTTGCACCAGAATGGTTCAGTTTGCGTTTGGGTTTACTAGCTCTAATAGGCATCGCAACTTGCTTCTTAGTTCTAGTATCTACGCCTTTGACTTTATTCATAGCACACATAGAATGATTAGCAGTAGCACACTTTCCACATTTGACACAAACAAATTTTACATTCATAGCATTCAAATCATTCACATCATTCAAATCGTCATTACATGTGATTACAGACTTTTTGTTCTTAAAAACATTCAAATTCCTAGGGTGTTCTTCTACTTCCTTCATCTTCCCTTGATTCTTGTGTTTCCAGACCTTATCATTCACTTGAGTGCTCTTAAGCTGAGGCCGGCTAACACTAGTAGTGGAGACTATTCCTTTAGTAGAAGACACACGAATATTAGTGTTTCTAGAAGTTTGAGGCGATTGTGTAACTTTGTTTGTGGGCTTAGTGGTCATTCTATACATCCCTGGTTTAATCACATTATTGTGCTAAACGCTTGGTGCTATGACATTCGTCCTTATGGGTTGATTATGTGGTAACCTTTCCTTTCCATTCATCTTAGGGGCAAACACAGGTTTTGCAAACGAGGAATTTGATAAAGCTGATGGTTTTCCCAAGATAGAGGATCTATTCTCTTTAGAGGCATTGGGTTGTCTAACAACATGTTTCTTAATGTTGGGTTCCACAACTTTCCCACCCATTTTAGCAACGAGTTTCTGCAACTCTGCTATCGCTCTGTCCCTGTCTTGTAACTGAGCTTTCAACCCTTTAATTTCCAAATTATGTTCATTCATTTCTTGAAACGTTTTGGAAAGTTTTTCTTGCAAGTTATTATCATGTGGAAAACTACCAACGTCTTTTTGCAAAGCAAGTTCAAGAGAATGACAATGTTTTTGAAGGAAATCAGTTTTGTGTTGAAGTAACTCAAAAGCCTTTTTATCAACATGTTCTTTACATTTCGAAAGCTCAATTTTCAAGACGCTCACATTCTTTGATCTTATCAAGATATTTGCATGCCACATCAGAATATTCATCAATATCAGCACAAGATGTAAAATAAGCACACATAACATCTTTAGAAACGCATTCTTGCAAGAGTAAATCATATTCATCTGAAAAATCAGACTTCTCCATTTGAAGATCATCAACGTTTTTCTCAATACATTCAACATATTTTAAATCATCAAACATTTCAGTCCGAATGAACTCCTCAAACTGAAGAACAGTTTCTTTAATTAATGTCGTATTTAGGATTAATAGTTCTTTCACAAGCAAGGTAATATCTTGAGGAATCAGACGTGTCCACTCATCATTTTCATGTTTTGCCCAATCCCTTTCAACAATAGATTTAACATTATCTATGTGGTGTTTAAGAATACCTAATGTTTTCCTACTCTTGCTTTTAGATTCATCTAGAGGAAGATAGTTCATATATTTGTAAACATTAGATTTCTTAGGGGCAAACGCTTTCTTCCATTGAATTCTCTTTTGTTTGCATTCTAAAAACACTTCCTCACGGGTTTTCTGAGTTTGTTTGTTGAAAATACCATAAAGACTATTCATGTAAGCATAATTATATGGTTTCACAAACTCCTTATTGACAAGTGGTCGACTATCATCATCCCAAAGGGCAGTCTCTTCACTATCGGCACTAACAGGCATGCAATCAAGATCGGTCCTTTCAGTCTCATCAAGATAAAGACGCGGGTTCGCAGCTTGAGCTTTGGCAAGGTACTCGGGACATGCAGAGCTAGCTTGACCCTTAAACATCGACGGAGGTGCTATCATTCTTACGGTTTGAATAGAATCATGCGTGTTATAAACAACTTTCTTCAAAAACTCGACTTGTTCTTCTAGTTTCGCTACTTTTTCAGTTTCTATATCATATCTACTTTTGAAGTCTTATTTTAACGCATCTACCTCTTGTTTCTGAACCTCAAGAATTTTAGCAGAATCGGTAGTGGTCATAGAGAGCTTTTGTTCAAGTTCATTAACTTTGGTATTGGCAAGGTACGTTTTTTGACGTTCATCCATTAAGAAAAAATTATATTGACGCTTCTCTTTGGCTAATAACTCAAGAGTTGTATTATATATGTTTTCAAAATCGTCCTTTTGACATTTTAACGCACTACCCTTGTACCCCTAAAGCTCTTTGGTTTTCTGAAAGAGCTCATCTCTATAGCTTTCAGTCATCTCACTCGATTTGATAAGAGCAGCTTTGCATTCTTCAAAAATTTGAGTGAGCGTAGCGTTTGCCTTCTTTAATTGCTTTTGACTCTTTTTATTTTCAGTGACATCTTTTTGTAAAGTGGCAATTAAATTATCAAGCGCAATACGTTCCTCTTCATCATACTCATTTGCATGTTGATCATCCTCAGACTCATTATTGCACATGTCTGATGAATTAGGTGTGGTATTACTATCAACCGTTTCCATCATACATGTGTCATTAATGGCATTGGGTAGATCACTATGCTCATGAATATCACCAAACACATTATATTCATCAGTAGTGTGTACCTTATCGATTGGCTCATTGTCAAAGATAAGGCCATTGTCATCTTCAGTGACTTTGAGAACTTCTTCAACCTTTGCCATGTACGAGTAATGTGCATCGAGTTCTTGATCAGAATTTTCATCATCAGTGTCATCAAGCATTGCTCCTTCCTCAGCTGACAATTTAACCCCTGCTTCCATCTTCTTGCATAGCAGCATCTTTTCCTTGTGATAGCTGGAGTCTCTAACCATTTTCGGCTTCCTGTATTCCTTTGCCATATGCCCATAACCTTGGCAATTAAAACATTGAATCCCACTCTGCTGAACCACTTGACTTCCAACAGTTTCCCTATTCCCAGTAGCAGCAGCAATCCTCTGAGTATCATACTTGGCAGTTTGTCGATCATACCTCGTAGAACCCTCAACATGCGTTGGATTATGTCGATCATACCTAGAAGGACTTTCACCACGTCGACGTGTGTCATACCTTGGAGGACTCTCAACATATTGGTTCTTTATGTTAGATGATGTGCGAAGATTGTTGTTGGTGGGTTTGTAAATTTTCTTGTAAGTCTTCATTATGAAAGCAATTTGTTGTTTCATCTCTCGATTCTTTTGAGTTTGGTCTTCATCACTATCTTCTTCAGATGATGATTCAGATGGTGGTAATGGTGCTCTTGGCACTTTACCTCGTGATCTTGTGGATGATGAAGACTTAGATGATATGGAATATCATGGTGAGGATGATGTAATGGAGTATGGTTTAGGAGCACGAGAGTGATGGTCTTAAACATGTTGAGTGGTAGTCACCAAAGCAAGTGGATTAGCCGTCTTTACAACACGTTCAGCTTGAATCTCATTTGCTTCATTCTGAAATTGCTTCAAGATATCAAAGAGTCGATGATATGAGACCTCGTCTAACTTTTCTTGTTGTTTCACTAAAGTGACAAATCATGTCCACTCGGGTTGAAGTTGTTGAAGAAATTGAACATTGACTTGCATGGTGGAGACTTGCAGATTATTTCTTGTCATGTCATTCATCATTTTATAAAACCTGGGGTAGTATGAGTCAATTGATTCTCCATCCCTTGAAGTAAAGTTGCGAAAATTCCAAAACAAGTTTGTTTTGACATCTTGTTTGTTGAGTGATTCTCCTTGTTGCAAGCGTTCAATAGCAGTCCACATTTCATGTGTTGTAGGGCATGCATCAACCGTTGAGTAAATATCATCTCCAATCCCACTTAGAACCATATAGATAGCTTCCTTCTCCGCATCATGCCAAGCATAATTTTCAGGTGTGAGATCGAATCTTGTTTCATCACGTTCACTTGCGGGTACTGAATCAGTAGTATCAGTGGCTGGTCTTGGATGAATTCAGATCTTCTTGAATACATATGGTCCATGAGTAATACATTTCCTCAAGGCATCACTATTAGATCTTGTATCAAGGTATCGTATAAAACGAGATTTCCATTGAGCATATCGACCATACACAAGCATTGATGGTCTCTCTTTGTTACCTGCCACCATGATGTTGTTGTTTGTGACACGATATTCTTGAGTAGAATCCATCTCAAAAAAATGATGTGAAGTGAATAGGATCTTAAGTAGATGAAGTTGTGAGAAGATTGTGGTTGAAACTTCAAGAAATTGTGAAAAACCCTTTATCCGGAATAACAAACACTACAAAATTCGGAATGTTAAATTAATGACAAATTCGGAATCTCTAAAAGTTGCTAATCTGGAATAATACTTTATGTTGACCTTATCCGGAATCTTAAATTATTAGCTTATCCGGAATGTGGTTCTTCAGGTTAACCGAAATGTTTCAGCTTTATCTAATCTGGAATACTCCTTAGGTTTATCCGTAATATTGTTTGTGAGGTTATCCAGAATCTCAATGTTGGAGCTTATCCGGAATTTTTATGAGAACCCTTATCTGGAATCAATTTTTCCTCTTATCCGGAATCTCGAAAAATACTCTTATACGGAATTAACCCTTATCCGGAATAAACCTGCATTAGCTTATCCAGAATCCTTTGCGAGCTAATCCGGAATGTGTTTTCTAGGTTATCCGGAATCAGTCTTCCTTGGCTTATCCGGAATACACCTTTATCCGGAATACTATATTCCCACTGCTTATCCGAAAACCAACTGGTGCTTCTTATCCGGAATATCACAAATTATTGCTTATCCGAAATACGTGCAAAACTGCTTATCCGGAATACACAAATCTATGTCTTATCCGGAATAACACCTACACCTCCTTATCCGGAATCAACGTTTCGCTGCGTATCCGGAATAATGAAACCCTCTTATTCCGAAAATTGAAACCATCAAAATCCGGATAACAAACCAAACTTGCTTATCCAGAATGAACTAATAACCCTCTTAATCCGGATAAAGAAATCCTTATAATCCGACTAACAACAACCCTCAAAATCCGGATAAGAACTCGATTTTTTTCCAACTTTTTCCGAAAAACAAACCAAAATTACAACTTTTTAAAAAAATGAAGAAAAATGATAAACACAAATTCCTACCACAACTTTGTAGGCAATTTGTATATAGATTTTGAGCTTGAAAAAACAAAACTTTTTGATACGAGAAGATTTTAAAGATGAAAATCCTACGAAATCAAAAATGATAACCACAAACTAAACACAAATCTACCCCATGGTGATTGATACCAATTGTTGTCCTAAATAATATGATGATAGATTAAGAAATGAGATGGAAAAGATATGAATTTTAGAGAGACAAAGTAGTGAGAGAAAGTAGATTAACTTGGTGAATATTAGATTAGAGAAAATTAGAGTTACAAATGATCATCCACCCTTCCTAACATGCTAGGAAGGGCCTTATATAGCCGGGCTTACATGTAACCATAATGGGCTATATTGTTTGGACCGGGCTTGTCTTTTGGGCTTTAAGTAGCTTAAATCCAAGCCCGTGAACCACGACTATTTAACTATCTATTACAACGTTCTAATAAATATTACAATAGAAACCTATGATCGAACATTCTTGTTTGACTCAATATTTTGAGGCTAACAACTTCCTTATATCGAGCATTGGAGGATGATCTGAGGTTGTTGTTGGTAGGTTTGTAGATCTTCTTATATGTTGTGGTGAGTAAAGACATGAGTTCCTCAATCTTCTTGTCCCTTGAAGTTTGTTCATCATCACTGTCTCCATCTGACTCGGTGTCATACTTTGGAGGTGGAGTGGGGAAAATTGCTTTGGCTTTGTTTCTAGCAGTAGCTAGAGGTTTGGTGGATGAGCTGGATGACCTTGAGGACCTTGAGGAATGTGAAGGTGCTTGATGACGGTAAACGGGTTGTGTTGAAGTAGCAGCCACAAAACCAATAGAGTTAGCAGACCGTTCTGCCTTTTCAGCCCTAAGTTCATTTAGTTTATTCTGATGTTGTTTCAACATATCATAAAGTTTGTGATAATATATAGTCTTGATATCTTCCCTTTGTTTAACTAAAGTCACAAACCTTTGCCATTCCGGTTTGAGTTGAAGTAAAAATTGAACATTGGCATGATGATTGGAGATGGTGCACTGATTTCTGACAAGCTCATTCATTATTTTGTAGAATCTCGAGTAATATGAGTCAATGGATTCACCATCTTCGGATGTGAATTTTCCAAACTCCCGAAGTAGATTAGTCTCGAGATCTTGAACATTGATCGACTCGCCTTGCTTCAATCGATGAATTCCATTCCATATTTCCATAGCATTAGGACATGCATCAACAGTGGAATAGATATCGTTATCAATCCCAGTGAGTATGTAGTTTACAGCATCAGCTTCAGCTTGGGGGAGTTTCTTTTTCTCAACACGACATGTGTCGAAATTCTCCATAGCTCGTGTAGTTGATGAAGTACCATCCTCTGCTTGTGTGGTAATTGGTCTGAACTCAAAAACTGGAGGTGGATTCTCAAGGCAATGATGAAGAGCTGTTTGGTTCTCTTTTCCATCAATAAATCTCAGGAAACGAGATCTCCACTAAACGTAGCAACCGGTTGTCAGCACAGGTGGATTACCGTTACACCTTGTTCCAAACAAATTTGATTAGCAGTCGCAATGTTTTTGTTGTTAGACATGGTGAATACTTGTGAATGGATTAGGATCTTAGTGGATGTGTTGTGATGAGGTGTGGTTGTCAATTCCGAAAAATCGTGTGAAATCCCCTAACAAAGTGTTCACAATAAACCAAAAAATTCCAAGACAAACAAAAAATTCACGATCGAAATTTTTTCGAGATAATTTTGCAAGTTATTTTCGGAATATTTGACCTTCGCAATAAAATGACATTCGCAATAAGCTTCTTCCCAATAAACTGGTTAAAGTCTTCGCAATCCTAAAAATAAGTAATCTACGCAATGACTCACTATACTAATCTTCGCAATACCCAAATATTAACCTTCGCAATACTCAAAATCTCAACCTTCGCAATACCAAAAAATGGATTCTTCGCAATGTGAAATTTCCAAGACTTCGTAATGTCTCAACTTCAAGGTCTTCGCAATACTCAAACTGCTATTTCTTCGCAATTCAAATGACTATCTTCGCAATACAATGAAATATCTTCGCAATACAAGCACAAACTCTTCGCAATACCACAAGAAAGATTTGTCGCAATACCTGGCGCAATAACAAAACCCCTAATGGATTGCGAAGAATGACATTTCGCAATCTGAAAACCCTTGTGTATTGTGATAGAATGATTTCACAATAATAGTTATTGTTCCGTACTTTTGAAGAAAAAATGAGATTTTTTTTCTTAGAAATCTGTGATTTTGACCAACCCAAAGCACCCAAATCCCTACCACAACTATGTAGGAGATTCCAAAACCACAAAAATACAAGAAAAGATTTTGGCACGTGGGTTATTGGATCAAAATAGATTCGAAATCTATGAAAAACAAATCACAAAACTTCAATTACCTATCCGCTATAGGCTCTTGATACCAAATGTTAATCCTACTTCAATCCATAAAACATGATTTAGAGTAGATTTAGAGAGAGAAGGAGAAGAAAGTTAGAGAGAGAAAGTAGAGAGAATGACGGAAGGTTAATGTTTACTAGAGAGAGAAAGTAAAATGAACCAACACCCTCTTCCACACATGGAAGAGGGTTTATATACCCATGAGCTTAGTGGGCTCATGGGCTTGTTTCCTTGGGCCGGGCGTGGCCTATCTTGGGCATAAAGCCCCTACCTTAGACAATATTAGCTTAAGATCCAAGCCCGGTTAACCCGACTAACCTATTACAATAAAAGACCGTTAACGACTAAGATGACCTATTACATTCTTGTTCGACTATATAAAATATAGGGCTAACAGAGACACACTAAAAAAATTGTACTTCAGTTCTTTCACCAGATAGACATTATCAAATGTCATTCCATTAGTGACAATGGTCCCTTTCCCAGTGATTGTCCCATGCCCATCTCCAAATGATACACCATCATTATCATGCATGGGAACAAAGTTACACAGATACGCTTTGTGACCAGTCATGCTTCTTGAGCAACCACTATCCCAGTATGCTTTGTCATTCTTTGTCAGCTTTGTTACCTGCAAAAGAGATCATATTTTTAGTTCCTTTTGGGGACCCAAGCCATGACTGACTTAGGTATACCTCGTGTATCAATGTAAGAGCATTTGTCAAAGGCTAAAGATACACCATTTGGTTGAGTACCCTTTTTAGGAGTCCAAGCCCAATGAGCTAAGGCTTTTACAGCTTTTCCCAATCTTCCCATGTTTCTAGAGGCCATAACTTTGCCAGCAGGGGAAACCCTAGGCTTAGCAGGGGAAACCCATTACTTGTTTTGTCCTCTATAGGTACGTTGGTAAGGTCTATGGCCAGATGCATATGTTTTATGAGATGTTGGTCTGGTCATATTAGAGCTAGATTTGGGGTATGCTTCACTTATCTTCTCAAAGCAGGTGCAGCATACTTGTCAGTTGCCTTATTTCTTAAAGCAGGGGGAATATATTTAGCAGAGGAAAAAGGTTTTGCCCCTGCATTCAACAAAATAGCTTGTGGTTTCATTTCCTTTAAAGGATTTGCAGCCACCATTCCCATAGTTGCTTTACAGTCTTGGTATATGTGATCAAAACTGCCACAGGTGAAACAAGGTTTAGTGTTTTTCACAAAGTCCTTGCCTAGTTGAAAAGACTTTTGATTATTCCAGTTTCTTTGATTTCCTCTAACCACATTTCTTTTATGAATAGGTTTATACATCTGCATATTTAGAGTTGTTTTAAAGGGTTTTGGGCTACTAGTTTCACCACCAAACAAACCTTCTTTAGAGAAAATAATAGGGTTATCTATTTTCCACTGTTTCAAAGCAGCTTGTTCTTTATTGATGTGGGAAATACGTTTTTACGTATTTAGAAAGGATCGGTCACTCCAATGATATATTCAAGTATTGGGCTCGTGATCCATTATGTAAACATATAGTCCATATAGCCCACATGTAGGGTGGGCTATATATACCCCCTCCTAGCATGTTAGGAGGGTTTGCTCATTTGTCACTTTTCACATTTTCATTTAATTAACCTTCTTTCTCTCCTTCTTTCCTTTCTCTCTCTAGCTTTATCTCTCTAAGTTCTTTCTTCTCCATTCATTCAATAGATAAATCATAACATTGCCTAAATCCTAAGAAACTATGGACCTACAATTGGTATCAAGAGTTTTGGTTGATTCTTTGGATTGACGTGTTTTTATCTATTGATTTTTTTTGGTCAAATTTTTTCTTTTGCTTTAATTTCGGATCTGATATAACATTTGGAGTTCCGTGTTTCTTATCATTTTTTTCAGTTTTCCATCAGTTTTTTTTATCCGTTTTCTATCAACTTTGATCATTGAAAACCTCAAAAGTATCATTTTTTATCAGTTTTCTATCATTTTTTTATCATTGAAAATTACAAAGGTATCAGTATCAAATTTTGTTATCTATTTTTTGGGATAAGCCGAAAACTTTATTCCGGATAAGTTAAGCCTCGAAAACCATATTCCGGATAGTCATCGAAACTTTATTTCGGATAAGCCTCGAAACCATATTCCGGATAGTCCTCGAAACTTTATTCCGGATAAGCCTCGAAAACCATATTCCGGATAGTCCTCGAAACTTTATTCCGGATAAGCCTCGAAAACCATATTCAGGATAAGTCCTCGAATCTTTATTCTGGATAAGCCTCGAAAACCATATTCAGGATAAGTCCTCGAAAGTTTATCCCGGATAAGCCTTCGAAATAAATATTCCGGATAAGACTTTGAGTTATTCCGGATAAGGCCCCTCACTCGATTCAAACTTAAAGACTCCTCTCAAACACTGACTCGAAAACAATCAACCACCAGCTTCATTTTCCAAACACACTCACCCATTTTAAACAAAGAAGAACTCAAACATCAACAGTGATCTCAGATTTATCAATTTTGGTCATGTATGTAAAAAATATACCAAGACCTTCAAAGATCTTTATACATTGAATCACATCATCACGGATCTTTCAAGGCATACACCTTCATTAATTTACGAAAATTAAGAACGAATCCTAACAACTATGTTAGATTCGAACTTTGTTTCATTTTTAATTGAAACAAACATGCATCACAAATAAATAAATACCCTCTTGTCAATCTTCGAATATTCAAGAATGATTAATAACATTATTGTTATAATCACTTTTTGATTCGGTTTTATGTCAAAAACGACTTGCAATCAAAACGAAACCTACCCGAGACCTTATTTTAAGATCTTGAAGACGCTCTTGAGTCGTTTGTCATTTGATCTACACGAACAAAACATAAATCATCATTTTGATACAAGGCCATGTGATTTGTTATAAAGAGAGGGTTCTTATTTGATTGATTCGAAATCATTGATTGTTATCAAATGATTTCATGGGTTTGTTGGATGATAAATTCGGTCTGATTATGAGATTAGACTAATTAGATGAGATTTATGTTTGGGAGGTTAAGAATAGGGATAGAGGTTTGAAGATGAAGTGATGGATTATGAATTGTTGACTGCGTTTAGATTGAGATGGAGTTTGGGAGGCGGAGGAAATTATAAGATGAGATTAGGTAAAGTGTGAGGCAAATTAGGGTTATATGTAGCATCATTTTATAATTCTTAAAGTTAGTGTTGACCGGATTCACTATTAGTATAGATAGGCCACGTTTTATATGCTCTGTAACTTGGAGATTTTTTTTTTTTATCTTTCATTTGACCATTTTGAAAGGTTGAGTTTACATCTTGGGTCGACTCTATATCTTGGATCGGGTTTTAAATTAGGCTAAGCTATTTGACATTGGTAGTGTGATTTGGTACATCGTGTTGAGGCGGGTATTCCGGAAGAACCAAATTGATAAAATATTTCCCGGGTAAAAAGTTTTTGTGACAAGATTTGAAGACAAATATCCAGACAAAGTGACAAAATTCTTTTGACGAGACCGAGAAAATGGGCTACATTTGACTTTTTTTTAGTGGCTACGAATTTAATCGGGTATTATTATTTGACATTGAAAACGTATTTTTAATCGATCAGTAATCCTTAACGTCATTGATCATCGACATTCAATGGAATCATCGAATTTGACGTTTCAAGAGGGAGCCTCGCATCACATGCAAGACAACGGTAGAAGAAGTGGCCTCACGTCATTTCAACTACTTCAGTCTCATCTTGTGACTCTTTCATGGATTCCAGGAGGGAGCGAATTTGTAACACTTTTTGGTCAAGATCGTTATGACTTCATTGATTCAATACTCCTCACCTTGAACCAACTAGCTGAGTGATGTATGGTGGAATGTATATGTGATAATTTGGATACGTTATAGGGTAAATTAGAAAATTACCTTTAGGAAAAAGTAATAGACTAATATTACCAAAGACGAATTCAATTAAGCACGTTTGTGAACCAAGTTCGTTGTACACGAAGATCGAGTGAATTTTAGACGTTTTGCTTCGTTTTGGACAATTGATTTGAATTGGTTTTCGGTTTTTAAACTAGAAATTAATTCTACCAATTTTAATCTATTTAAAATTATCCTAAAGTGCATGAATCGTAAACTCCCAATTAATTATCTAAAAAACAATTACTTAAAAATAACACTATTTAAAAATTAAACTATTTAAGAAATCTACAAAAACTTATCTATTTAAGTAAAGTTATTTTTACTCTATTTAAAAATCAAATAAAACTAATTTAAAAATTAACTTTTTCTTTTTATAAACCAAGATCTATTTTAAAACCATTTTTATTGAAAAATAAAATTAATATTATTTAAAAACTAATTAAATCTTTTTAATTTTCTAAATTAATAAAACTTATTTTATTCTGATTTATAACTATTTGTTATTTGAAAACTTTGTAAAACTTATGTTTTAATATATACAATAAAAAAACTATTTGTTAAAATGAGACTAATAACTGACAGTTACAATTAAGATGATTGTATTAATTAAAAAGACTGAAATGAATCACAAATAACTACCCAGCCAAGCTGGTTATCATGCTTGACGAATGAGGGGAGGGTCTCGAGTTTGAGACCTGCTGGTGCCAAATTTATGCTAATTATTTCTCTTTTTTGTAACAGTAAAAATTAGATTGTAAAAATACAGTACATAAATTTAGCAGACTTAAATAATACGTAAATCAAGTAAACTGAATGATTAAACAGACTACCAAAAGTAAATAACCTAAAGATCACAGTCAAGGTAATATACCAAATAAACAGATCCAAATGAAATAAGAAAACTCAAGTCCAGTTAAAAACAACCGGCCTCATTTTAATGAAAGTACTGATCAGTCTATCAAGACTAATCATCAACAAATACCAGTAACCATGAGAACTATGCAATTGCAGTCATTCGTGATTAGAAAAACTCAGATAACGAGCAAACTAGGTAAATAAGCCAGCAAGATTAAATAGATCATAATCTCTAGTTTCAGCAAGATACAATTCAAACAGCATAAAAATATATCAGCAAAGAGAAACCAGCAAGGACTTAATCAACCCTCATTATGCAACAGATACGAACAAATAATAAAATTCCTAAAATTAAACAAATCAGTCACATCCAACAAATCTATAAACTAAATTCAAATAACTCATGATAGAAACACACTTATCAGATTCACCAATTAACTCAAACTAGCATACCACAACGAAAAATATATAGCAAAGCAAACTCATAAAGAAGAATAACTAAATCAGATTTAAAATAAACATGAAAATAACTAGTGATGAAACCTTATGAAGAAAGCCGTTGAGCAGCAGCGCAGCGCTGAGCTGGCTGATTAGATCGTATCATCACCATTCGAATACCATTACCATCAAACCATCATAACTCGAACCAAGAGCATTAACTCAAACACCATATAAATTTTTGAACCACAGCAGTTAAATCGAACCAGTAACTTTATTTAAAGTTCGATCAGTGGGATTAAACTTTTCCCCAATTCTTACCTTATATAACTGATTTAAGCTATTGATTTAACTCAATCAATTAATTATTCAAGTTATACTAAAATAGATTTAAGAAAACAACATTGCAATTAACTTCAAATAATATTAAAATCAAGACAATTTATCCACGAAATTAAACTTTTTATTAATGTAAGAAGAAGATTACAATACTATGAAAAGAAAGATTATAATAATTTTCCTAAACCTATTTTAACAGAATAACAGTAAAGTAAAAAGAGAGATAATGATTACAAGTAAAATGGGGGTTTTTATAGCCATCCCAAGGCTACTGAGGAGAGTATATTCGCATCTTCAAGAGTATATTCCATTTTCAAAATTGGCCTTTAGATCTTTTCTCTCTCATGATTGTTTTGATCGGATGGTTGATAGGACACAACTAGCACACGGATTGCCAACGTGGCATCCGATTGTGCTAGTTGTGTTTCTTTGATGCCTCTTGATTGGCTGATTGGGGAAAATGATGTGTTTCCTCTAGTGAAAAACTGCCACGTAACCAAGCCCTTCCATCTCTTCTCTTCCTTAAACCATAGGGATTATTTACCCACACGCTTGACAATCACGTGTATAGCAAAATCCCCAAATTAATTGGCCAATTTATTTATCTGGGTTTTTGGAACAGTGATATAGTTACTGGTTATTTCTTTTTTGTGAGATGGGGAAGAAAGGGTTGAGAGAAAATGACATAAATAGTATCGATTTATTTAATAATGAATGTGTGTGAGTGGAGAAAACGTGTGGTGGTGACAGGATAAATGTGAAGTTATTGTGGGTTTATTTAAAACGCTTTGAAGTGAATGGGTGAATAAAAACGTATGGTGAAAAAGTCAAATGACTGAAAGTGAATTAAATAGACTTCTCAAACCGTTTGTTTACACACCAAAACCTAAGCCCAAATTGACTTACACTCCAAAATGGGCCTTTGGTTCCAAATTCGTTCATCTTTTATATCATATTGGGCTTGGTCAATCCGTCTTTTCTTAATTGGGCTGAATTTGGGCTTTGATGATAAGGGCTTTAACCAAGAGTTAATACTTGTTTCCCAATATTGGGCTTTCAGGCCCAATAAGCATTTGTGGGACCCACTTGCTCAAAAACTCCATATAAAATTAATTCCGCTAAAGACGAGCTCGATATTGGCTTCTTCAATCTTATTCTTCAAACTCGTGCCGGTTTTGGCGGTTTCACGATCTTGGTACCTACACACATAAAAACAAGAAACAAGCATATACAAGGCAAAATTGATACATTTTGTGCACTTATTCATTGTTTATAAATACAAATGATATGAGTAAAATCACTCATATCAAACTCCCCCTTGCTAAGCAATTGCGGTGTCCTCACGCAATGATAAAATAAAATACTAACTATACTTTTATTTAACTTTTGACAACTTTATTTTGCAAAGACATAATGTATTGCTTTCATTATTGAAAAATAACTTTAAGGATCATAAAACTCCAATAGATTCATCATCCCCGACTTTTCACTTTTCCATGCCAAGTGCAAAAACAAGATCATTGTCAATCATAAGCCCCAAAATTAAACCAAGTCATACAAGTAATTTGTGTTAAACTCAATCTCCTATTATTCCTAATTGTATCTCTAGATTTTATTTGTCATTCACCCAAAGGCTCATTTGACTTTATTTTGATATTTATTAGTCCAAAAATGAAGGCAAGAACGGTGTAAACTCAACACTTAAAACCTAACCTCGACTTCAAAAACCGTTGTCACTAAAGAAAACCCACATCAAGGATAACTTAACACGATTTAGGGATAAATCCCGGACCCGAAATTTGGCTAATATGGCTACTTTAAAAACAACAATAAAAACCTCCAAAGTCAATTTTGACCTTATTAATGGAGTTAGCAACAACTACATCATAACACCTTTTGGCTCTTTAAGATGCAATTGTGCTCCTTATTTAAAATCCACACCCTAAGGCTCCTTGGATAAAAATAAGGGAATTGACTTCACCATCCCACTTTACGGATCATGATGATGAAGCAATTTTTATTCAACATGCCCCTTGACATACACCCTAAGGCTCTAATGACAAGGTTAGTGCTACATGACTCCCACCCGAAGGCTCCTAGAGAACATGTTTTTATTTATTCTTCTTTATTATTATGATATTTATAGTAAGCCAAATTTCCGCAATCCCATGATCAAAAGTCCATGACGCTGACACCCTTAATGTGTTCTCACTTTAATTACAAGGGAAGAAAAAGAAGGAGTTACGAGTTAAGATATCAAGCCTAAACCGCTAAAAACTTCATTTATTAAGCAATTATTATTCAAGTGTGGAAAGTAAATACGAGGAGATTAAATCAAACATAAAAATACTTGCACAAAGAAGAATTTAACCTTAGAAACTTATGATTGAACTCTATCATCTCTTGTTCTCCATATTGTAAAATTTCAAAAATGTGAAATCAATGGATACTTAGCCTATTAAATCAAAGTTTTGGGTTTTCAAGTCATCTATAGGATCTTGCACCTTCTTATACTTTTTCAAGTTTTAGAATTTGCGTTTTAAAGTTCCCTTGATAGACGACTTTCTAGGATCAATTATAGGAACTTGCGAAAAGTTCTTGTTCTTAACTCGTATGAATTAAGACTTTCACGTTTTAAAGATCCCTATATAAAAGCCTAGCAAAACTTAATTCAAATACGTTAAGGAAAAGCTAAGGTTAAAAACCAAGTCGAGTCAAAAGCTATTTTTATTTTCACCAACGGAAAGCCTACATTCGTGTCAAAAGCACTTATTTTATTTATTAAAACTTAAAAATAACACTAAAAATTTAAAATTTTATGAAAAATGAGAAAAACAATTACGTTTGGACACGACAAAAGCAATTGCAAGCGATTATATCGATTGACTCCCCCATGCTAAAACCAAACATTATCCTCAATGTTTCTTAGCTCAAGAGTAACACCCCCTTGCTAAAACACAAAGAGTCTAATGCAAAATCATAGCATGAAAAGAGCACGCAAATCTATAAGCCGTTTATTAATTATGCCTCAAGATAAAACGTTAGTCGATAAAAATCAAAGGATAGAGAGTGTGCCCCTTTTTGGCATTCAAAGAATGGAAGATCAAGTGGACCGGCAAAAACCAAACACGAGAGTCTTCAAATATTAGGGTCATACCTAAGATTCACAACACAACAAAACACGAGCACGAGCTTGAAAGATCAAGCCTTATTAATGTTAGAAAATAGAAAGAAGATAGAATGTATGGGACTCCCCCACAAGGCACCTCGTTTTTGTTCATCGAGTCATGAGCTCGACTCGATCCCCGCATTCATTGATCTTTAGGGAAAATGGTGAAAACCGGCATAATGGAATAAAATCCAACAGAAAGCGCGATGCCGGGGTCAAAGATCTCATCCTCGTTGTCGGATGACAAACGAAAGGATAAAACTCTAACACGAATCTCTAAAAAGAGATAGTAGTCACAAATCACTAAATGGATAAAGCATGCTCCCCGAGATAAACTCGCACCAAGATGATCGAAAAATCTTTCAATTATTACATTGGTGAAAGGCCGAGATTTCCCTAAATCAACGATTCTGGGGTCGAATACCTCGTCCTCGGTGGAGAAAGGAATAGACAACACGGTGTCGTCCCCCCATGCTAATCCTAAATCATATAAAGCACATGGTAAAGGTGGTATAAAAGTCTCAACACTAGTGGTTTCAACTTGCATGAATTTGTTGACCTTATCACTCTTATGAATGTGAACAAAGGGGTCATGGTACTCAAAATGAGTCGCATGAAAAACCCGCACATTAAGATCAAAGCGAGTGGGAAGGATAATTGGAGCAAAAGTAATTTCTCCCTCCGGGTCAACATCATCATCATCATAAATCGGGTGATCAAACCAAGAGTCTTTATCACCGTCATTAGACTCTTCCTCAAATTCCGAAGGAATGTCTATATAAAAGAACTCATCAACCTCCTTAAAGAAAAGATCATCATCACAAAGGTTGTGAGATGTAGGAGGTGTGATGCTCTCAAAATCCTCTTGAAACAATGGATTATTGTTCAATGAAGCTTCAAAGAGAGGATTTAAGTAAGTCACAAAGGTATCGTCATCCTTGTCATCACAAGAAATATCCGACAAAGTATCAAGTGTGTCACACTCGGATACAAGATCATCATTCTCATTCGAAGGCAATTCATCGGAGAATTCCTCGAGAATGGTAGGTAAAACATTAAAATCACGTTCGATCTCGAGATCGGAAACGTCTTCACTTCCCCGTGGAAGTATATCAATGATAGCAAAAAGTACATCGATGAACTTATCACGTGAATAGTCACTAACCTCACTCGGTGTGAAGTTAGGAATCAAAGGCTCTTCAACGGAAGATTGTGCCTTAGGAACATCAATATGATCCTTAGAAGAGAGTGAAAATGAGTCCATTTTCAAAGATTGTTCAATTAAAGCAATATCACTCTCGGGATCAAAATTCTCACTAACAAACTCACTAGCATCAAATGACTCACTTAAGTAGTCATCAATTTGTTTTTCAATCTTATCATCCTCGTGTGGAGTGAGTGTAGATGAGGAAAGGTTACAACATGTTTCAACAAAGCAAGCTTCTTCATTTGAATTTAACTTTTTACATTCCGATTGGGGGGGTGTTTGTGGTATTCCGATCAGGACTCTACTTCATATTCCGACGAGAAGCTTTGGTATTCCGATCAGTGTGATCATTGGGCATTCCGATCAGGTAAGTGGTGACAGCATTCCGATTGGGGGGGTCTAGTCCTCATTCTGATCGAGGTGCTTGTTTGGATATTTCGATCCTAGGGTTCCGAGCAGCATTCCGACCAGAGTCTATCCTATATTCCGATCAAAGGTAAGTTTACATTCCGAACTGGGGGTTTTTCTGGATATTCCGATCTGAAGAAGTGACATATTCCGATAGGGTTTTCCGATCAATATTCCGACAGGTAGGGTGTGACATTCCGATTGAGTCTGATCGGAATATATTCCGATTGGGGATTGTTTTTAGTGTTTTGTCTTGTTTAATTTTTACGTTCTCATTTTAATACTTGTCTAATTTTAATTTTCGTCACATTTTTAAATTTAAGTCATTTAATTATTTTACTTTTCAAAGTTTTTAATATCACACCATTTAATTTTATTTAGTCTTAGATTTAATTTCTCGCCATTTTACTTTAACGTCATTTAATTTTAAGTCTTTGCACATTTTATTTAAAAACAACCAAAGATATTTGTTTCACCAAAATCAACTGAGTCACACATAGAACCTAGATCAATTCGTTAAGATATCGAGAACAAGAACTTTAATTTTTATACGGGGTGTCAAAAGCCTTGTATCAAATGGCGCCGCTGCCGGCTCTTTTCGTAAAGATTAACGGTTTGATGTGAGAGACGCGTTGCTTTTTGGGATCCGTTCACTTGTGAACGTTATTTTTCGTGTCAAAAATTTTCCAAAAACCCCAAAAACATTTGAAAAATCATAAAAAAGCATTTCTTTTTCACAAGTTTTGCACCAAAAATATTCCTCTTTATCCTCTATTATGTTTAATTCTTTTCTTTACCCCTCTTCTCTATAATTCTTCATGGATTCGTCTTGCGGCCGGTGTGGGAGACCATGGCATGGTTTTCAAACATGTCAATGGTGTACTTGTGAGCGGTGTGGTTTTGATATCGACGATACACAATTTGGCTTTTGTCCATTTTGCAATTCAACAAATTCATACTTCAACTCTTACAATACTTTCCCACCCTCTCCCGTCTATGACAATCCCTATCCTCAACATGCACCGGGTTTTTCTCCATACCCGTGTTGCTATATTTGTGGGGGCCCTCACGATGTTTCTTTTTGTGATCCGTCGAAGATCTTTGAGAAACCACCGTGCTATCATCCCAGTGCATTTAACTTTGAGCCCCCACGTCACACCGTCAATCATCAACCTTCTTTCGAACAATTAAGTACCCAAGAACAATGGGCTACTCTTGTTACTCAATTTCAAAACCTCGAAGAATCTTTCCATAAATACAACGCAAAATGTCAAGCGGATCAGCAACGAGAGCAGGTATCTAACCTTAATGCTTATACTCCTCCTCTTGTGCTTCCTTATTATTATGACAGTGATGACGATGAGAGCCCTATTTCTTGGACCGATGAGAATGCTATTCCTTCTCCCGACTTGCCGGAGCCTAAGGATTCAACCATCCTAAGAGATGAGGGTATTAGTACAATTCCTACAAAGGAATCCGACGAATTCAATACGTCTAGTGCTGATAACCTTGTCCCTATTCCAAGTGAATCTGAGTTGACATCCGACAGTGACGATGAGTATGATGCACTTTCTTCTGATGATGTTCCTCCCACCAACACTTTGGAAGAGGATTCTTTGTCTTTCTCCAATCCTCTTTTTGATCAAGATGATGATTTTACTTCTAGTGATGACGAGTCACTATCTGATGAAGACGTTCTGAAGGAAACTTTCAAGATTTATTCGAACCCTTTATTTGATTTTGATGACGATTACATATCTAGTGAGGTGAATCCTCTCTTTGACGAAGGGATTGAGGACATTGCTAGCTCTGATTCTCCTACTATTGATGAGCATGTTTTGTTAGCCATGCCACCTTCTATCGCAGAGGTGGAGAGTTCTGACTCTACTCGAAAGGTATCGCAGGTGGAAGGTAATTCTTCTCTTACTTCTCCTACTATATTGCCCCCTCATCCTACTGAATGCACGCCCAATCGGGTGATGTATCAATTTCCCTCTCCGGGAAATGAGGATGAGTGCTTTGACCCGGGAGGTGAAAATGACCATTCTATGATTGATAACATTACGGCTTTGCCAATTGGTCTGAATCCATTGTCTTTGGAGGATGACAATGTGATTCCTATACCCACCTCACCTCCCGAGGATCATGATTTCACATACTTCTCGTATGTTGAAAGGACCTTTCTACCGTTTAAGACTTATCCTCCTGCCTCTCCTTTGTTATATTCCTCCGGGAATGAGGATAAGGTCTTTGATCCCGGTATTACATTTGAGGCCTCCCCATGGACCATTTAATTCGGGGACGAGTCAGGCTCGTGACTCGGATAACAAAAACAAGCGCTTTTTAGGAGGCAACCCAATTATCTATCTATCTTTTTCGTTGTTTTTACCATAAGTTTAGGGGGAAACCATTTGCTTCCCTCTCCTCCCTTCTTAATCAGGGATTCGAGCTTCAATGATCCACTCTTGATGATTCTTGACGACCCGCAATTCCGTGTCCACTTCTTCCCGGTTCTATCCTAAACTCTTTTCGATTCACTATTTTATATTTTCTCAATATTAAAATAGGAATCTCTTTAGTTGTCTCTTCCTTAGCAAGATTTAAACAAAGTGCACAATGTCCTAAGTATAGGGGAGTTTACTCCCACATGCTTAAACATTGAGGACAATGTTTATGTTAAGTGTAGGGGGGACTTCTATCGAAGTTAAGTGGCCTTTTCCTTGTATTTGTCCTCATTTTAACCGGAAAATCAATTTTTCGACATTTTTCAAAAATTTTGATCTATTTTGGCCTATTAGTGTTTACCTTTGTATAGTTATTTTTCCTTCCTTACTAGAATAAATTTTAAATAAGTGGTTTTAATTTTCAAACGTTGTGAATCTTTTGACTCAACCCGAGTTTACTTATCTAAGTTACTCTAGCTAGTATCCTTAACGTGTTGAAGTCAAGTTTTGCTAGGCTATTATATAGGGAGCTATAAAACGCGAAAGTCTTAACTCTCACGGGTTAAGAACAAGAACTTTTCGCAAGTTCCTATAATTGATCCTAGAGAGTCGTTTATCAAGGGAACTTTAAAATGCGATTTCTAAACTTGAAAAAGTCTAAGAGTTTGCAAGATCCTATAGGCGACTCGAAAACCCAAAACTTTGATTTAATAGGCTAAGCATTCACGAGTCTCATTACTTGAGATTTTAAACTGTGGAGAACGAGAGATGATAGAGCCAATTATAAGTTCGGTATTCTTTCGTGAATTTATGTGAGTTAATTATAAGCCTATTCTCCCATCGCTTGCTAATAAATTTATTTGCAATAAATAAGGTTGTACGATTTGAAAAGTTACTTAGCTTCTAGCCCAAGATCGTTTAAAAGTTGTTCGGTATGGATTAGAGTTCATAGCCAAGGCATAACTTATTGAAGCGGGATGCGAAGATTGGCGAGTCCGAAAAGGCCCTAACAAGGCTTGAGGGCTATATTTTGTTGCTAAAGATCCAAAGTGATGTGAAGAATCATTTATCAAAAATCAATATGAAGGATCGAGACACACGACGAAAAGCAAAAACTCCCCAAAAGTCATGGAGAAGTGTATCCGAAAAGACCCTAGCAAGGTATGAGGATAAATAGATCCAATTCATAAAAGGAGGCGGATCGTTGTATATCAAAGTCCAAAATAATGATTGGAGAAAAATGAAGAAGTCGTGGTCCAAGTATGAATCTCTCAAAACTTCAAGTGAAGAAATTCCATTATGAAAATAAGACCATTATTTCATGAACGTCTCTCAAGGTTTGAAGTATGAAGTCGCTGCCAAATATCGGTCCGAGAAAGGTCTCAAATCGCGAAACGATTTATGCCAAGATATGAACTTTATGAGGTCCCGAGAAGCAGTTTTAAAAGATTTTGTCCTTTAGCTAACTATTGATTAAATTGTTCACTTTATTTTCGGACTAAATAACTATCGAAATAAGTCAAAAATGCATCATCGTGATCATTCAAGACAAAAATAAAATATAAGAGATACACCTAGGAATAAGGGAGTCTAAGTAAATAATTGGCCCACATGAGTTCGTGTTAGTTTGCTAACTTATAATAACAATGATCTCGTTTTTAAGCTTGGTTTGGAGAAAGTGAAAACTTGAGGATGACGATTATTCGTGACATTTCCAAAACCCAAGGTATGCTTTTGATTTCTTTACTTTGAATGTTTAAAGTTTTCTATCTCTTTAATAAAGGCCATTATGGATTGATTGTGATGAAAAATGTAAACGTGCTTCGTAACTAATGCATTACATGAGGACATTGCAATGGTCAAGTGTAGGGGATTTGACAGGTGTGTAAACACCCATCCTTTTTACCACTTAATTACAATAATAACCGAGCCAAAACGTGTATTTTATGTCATTTATGTCGGAATTATGCGTGGTTTGTGTTTTTGTTGTGATTTAGAACGAAATTGTGAAAAGTGGAGAAAACACGGAAATTACGGGCTTTTATTGAAGAAAAAGATGAAAGACGAGGTCAAGAAGTCAAGAGTGCATAAAGAACGGAAGTCCAAGACCAATTCTGAAGATTTATCGAAGAAAAAGTCAAAAGACGGAAGTTCACCAAAAGCCGAAGAACTCGAGTCTTATTTATTGAAGAATTAAAAGACGAGTCCAAAGAAATCCCGAGCCAAAAGTCATTAGAATCCAAGATTAAGGAAGATTAAAGGCTTAAGGACCTAATGTTGCAATTAAGAGAAAATGAAGGAGGGGAGGAAGCTTCCTAATCCTCCCCTATAAATAGTTCATTAAGTTTATCATTTCATTTTGTTGGCTAAGGTGACAATTAGTCTTCCACCTTTATTTTTCTTGCACCTTTAATTACTTGTCCATTTAAATACTTGTCTTGCACTTTTAATACATTTAATTTCCAAGTAAGTGTCTTTAATTTCCTTGTTTTAAATCTCTCATTCTACCTTTCTTTCTTGCTTGATCTTTATGTTTACATGTTTATTATCTTGCTTATTTGATTAAAGATTGTGTTTTTATGCTTGTGATTGTATTAGATCATTTATTTTCATAGCTTATTTGTGCTTATTTTCAAGTTTATAAAGTTTTTATAAAAGTTATTTTTATATAAAAGTTGTTTTTCGTAAAGCTTATTCATTTCATGCTTTAAAAGTCTTTAAATTTCAGTTTAGTAGCTTATTTTTATATGGTTTGCCTTAGGATTTTCGTCTTGTGCTTATTAGAATTATAGCTTATTTTTCTAGCTTATTTTTCATCCATTTCTCCGTATTCTGATCTTACAGATCAGAAAAGGGTTTCATATTCCGACCAGCTTCTTGGCTTGGTCGGAAAAGGGTTTTAGTATCCCTAACAACATTCCGATTGGGGGTGTTTGTGGTATTCCGATCTGGACTCTACTTCATATTCCGACGAGAAGCTTTGGTATTCCGATCAGTGTGATCATTGGGCATTCCGATCAGGTAAGTGGTGACAGCATTCCGATTGGGGGGTCTAGTCCTCATTCCCATCGAGGTGCTTGTTTGGATATTCCGATCCTAGGGTTCCGAGCAGCATTCCGACCAGAGTCTATCCTATATTCCGATCAAAGGTAAGTTTACATTCCGAACTGGGGGTTTTTCTGGATATTCCGATCTGAAGAAGTGACATATTCCGATAGGGTTTTCCGATCAATATTCCGACAGGTAGGGTGTGACATTCCGATTGAGTCTGATCGGAATATATTCCGATTGGGGATTGTTTTTAGTGTTTTGTCTTGTTTAATTTTTACGTTCTCATTTTAATACTTGTCTAATTTTAATTTTCGTCACATTTTTAAATTTAAGTCATTTAATTATTTTACTTTTCAAAGTTTTTAATATCACACCATTTAATTTTATTTAGTCTTAGATTTAATTTCTCGCCATTTTACTTTAACGTCATTTAATTTTTAGTCTTTGCACATTTTATTTAAAAACAACCAAAGATATTTGTTTCACCAAAATCAACTGAGTCACACATAGAACCTAGATCAATTCGTTAAGATATCGAGAACAAGAACTTTAATTTTTATACGGGGTGTCAAAAGCCTTGTATTACTAGCAATCTTGGGATTAAACGAATTCACATTGGAAACACCCGGTGTGTTTCGCGAATATTGTGCTCTAGATTTATTCTCAATTATTCCCCAGCGTCTCTTGGAGTTTTTCTTAAAAGATTACCACCCGCGGCGGCATTTAAAGAATCTTGTTCAATCATATTTAGCCCATTATAGAAAGTACTAATTTGATGCAATTCCGAGAAACCGTGGTGTGGACATTGTCTCAACAAATCTTTAAATCTTTCCCAAGCAACCCTAAACGATTCATGCACTTTTTGTTCAAATCTAGTGATCTCATTCTTAAAAGTGTGTTGTTTTGGACGGTGGAAAGAAATAATTCATGAACTTAGACACTAAATCATCCCATGTTAAGATCGAACCCGGTGGTTCTTTCTCATACCAAATCTTAGCATTACCCTCGAGCGAGTACAGAAAAAGCATGAGCTTAATCGCGTCATTCGGCACATCTCTAAACTTGAGAGTCGAGGTAATTCGAAGAAAATTCCGAATGTGAGAGTGCGGTTTATCGGTCTCATTGCCACGAAATTGGTCGGCACGAATGAGCGATAAAAAACCCGTCTTAATCTCATAATGATCCGCCAATATAGCGGGCACAACGATTTCTTCCCCATACCCTTCGGTGGGTGCACGGAGCAATTCCTCCATTGTTCGGTTATCGGCCATCTCTACAACAATAGGTGGAAGCTCGGGTTCCACTATTCGTTGTTGACGATTTCTATTTCTACGAGGAATATTTTCAAGCCTATTAAAATCAATCACAAGATGAGAAGAACGTAATTGCATACACTACAAAGACGAGAATTTAGAGGATTGAAGAAGAGAAATTAGACAAGAAGAAGATTATTTTTGGTATTTTATTTGGTATTGCTCAATCAATAATGATCAATAAAAAAACAAGGAATAAGGATAACTACTATGGAAGTAAATTACCCTCGGTCGACTTTGAAACGATAGGTGAAAACCTAAACGTCTCGAGGTTCAATAAGTAAACTACAAAAATAAGATTTATTACTACTTGAGTCGACAAACCAATAATAGGTCGTCCCTCTCAATATACGCACAAGCAAGCGGGGAAACGAGGTGGCACAAAGCACTTAAAAACCTTTTTCCTTAGACGGTCTTTTATAGCACGTCGCCTTATACCCACCTTATAGTTTGTATAAATCAAGTTCAAACTTCTTATTAGTATTTATCTATTTTTCCTTTTATTTTTGTTTTGGATTCGACTACAATAGCTAGGTGATGAAGTCCCAACTAAGGCCTTATTTGAAAAGTATGTAAATTTATTGTGCTACGTAATACAATATATTATTCACAAAAAACGAGAAAAACGATACATACTATATAATAGAAAAATAACAAAACTTTCCGAGGACGGAAAGGGTCTTCAAATCAAGGATCAACAAATCTCCACGAAAACGAATCGTACACAACATCCCCGGCAGCGGCGCCAAAATTTTTGATGTATGGTGGAACGTATATGTGATAATTTGGATACGTTATAGGGTAAATTAGAAAATTAACTTTAGGAAAAAGTAATAGACTAATATTACCAAAGACGAATTCAATTAAGCATGTTTGTGAACCAAGTTCGTTGTACAAGAAGATCGAGTGAATTTGAGACGTTTTGCTTCGTTTTGGACAATTGATTTGAATTGGTTTTCGGTTTTTAAACTAGAAATTAATTCTACCAATTTTAATCTATTTAAAATTATCCTAAAGTGCATGAATCGTAAACCCCCAATTAATTATCTAAAAAAAACAATTACTTAAAATTAACACTATTTAAAAATTAAACTATTTAAGAAATCTACAAGAACTTATCTATTTAAGTAAAGTTACTTTTACTCTATTTAAAAATCAAATAAAACTAATTTAAAAATTAACTTTTTCTTTTTATAAACCAAGATCTATTTTAAAACCATTTTTATTGAAAAATAAAATTAATATTATTTAAAAACTAATTAAATCTTTTTAATTTTCTAAATTAATAAAACTTATTTTATTCTGATTTATAACTATTTGTTATTTGAAAACTTTGTAAAACATATGTTTTAATATATACAATAAAAAACTATTTGTTAAAATGAGACTAATAACTGACAGTTACAATTAAGATGACTGTATTAATTAAAAAGACTGAAATGAATCACAAATAACTACCCAGCCAAGCTGGTTATCACGCTTGACGAATGAGGGGCAGGTCTCGAGTTCGAGACCTGCTGGTGCCAAATTTATGCTAATTATTTCTCTTTTTTGTAACAGTAAACATTAGATTGTAAAAATGCAGTACATAAATTTAGCAGACTTAAATAATACGTAAATCAAGTAAACTGAATGATTAAACAGACTACCAAAAGTAAATAACCTAAAGATCACAGTCAAGGTAATATACCAAATAAACAGATCCAAATGAAATAAGAAAACTCAAGCCCAGTTAAAAACAACCGGCCTCATTTTAATGAAAGTACTCATCAGTCTATCAAGACTAATCATCAACAAATACCAGTAACCATGAGAACTATGCAATTGCAGTCATTCGTGATTAGAAAAACTCAGATAACGAGCAAACTAGGTAAATAAGCCAGCAAGATCAAATAGATCCTAATCTCTAGTTTCAGCAAGATACAATTCAAACAGCATAAAAATATATCAGCAAAGAGAAACCAGCAAGGACTTAATCAACCCTCATTATGCAACAGATACGAACAAATAATAAAATTCCTAAAACTAAACAAATCAGTCACATCCAACAAATCTATAAACTAAATTTAAATAACTCATGATAGAAACACACTTATCAGATTCACCAATTAACTCAAACTAGCATACCACAACGAAAAATATATAGCAAAGCAAACTCATAAAGAAGAATAACTAAATCAGATTTAAAATAAACATGAAAATAACTAGTGATGAAACCTTATGAAGAAAGCCGTTGAGCAGCAGCGCAGCGCTGAGCTGGCTGATTAGATCGTATCATCACCATTCGAATACCATTACCATCAAACCATCATAACTCGAACTAGGAGCATTAACTCAAACACCATATAAATTTTCGAACCACAGCAATTAAATCGAACCAGTAACTTTATTTAAAGTTCAATCAGTGGGATTAAACTTTTCCCCAATTCTTACCTTATATAACTGATTTAAGCTATTGATTTAACTCAATCAATTAATTATTCAAGTTATAATAAAATAGATTTAAGAAAACAACATTGCAATTAACTTCAAATAATATTAAAATTAAGACAATTTATCCACGAAATTAAACTTTTTATTAAGGTAAGAAGAAGATTACAATATTATGAAAAGAAAGATTACAATAATTTTCCTAAACCTATTTTAACAGAATAACAGTAAAGTAAAAAGAGGGATAATGATTACAAGTAAAATGGGGGTTTTTATAGCCATCCCAAGGCTGCTGAGGAGAGTATATTCGCATCTTCAAGAGTATATTCCATCTTCAAAATTGGCCTTTAGATCTTTTCTGTCTCATGATTGTTTTGATCGGATGGTTGATAGGACACAACTAGCACACGGATTGCCAACGTGGCATCCGTTTGTGCTAGTTGTGTTTCTTTGATGCCTCTTGATTGGCTGATTGGGGAAAATGATGTGTTTCCTCCAGTGAAAAACTGCCACATAACCAAGCCCTTCCATCTCTTCTCTTCCTTAAACCATGGGGATTATTTACCCACACGCTTGACAATCACGTGTATAGCAAAAGCCCCAAATTAATTGGCCAATTTATTTATCTAGGGTTTTTGGAACAGTGATATAGTTACTGGTTATTTCTTTTTGTGAGATGGGGAAGAAAGGGTTGAGAGAAAATGACATAGATAGTATCGATTTATTTAATAATGAATGTGTGTGAGTGGAGAAAACGTGGGTGGTGACAGGATAAATGTGAAGTTATTGTGGGTTTATTTAAAACGCTTTGAAGTGAATGGGTGAATAAAAACGTATGGTGAAAAAGTCAAATGACTGAAAGTGAATTAAATAGACTTCTCAACCCGTTTGTTTACACACCAAAACCTAAGCCCAAATTGACTTACACTCCAAAATGGGCCTTTGGTTCCAAATTCGTTCATCTTTTATATCATATTGGGCTTGGTTAATCCGTCTTTTCTTAATTGGGCTGAATTTGGGTTTTGATGATAAGGGCTTTAACCAAGAGTTAATACTTGTTTCCCAATATTAGGATTTCAGGCCCAATAAGCATTTGTGGGACCCACTTGCTCAAAAACTCCATATAAAATTAATTCCGCTAAAGACGAGCTCGATATTGGCTTCTTCAATCTTATTCTTCAAACTCGTGCCGGTTTTGCCGGTTTTCGCGATCTTGGTACCTACACACATAAAATCAAGAAACAAGCATATACAAGGCAAAATTGATACATTTTGTGCACTTATTCATTGTTTATAAATACAAATGATATGAGTAAAATCACTCATATCACTGAGCAACTTCACAAAGCAGACTTTAATCATTTTGCATCAGAATCTGCATATCAAGCTCTCGTGACACAACTCACGCCTTTCCTCCAATTCAATATCATCAAGTTTGAAAGTTCAGTGATTTGCCAGTCATTTTTTCGAGACACACAAACCAAGCTTCAAGTTTTCCGAGGTACACTATTGAAACTCTTGTCATCGGTCTCGTCTTCGATTTATGAAAAATCCCAAATTCAGCAAGTGTGTGATAATGGAGTGCAAGATTCTATGATGCAAGAGGAAAATGATAATACAATTGACGCATTGGAGGCTGCTAAAGATTGCAAGGACATGGAATCGACAATTAAGCATGACATCAGCAACAAGTCAGGGACTGTTCCAGACATCTCTTATGATGACACCTTACCCGTTTATGACGAAGAGCCTGCGAACATGGTACAATGTAATGTTGTATATGATGTCTATGCCGATGAACTAACGCATGTTGCGCATTCTGAACCTATTTTTGACAAACATGGGATGGAAAACGGTGATAGTTTTACCACTTTAGATTCATCCGATGTGCGTCATAATAGGGGAGAGATTGTTCAGAATGCTATAGTACATCATGATAAATGCTTGATGACTGCTTCGTTAACTGATTCTGATTCTAAGATTAAAGAGCTCGAAATGATCGTAGCTCAGCAATCAAAAGAGCTTGAGGATGCCAAAATTGAATTTTCAAAGAAAACGGACAAATTTGACAAGTATTTTGAAAAACTTGAAAAGTCAAATGTTGTTCTTGAACGAAAATTAGATCAAACAGTTCTAGATTCTAAAGCTGAAAAGGATAATCTTTTGAATTAAATTAAGTTACTAGAATCTAAATTGGCATCCCAAGATAAATTGGTCAAAGAGAATGATACTTTAAAGGCTCAGGTTCAAGAAAAGGTTTTTGCTATAGCTGCTTTGAGAAATGAATTAAGGAAATCTAAAGGAACTAGTGTGGACACTAAGCTTGAAAAACCATCAATCTTGGGGAAACCGCCTACAAATCAGTCCGTTAGACAACCGACTGCATTTAGATCCGAGCGACCACAATCCTCGAGACCGTTGTTTGCCTCCCAAGTTGATTTGGTTCATCTTTCTAGACCAGTCACCCCACCAACTAGGCCCAATGTGACCAAAACAGCTTTAGCAAGACCTAAACACATGATTGCCTCTAGTTTCTCTAAAAATACCAAGACCACGTCTAGAACTAGTTCAAATGACGTTTGCCATAAATCTGGTAAAAGGGAAGCTAAGCAAAAGACACATGTAAGAGACAACAATGTCAAACCTAGTCAGATACCTTCTAGATTACCCAACACTGCTAACCGTAGCATGTCATCTCCTAGGAGCATCGATCAATCTTCTAGGAATTACTCGGACATTAAATATGCTACTTGTAAAACATGTAGGAAATGTGTCTTTAAAGCCAATCATGATTCTTGTATCAAGAAATTACTTAATGAGGTGAACTCCCGTGCCCGACTTAAATCCCAGGGTTGCTAAAATCAAACCCATTGGTAAAATGTGGCGCCCCACTAGTAGAACTTTCACTCTTGTAGGAAATGAGTGCCCTTTAACTAGGATAGTCTATGATTCTACTAAGACTGCTAGGGAGGAAATTGAAAAGGATGATACATCACTTAAGCCTAAACTTAAGGTTTTCTATAAAAGGAAACGTTTTCCAGCTAAGACAAGTGAATCATCTACTCAGTTCGCCTCTGACACAAGTAAAGCCAACTGTGAACCCCCACGTGCTTCTAAAATTGATATCGATAACCCATGTCAAAGCAAGCAAATTCCTAATGAGAATGCAGGTACCAAAGTTGATGTTTCAAAAGAACGAAGCGGTCCAATCATTGTATACCGTTCAACTAAGGACACTCTTAGAGTTTGGTTGCTGAAGAAGTAGATATCGGAGAAACAAATGTCTCAGGGGATTCATGGTTAAGCGTACCAAGAGGACTTATAATCACATCACAGACTGTAACTCGTTCATCAAAGAAAGGAAAGTTTATCGCCGATGATAAACTTATCCTCACAACGAGAAATTAAGTTTTCTCGGGCATGAGCTAAAATTAAAAACATTCCAAGTTTTTAAGCTCATGCACAATGGCTCCCAGTCAAATCACTGTCTGTGACCCGAACTTCAGATAAAGGGAAGTTTATCTACACAACGATAACTTACCCTCAAAACGAGAAATTAATTTTTCTCGAACACTAACTTACATTAAAACCATTCAAAGGTTATAAGCTCGTGTATATGGCTCCTCGTTAAATGACAAACGATGACCCGGACTTCAGAGACAGGGAAGTTTATCTACGCAACGATAACTTACCCTCTTAACGAGAAATTATGTTTTCTTGGACACGAGCTTATCCTAAAACCATTCAAAGGTTTTAAGCTCGTGTATAAGGCTCGTCATTAAATATCAGATGATGACCCGATCTTCAAATAAAGTAAAGTTTATCGCCGATGATAAACTTATCCTCATTAACGAGAAATTAAATTTTCTCGGACGCGAGCTTACATTAAAACTATTCAAAAGTTTTAAGCTCTTATAAATGGCGTATAATTGTATTTCAGATTATTCCCCGGACTTCAAAGAAAGGAAAGTTTATCACCGATGATAAACTTATCTTTACAACGAGAAATTAATTTTTCTCGGGCATGAGTTAATATTAAAAACATTCGAAGTTTTTAAGCTCATGCACAATGACTTATAGTTAAATATCAGACTATAACTCGGACTTCATATTTAGGAAAGCTTATCTTTAAAGATAAGTTATCCTCGTAACGGGAAATTCATTTTTCTCGGTCATGAGCTTGTATTAAAACATTCCAAGTTTTAAGCTCATAAAGGAAAGTGTATCTTTTAAATAAGAGAACTTTTCTTCATAACGAGAAATTCACCTTTCTCGGTCATGAGCTTTACGTTAAAACATTCAAAGTTTTTCAAGCTCATGAAAACGACTTCTAAGTAAATGTCAACTTAGGACTCGCTCTTTAGTTAAAAGGAAAGTTTATCGCCGATGATGAACTTATCCTCATAACGGGAAGTTTACAACTTTTCGGACTTGAGCTCGTTTTGTAAGATATTCAACATCTTAAGCTCAAGTAATTGGTTTTCAAAACTTTGAACACAATTTTTCGAGAATTTCTCAAAAGGTTTTTCTAAATCTTTCAAAATTGTGTGTTCAAAAATATTTTGATAAAAAGAGCATGTCTTCTGGAATCGTTAATATTTACGAACCTAGAAATGTCATTCAATAATGACACGGGGTTGTAAATAAAGTTCGAGCAGAATTTCAAATGTCTTTTAAAACATGCTCAATTATGGCTTGCTATTATTTTAGATAGTGACCCGATTTTCATACTCAAGTTAAGCATTTCGCCGGAAAGCTTTGACTCAACAACGGGAATTAATTTTCTCGGGCATGGTTTACTTTATAATCATGTAAGGGATTGTGTTTACGTAATAACATAATCTAACACGAATATATGTACGTGCCAGTGCATTTATTTGTTAAACAAGAGAAATCTTGTTATTATGAAGTTATCATCTCCACCAACCGTAGCAATTTATAATTGATATCTACATACTCGACGATGCGACTACTCAAACGGCGACTACAACTCTTTCAATAGAACAAGGTCAACAATTGAGGGGGAGCAATTGTCCAACATTCAGAATCTTTGACGCCGAAAGTGCCATGTTCACATATTAGTGTCAAGACAACGATATCAATCGTACACATGGAGTCAAGAGATAACTTCAGACATGACAAGGCGACCAACATTCGTGAACAAGAACCATGTGATTCTATCATATGATGTTCTCCATCATTCAGGTCCAACCTTGTAATTTGCTAATCTTGTGAATACATTCTCATATATGATCTTTGCACGTGATAAGTACCTTACACTTGTGTTTAAAAGGTATTTAATTTACGTTTCAAGTACACCCTCATTAATTTGAGGGGGAGCTTGTGTAATTCATGAAGATAATTGGATTTGCATTTTTCTTCCCAAATTTTCTTAAAATGCTATTAAATCAATTGATATTAAAAACATCGATTGGGTTAATATTTTTAATATGGGGGAGAAAATGTGATTTAATATGGGAGATGATTAATCACAAATGGTTTGACTTAACGTGATATCTCATCCCAACATGTGCGAAATGTTTTCGGATATCGTGGCATATGTTAAGGGGGAGCAAAATGGATTTGCACTTCAAAATGGATTTCATGGTGACATACACTTACCCAAAACATCTCTATTCACGACGGTAAAGATTATGGTGACATAAGGATGGTAGGATAGGTTAAAGTCCAATGATTCCTCTTGAACTGGAGGAATCTTCCCAAGGGGATTCCATAGCTAGAAATAGTAGTCCTTAGGAAAGAGGGAGAAAGATTGTGAACGTAGCTGAATACAGACCAAGTACTTAAGTTAGCACTGGAACAATCACAACAAAGTGCTAGTTATGACGTATTGGTAAGCATTGAAGGGGTTGAAGAAAGAAAAAGAATTGTAAAGATAAAGGGTCTAAAGAAAGAAGCCATCCATACAACCTTAGGCAGAAACCGGGTCAATACATATGCTATTGAGATCATTTTTCAATGATTCTCGATATTGAAGATAGACATCATGGACCCAGTGATGTAATGCACAACCCATCCCAACTAACTCAGATATCTCTGAAAAGATATTTGTTTTAATCACACGGAGACAACGCATTATCTATTGATTTATTCACTCCGAATAAATTTGTATTGAAATGGTGGCACTCCTCTCCAGCCTCCGATCACTAAAATCCAAAATGCACGATCGAGTCTAGAGCCATTTGAGATCATCAAATATCTCATTAGGACACACTTTCATAATTCCTTGCTTCTTCACACACTGTGAAAAGTAAGAAAGATCTTAAGAGTCCTACGCAAAATCTTCATGATCTTGCCTGAACATCCGAGTAATACGAAAGTATTTAGAATGAAGATGGAAATTCTTCTTGAGCGAATATCAAAAAGCTCATGGTAGGTGACTTGTGCGATTCTTTGTGAATCAAACTTGTGATAACTGGAAAGAAACAGTTGTTTAATTCTTAATTGAACTTAAACACGTTCCAGGCCTCTACGCAATATCTTAGTGATCTTGCCAGAACATTCAGAGTAATACTATTAAGTATTTACAGTGACGAATGGAAATCCTTCTAGTGTTAACATCAAACAGCACTTGGTAGGTAACTTGCAAGATTCTATACGAATCAAGCTCGTGACAACTGGAAAGCAACGATGGTGCGGTTCTTAATTGAATTTCACTTGTTCCAGGAACATGAATTGACGGCTTCAAATCATGCGGATATTATTATCCAAATGATTCACTCTTTATGTTCGCAGTCAGCTTTGGACGGTCGAATAAAGAGAACAGGTTTACCCGCGAAATCTTGTCAAGGAGGTTCTTAATTGAAACTACCTGCCACAAGTACGATATTTTATATCGTTCAACGGTCTTCGCCGACCGGAGGTAAAATGCTGCCGAATTAGAATGAAATGTTCAAGGCCATTTCATCCGTGTATATGTTTTGTTGCTAACTGTCTTATGCAGCGTAACAAGAAGGTGGCATTGCGGTGTAAAATCCAGAAGAAGTCATCAACACATGCTTATACTGTATGCACTTAATACTTCAACAAATTCAAGAAAGTCTAAAAGTCAAGTCTTCCGCTGTATGAAACTCTAAAGCTTTCAAGAATTTATAAAAGTATAAGTATGTGGAACATGAAGTCACGAGGAGGCAAATTTCACAAGTGATAAATGCACAAGGTCAAATCAAGGACACATGCTCAAGACCAAAGTCAAAGATCTCATCAGCATATTCACAAGAACAAGATCGAAGACTCAAGCATAGTATGCTAGGTTTAAGATTTTGTAAAATGGTGTAACCTCCCTTAGGGGGAGATTGTTGGAAATACGTTTTTCTAAGGAAACTCTCGGTCACATCATTATTAGCATAGATCACGAGCTATAGACTATTTAGGACATTGTAACTTGGAGTGACCTCCCTTAGGGGGAGATTGTTGGAAATACATTTTTACGTATTTAGAAAGGATCGGTCACTCAAATGATATATTCAAGTATTAGGCTCGTGATCCATAATGTAAACATATAGTCCATATAGCCCACATGTAGGGTGGCCTATATATACCCCCTCCTAGCATGTTAGGAGGGGTTGCTCATTTGTCACTTTTCACATTTTCATTTAATTAACCTTCTTTCTCTCCTTCTCTCCTTTCTCTCTCTAGCTTTCTCTCTCTAAGTTCTTTCTTCTCCATTCATTCAATAGATAAATCATAACATTGCCTAAATCCTAAGAAACTATGGACCTACAATTGAAATCTCTTATTTTACTGGTTTTGACCAATGATTCTTCTTGTTTCTGATTACCTAACTTATAGAAATTAGGGTCAAATACCATATCCTCATGTTTAGAAAAACAAGGAATTCCAGTCCATGAAAGGTCTTTCATTGGACTAGCACCATGTATGTTAGCAGGGGGTGGTGGAATTTCAGTATGTTGGTTCTTGGCACCTAAACCAGTTTTATCCTTAGGAGATTGTCCTATTTCAGCAGCTTTAGTTAAATCTTCAGCAGCTTTTCCAAACTTTTCAATAGTTAACTTATCTTTTTCTTGATTAGCTCCAAATGTTTCAAGTTCATTAGTTAACTCCTGAATAGTTGCATCTTTTTCTCTGGCATCTCTTTCTAAGATTCCAATGTGATATCTATATTGATTTTCTCTTTGTTGATATTCTCTAATTCTAGACTCTAGTTGTTCTAAAGCACGTTTATAATTGTCTAGATAATTTTCAGAGTTTATATAATCAACATTTAGTTTTCTGATTTGGTCATTTAATGACTCAGTATTCTTCCTACATCCTTTGGTACAATAAGAGTCATCATATACCTCATTGTCTGAGCTAGAAGTAGACATAACCATAAGAGAAAATTCTTTTTCTGTCTCCTCAACAACTAGAGCTTGATTCCTTTCAACACTTTCTGTCATAGAGCTCCAGTCCCATTGTCACACCCCACCATGGTGGAATATGGGAAGCGACACATGGATATCATCACAACAATAGCGTGTCCATAGAGAGAACTATATGAATTAGAAATGTCATAAAAGGTGACACAAATGTCATGACAATATCTAATCAATGCAGGAGTCTAGGTAAGTAGGTAACAGTCCTACCTCTTACCCAAGACAAACAAATAACACAAACAAATAAACATATAGGTTCATAGTATCACTTATTGAAACAAACAGAAAAATAAATTAAGAAGGAACGGGGATCTCCTTCTAAATGCATTCCTACGCGACTCCAATCCTAAAATAGATTATAATAAGCTGTGAACAACCATAAACCACTACACATATGTACAATGTGCTACAAATATGCATTAACAACTAACATTCAAGATCAATCATTCCAAACCAAATCCAAGCCTCCCAGCCTTACCAAACACCATAGTATCATAGGCGCCCATACACCTATGTACCAATCCCAAGGCCCCGCCTTGTCATTATCCATTGGTCCCATAGATGCTCACACATCTATGTACCTCCCCAAGGCCCCGCCTTGTCAACATCCCCTTGGTACCAAGTCAAACCACAATAACTGAGACGGTACGTGTCCCCCGATCCAAATCATAAACACAATCAAGAATCACATAGCAGTTAATCACATAAGTGCACACACAAGTCCATTACCAATCATAAAACATTCATAGCATAAGTTATAAAACCAAACAGTGTCTCTTCCATCCCATCTGGAAGTCAAAATCAATAAAATATATGGGACTATGAAACTCACCTGATTGAGCTTCTCCAAAAATCCGCGCACTAGCAAAAAGCTAACAAACAAAAGCACACAATCAAAACATGAACCAAACACTAAAATGGCTCATCAATCCATGATGGACATCTAACCTTCTCCCATATATATACCTCATTTATATGCTCTAAGCATCTCATTACACCCCTCTATAAACCCCTTAACTTAGTTTACTTCATAACCCATCTCGTTAACATTTTACCCAAAACAGTCCCGGTTTTTAGGTCTCCAAACTATAAGCCAAACGCCCACCTAACCATACACATGATCTTTGTAAAGGAAACCCTATGCCCTTACATATGTCAGCTAACTCCTCCCTTTTGCCCCAACCTTAAAGCTACTGTTAAGGCCCCGATATATATATATATACTTCTGCCTATCCGCATATTACCGATTTTGAACATACAAAACGTTTGTTATGATTAGTGGGTCTTACCCTAACCCATTTGCTTAGCCCTCATCTAGGCCTCTTATTTAATATATAAACCAACTCCCATGCTCATTAGAGGGCTCAAGTGTACTCCTAAGTACCTCAATCACCCTAAAACATTAATTGAAAACCCGCTGATTTCAAAACTGTTTTGACCTCCGACTGTTGTAACTTGTTTTTGACCCACTTCCCTACCTCCAATTTAGTTCTCGTTTCTTGAATTTGAAAGTCAACTCAATTACCTTTCCAGGGATACTTGGATCGCAAAATAAGAGTTTGTAGAACTCTATTTATGGTCAAAACAATTGACCTAAAATTCTGCCCAGTTTTTAAAAACGATTTTAACATAATTAGTCTAATTACCCATAACTCCACTAATTACAAGCCCTAATTCACCTAATCATTATAATATCATTAATATACAGATTTTTAATTTAAACCCTAACCTAAATCCATCATAAGATGATTGAGAAAGAATTAAAACACTTTAATTAAAAAGAGTTATAAAGATTTACCTTTAATTTATCAAAACCAAGATTTTTGGAAGAACCCTAATTTTTTTGTAAAACCCACGTCGCCCTTTTTTTTCTTGGAGAAAAATCTGTGTTTTTCTTTAGTAGCAATGTATTTATACCCTTTAAACAATTCTTTTCCTAATTTAATACAAATTCTAATGGGCTTTTAACCATTCTTTTTTTTAAACCGACCATACAAAAATATTTTCCAAAAATATTTTATTTTTTTAAATTTCGTTTTTATTATATTATTTATTATTTATATTAATTTTTTTATTTTTTTATTAATCCATTAATTAGTTAATTGCCCTAAACCTTTTAACTAGTCAATTTTACGCGATTACCGTAAAACACGTAAAATATACAGTTTTATGAAAATTCTTAAAATATGAATAAACTTTATAACTAGGTCATAAAAGACTTAAAACCATCCCGTAAATTATTCATGTGACTAAATACCTCATCCGAGACCTCAAAATGCTAAACCCTAAATAGTAAAAATACAATTTACTATAATATTTATACGTATACGTAAAACACCAAAATAACACCATTTCATTTCATTGTCACTAATTTGTGAGCTCATGAACATGAAATAACCGTTCCTCAATTTACTTATGAGTACTTTATACCCATAAACGATATCCACACCAACCTCGTTCACGCAAAATAACATGTAAACACGCAAATCACATAGTCACACATAAATTAACCTTAAAATAAGACCAAATGACGAACCTCAAAACCACGGTTGTCACACCCATCCAACTCCATCTATTCCATTCAATTATGCTATGATCTGTCTTTGTTATTCGAATTAAAAGAAAGATCAGTAACAATTATGCTATGATCTGTCTTTGTTTCGTTTAATTAAATACATGCGATTATTGTGGAGATTTTACTAGTTGAAAAAGTTCGTTTTCTCGGTGTCTTAACGAATTGATTTCCGGTTCAAAGTGCGACTCAATTGTTTTTGGTTAAGAAAAAGTGAAGTTGATTTTCTATAACTAATTAAAAAGTAAATGCGAAAAGTATTTAAAAAAACAAACTAAAGACTAGTAGAAATAATAAAAGTAAAACAAGGTGAATATTCAAAACTAAAAATTAAAACGATATTAAAACGAATATTAATACAAATAATAAAACGAAATTTAAAGCGAAACAATTAATAAAAATAAAACTAAAGGACGAAATCAACTATCGACTCGAAAATAAAGTTTACTAAATGAAAAAGGAGAGAATAAAACTAAAATGGTACTTTAAAGCTAAACGAGGGAAATCCTAAAGCGGGTACTAGATAAAAGATAAAACTTGAACTTTACGAAAAAATATTAATACTCAAAATCGACGAAAAATTCAACTAAAAATACATAACTTTCAGAAATAAAATCGGAACAACTTTCAGATAAAACTAAACAATTACGGAACAATACTATTAAATAAGCAAGCAGGCAGGCTAGCTGCTGGAAGCAGCCAGCCTAGCTGCTCATTTTGGCGCCAATTGCATGCATGCATGGAAATTCCATCGTAACAAGGGAATAAGCTGGCAACATGTTGGTCATCTCCATCGTACCCACATATGAATATACCATCGCACTGTTTGTAATCAATATTCCATCGCACCCATGGATCGCAACATCAGATCGTAACAAAAGATTATAAACATGGATCGTACCCACGGATCGCACTCTATGATCGTACCCACGATCGCAACAAGTGATCGTGGTGAGGATTATGGAGTGTGATCGAAGCAATGGATCGCAAGTAGAAACCCTAGGGTTTATGCGATCACACTTACTTGATCGTACTGGTAAAACCCTTAAGCATTACGATGACATACAATAAGCAAATAAGCAAATACCAAATAAGCACTTATCTAAAAACTTAACCAAATCAAATTTAAGAAAAAGCTAATAGACCAAAATTTAAAAACTTTTAAGAATACTAAATAATAAAAATATTTAAAAACAACTTTTTATAAAAATTAACTAAAAAGCACTTAATCAAAAATAAGAAAATTAACACCATAAGCACTAAAATACTTTAAGCTATAAAAAATCAAACATTAAAAGATCAATAAGCATAAATTTGAAAACTTGAAAATTACGAAATAAGCAAACTTTAAAAAGACTAAACTTTTTAAGAAAACTAAAAAGTAAATAAGCTAAATACAAAATAAGCCAATAAGATTGTCAAACTTATAGCTTAATTCGTATAAAAGCTTAGATGAAATAAAAAGATGAACTTTTTAATCAAACATCAAAATCAACAAGACATGTATATAAAGAGATCAGATTTAAGATCATATAAAAAAAACTAAGAAAGACAAGATTAAAACAAGAATTAAGCTATTTGAAAGTAAAGTTTTGATTACAAACAAGAAAGGAAGATAAAAGATTGAGTGAGAGAAACTGTCACTTTCTCTCTCTAGAATCACCTACCTAAAATGAAAATGGAAACTACTCTAAACTAAAACTAACCAGCCCTCCTAAATGAGTTTAGGAGGGTATTTATAGGAAATGGGGAGGTGCATGTGTTGCCTCCTCTTTCTTTCTTTCTTCACGTCTTCTCGTCTTTTAAGTTCTTCGACTTTATCGACTTTGTCTCGGGATTAATTAAACTCGTCTTATAATTTATTTATTTATTAGACTCGAGTTCTTCGGCTTTATTAAACTTCCGTCTTTTAGACTTGTTCTTCAATAAATCTTCAGAATAGGCCTTGGACTTCCGTTCTTTTTGCATTCTTGATCTCTTGACTTCGTCTTTTTGTCATTTTCTTCGATAAAAGCCCGTGAAAGACCGTGTTTTCTTCCCTTTTTACATTTTGGTCCTAAATCACAACAAAAACACAAACCACGCATAATTCTGACATTTACGACATAAAATACACGTTTTGGCTTGGTTATTATTGAAATTAAGTGGTAAAAGGATGGGTGTTTTCACACCTATCAGCGATCTATTCGACCTACTCGAGATTTCTTCATCATTTATCTGTGAGAAGCAATGCTTCTAATTAATATCCGAAAGTTGTAAGAAAGACATAAAACATGTATGTTTCAGTCCAACTTTCTTTCGTTTAATGATTCACTCGTTGTTTCGATTTGAACAAATTAAACACATCAAAAATACCCCCTACCTGAGATCCATCAAAGCGGATATTTGTTTTGATTTCTTCTTTGTGGAAGATTCGATGGTCATAGATAAGATGTAGGCGAAATGTTTATTTGCATCAGATTAAGGTCGACGGGTTATATGACTGATATGGAATGATTTCGGAGTTAAGTTTGGGAGATTGGTGATAGATGATTATTTTTTGTGGTTGAGGAGTTAGAGCAGATTGGGATTAGTTGAGAGATAACATATGTTAGCGGCTGAAGGAAATAGGATTAGGGTTAAGTTATTTTAGGGTTAGTGGGTATTTATACCGGGTTATTAGGGTTGGGTATGTTTGGACTGGATTGATGATGGGCCACGCTAGGTTGTGATGGGTCAGTCCTATTTAACAGTGGATTGGATGAATTATTTGGATTTGGGTCGGATGAATTATTCACGCATGGGCCAAATGTTGTGTTACTTAACAAATTTGTTGCACAAAATGATGGCTGGTGGAATTATACGAAGTAATTTTACTAGCAATGTAATTTTACTAGAAATTTTTAGCCATCGATCGTAAACGTGACATAGTGACGAGACACAGTGACAAAAAGACGAGACAAAGTGACAAAGTTTATTTTGACGAGATCAAGAAAAATGGTTATATTTTTAGTGGCTACAGATTGTTTGATCGGGTATTAATTATTTGAAGTTGAAGACGGATTTTTTGAAGGCATGTACTTATTATATCTTTCAAAGATAACTTGCTCGTGCTTAATCTTAGAATGAAGACTTGTTTATCTAGTTTCCAGGTTCGGGGTGGTTGGTCGATGACTTGGATAACTATCACTTAAAGGAGATACATTATTGTACTCAGTGTCACGCGCATAGTCGACGTGGATAATTTCAAGAGGTGTTGTGCTTATAAACTTCTTCAGTGATGCATTGGGTACTTAGAGATTTCTCCACCGTTCTTCATTCAACAATTGTGCAAGCTTAAGTCACAAGATCGAAGGATTCTTATTCAGTTTCACGTTTGATGTATCCGGTTCATTCTATCAGTGTTCACATCAAATTGCCTGCAAAGGGGTTGGTAAAGATAGCCATGGAGAGTTTATGAGTCGAGAATTTCGATCAGCAGTTGATTCTCACAAAATATATAATTCAGCTTATTTATTATTCTCACGAGATTTCAGGTACATGTGCCTACGATTTATTGCTGGTTCCGAGTTTTGAAACTATCAAGGGGGAAGAAGAAGACATATTAAACACACAACGAGTACACGTGATGAACTTCATACCTTCTTTTATTTGAAGACATTCCGGGAAGACATTTGTCATAACCGCAGAGAAAATCAGTGTTTTAACTCGTGATGTTATCAATCTCTAAACGATACACTATTGTTTGATGTTTAAGTGTTTTGAGGTTAAAATTATTCATCATCATTATCCTATATGGAGGGATATGCACTTCCGGGACTTAATTGACTCTGTTGCATCTCCGGAAGAAGATATGTGCATTTCCGGGAATTAATTGACTCTGGTGTTACGATGTCAACCTAATGAATGGGATAAAGTGTCTAATTCAGTATTTGAGCTTCACACATGGGATTGGTTTCCTTTCTTCACCTACGTGGGGGAAGAAATGTCTTGATTATTTCTAGTATGCATAACTTGAACTCTCAGGGGGAAGAAAAATCAGAAGAATTATTCAAACGTGAGAAGAGACGTTATTGATCAACTTGGTGTGCCCCAAACTTTCAATATCTCATAGCAACATTATCATTTCATATGATGGGGTTTGCTTGTTAAATTTCGATGTGCGCTTAATCATTCTAAGCTTTGTTGAAAGCTTTGAAATTGCTCATGAGGATTGTTGGTTTAGGGGGAAGTTATTAAAAGCTTCTACATCAAGATTATGTGGCATGAATTAGGGGGAAGTTAATTCAGAAGCTTCTCCTTAACCAGAAGTATATGGATTATTTAGCTCATGTCGTTACAATATTTCTACTACAAGTTACTATAAAGATGAATCGTTTTGAAGTGAAGACTTGAAGTCAAAGGCCTCAGAAGACATCATCAACATTGGACGCTTCATGAAAGCTTTTGTTCTTAATCATTATGTACTTGTTAGGAAAAATATTGTAAGGAATTCTACACGTCGTCCCATGGGGGAAGATTGTTGGAAATTCACTTTATGTGACGACATTTAAGAATTCCCATTAGTTATCATAGTCACACTTGCTTAGAGTAGACTAGGAAACGCTGTATAGTTTAAGTAGCGTGTGTGACTATTTATACCCCTCCAAGGCTTCCAAGGAGGGGTGTTGAGTGTGTTTCATTTGTATTTTCATTTTGTTCAATACACTTTTCTTAACCTTTCACACACAACCTCTCTTCTCTCTCTCAACAATGGCTACCACCATATTCCACCACCCACCTAGACCATCGTATTACTAAAAAGCAAACCCACACTATCACCATACCTAACGGCTTCTATCCTCTACGGATTTTCCATCATTCGGAAGTTCTCCCAACCTTAAACACATCCAATGGTATATGCAGGATTGCATAACCAAAATCTTCCCATAATATTCACAAGAAACACGTCATAACCACCACCTCATCCTTGCTTTCCCATGCTCGGCACCAAGTAACTAACCATCCTTCATACTAACATGTGTTACACCTTTTCTCTAGGTGGACGTTCCATTGTTCGTGACTACTAACCTCTTGCTCGAACGGTTTCTCTTCAATATCACCCCACTATATTCACAACGTCTTGCTCCCTCGAATCATTCTTCGTCCATACTACTTTTCGCTTATCTCTCCACAATCTTAATTTCCATACCATCTTATATCCCGTCTTCAACCTATAATTTAGGTGTTTCCTCCTTTATTCCTAACATCCTCATCAATAGGGAATATGCCCCTCTCACCGGTGACTCTCTCTTTGTAGGAGAATTCTTCCTAATATAATGCGTTCTCCAACTATCTCCAAATCTCACGCCAATGCTCTAGGCGTCTTTCTCATTTACCCTATAGTATGCTCATACCAACCATAAGTCTATCAACGGTATACTACGCTTGCTTCCCATGGTTTCTTCCCTTGCCATAATCCTTCATAAGGCATTCTATACATATTAGGCTAACTTTTACGTAAAACCCTCTATTCTATCACATCCGTACGCAATCCTTCCAACTTCTCAACTACGTGACTTCTCATTCCTCTTGAAATATGAGATGAATTAGTCAGTCTATCGACTATCACCCAACTCTCTTCGTACTTATTCCTCCACCCCATTATGTATCCCTTTCACCAACTTAGTCCTTACATCTCCTTTCTAAGCTACTCCTATCTATGTATGAAGTATAGTCTACGTCCCTTTTCTCCATACGATTGTCCAAGCCACGCAACATAAATGTTGTCGCGTTCTCTGCTTTAGACAACTCAACTCGTGCAACCTACATCCTTCATCCAAACCACCCTAATACATCATCCATATAGTTCAAGTTTGTCTCAGCTTCACTTCATTCTTCTTATTCCATGTCTCATCAACCATGCTTGCCTTTCCTAGATGGTACTTGGCCTTGCAATTTTCTTTCATCACTTAACTCCACCCATCACCTTTTCCAAATGTTCAATCAAGATGATTAAATATGTGTTCGAGACGTTCATGATCTGTATAGATCATTCTCTACGTCTCGTACCCCAAATGCCTCTAGCATTCTAGGCAGATATAACAATCCAGCTCCACTAACTAAGTCTATCTAGTTCTCCAAATCTTTAGTTCCCACAACGTATAAACAACCGCCTTTCTTTGTCGTTCTCGTATACATCCAAATCCTTGCTCCACGTATCGTCATGCTTCGCGAATTCATCCAGTCCTTCCGATAATTCCAAGATCTGCTCATTATCCAATCCACCTCTTCAGCCTCCAAAACGCTTCCTCACCCTTCTTCACTTTGCCCCTTGCTGGTTCCACGATATGTCATCATCTCTGACTACTCGTCCTGGCCAACTTAATCCTAAAACTCACACTTGTAAATCTCACGTATAATTCCCTTTCCTAACAACTCCAAAACCAACTCATAATTCGCCTCACTCTCCTTCTTAGATTTGAGTAGATCAAGATGTCGTCGATGCTCCCGATGACAACTCGTTTACATATTGTCATGCACCCCCGGTTCATATTGACTCCATGAAAACTGCTAGCTCCTCGGCGAAGCCAAAATCATAACCGTAAACCCAAAGCGTTCATACAACATCCTTAGCAGTTTCAACTACGTCCTCCTTGCACCCTCTCTTAGAAGCAATACGAATAAATTTCTACCTCGTTCTTACTCGCGAAAATCTACACGTATTCTAAAAGACCAATACTTCCTCTTATCAGACCACTCAACCGCTTTTCACAGCCAATCTACTACTAAGCAACTCAAATTTTACCTTGCATCCGTTGCAATTTCTAACAACTCTTGCTCTTAAAATCATTCCATCAACAATTTCCTTGGAAAGGCACTAACTACAACTCCTCTCACTTCTACTACTTGCTCTATTTATGGTTCTACCTCACAGTAATAGGCAAACCTACTAAATCTCAGGAAATTTTCGGAAAACTTACATGTCTTACGAACAATCATAAATACCTTTGAGGTATTATATCCCCTTCAACACTCTTGATGGCGCGTTACTTGTGCCAATATCCATACATTATACAAATCTCTATTCATCTCCCTTGGCACTCCTAAGAGACCTCATGACCACATTAGTTCGTCTATGAAACTTTAACTCTTTCATCCCCACTAAGGTCATTCCGACCATTCTCTCAGGGCCACCTACTTAATCGTGTAGGCGCGACCAAGTCTTTCATATGTCTACCTCAACGCTCCCAATCAATACGAACCCAAAACTACATCCTGAATCCACTAGATACGATCAACGAATCAAACCCACGGATAACTAACGACATTTCACGTGCACGAGTTAAAACAGACCAAAACCACGAAAACTCGAAAGGAAAACTCAAACATGTACCAATTCAGATGACTCATGACAACGAAAAATGATACAAGAAACACTTAATGGCAACCAAAACATCTTATGTCTCGCGACATATTATTTAAACCATGCACAAGATCGACTTTTCCAAAAGAATATTTTTTTTCTTTCCTCACCACATCTAGTTAATTTTTAGTTTCTTTTAATTCAAAATATTCAATTGTTTTTTTTACAATTTGTTTAAATAAAGATTTATTAGGTATGATGGGTGGAAGAGATGGCGTAGTTGGCACCCGGTGGTTTACCAACGCTTCTGGCGGATTCAAGGAAGCCTTGATATGAACAACATATAAAGGTTGCTTTGTTTTGATTGGGTTTACTTTTTATTTAATTAAGGTTTGTAGGACAAACTATTTGGCTTATTGAGGTTGCGTGAATAAAGGGAATGATTATCCAGTTTTCAGCCAGTGTCACCGGATGAAGACGGGGAAGAATAGCATATCACAATTTCGGCTTCAAATGTCATGTAAGATGTGCAAACAATTTTAGTTCTACCTTCTTTTAATTCAGAAAATTGAATTTTTTTTTCTTCTCTTTGGGCTTCAATTATGAGTTATGAAATTATGGTAAAATTAGTTTGGTAGTTGATACACGTGTAAATCGTTCTTTCGCTCCACATAAATAAGAAGGGTTTCGTGGGCTTGCGTTAAGGAAAATGACTCGCAGAGTTTCATAGTATTAAAAAAAGGATGGGGTGGCCTTCAGGTAGCAACTGTTTATGCTATGATCTGTCTTTGTTTCGTTTAATTAAATACATGCGATCTATTCGACCTACTCGAGATTTCTTCATCATTTATCTGTGAGAAGCAATGCTTCTAATTAATATCTGAAAGTTGTAAGAAAGACTTAAAACATGTATGTTTCAGTCCAACTTTCTTTCGTTTAATGATTCACTCGTTGTTTCGATTTGAGCTAATTAAACACATCGAAAATACCCCCTACCTGAGATCCATCAAAGCGGATATTTGTTTTGATTTCTTCTTTGTGGAAGATTCGATGGTCATAGATAAGATGTAGGCGTAGTGTTTACTTGCATCAGATTAAGGTCGACGGGTTATATGACTGATATGGAATGATTTCGGAGTTAAGTTTGGGAGATTGGTGATAGATGATTATTTTTTGTGGTTGAGGAGTTAGAGCAGATTGGGATTAGTTGAGAGATAACATATGTTAGCGGCTGAAGGAAATAGGATTAGGGTTAAGTCATTTTTAGGGTTAGTGGGTATTTATACCGGGTTATTAGGGTTGGGTATGTTTGGACTGGATTGATGATGGGCCACGCTAGGTTGTGATGGGTCAGTCCTATATAACAGTGGATTGGATGAATTATTTGGATTTGGGTCGGATGAATTATTCACGTATGGGCCGAATGTTGTGTTACTTAACAAATTTGTTGCACAAAATGATGGCTGGTGGAATTATACAAAGTAATTTTACTAGCAATGTAATTTTACTAGAAATTTTTAGCCATCGATCGTAAACGTGACATAGTGACGAGACACAGTGACAAAAAGACGAGACAAAGTGACAAAGTTTACTTTGACGAGATCAAGAAAAATGGTTATATTTTTAGTGGCTACAGATTGTTTGATCGGGTATTAATTATTTGAAGTTGAAGACGGATTTTTCGAAGGCATGTACTTATTTTATCTTTCAAAGATAACTTGCTCGTGCTTAATCTTAGAATGAAGACTTGTTTATCTAGTTTCCAGGTTCGGGGTGGTTGGTTGATGACTTGGATAACTATCACTTAAAGAAGATACATTGTTGTACTCAGTGTCACGCGCATAGTCGACGTGGATAATTTCAAGAGGTGTTGTGCTTATAGACTTCTTCAGTGATGCATTGGGTACTTAGAGATTTCTCCACCGTTCTTCATTCAAAAATTGTGCAAGCTTAATTCACATGATCGAAGGATTCTTATTCAGTTTCACGTTTGATGTATCTGGTTCGTTCTATCAGTGGTCACTTCAAATTGCCTGCAAAGGGGTTGGTAAAGATAGACATGGAGAGTTTATGAGTCGAGAATTTCGATCAGCAGCTGATTCTCACAAAATATATAATTCAGCTTATTTATTATTCTCACGAGATTTCAGGTACATGTGCGTACGATTTATTGCTGGTTCCGAGTTTCGAAACCATCAAGGGGGAAGAAGAAGACATAGTAAACACACAACGAGTACACGTGGTGAACTTCATACCTTCTTTTGATTTGAAGACATTCCGGGAAGACATTTGTCATAACCGCAGAGAAAATCAGTGTTTTAACTCGTGATGTTATCAATCTCTAAACGTTACACTATTGTTTGATGTTTAAGTGTTTTGAGGTTGCAATTATTCATCATCATTATCCTATATGGAGAGATATGCACTTCCGGGACTTAATTGACTCGGGTGCATCTCCGGAAGAAGATATGTGCATTTCTGGGACTTAATTGACTCTGGTGTTACGACGTCAACTTCATGAATGGGATAAAGTGTCTACTTCAGTATTTGAGCTTCACACATGGGATTGGTTTCCTTTCTTCACCTACGTAGGGGAAGAAATGTCTTGATTATTTCTAGTATGCATAACTTGAACTCTCAAGGGGAAGAAAAATCAGAAGAATTATTCAAACGTGAGAAGAGACGTTGTTGATCTACTTGGTGTGCCCCAAACTTTCAATATCTCATAGCAACATTATCATTTCATATGATGGGGTTTGCTTGTTAAATTCCGATGTGCGCTTAATCATTCTAAGCTTTGTTGAAAGCTTTGAAATTGCTCATGAGGATTGTTGGTTTAGGGGGAAGCTATTAAAAGCTTCTACATCAAGATTATGTGGCATGAATTAGGGGGAAGTTAATTCAGAAGCTTCTCCTTAACCAGAAGTATATGGATTATTTAGCTCGTGTCGTTACAATATTGTTAGCCTCAAAAATATTGAGTCAAACAAGAATGCTCGGTCATAGGTTATTATTGTAACATTAGTTAGAACGTTGTAATAGGTAGTTAATTAGTCGTGGTTTACGGGCTTGGATTTAAACTAATTTAAGTCCAAAAGACAAGCCCGGCCCAATATATAGTCCATTAAAGCCCGCATGTGGGTGGACTATATATACTACCCTCCTAGCATGTTAGGAGGGTTGGTGGTTCATTTTTCTCATTCCTTAATCTAATATTCACAAGTTAATCCTCTCCTCCTCTCTACTTTCTCTCACTACTTTCTCTCTCTAGGAATTCATCTCTTCTTCATCTATTTTCTTTCTCTCTTCATTGCTTAATCAATCACAAATATATGGGACAACATTTGGTATCAATCGCCATGGGGTAGTTTTGTGATTCGTTGTTGATTTTACTTGGTTCGTGTGATTTTCTCTTATAATCATCTCGAATTCAAGATTCTTTTTGTGTTTTCTATGCTCTAAATCTTGATATAAATCTTCTACATAGTTGTGGTAGGGATTTGGTCGCTTTTGGTTGGTTAAAATCGCGGATTTCTTGTCAAAAAATTCATTTTTTACTCCAAAATCTCGTAACTGTGCTATTATTCCGATCAGTGCAATCAGAAAAGGGATTAGTGATTCCGATCACTCTCATCGGAAAAGGGTTTAATCATTCCGACCAGTCTTTCCGATCATCATTCCGATTTGGTATTCTGACAAGGTCTTTCCGATCATCATTCCGATTTGGTATTCCGACAGGGTCTTTCCGATCGTCATTCCGATTTGGTATTCCGACAAGGTCGTTCCGATCATCATTCCGATTAGACATTCCGACGAAGGGATTCCGATTAGACATTCCGATTAGACATTCCGATTAGACATTCCGACGAAGTGATTCCGATGATGTGTTTTTGCTAAATTTTGTTTGAGTATTTTTTAGACTTAGCCACTATCTAGACTAGTTTCAGAATATCGTTTACACGAAGATCAAAAAAAAAAAAAAAAAAAGTTAAAATTTTTTCGTCAAGTAAATTCAAATTTTTTCCATACTAGTTTTAGGACATTTCTAGCTCGATTTCAAATTTTGGCGATTACAAAATTTTTTGGTCTACCGTTTTGTCGGACTGGAGAATTTATTGTCGGCCTGGAGAAAAATTGCAATTTTCGAAATTTAAACCACAACAACAATCACAACAAATCTACTTAAGATCCATATTCACTTCATCATTTCAGAGAATTTTGAGATGGATTCTACTGCCGAATATCGTGTGACGAACAACAATATAATGGTGGCGGGTAACAAAGAGAGACCACCAATGCTTGTATCTGGTCGGTATGCTCAATGGCAATCATGTTTCATACGATACCTTGACACAAGACCTAATGGTGATGCCTTGAGTAAATGTATTACTCATGGACCATATATATTCAAGAAGATCTCAATTCCTCCAAGAGCAGCCACAGATACTACTGATCCAATACCTGCAAGTGAACGTGATGAAACAAGAGCTGATCTCACACCTGAAAATTGTGCTTGGCATGATGCGGAGAAGGAAGACATCTATATGGTTTTAAGTGGGATTGGAGATGATATTTACTCCACGGTTGATGCATACCCGACAGCACATGAAATGTGGACTGCTATTGAATGCTTGCAACAAGGAGAATCACTCAACAAACAAGATGTCAAAACAAACTTGTTTTGGAATTTTGGCAAGTTTACTTCAAGGGATGGAGAATCAATTGACTCTTACTACTCCAGGTTTTATAAGATGATGAATGACATGACAAGAAATAATCTGCAAGTCTCCACCATGCAAGTCAATGTCCAATTTCTTCAACAACTTCAACCCGAGTGGACACGGTTCGTCACTTTGGTGAAACAACAAGAAAAGTTAGACGAGGTCTCATATCATCGACTCTTTGACATCTTGAAGCAATTTCAGAATGAAGCAAATGAGATTCGAGCTGAACGTGTTGCCAAGACGGCTAATCCACTTGCTTTAGTGACTACCACTCAACATGTTCAAGATCCTCACTCTCGTGCTCCTAAGCCATACTCCAATACATCTTCTTCACCACGATATTCCACATCATCTAAGTCTTCATCTTCCACAAAATCTCGAGGTAAAGCGCCAAGAGCACCATCACCACCATCTGAGTCCTCATTTGAAGAAGATAGTGATGAAGACCAAGCTCAAAAGAACCGAGAGATGAAACAACAAATTGCTTACATAATGAAGACTTACAAGAAAATATACAAACCCACCAACAACAATCTTCGCACATCATCTAACACAAAGAACCGATATGTTGAGAGTCCTCCAAGGTATGACACACGTCGACGTGGTGAAAGTACTTCTAGGTATGATCGACATAATCCAACGCATGTTGAGGGTTCTGCAAGATATGATCGACAAACTGCCAAGTATGATACTCAGAGGATTGCTGCTGCTACTGGGAATAGGGAAACGGTTGGAAGTCAAGTGGTTCAGCAGAGTGGGATTCAATGTTTTAATTTCCAAGGTTATGGGCATATGGCAAAGGAATGCAGGAAGCCGAAAAGGGTTAGAGACTCCAGCTATCACAAGGAAAAGATGCTGCTATGCAAGAAAATGGAAGCATGGGTTAAATTGTCAGCTGAGGAAGGAGCAATGCTTGATGATACTGATGATGAAGATTCTGATCAAGAGCTTGATGCACATTACTCGTACATGGCAAAGGTTGAAGAAGTTCTCAAAGTCACTGAAGATGACAATGGCCCTATCTTTGACACTGAGCCAATCGATAAGGTACACACTACTGATGAATATAATGTGTTTGGTGATATTCCTGAGCATAGTGATCTACCCAATGCCATTAATGACACATGTATGATGGAAACGGTTGATAGCAATACCACACCTGATTCATCAGACATGTGCAATAATGAGTCTGAGGATGATCAACATGCAAATGAATATGATGAAGAGGAACGTATTGCGCTTGCTAATTTAATTGCTACTTTACAAAAAGATGTCACTGAAAATAAAAAGAATCAAAAGCAATTAAAGAAGGCAAACGCTACGCTCACTCAAAGCTTTGAAGAATGCAAAGCTGCTCTTATCAAATCTACTGAGATGACTGAAACATATAGAGATGAGCTCCTTCAGAAAACCAAAGAGCTTGAGGGGTACAAGGGAAGTGCGTTAAAAAATCAAAAGGACGATTTTGAAAACAAATATAATACAACTCTTGAGTTATTAGCTAAAGAGAAGCGTCAATATAATGTTTTCTTAATGGATGAACGTCAAAAAACGTACCTTGCCAATACCAAAGTTAATGAACTTGAACAAAAGCTCTCTATGACCACTACTGATTCTGCTAAAATTCTAGAGGATAAGAAACAAGAGGTAGATGCGTTAAAACAAGACTTCAAAAGTAGATATGATAAAGAAACCCGAAAAAGTTACGAAACTAGAAGCACAAGTCGACTTTTTGAAGAACGTTGTTTATAAAACGCATGATTCTATTCAATCTGTAAGAATGCTAGCACCTCCATCGATGTTTAAGGGTCAAGCTAGCCTTGCAAGTCCTGAGTACCTTGCCAAAGCTCAAGCTGCGAACCCGTGTCTCTATCTTGATGAGACTGAAAGGACCGATCTTGATTGCATGCCGGTAAGTGCCGATAGTGAAGAGACTGCCCTTTGGGACGATGATAGTCAACCACTTGTTAATAAGGAGTTTGTGAAATCTTATAATTATGCTTATGAGAAAATTCTTTATGGCCTGTTCAACAAACAAACTCAGAAAACTCGTGAGGAAGTGTTCTTAGAATACAAACAAAAGAGAATTCAATGGAAGAAAGCATTTGCCCCTAAGAAATCTAATGTTTACAAATACATAAACTACCTCCCTCTAGATGAATCTAAAAGCAAGAGTAGGAAAACATTAGGTATTCTTAAACACCACATAGATAATGTTAAATCTATTGTTGAAAGAGACTGGGCAAAACGTGAAAATGCTGAGTGGACACGTCCGATTCCTCAAGATATTACCTTGCTTGTGAAAGAACTCTTAATTCCTAACACGGCGTTGATTAAAGAAACTGTTCTTCAACTTGAGGAGTTCATTCGGACTGAAATGTTTGATGATTTAAAATATGTTGAATCTATTGAGAAACACATTGATGATCTTCAAATGGAGAAGTATGATTTCTCAGATGAATATGATTTACTCTTGCAAGAATGCGTTTCTAAAGATGTTATGTGTGCTTATTTTACATCTTGTGCTGATATTGATGAATATTCTGAAGTTGCATGCCAATATCTTGATAAGATCAAAGAATGTGAACGTCTTGAAATTGAGCTTTCGAAACGTAAAGAAAATGTTGACAAAAAGGCTTTTGAGTTACTTCAACACAAAACTGATTTCCTTCAAAAACATTGTCATTCACTTGAACTTGCTTTGCAAAAAGACGTTGGTCGTTTTCCACATGAAAATAAATTGCAAGAAAAACTTTCCCAAACATTTCGAGAAATGAATGAACAGAATTTGGAAATTAAAGGGTTGAAAGCTCAATTACATGACAGGGACAGAGCGATAGCAGAGTTGCAGAAACTCGTTGCTAAAATGGGTGGGAAAATTGTGGAACCTAGCATTAAGAAAAATGTTGTTAGACAACCCAATGCCTTTAAAGAGAATAGATCCTCTATCGTGGGAAAACCATCTGCTTTATCTAATTCCTCGTTTGCAAAACCTGTGTTTGCCCCCAAGATGGATGGACAGGAAAGGTTACCATAAGCTCAACCCATAAGGAATCCTATAGCACCAAGCGTTAAGCACAATAATGTGATTAAACCAGGGATGTATAGAATGCCCACTAAGCCCACAAACAAAGTTACTCAATCGCCTCATACTTCTAGAAACACTAATATTCGTGTGTCTTCTACTACAGGAATAGTTTCCACTACTAGTGTTAGCCGGCCTCAGCTTAAGCGCACTCAAGTGAATGATAAGGTCTGGAAACACAAGAATCAAGGGGAGATGCAGGAAGTAGAAGACCACCCTAGGAATTTGAACGTTTTTAAGAATAAAAAGTCTGTAATCGCATGTAATGACGATTTGAATGCTGTGAATGATTTGAATGCTTTGGATGTGAAATTTGTTTGTGTCAAATGTGAAAAGTGTGCTAATGCTAATCATTCTATGTGTGCTATAAATAAAGTCAAAGGCGTAGATACTAGAACTAAGAAGCAAGTTGCAATGCCTATTAGAACTAGTAAACCCAAACGCAAAGTGAACCATTCTGGTGCAACCCCCACTAAGAAAAGTAATGCATCAGACTCCACCACTAAGAATCCTAGAAGCAAAATTAAGGAATTATATGAGTCTGCCAGTAAGTCTTGGAAATGGTGGTTTGCTAATCAATGTCCTCCCGGATATAAATGGATGCCTAAAGTTAGGACAGAAAATGTGAAAACGAGTGTTAGTTTGCCTTTAAATGTTGATAAGGACACTAATGATTCTACTATCACAACTACTGTGGTATCCAATTTAGCCAATGCTCCATCGTGTTCTAACTCTTCTGCAGGTGATACAAATAATTCTCTTCATACTGGACTCCGGATGCACGAAGCACATGACGGGGAATCTCAAGCTTCTAATTAACTTCGTGGAGAAGTTCCTGGGTACGGTCCGATTCGGAAATGATCAATTTTCACCGATCCTAGGATATGGAGATTTGGTTCAGGGGAATATTACGATTAAAAGGGTATACTACGTCGAAGGGCTCAATCACAATCTTTTCTCGGTTGGTCAATTCTGTGATGCGGATTTGGAAGTTGCTTTCAGAAAGAAGACATGTTTTGTTCGTGATTATGATGGGAATGACTTACTTACCGGTACACGGGGTACTGATCTTTACACAATTTCACTACAAGACACAACTTCATCAACTCCAATTTGCTTCATGGCTAAAGCTTCATCGACTCAAGCATGGTTATGGCATCAACGACTTTCTCATCTCAACTTTGATACCATTAACTTGCTTTCCAAGAAAGATATTGTGAGAGGCCTTCCAAGTTTGAAATTCATCAAAGATCATCTTTGTTCTTCTTGTGAGCTTTGTAAAGCTAAACGAAGTAGCTTCAAAACAAAGACTACACCAAGCTCAAAAGGACGGTTAGATCTTCTTCACATGGATCTGTGTGGTCCCATGCGTGTTCAGAGTATCAATGGAAAGAAATATATTCTGGTAATTGTCGATGATTACTCAAGGTACACATGGACTCACTTCTTGAGGTCCAAGGATGAAACACCTGAAGTTCTCATCAGCTTCCTTAAATTGATACAACGTGGTCTTCAGGCTCAAGTTAAAGTGGTTTGTACTGATAGAGGTACAGAATTTTTGAATTCAAATCTGAGAAAGTATTTTGAAGCCGAAGGGATTGAACATGAAACATCTATTGCTCGAACACCCGAACAAAACGGCGTTGTTGAAAGACGAAACCGTACTTTGGTTGAAGCTGCTCGAACATTATTATCCGCTTCAAAACTTCCACTATATTTTTGGGCCGAAGCCGTGTCAACCGCATGCTACACACAAAACCGATCCTTAATTATCCCAAGACACGAAAAGACACCATATCACATAATTCATGATCGAAAACCTTCACTCAAACACCTTCATGTTTTTGGATGTACTTGCTACATTATTCGAGATGGTGAAAATTTGGATAAGATGAAAGAGAAAGGTGATGCATGTATTCTTGTGGGATATGCAACTCAGTCTAAGGGATATAGAGTGTACAACAAGAGGACAAAATTGATTGTCGAGACTATTCACATCCGATTTGATAAATTACAAGAAATGGCACTTGAACAAAACAGTTTAAGTCCCGATCCACAACGACAAACGACTTCCGTTCACAACCGCACGGAACTCGTAACTCAAGACCACAGCAATGAACCGTCAAGTTCAATGCTGGTTCCAGAAAATGTTCCTATAGCTGATATGACAGTCGACACGACCATTGAAGAGTTGGAAATGTTATATGGACCAATGTATGATGAATATTTCACGGGGGAGAAACAAGTTGTATCGAAGTCTTCCGCTGTTACTCATGATAAGAATGATGATACCGATCATCGTCAACAACCGGATACAACTTCATCTACTTCAACACGGGTTGCAGCAGATTTACCTCCTCATAATATCACTTCAACAATCGATCCTACAACATCCACAACTACTGTCATTGCTCCAGAGAACACAAATCAAGCAGACAATGCATTATCTGACGAAGACGAATTCATCAACCCATTCGGTACACCGGTACACGAAAATGGAGAGTCTTCTACTCGCCATGTTTATCCGTCAAATATGCACACGTTCTACCAACGACATCCTTCAACACATCATTGGACCCGAGATCATCCTTTGGTTCATGTCATTGAAAACCCTTCACAGCCCGTTCGCACAAGACGACAGCTTAATACCGATGCCGATGTTTGTATGTTCGCACTCGCCGTGAGTTCAGCTGAACCAAAAAACATCAAAGAAGCATTAGCTGATCATGCTTGGATTGAATCGATGACGGATGAACTTCAACAATTTGAAAGACTTAAAGTCTGGGAACTTGTTGACAGACCATACGATGTAACACCATTAAATCTTCGATGGATCTGGAAAAACAAGATGGATGAGGAGAACACGATCATCAAGAATAAATCTAGGCTAGTGGCTAAAGGGTATGGACAGAAAGAGGGTATTGATTTTGAAGAATCATTTGCACCAGTAGCTCGAATGGAAGCGGTCAGGATTTTTCTTGCTTATGCTGCACATAATGATTCGTTGTCTATCAAATGGACGTAAAGACGGCATTTCTTAACGGTCCTTTGAAGGAAGAAGTCTATGTCACGCAGCCAGAAGGATTCGTCAATCCTCATTATCCTGACAAGGTGTATCGTCTTCACAAAGCACTTTATGGACTCAAGCAAGCTCCAAGGGCGTGGTACGACGAACTCTCGAAATTTTTGGTCTCCAAAGGTTTCTCAAAAGGTTCCATTGATTTAACTTTGTTTACTTATAAATATGGGGATGACATTTTGCTTGTGAAATTTATGTTGATGACATTATTTTCGGGTCTACAAACCCAAAACTTTCAAAATGGTTTGAAAAAGTAATGCACAGCAGATTTGAAATGTCTATGATGGGCGAACTAAAATTCTTTCTAGGAATTCAAGTTCACCAATCCCCAAGTGGTATCTTTATTAACCAAGCTAAGTATTGTCAAGAGATAATCAAAAAGCATGGTATGACATCATGTGACCCCGTTGGGATACCATTATCAACCACATCCCTAGATGCTGATTTGGAGGGATTACCCATAGATCAAACGAGATATCGTTCCATGATCGGGTCCCTCATGTACTTGACAACGAGCAGACCTGATATACATCATGCTACATGTTATTGTGCATGATATCAAGCACGACCCACTGAAAAGCACCTCAAGGAGGTTAAACGGATCTTTCGGTACCTTAAGAATACCATTCACATGGAACTCTGGTATCCGAGGGAAACCGGTTTCTTTCTAACGGCCTATTCAGATTCTGATCATGCAGGGTGTCTTGATACACGTAAAAGTACTTCTGGTGGTGCACAATTTCTAGGACAAGATAAGCTTGTGGGATGGTCTTCCAAGAAGCAGGATTGCACGTCACTTTCATCAGCCGAAGCGGAGTATGTGTCTCTATCTGCGTGTTGTGCTCAAGTTCTTTGGATGAGAACACAACTCACGGATTATGGCTTCCACTTTGATAAAGTACCTATGTACTGTGACTCAAAGTCAGCCATAGCCATCTCCTGCAATCCGGTTCAGCATTCCCGTACGAAGCACATCGATGTCAGATATCACTTCATTAAGGAACAAGTTGAAAGAGGTATTGTTGAATTATACTTTGTTGGAACTGATTACCAATTAGCTGACTTGTTTACAAAAGCTCTTTCGAAAGAGAGGTTTGCGTATCTAGTTATGCAAATTGGTATGAGATGTTTGACTCCAGCAGAACTGGAGGTTCTGGCAAAGAAGCCTGCTTGATTCATCTATCAAACATCTACCTGTAAATATTAATCAAAAAGCAAAATACAAATGTAAAAAATCCTTGATAATCCAAAAATATTCTTCTCGACATGTCTTTCAGTGTCGATAATATGGACGTACCTAGAAATGTCGCTCAATAACGACACGGGTGTGTACATAAAGCTCGAATGAAAGTTGTAAATATTTTTCAAAACATGTCATTTCTATCTTTTCAAAAGGAAATTGTCTATTTTGGACAATACTTCCAACAACGGGTAGAGCAATCTATCTTGGGTTGAGCTTGTCACAAAACATTCAACGTTTTGAGCTCAACACAATGGCTTGTAATCACTTTCAGATTGCAACCCGGATCTAAATTCACGGGGGAGTGTACGCTTTTGTACTCTTACCCTTAGCAAAAGAAGTTAAATCTTCTTACACTTGAGTGGATTCGTCAAGACATTTAAAGTCTATGAACTCAAGTTTATGCTTTAGAAAAACCTTTTCGTCAAAAAGAATTGATTTTTCAAAAAGCGTTGAACACAATTTTTTCAAGAATTTCTCAATGATATTCAAAATCTTTCAAAAATTGTGTGTTCAACAACTCCTATCCTCAAAAGTTTAATGTGGTTCAAATCCTCGTAACGACAATTTCATTGGATCAATTTTTGAGGGGGAGCAATTCAACTTCATGCAAAAGATTAACACATCTTTCTCCCGAAGATTTTCAAGACTATTTTTCAAAATATATTTTAATCAAATTTGGTATCTCTAATATCAAAAGATTTTATATATTAGAGATAGGGGAGAAAATGTGATTAAAATGTGATCTTATATAAGACTCAAGCACTTTAACTCTTACCTACATGTGCGAAACACTTTCGATTATCGATGCACATGTGAAGGGGGAGCATTTCTGAAACGACAAAACTAGCAAGGTGTTAAATGTTTTTCAAACACTTTGTTAGAATTTAAAGTGGTTTTCATGGTTACGATCAAATACCCACAACATCTTTAATTCACGACGTTATCGGTGTCAAAAGGGTGGTTAGGTTTAAGTCCTATGATTCAACCAGAACCGGAGGGATCTTCCCAGGGACAATCCAATAGATTATTAGAAGTCCTTAGGAAAGATGGAGTAGAATGTGAACGTAGCTGAATGCCGACTAAGTACTGATGATAGCACTGGAACAATCACAACAAGGTGCTATTAATGATGTCTTGGTAAGCATTGAAGGGGTTGAAGAATGAAAAAGAAATGTAAGGATAAAGGGTGTAAAGAAAGAAGCCCTCCATACAACTTAGGCAGAAACCTGGTCAACACATCATGAAGACAACTCATCATGGACCCAGTGATGTGAAGCACAACCCTTTCCTAGCTACTCAGGCTTCTCTCAAAAGAAGTTTGTTTTATTATCACGGAGATCAACACGACTTCTATTGACTTTCTCTCTCCGAGATTGTTGATATTGAATAGGTGGCATCTGCTCCAGCCTCCGACCACTAAAAGTGCACAAATCGAGTCTAGAGCCAAGAGATCAATTAAATCTCGTTAGGACACACGGATGAAGATCAAGAGAGTCCTACGGTATATCCTTGCGATATTGCTAAAACACTCAGAGTGATACTACTTAGTATTCACAATGATGAGTGGAAATCCTTCCAGTGTTAACATCAAACAACACTGTGGTAGGTCATATGCAAGATTCTTTATGAATTGAACATATGTAAAACTGAAAAGCAACAGTGGTTTGATTCTGAATTGATTCAAACTCGTTTCAGGTTTCTACGCAATAACTTTATGGTCTTGCCAGAACATTCAGAGTGATATTCAATAATATTCACAGTGACGAATGGAAATCCTTCTAGCGTCAACATCAAACAGCGCTACGGTAGGTGACTTGTGAGATTCTTATGAATCAAACTTGTGTCAACTGGAAAGCAACAATGGTAAGATTCTTAATGAATCAAACTTGTTCCAGGAATTTAAATTGACGACTTTAATCAAGCGGATATTTATCCAATTGATTCACTCTTTATGTTCGCAGTCTTGCTTTGAGACGGTCGAGTAAAGAGAACGGCTAGTACTGCCGCGAAACCCTGTCAAGGAGATTCTTAATTGAATCTACCTGATCACAGGTACGATATTTAATATCGTATAACGGTCTTCACCGACCGGAGGTAAAACGCTACCGATTTAGGACGAATGTCAAAGCCATTCAGTCCGTGTCTATGTTTTGTCTCGATAAGGTGCCGTCACGGTGTACTCAACAAAGTCAAAGATTCACAACCACATATTCATGCCCAAAGACTTATCCAACAATTGATAGTGTGAGCATGTGGATAAAGACACAAGATCGCAAGATGGCAATGACAAGTCAAGGATGATTTGAAGATCTCAAGACTAAAAGACAAAGTCGAAAGACAACGACAAAGGCTCAAAGATCATAGCATGAAGGAACAAAACTATTGTTACACGTTCAAGGATTATTTATGACGAGATTCGTAATCTCCATTGATCTTAAAATATCAAAAGGGTATGACCTCACATTGGGGGAGATTGTTAGCCTCAAAAATATTGAGTCAAACAAGAATGCTCGGTCATAGGTTATTATTGTAACATTAGTTAGAACATTGTAATAGGTAGTTAATTAGTCGTGGTTTACGGGCTTGGATTTAAACTAATTTAAGTCCAAAAGACAAGCCCGGCCCAATATATAGTCCATTAAAGCCCGCATGTGGGTGGACTATATATACTACCCTCCTAGCATGTTTGGAGGGTTGGTGGTTCATTTTTCTCATTCCTTAATCTAATATTCACAAGTTAATACTCTTCTCCTCTATACTTTCTCTCACTACTTTCTCTCTCTAGGAATTCATCTCTTCTTCATCTATTTTCTTTCTCTCTTCATTGCTTAATCAATCACAAATATATGGGACAACAAATATTTCTACTACAAGTTACTATAAAGATGAATCGTTTTGAAGTGAAGACTTGAAGTCAAAGGCCTCAAAAGACATCATCAGCATTGGACGCTTCATGAAAGCTTTTGTTCTTAATCATTATGTACTTGTTAGGAAAATATTGTAAGGAATTCTACACGTCGTCCCATGGGGGAAGATTGTTGGAAATTCACTTTATGTGACGACATTTAAGAATTCCCATTAGTTATCATAGTCACACATGCTTAGACTAGACTAGGAAACGCTGTATAGTTTAAGTAGCGTGTGTGACTATATATACCCCTCCAAGGCTTCCAAGGAGGGGTGTTGAGTGTGTTTCATTTGTATTTTCATTTTGTTCAATACACTTTTCTTAACCTTTCACACACAACCTCTCTTCTCTCTCTCAACAATGGCTACCACCATATTCCACTACCCACCTAGACCACCTGATTACTAAAAAGCAAACCCACACTATCACCATACCTAACGGCTTCTATTCTCTACGGATTTTCCATCATTCGGAAGTTCTCCCAACCTTAAACACATCCAATGGTATATGTAGGATTGCATAACCAAAAGCTTCCCATAATATTCACAAGAAACACGTCATAACCACCACCTCATCCTTGCTTTCCCATGCTCGGCACCAAGTAACTAACCATCCTTCATACTAACATGTGTTACACCTTTTCTCTAGGTGGACGTTCCATTGTTTGTGACTACTAACCTCTTGCTCTAACGGTTTCTCTTCAATATCACCCCACTATCTTCACAACCTCTTGCTCCCTCGAATCATTCTTCGTCCATACTACTTTTCGCTTATCTCTCCACAATCTTAATTTCCATACCATCTTATATCCCGTCTTCAACCTATAATTTAGGTGTTTCCTCCTTTATTCCTTACATCCTCATCAATGGGGAATATGCCCCTCTCACCGGTGACTCTCTCTTTGTAGGAGAATTCTTCCTAATATAATGCGTTCTCCAACTATCTCCAAATCTCACGCCAATGCTCTATGCGTCTTTCTCAGTTACCCTATAGTATGCTCATACCAACCATAATTCTATCAACGGTATACTACGCTTGCTTCCCATGGTTTCTTCCCTTGCCATAATCCTTCGTAAGGCATTCCATACATATTAGGCTAACTTTTACGTAAAACCCTCAATTCCATCACATCTGTACGCAATCCTTCCAACTTCTCAACTACGTGACTTCTCATTCCTCTTGAAATATGAGATGAATTAGTCAGTCTATCGACTATCACCCAACTCTCGTCGTACTTATTCCTCCACCCCATTATGTATCCCTTTCACCAACTCCGTCCTTACATCGCCTTTCTAAGCTACTCCTATCTATGTAGGAAGTATAGTCTACGTCCCTTTTCTCCATACGATTGTCCAAGCCACGCAACATAAATGTTGTCGCGTTCTTTGCTTTAGACAACTCAACTCGTGCAACCTACATCCTTCATCCAAACCACCCTAATACGTCATCCATATAGTTCAAGTTTGTCTCAGCTTCACTTCATTCTTCTTATTCCATGTCTCATCAACCATGCTTGCCTTTCCCAGATGGTACTTGGCCTTGCAATTTTCTTTCATCACTTAACTCCACCCATCACCTTTTCCAAATGTTCAATCAAGATGATTAAATATGTGTTGGAGACGTTCATGATCTGTATAGATCATTCTCTACGTCTCGTACCCCAAATGCCTCTAGCATTCTAGGCAGATATATAACAATCCAGCTCCACTAACTAAGTCTATCTAGTTCTTCCAAATCTTTAGTTCCCACAACGTATAAACAACCGCCTTTCTTTGTCGTTCTCGTATACATCCAAATCCTTGCTCCACGTATCGTCATGCTTCGCGAATTCATCCAGTCCTTCCGATAATTCCAAGATCTGCTCATTATCCAATCCACCTCTTCAGCCTCCAAAACGCTTCCTCACCCTTCTTCACTTTGCCCCTTGCTGGTTCCACGATATGCCATCATCTCTGACTACTCGTCCTGGCCAACTTAATCCTAAAACTCACACTTGAAAATCTCACGTATAATTCCCTTTCCTAACAACTCCAAAACCAACTCATAATTCGCCTCACTCTCCTTCTTAGATTTGAGTAGATCAAGATGTTGTCGATTCTCCCCGATGACAACTTGTTTATATATTGTCATGCACCCCGGGTTCATTGACTCCATGAAAACTGCTAGCGCCTCGGCGAAGCCAAAATCATGACCGTAAACCCAAAGCGTTCATACAACATCCTTAGCAGTTTCAACTACGTCCTCCTTGCACCCTCTCTTAGAAGCAATACGAATAAATTTCTACCTCGTTCTTACTCGCGAAAATCTACACGTATTCTAAAAGACCAATTCTTCCTTTTATCAGACCACTCAACCGCTTTTCACGGCCAATCTACTACTAAGCAACTCAAATTTTACCTTGCATCTGTTGCAATTGCTAACAACTCTTGCTCTTGAAATCATTCCATCAACAATTTCCTTGGAAAGGCACTAACTACAACTCCTCTCACTTCTACTACTTGCTCTATTTATGGTTCTACCTCACAGTAATAGGCAAACCTACTAAATCTCAGGAAATTTTCGGAAAACTTACATGCCTTACGAACAATCATAAATACTTTTGAGGTATTATATCCCCTTCAACACTCTCTATGGCGCGTTACTTGTGCCAATATCCATACATTATACAAATCTCTATTCATCTCCCTTGGCACTCCTAAGAGACCTCATGAACACATTAGTTCGTCTACGAACTTTTAACTCTTTCATCCCTACTAAGGGCATTCCAACCATTCTCTCAGGCACACCTACTTAATCGTGTAGGCGCGACCAAGTCTTTCATATGTCTACCTCAACGCTCCCAATCAATACGAACCCAAAACTACATCCTGAATCCACTAGATACGATCAACGAATCAAACCCACGGATAACTAACGACGTTTCACGTGCACGAGTTAAAACAGACCAAAACCACGAAAACTCAAAAGGAAAACTCAAACATGTACCAATTCAGATGACTCATGACAACGAAAAATGATCCAAGAAACACTTAATGGCAACCAAAACATGTTATGCCTCGCGACATATTATTTAAACCGTGCACAAGATCGACTTTTCCAAAAGAATATTTTTTTATTTCCTCACCACATCTATGTGACTCAAACAATCTACAAACAACCTTCTAGACGATCTCAAAACTCAACTCAAAGACTAGGTATCCGTGCATCCCAAATCATAAAAAAAAACTACTATTCAAAACTCAACCTTGAACCCGTCACTTGTACCAAAATTTAGATCAAGCTACTGACACCCCATGACTATACATACCAAATATTTGATAAGTACATTCCGAGTACATAATTTTAGGCTTTTGAATCACCCAAAAAGCTTTAAAAATGAACAAGTTATGACCAAAACAGTTTTATACTAGTTGTTTTTAAAAAAAAACTAAAGAATCCTTTTAGTAATTAACGTAATCCTTTTTAAATGAAAAGAAATAAATGTATGTGAAATTTTCATGAACTTTGTTTAGTCTTGCATAAATAATTATAAATGACGTATATTGATTAAGCTCACTTATATAAACTATTTAAGTAGAAAGAAATTTTATTTCGCTTTATTTTAAAGAAAGTCTTTTAGAATTTGAAATAAATAAGTGTTGATTAAAAAAAATCTTATGTTACATCTTGTTTCAAACACGACTCCAACACCTTACCCTTATTTTACCGAATACAACCAACTATCTAACTCTATAGTAGATTTCCAAGTCCCTTTTTTTCAATATATACCGACCAAAAGAAATGTAAACCCAACACAAAAGATTTCATTATCTCAAAAGAAATCCCAAGTTATTTCAATAAACAAAACCAAGAACATCATTTTAAAACGTACACGTGAAATACGAAACTCAAATAATATGCTACAACGGAGGTTTAATATCAAAAAAAAGCGAGCTAGCCACCCTCCTAAAGATACAATCGATAATTGTAGGGGATCATACATATATAGGCATATCGGGATACATATACTTAAATCCGTCTAACATCTACTATACAAGCATGTACTAACCCTCTTTCATGCAATCATACTTAGGAATCCATTGAAGTTGTGGTACTTGTATAACTATGTTGGCCACCATACTTATACAATTACCCTTCCCCAATGCACTCCTTCCTATGATGACACTTATAAGAATTAATACAACACATAACACATATATCCATCTACTCACATAAGCTCATAACCACCTAACCAAAAAAATTCCAAAACTCCATCCATTAAAATAACATAGTCAAACTCTTGAAATACATAAATCCATAGTCTAGCTAAAACAGCATAGACTAAATCCAAAACGAAAACATAATCAGTTATAAGTCATGTCGCCCATAAGAGTGGAAACAACTTAAAATCCTTCATATCCACCTACTCCTAATAACTCGAACCACCACATGATTTTTAGGAAACATGAATTAAACATCAAAAGAAAAATACTATACCTCAGGTACATAAAATAACCCAACAAAAGATAGAAACTACCATGTACCAAATTATGTACTATAATGTACAATTTAAGCAAAATACGACAATGACTAGCGTGGATGATTATGGTTCAACCAGCACTAGTCACACCCTGAAAAGAAAATAACATGTGGCTAAGTATGAACTACTATGGTTCAACCCATACTAGTCAAAACTTAACAAACATCGCAAGTAAAAACCAATAACATCCAGAAAACTTTAATTAATATAAAATGCACACATACTCCTATGACGCCTATATGCAGGGACCCTTAAGCTATAGACTAGGTTACTAGACTAGGCAACCTAATTCTCTATAACCAGGCTCTGATACCATTCTGTCACATCCCACCATGGCGGAATATGGGACGCGACGCATGGATATCATCACAACAATAGCGTGTCCATAGAGAGAACTATATGAATTAGAAATGTCATAAAAGGTGACACAAATGTCATGACAATATCTCATCAATGCAGGAGTCTAGGTAAGTAGGTAACAGTCCTACCTCTTACCCAAGACAAACAAATAACACAAACAAATCAACATATAGGTTCATAGTATCACTTATTGAAACAAACAGAAAAATAAACTAAGAAGGAACGGGGATCTCCTTCTAAATGCATTCCTACGCGACTCCAATCCTAAAATAGATTATAATAAGCTGTGAACAACCATAAACCACTACACATATGGACAATGTGCTACAAATATGCATTAACAACTAACATTCAAGATCAATCATTCCAAACCAAATCCAAGGCTCCCAGCCTTACCAAACACCATGGTATCATAGGCGCCCATACACCTATGTACCAATCCCAAGGCCCCGCCTTGTCATTATCCATTGGTCCCATAGATGCTCACACATCTATGTACCTCCCCAAGGTCGCGCCTTGTCAACATCCCCTTGGTACCAAGTCAAACCACAATAACTGAGACGGTACGTGTCCCCCGATCCAAATCATAAACACAATCAAGAATCACATAGCAGTTAATCACATAAGTGCACACGCAAGTCCATTACCAATCATAAAACATTCACACCATAAGTTAAAAAACCAAACAGTGTCTCTTCCATCCCATCTGGAAGTCAATATCATTAAAAGATATGGGACTATGAAACTCACCTGCTTGAGCTTCTCCAAAAATCCGCGCACTAGCAAAAAGCTAACAAACAAAAGCACACAATCAAAACATGAACCAAACACTAAGATGGCTCATCAACCCATGATGGACATCTAACCTTCTCCCATATATATACCTCATTTATATGCTCTAAGCATCTCATTACACCTCTCTATAACTTAGTTTACTTCATAACCCGTCTCGTTAACATTTTACCCAAAACAGTCCCGGTTTTTAGGTCTCCAAACTATAAGCCAAACGCCCACCTAACCATACCCATGATCTCGGTAAAGGAAACCATATGCCCTTACATATGTCAGCTAACTCCTCCCTTTTTACCCAACCTTAAAGCTACTGTTAAGGCCCCGATATATATATATATATACTTCTGCCTATCCGCATATTACCGATTTTGAACATACAAAAAGTTTGTTATGATTAGGGGGTCTTACCCTAACCCATTTGCTTAGCCCTCCTCCAGAACTCTTATTTAATATATAAACCAACTCCCATGCTCATTAGAGGGCTCAAGTGTACTCCTAAGTACCCCCAATCACCCTAAAACATTAATTGAAAACCCGCTGATTTCAAAACTGTTTTGACCTCCGACTGTTGTAACCTGTTTTTGACCCACTTCCCGACCTCCAATTTAGTTCTCGTTTATTGAATTTGAAAGCCAACTCAATTAACTTTCCAGGGATACTTGGATCGCAAAATAAGAGTTTGTATAACTCTATTTATGGTCATTTTGCCCAGTTTTTAAAAACGATTTTAACATAATTAGTCTAATTAATTACCCATAACTCCACTAATTACAAGTCCTAATTCACCTAATCATTATAATATCATTAATATACAGATTTTTAATTTAAACCCTAACCTAAATCCATCATAAGATGATTGAGAAAGAATTAAAACACTTTAATTAAAAAGGGTTATAAAGATTTACCTTTAATTTATCAAAACCAAGATTTTTGGAAGAACCCTAATTTTTTTGTAAAACCCACGTCGCCCTTTTTTTTCTTGGAGATTAATCTGTGTTTTTCTTTAGTAGCAATGTATTTATACCCTTTAAACAAGTCTTTTCCTAATTTAATACAAATTCTAATGGGCTTTTACCCATTCTTTTTTTTAAACCGACCATACAAAAATATTTTCCAAAAATATTTTATTTTTTTAAATTTCATTTTTTATTATATTATTTCTTATTTATATTAATTTTTTTATTTTTTTATTAATCCATTAATTAATTAGTTACCCTATACCTTTTAACTAGTCAATTTTACGCGATTACCGTAAAACACGTAAAATATACAGTTTTATGAAAATTCTTAAAATATGAAATAAACTTTATAACTAGGTCATAGATGACTTAAAACCATCCCGTAAATTATTCATGTGACTAAATACCTCATCCGAGACCTCAAAATGCTAAACCTTAAATAATAAAAATACAATTTACAATAATACTTATACGTATAAGTAAACAACACCAAAATAACACCATTTCATTTCATTGTCACTAATTTGTGAGCTCATGAACATGAAATAACCGTTCCTCGATTTACTTATGGGTACTTTATACCCATAAACGATATCCACACCAACCTCGTTCACGCAAAATAACATGTAAACACGCAAATCACATAGTCACACATAAATTAACCTTAAAATAAGACCAAGTGACGAACCTCAAAACCACGGTTGTCACACCCATCCAACTCCATCTATTCCATTCATGGCTACCATAGCCTTGGCCTCAGAATCCTCATCCCTGCTCGCCTTCCTATAGCTGCTACCATTCTTTGGAGATCTGCACTCCCTAGCAAAGTGACCTTTCTTCCCACAGTCGTAGCACTCCACCTTTGATTTATCAAATCCAGCTACATCAGAAGGATTAATGGAAATCTTTTTCCCGTATTTTTTATAGAATCTGTTGGCTAAGCAGAGCCATATTCCATTTGATGTCCATTTCCTTCAAGCCTTGCTTACTGATTTGAGTTAAATCTTCATGCAACACAGTGGAACCATGAGGTCCTTGTGATGCAATGAAAGCACAGGCAGTGTCAAGACTAAAAGTTGCAGGTCTTTCTTCTCCATTTGGTTTTCCTGAACTTGAAACAGTGGAATGTGTAGCAGGGGAAACATCAATCCCACTGCTTTTGGAGTTTCCACTATTTTAGGAAATGAAAGCCATGTTAGCAGGTGCATCAGTAAGTCCGCTTGAATTGGTGGGAATGGTCCCTAAAGCCTTCATTTCATTGATAACTGTCTCAAAAACCTTCAATTTATTGTAGATGTCATCATGTTTTTGTCATCAATGTCATCTCTGTTTTGCCAAATGGATTTGTAAACAAACCATTCTTTCTGAAGGCTATTGAGGAATCTAGCATTGACTTGCTCTCTTGAAACTTCTATGTAAACAAGATCTTGAAGCCTATTATAGATAGAGCCAATTGTTTCATCGCCTTTTGCTTTAAAAGAAGCAAACTGGTCTATCATTTGATTTTTCTTTTTCTTCTTGGTAGCTTCATTTCCTCCAAATGTTTTCCCAATGGCTTCCCAAAGTTCCTTAGCCGTCTTATGCTTCCTAAACCTTAGCTGATGTCTATCAGGTAGGGCTAACAACAAAGAGCTGTGAGCTCTGACATCATGCCTTCTTGCTTGGATATCTTTGTCTGAGACAGCAGCAGACTTGATTTTCTTAGCACCACCTTTGGAGCTTTCACCATCTTCCTTATCTTTATTCTTACCATCATCTGCTATTTCTGTTGTTTTGGTGAATTGATCACCAAGCTCTATGACCTCCCATAGGGCATAGTGTTCCATCTTGAGATACTGTTGAATCCTGAATTCCCATATTTCAAAGTTTTCAGGATCCAAAATTGGAAGTTTGAGTGCATTGTTGTTTGAGGATGAAAGAGAGTCAGTAGACATGATTGATAATGGGTGTGAGGATTGTGTTGTTCTTGGTTTAATCAAACTTTCTCAACAAGCTCTGATACCACTTGTTGATTCCAAACTCAGATCTTAAACCTTAGCTTGTTTAATGGATATAGTATAAAGAAATAATTCAAACTACTACAATAGAAACTTTTCAATACACAAAGTAACTAAACAAGATGCGGAAATTAATGTTTAGCACAAGAACAAGTAATGAATCAAACGTTAAGCTTTAATATATTGATAATATACGAATACCCAAAGATGGTATTAGGGTTATACAACCTTAAAGCATGAAATGAAATGATAGGAAAGTTATGTTAACACCAAAACCTAATGAGTCCTTTTATAGCGTAAGAACTCTTGTACAAGATAACTACTAAACAAACTAGGAAGGTATTCTGGAGTAGTAACAGAAACGCGTCAATATCTCTTCCAAGTTTATCCATGCAGCAGGGTCTTTGACTTCTAGCAGTGGGAACTGATCCCACTGTCTTCATTAATTCGGCAGGGGAAACTTATTCTAGCAGGGGGATCTTGACCAACCAGCAGGGGGAACTTCGACTCATGCATTTATTCTCAACATATGTAGGGAGCCGTCGGTGCACTGGATGAAACTTTGATACATGCACGTGTCCCTATGAACAAACAACATTTATATAGAGGAAGAGGAAATGCTATCAAATGTTTTGGCAATATGTGATTTTAAATGACGTTTATTTTTTTTGTGGCCGGATGGGAAGGTATAGCTCACGATTCACGAATCTTATCAGAAGCAATAATAAATCATAGTGCACCATTTCCATTACCCCCTCTTGGTACATATCATAATTCATATTTATATTCATTTTGAGCTATTACATATATATTTATTGTTAAATAGTATTCACAGATAAATATTATCTTTGTGACGACGCTTACGCACACACACGAGGGTTTATGGCACCATATCGCAACGTGAGATATTACTTAGGAGATTTTCGGCGAAGGCGTGCATTGAATAGTAAAGAAATGTTTAACCACTCACATGCAAAACTTAGAAACGTTATTAAACGTGCTTATGGTGTTTTGAAAGCACGTTTCCTGATTTTATAGAGAATATCACCCTTTTCACTAATAACACAAAGAAATATCACAATTGCATGTTTTGCACTTTATAATTTCATACACAAAGAAGGTTTTGACAATGAATTATTTACTACATATGATCAATTAATGTGCAACTTGACAATGACAATGTATTAGTTGAAGACGATGCAAATATTGAAGAAGATTAAGTTGTTCAACCACAAGGGAATGTATTTGATCAACAATATATGACTAATTTAAGATATCAAACCGCGACACAGTTGATGCAAATTGGTCGTACGATTCATGATATATGTTGTAGTGTGTTTTTATATTTTATGTCTTTTTGAATTTTTATGCTTTTGGTATGTTTTTATACTTTGAACCATTATGTATTGTCTTTGATACTCCGGTTTTAAGCGATTACATGTTTTGCATTCAAACATATTCTTATTATTTGACATAAGAATTTATATGCTCAAATCACGAAACAATCTAATGAAAAAGATAAAGAAAAAAAAAGAAAATATGAAAGTACTTCAAGATAACAAAAAAACAAATAGTCTTTCTTCTTTGTAAATGAAGACTTTAGATTTACATCTTATTCTGCAGACAAGGTTTACAGATGAAGAGGAAAAAGCTCTAAAAAAATAAACGAAGCCTTAATCGGTTGCAAAGTCTCCCATCATAGTTGCCCAGAAATAGCACCAAGAATCTCCCATGCGTTACTGTAATATCTATGAAAAACTTTCTAATTACCCCTAGAGACTGGGGTAGCATGGCTGGAACCTACTCCAAATCTGATTTTGGCATGTTATGATACCTAATGCTCTTATGATGGGGAAAAAATAAGCCGCTAGAAATAAATGAACAAGTTCACACGATAATTTCAAAACCATTTGAAAACACACACGAACAAGTTTCAAAACAGGACCTACATCATACCATGTACAAAGCATCTCAAGTACCAATCAGTAAACTCACCCTTGCTGGGTACAAGAAACAAACACACCCTTGCTGGGTACAAGAAACAAACACACCCTGAAAAGAAAATTTACAAACTACTACTTGCTTAATATATGATTTTCACATTTCTCATCTAACCCGACAAGCAGCTGGGGCTCCAGAAGAACAATTTGGGTTTGCGGATCGACAACCAGCACTAGCTCCAACAGTTTGAACAAACTTGTGATGCATGTGATAGGCCGAATGACTACCTGTGACTAGAGGACGACCAAACCCTGTGACTGGAGATATTAAAGAGACTTCGTTTGAACTACTACTGCTGCTTTGCAGAGGCTCTAACGTCTCGACCACATCACTCATTAGTGGTCTTGCTTTTGGGTTCTGACTTAAGCAGTAGTATGCCAAGCTGCAAGCTTTTTGAGCTCCTCTTACTGAATACTGACTTTCTAATCTTGGGTCTATGATTTGCAGCAATTTCCTTTTGTCATTCAGTTTTGGCCTCGCCCAGTCCACCAAGCTTTGTTCCTTGCTTGGTCTTGTCTTGTCCACAGACTTCTTTCCTGTTAGCAACTCCAGAAGAACAACTCCGAAGCTATACACATCACTCCTTGCCGTTAGATGACCTGCTCCACATCATCAAAAAAATTTTAGATCAACAGCAATGTATAAATTCATTCTAAACCCATCAGAACACTCCCAACATTACTACATTAGTCAATATAAACATATTTATGTTCCCTCGCGCAACTTCACCAAGAGTGTGTTCTTAAATCTTAAGAAACAAGTCAGAAGACTAAAACTTAACAGATAGATGAATGAGGAGTTGCAAAAGGTTTGGTGTATGATTCCGATATGGATTTGGTGCAAAGATAATTCCAACTTTTCTTATTTATGTTGTATCATATCATCCTAAACTTCAGAGCCATGTCAATCTTGAAACTTGATAGCGAGTTCAACATTAAATTCATCTCACATCAACAACCAGATGTATGCTGCTAAGGATAACACCAACATTATGGTCACCAGACTAAAAGTTGGAAGACGATTAGATGAGCATAAATAATTGGGAGTCTCAACCAGTCTTGTAAAAATCGGCCTAGGCAGCGACTAGGCGCCAGGAAGGTAATTTCCGATGCGATTGAGAGTTAATCGGCCAATTTAGTCGGAAACACAGAACTAGTCATCGAAATCAGATCTAGTTGGTCAAATAGTCAACTTTTTCGGTTCTAACGCGGTCCAACAGTCCAACTTTTTGGGTTCTTTCTCTTGCTCTTTTTCTCAACTTTATAGTTGGAGCACTTTTCCCTTTATAATTGGAGCCTCTTTTCCCTTCATGGATTAATATGTTACCGTTTGAACTATAAAGTACTTGAATTATTGTGTTTAATTTTTATGTCTGAATTATTGTGTTTAAACTTTGTGAACTTTGAACTATTTAAAATTTGACATATTAAGCTTATGTCATGCATGTAACATCTATATTTATATAAGGAAAACTCCAATCTGACTAAACCCTACCTAAGCCAATTACTAGGTAGAAGGTGGTCGACTGCCTGACTTGCACCTAGCAATTTTTGCAAGATTGCTCAAAACAGAGATACGGAAAACTACAATGCAAGACCTGCTTCATTCTTAAGGATAAGATTCCAGTTGTGCCATAATTATAAGTAACTAGCATGGTACCCGCGCAATGCAGCGGCGGGTACCCGACGAGTATTTTTTTTTTTGTAAACAAATGTTACACTTTTACCCATCAAGTCTGTATTCAAATTAAAGTTAAAGTTGTAATAAAGTTAAATCAAAATAATAAACTCACTAAAAATGAAAAAAAATAATAATAATAAAATATATTAAAATGGATGTTGAATTAAAGAGAACGAAATTTTAAAAAATATGGTGAAATTAGATTATGAAAAAAATAAATAGTTAAAAAGATATTTAAATTTAAAAATAATTTTTTTGAATAGTTTGTTACAAAAGTTGTTAGAGAAGTTTGTTACAAAAAAGATGAGTGGATGAGATCAATCTAACAAAATATGATCCAATGGCTTAAATTTAACCTTCTTATCTTAAATTTTGGTTTGGAGTTAGGTTTGTTGATTTTAGGCTCGGGATTAAGATCGAATTAAGATTGGAGATAGCCTCTTTATATAATAGTATAGAAGTATAGATATAGATATAGATATAGATGTAGATATAGATAGGCTATCTTCACCACTACGTCACTCCTTTCAATGACTTAACTTGCATACAAAACTTAAAGATACACATTGACCTGGAACTATATTGCATAGATTCCTCCAAAGATGCAAAATTGCATATATGTCAATAACATGCATAAAACCATTGTACTATGTGTATTAAAACCTTGTACAGTTGGAGGGATATATATGAAATTCCCCCTAAATCATAATCAAACGAAAGAAGTGATTTCATGTTCTTTTTTGTGTCTCAACATTTCTCTCCACTGGTCTATAATCGTGGTCAAAGTTCAAACATTTGGTTAGAATTATAAATCACATTTACGATTGTAAATAGAATTTTGGCGCTGATTCAGTATTTATGTTCATTAGCACTCTGCATCCATACTGGGAGGATGTTCAAAATGAAATGTACACATTTGAATATGACATGTTTACGAAAGACTGGTCATTGCATGTTACAGTGTCTATAATAATATTTTAACTTTCCACACGTTTTCAATTAATTTTAAATGGGGTTTCCGTGTAGCATCATTCTCCTATTTCAAAATGTCCAATTTGGTCGTACAGAAACAGATAGATGTAGGGGTGAGCATATGTACCGAGAACCGAACCAAAACCGACCCAACCCAAACCGAGTTTCAGAACCGCGGTTCAGTTCTCGGTTCCACAATATTTCGAATTTCGGTTCTCGGTTCGGTTCAGTTCGGAACCGCGGTTCTCGGTTCCGGAACCTGTGGACTTTCAAATATATGGAATTTTTACAAGATGTTCAGCTTTTTTACATGATACTTCAAACATTCAACAGGATTTTAACAGTTTAACTCCATACTATGGCTACATGCTTGTTGCAACTTCAAATTTTTATTTCTTCACAATTACATTAACATATAATCTAAAAGTTTTAAACATTCATAAACTCTGGTTATTATAAAATTAGCAAATACAAGTATATTTATTTTGAGCAGAACAACCTTGTGTCATCACATAACTCTTGAGCACGAGGAGGTATACTATTACTCTGAGTTAACGTTTACATCTAAGTTGTCATTATCTAAAGCAGGTATACCATTACTTTGAGTTTACGTTTACATCTAAGTTGTCATTATCTAAGATACAGTTTAAGTTTAACGAGAAGAATGTTGTTTAAACTGAAAGTTCGAATTACCTATAATGCTTCTAATTGAGTTTTGTTAATTTGAGGTTGAAGGATATCATGCTGCATTCTTCATGAAGGTGTTAAATGTTGTATTTTTTATAGTTCAAAGTCATAGGCAACGTTGCAAAAATCGCTCGGCGTTAGCTCGGCGTTCAGGTACCGTCAAGCGATTAATCGGTTTGGCGGGGATTAATCGGATTGGATTTTTTATGTATCAAATTATAAAATTTTAAAAATGTATGCCCGATTAGGCCGATTTGACCGATTTATATTCGAAACCGAATTCGCCGATTTATCCTTTTTTTCTGATTTGACCGATTTATCCCCGATATATCCCCGATTTATCTGATTTTTGACCGATTTTGACCAAACTGATTAATAGAACCGATTAATGAAAATCGTGGCGGTTAATCCCCGCCAGGCGATTTATCCCCGATTAATCGGCCGCCAAGGCCGATTTTTGCAACACTGGTCATAGGGCACCTAGATATGTGAAAAAATATTGAGTTTTTTTAGAAATTATTGGTTCCAATCGGGTAGAACCGAAATACCCGAACCGGACCCGAGAACTGAAGCAGAACCAAAAATGCTTTTCGGTTCGGTTCTCGGTTCCTAAAATATATGTTTTTCGGTTCTCGGTTCCGGGTCTGTTCGGTGCGGTTCTGGAACCGAGCTCACCCCTAGATAGATGTATCAGAAGAATATTTGGCCAAAGTAATGCACTTGTACCATTTACAAGCTTACCATCTGAATATAATATCTATTACATATGGACACAGGTGAGAATAGTAATCAGATTCCCTAATAAATTAATAACCTAAGAATCTGGCTTATTGATGGAAAGATTGAGATAAATCAGGATCACTGATTTATTGCAATCTCTGATTTATTGCAATCCCTGATCTTTTTAGCATATTATGATTTTCTAGTATCTTCTATCTCTATCTATAAATTGTAAGTGTACGGCTAAGAATAAGGCATGGCATAAATTATAGTCTTTGATGTATTAAGAGTCTGGTCCTCTCTACGGACTAGTTGATTTCGTTGAAGTTTCGGTGTCCGGATTCTGCACCGTTCTTTTATTAATGTGGATTTGATGTGTACGTTAAATTGACATTATTATTGATTTGAAATTATTAAGCTCAACAAAAGTCAGTTTCTAACCTAAACACCAGAAACAGATAAATCAATATTGCAGACTAGAGGCTGCAGCAACTATAATACATCGAAAGCCATACCAGTCATAACATATTCAGGAGCAGCATAACCATAGGTACCCATAACCCTCGTTGATACATGGGTCTCGTCCCCTTGAGGTCCAGCTTTTGCAAGACCAAAATCAGATAGCTTAGCTGTATAATCCTGCAGGTCCATGGTACTTGTTACCCATCAAACAACTTTTGGAACACTTAAATGCAAAAGAAGGACTAAAGGAACGAAAAAGATGCATCAGGAAAAGGCCACTTACGGAGTCCAACAATATGTTAGAAGTCTTGAAGTCCCTATATATTACAGGTCGTTCAGCATTATGAAGGAAGGCAAGGCCTTTTGCTGCCCCAAGAGCAATCATCATTCTTGTCGACCACGATAGAGGCGCACTCGTTTCTGAAAACCTCAATAAAGCACTCTAATTAGGTTATTAGATACAAAACCTATGCTACAAGCCTTTACAAAGAAAGACCTATGCTGCAAAAGACCATAAATACAGGTTCAACATTGTCTGACAAGCTTTGAACCAATTACAATGTAAAAAAAGGATGCTAAAAGCATTAGAGCAATAACTGGTCATCAGCACGGGACAACAAATAAGATAGACTATAAAATCTGATTTTCACTACAGCAGAAGAGCAAATTCAAGATATAGAGTAAGTTACACCGGATGGTCATGTATGTGCATTGTTTCAACGTTAAAAACTATCAATACGGACCATTTATGTGCTTTGTATAGTGTTAGGGACCATCCATGCAGTTTAATGAAGTCGATAGCGTACATGTGAAAACTTGGTAAGACCATAAATAGTTGAGACTTCGCCAAGTGTGAAGTTGCCATTTCTGCATACTCGTATTGATCTGAATAAATAAGGTGAATTTCTAAATGAATACCCGATAGCTGATCCATAACCATAAGTCCATAACTTGACCACCCTTCTTTCATTTGCCCAAATGACATCATTTTTAATCTCTACACACCCCTCCTATCATAACCAAAATCTTCGTACAAGAGAAAGTTTACTACAGCAAAAGTAATGAGCTTCGTATTTGCGGTTGTAGCAGACAAAAGCTGCCGAGCTCTGCATGAACCCACGCAAAACATAGTAGAGTGGAATGCATGGAAACTACAAACTATCACAATTGAAGCTCGCATGTGTGACATAACATCCGTTGAATAGGGGTTACGGATAAATATGGTGAGGAGTAATGAAGCGTAGATTGAAGCCCATCATATATTAAACACTAAGCCTACTTCTAAATTCTCCTTATGTTTTTTAGCCTAAAGCTGTCCTCTCTGATTTAAATAAGATGACACCATTACAGGAGAAGACCACTGACAAACGAATTGTCTACATAACACCTTACCACCACAGAAAGAACTGGGCAACTAAAATTGGATGGGACAGTAAAAGGAATGGAGACCATTATACCTTGTTTCATCAACCAATATATCTAAGCTTGAAAGGCAAAAAGGAATGGAGCTATGGAAAAACCACTCAAGGGTGGCCTAGTGGTAAAACACTTGTGAGTGTCATCACTAATATGTGAGCGACCGAGTGGTCTCAGGTTCAATTCCTGCTCGGTTGTGCAAACAACTCTGGTGCAGCGACGCCAACCTACCCAAAAAAGGGGACGATTTACCCGGTTTCTGTCTGTCTGTCGAGAGCCCAAACACAATGGATTAGTTGGCCAAAAAAAGGTTGGAAACCATATTTACCCCCCCCCCAAAAAAAAAAAAAAAAAAAAAAATTGACAAATAGAAACATTTGCTCCTAGGCCCTAGCTGAGATTTAGATGTCAGAATGGTTGAGTCACGGTACAGCTACAATGACTAATGACTGTTCAACTTATTATTTGGTGAACTTCTATTAACTTTCAAGTTAATGATTACATACACTTTGAAATGTGTTGTGAGCACACTGAATCCTTAGTTGTAACCTGACTTCGTGACACTCGTGGACACCATATGTGGCGACATTTATTCTTAAGAGCATGTAAGTCTTGATTCTTGACTGTAAACTTTTTATTATCTGCAACTGCTTACTCTTAAACCTCTTGCAACCACATGCACAAACACGTGTAAACAAATGAACATACAAAGAAGGTAACCAGAGTAACTGAATGTTTGAAACTGATGGCGCTGGAATGGGAAGATAATAGAACATGACAAGTGCACATGATGCCAAAAAGGCACACAAATGTGATAGTAATCAATTTTGATTCAAGTTTTCTGCGCCACGTCTTTTACGTTCTTTTCTATCAAGGGATTGTGGGGGTGAGCATACAATGATAGTATCCTCGTGATAGTAAATAGAACCTCCCCGTGAAACAAAAATGTAGAAAACTCTTCATTTACGTAAGACTTTTTCAGGATATGCATAATAGATGACTAAAAAAGCTTGCAAAAATATGAAAAACAGTAAATACTAATGCTCTCTCCGTCCCACAAAAATGTAGAACCTCTCAGTTTGGGTTGTCCCAGAAAAACGCAAAATTTCCATCTAGAGTAATACTCTAATTCATCTACATATTTTTCCATTAGCAACCATTACAGGACATTGATAACATTGACTTCTATCAATAGGTATTTCAATATTTCCATGTGCTTTTAGGTAGTTGTAGGTCAAGTTTACCAATCAGAATAAAGATACACATAAGTGGGCCCTGTGAATTTCACTAAAAGAAAAACTTATACATATATCTAATTTGTGATTGTTCAAAATAACCTATCAAGTTACCTTCAACTTGAGAGGATCTTGATCCCACATACTTCCATCAACATATGGATCAAGATCAATTGTATATTTTTCATGATAGTAACACATTACTTAAAGTGAACCTGGAATCAACAGCCAGTTAATACATGATGAACCACACAAGATATTAATGCTAGATGATAATTGATAAATGGGGCTTGATGACAAAAAGATACATTTATGGATCAAAAAGATACATTTACGGATATGGTGATGGATAACAAAGATATTATACGAGGCAGTGTTTGACGACATATGATAAAAAATAAAATAATTTTACACTAATGAGTGGTGGCATTGAGAACTCAAGATCCTCAAAAAAAAGGTTCCTTAATGTGGCTTTCACATGTTGACACAGCTTATCAAGTGATCCTAAAATGTAGAGCTCTCTATCTGTTGACAAAAATACTAGTGCAAGGACATCCTATTAGTTCTTTACTCCTATAAAAAGAAAGATTATATGGTAAACACTAAACGCTATATATCAGATGCATTTAGACAAGAGCGACATAAATAGAGAAGTGAACCAGCCATCAAGAGGTGCATTTGAAATGAAACAGAATTTAACAATGTAGTTCTTAGATGCCCTCCATTCTTAAGAGTATCTCAAGACAGAACATAATTACCTTCTCGATTGCTAAGAATTCAAGAACACTATTTCCTTGTAAATGACATGGTTATTTTACTATTAGCTTGCTAAACTGAGGTTGGATCACAAACACGACAAAATGATGGTTTTAGGATATGGTGTACTAGTTTACGCTGTTTGATGGGTTGAATATACATGATTATTTATTCATAGGTACTAGAACAAAGTGAAGAGACACAAATTAAATCACTCTAATCTCTCCCCCCAGGCAAATACAATATGTTAGTACGTCTACTAGTTCCAGAGAGGCAGGCGTGTTATGATCATAGTCGGTAATGCAACCATGGGTTGTGATGCTTTATAATGCACTATTGATGACAGAATAAAAGAAGAAAGTGAAGTAGTAGGAGTAAAAAGGGTTTTGGGGCAATTATAAGAAAAGGATGGTACATACTTCGAAAGAGGTGATTTTCGAGGCTTCCACGAAACATAAACTCATAAACAAGCAACCTATGATCATCTTCACAACAATATCCAATAAGTTTGACCAAATTGGGATGTCTGAGCTGACCAAGGAAATTAACTTCGGTCTGTGAAACAAAAGAGTAGTAATTAAAAGAGGAGGTTTCCATGATAGAGAGAAAGAAAAAAAAAAGGAATCTTACAAGCCACTCTCTATGACCTTGAAGGCCCTCCTTATTCAAAACCTTAACGGCAACGGGCAATGACTTTAAACCAACTCTAACATTCTCATCAATATAGCCTTTATAAACGGTGCCGAAACCGCCCTCGCCAAGAATGTAATCAGACCTAAAGCTCTTAGTAATGGTCTCAAGCTCGAACAAAGTGAAAGCAATAACATGAGTATACAACAAGGAATGATTTTGCAAGTCTTGAAGAAGAGTACTACGAGGGGTGGAAGGATCACTTAGATCCGATATGGAACGGCTATGCTTCTTTTCCAATACACCCTGCTGATGTTGCTTAACTGTTGATTAAAAGACAAATAATTAATTAATTAATTAATTAATAAATGTAGGAAAATGAAAGAATAGATCTGAAAAAGGAAAGGTACGTACCTTGAGCGTCTGAAACAACAACAGAGGATTCTTCGCGAGTGCCGCAATTACCCATTATTTAATTAATTAATAATTAATTAAGTTGTTCATTATTTGTACGCAGCTGCTGCTGATGAACGGCGGTAGTAGTCAGTCACTTTCTTCACTAGTCAGTCTCTTCTCACTGGTTACGATTTCTTTCCTTCCTTCGTTATCATCGTCATTTTATTTTTACATATACGAACCCCCTTTTTTTCTCTTTTCTTTTTTCTTGTCTTTTTTTGTTACCCACAACGGTTGCATATCGTCTCGTTCACGACCGAGTCATGGGTCGGTCACACCGTTACGACGACCCGCTCCAACAAAACGACTTTAAGTAGGATCTAATTCACAAAACAAGTCGTGGTTTCTTCTTTCTTTTCTTTTTCTGTTTTATATATCTTTTTATAAAATTATATTAGATTTAATTATATTTTAATTATATAAAATTTATAAAAAAATCTAAATTTTAACATATCGAGTTTTGTTTAATTCCTCACACCACATATTAATTTGATAATTTTTTGAGTTAATTTTAGCCAATGCATTTTATCCCCTTTACTTCTAATTAAGTCTTTTTTTAATCATTTTGTTTAACGATATTTAAGTATAAATATTATTGTAATGTTTTTTATTTTATTTAAAAATTTATTTGAAAAAAATTAAAAAATTAAAAATTAAACTAGGTCACCTTCTTGGGGCAAATAGGTCGCACTAGGTCGTAAGAGAAAGAAAACTGAAAAATCAAGATCGTAACTTATTACCGTTGTAGGTAGCGTTAATAAACCTTTTTTTCTTTATACTCACAGGGAGTATATCTTTTGAGGAGGGTTGTTTTGTACTACTATCTAACAGGATTTATCCACTTCATTCATTTTATTTTATCAAAAGCACATACTTAAAATAAAATAAAAACGGAGGGTAGTTTCGTCATTTTACAATCTTGTCCAAAACCTACATCGCATACTCTATCTTAGATAGGCCGTCATTTCTCACACTAAACGAGATCTAAAACATTTCATCGCAAACAATCCTCGATCATCATTGTTAAGTTGTTCCTTATGAAGATTGTGAGCCTGTGATAAGAGTTATTAGTTGACCAGTTGTGAAATAATAATGCAGTTATAGATCGCCAGTCGCTGCCCCTAGGAAAGCTGGGTGTGATTATCCAGCCCCCCCTAAGGATTTCTCCTTGGGACTCTTTTAATGTGAGATAGATATGTTGAAGGATCGCCATTCGCTGCCCCTAGGAAAGCTGGGTATGATTATCCAGCCCCCCCCCCCCCCCTAAGGATTTCTCCTTGGGACTCTTTTAATTGTGAAATAGATATGTTGAAGGATCGCCATTCGCTGCCCCTAGGATAGCTGGGTGTGATTATCCAGCTCCCCCGTAAGGATTACTCCTTGGGACTCTTTTTATATGTGAAAGTTATAAGGTGAATGGTCGCCGTTCGCTGCCCCTAGGATAGCTGGGTGTGATTATCCAGCTCCCCCTGAAGGATTTCTCCTTGGGACTCTTTTATTGTGAAACATGATATGGGAATGGTCGCCTTTCTCTGCCCCTGGGATAGCTGGGTGTGATTATCCAGCTCCCTCTGAGGGATTACTCCCTGGTCATCTTTTGATTGTGAATTAATATGAGGGTGATGGTCGCCTTTTATCGCTGCCCCTAGAAAGACTGAGGGTGATGATTCAGTCTTTCCAAAAGAATAAATTCTTTGGGACACTTTTAATAATGAGGGGGACCTAGAGTAAGTGAGAAGTGCAGAGACTCTGGGTCGGGACTTATATGTGCTCAGGTTGTTGTTTGCCAAGAGCACAGTCCAGAGGGTGAAGGATCATCGGGGTGCGTTAGGAGCACAAGTGAATCATTTCCTAGTGAAGACAGAGTGTACAGAGAGTCCTAAAAGATCTAGGTGCTGACACAGACACGCTAAGAGTTGAGGCAAACTCTAAATTACATCACTCTCTCCTAAAGACAATGAGAGTGAATGTATGTGGACCTCTGAGAGGAAAAATAAAGGACAGACTAATACCTGAGTGATATCAGCGTGGAGAGGGATCTTAGTCGTCTTCGCTGACTTGGAGACACTAGACACTGGTTGTTTGTCAGCAATGGGCTCTTCTACCACATCCACCAGAGAAGGGGATGGGTTCTTCTTTGTCTTTATCTTCTTTGAAGGATTAACAAAAGGGGTTTCAGAGGAAAGGGGGATGTCTTTCCTCTTCTTCTTCTTTTCCTTAAGCACCTTGGGCTGAGAAGTAGATTGCACATAGGTCTTGGACAGAGACTTATCAACCGTGCTTTCAGCATTCACCTCAAGTTGAGGGATCAAGGGCTCATCATCCTCAGCTAGTAGCCCAACAACTCTCATTATATGCCTGGTAAGGGGCACTTCATTATCTATGGGAGTCTTCAGAGAAGCTGCGGTGATGTGATGAGAGGGAAAGGAGTGTAAAGCATCATTGGTGTAGGATTCACCAAGAATATCTTCTAAGACAAGAGAGAGATATCTGGTGTAGCAGATGGTGGCCCCACGATTCTTGTTTCCTTTGTTTTCCAACTTAGCGATGAGATCGGTGTACAGTATGTGAGCGATTCCAATATCCAAACCCCAGATTAAGCTGTATGCAATGGCTAGATGGGAGCCATTGAGTTGGTCATGTGATCCAGTGTTTCCTCCTAGACACTTTACGATGTACAGCATCAGCGTTCTCCATGTGGGAGAGAAGTAATTCACCTTGATGAGAGATTTGCTTTGGAATCCAGCAGCGGTGAAAGGTTGTTCATGATCATCATGAGGTTGAAGGGTGGCCAGAGCTTTTCTCACAGTGGCACTGGTGGGCAAAGCTGATGTGTTACTGTTGTAAGGGAGTCCAACGGCTTTAGCAAAGGTTGTGAAATCAAAGGTGAGAGGTTGACGATGGGTGGAAAGGTTGAAGGTGATGTGTGAAGAGGTTGGGTCAACTTTAGCGCTGTACCAGAACTCACGAAGGTATTGGTAGTAGCAGGTGGAGGGTTCCTTGGTGATAGCTTCGTTGATGGTGGAGTTCTTGAGGAAGTTGAAAAGTGGATGGTAGAGGGGATTGTTGTGTTCAAGAAGGGCTACACAGTTGTTTAGTGCAATCTTTCCATCAGCGACCTCGAAATCAACGTTTGTGGCGGCTTGTACAACGAAGGTTTGGTTTGGTGAAGTAGACGCCATTGTTGAGAGATTGAAGGTGGTGAGAGGATTGAAGAAGATGAAAGGGAATGTGTGTGTTAGGAATTTTTTTTTTAAAATGACAAAAAGATTTTGGGTCAAGGGTTTTGTAAGGTTGAGCCGTTTTCCAAATTTGAGCATTAAATGCAAAAGTTAAGCTTTTCAGAAAAACGTGGGTCCCCTTGACCTTTCATGAGATACTTGTCCCCTTGGAAAGCGGGAAAGTTGGTAGCATTAAGAGACAATCATTTGAATTTAATATCAGAATATACACATTCCCATAGAAATGTAACTACCTCGTTACATTCAATTCCCTTAAATGCCCAAAGACAGCGGTCATCATCAGATTTATTTGCCAATATTGAGCATTCCCAGCTCAGCGACCAGCCTAGTAAAACTTGGCTCAGCCAGCGGCTTGGTGAAAATGTCAGCGAGCTGGTACTCAGTGGGTATGAAATGTAGCTCAATATCACCTTTTAGAATATGGTATCTGATAAAGTGATACCTGATGTCAATATGCTTGGTTCTGGAATGAAGTACTGGATTATTGGAGATGGCTATGGCACTGGTGTTGTCACAGAATATGGGAACCTGCTCATAGTTAATTCCATAGTCAGCCAGCTGACTTTTCATCCAGAGAACTTGTGCACAGCAACCAGCGGCCGCAACATATTCAGCCTCAGCTGATGACATGGCCACAGAGTTTTGCTTCTTAGCACTCCAGCATACCAGCTTTCCTTCAAGGATTTGACAGCTACCAGAGGTGCTCTTTCTGTCAAGGCAGCACCCTGCGTAATCTGAGTCGGAGTAGGCTTTAAGGTCGAAGCCTGAGCCATTTGGGTACCAGAGACCCAATGAGGGAGATCCTTTTAAGTACCTGAAAATTCTTTTGACAGCTACAAGGTGGGATTCCTTGGAGTTAGCTTGGTACCTAGCACAGAGACAAGTGGAGAATTGTATGTCTGGTCTGCTTGTTGTGAGGTACATCAGTGACCCAATCATGCCTCTATATAAGGTCTCATTAACAGAGACCCATGAGTCGTCAGCTCCCAAGTTGTTGGGAGGAAGCATGGGGCATTTCACTGATGCACAATCAGACAGATCATACTTCTTGAGCAAATCTCTAACATATTTTTCTTGACAAATAGAAATTCCTTTGGAATTTTGTTTGATTTGAAAACCCAAGAAAAAGGTTAGTTCCCCCATCATGCTCATTTCATACTTTTTGGTCATTAGTTTGGCAAATTGTTTGCTCAAGATAACATTGGTTAAACCAAAAATTATGTCATCCACATAAATCTGTACTAAAATGACGTCACCCTTGGACCTATAGGTGAACAAGGTTTGGTCAATGGTACCTCTGACAAATTTATTTTCAAGAAGGAATTTTGAGAGAGTTTCATACCAGGCTCTGGGCGCTTGTTTCAGCCCATAGAGTGCTTTGTGAAGTCTGCAGACATGATTGGGGTAGTCACTATTTTCAAACCCTGGGGGTTGACTGACATATACTTCCTCTGCAAGTTTCCCGTTAAGAAAGGCACTCTTCACATCCATCTGATAAACCATGAAACCCATATAAGCTGCAAAGGCTAGGAAGATTCTGATGGCTTCCAATCTGGCCACTGGTGCGAAGGTTTCATCATAATCAATTCCTTCAGATTGATTATAGCCCAGTACCACGAGCCTAGCCTTGTTTTTTAAAATCATACCAGCTTTATCCCTTTTATTTCTGTAGACCCATTTTGTTCCAACCACTTGCTTATCAGCTGGAGCTTTAACCAGAGTCCACACCTTGTTTCTCTTGATCTGATTGAGTTCATCTTGCATGGCAACAACCCAGCCTTCATCAAGCAGAGCAGCAGCCACGTTCTTAGGTTCATCCTCAGAGAGAAAATTTGCAAAAAGGCATTCATTTGCAGAGGCGGTTTCCAGAGTTCTTAATTTTCCTCTGGTGGTGACTCCCTCAGAGGGTTCTCCAAGAATATTAACTAGAAGAATATCTTGGTTCCTACTCCATTTGGATTGTGGAGCAGGAGTCTCTGTGGGATCAGGAGTCACTTCAAGTTCAGGGAGTGATGGAGGTTCATCACATGTAATCTCTTCGTCCATGATCTCTTCATCTGATTGAATATCTAAAGTGACTGGATCAGCATTTCCTTCAGAGATTTGAGTAAGAGATTCAACACCAACAGTCTCTGGAATGATGTCAGAGATGGAGTGAGGATCAAAAGCTTGAACATATGGAAGATCCTTTTGACGACTTTGAGATGATTCCTTGGGATTTGAGAAATCATCTTTGGGATAAGATTTAACTTCATTGAAGTCAATGTCACAATCTTCTGAGTTGGTGTGTGTGATGACAGCGTCAGCTTCATTAAAGGTGACATGAATGGACTCTTCTAATTCTTGCCTGCGAATATTGAATACTCTGAAAGATCTGGAGGTAGGAGAGTATCCAAGGAAGAATCTGATAGGTGTGTAAACACCCATCCTTTTACCACTTAATTCTGGCTAAAAGGAGACCAAAACACGTATTTAATATCATTTGTTTGGAATTATGCGTGGTTTTTGTGTTTATTGTGTTTTCAGAGTTAACCGGATGAATATTAAAGAAAACATGGGATTGCACGGGTTTTACTGAAGAAAAGGACTCAAGATAAAGTCTATTGTCCAAGAGATGCAAAAGATTTGAAGTCACTGGGCCTATTCGAAGATTTATCAAAGAAAAGGACCAAAGATGGAAGATTTACATAAGTCGAAGAAACTTAAGTCTATTAAACGAAGAAATTAAAAGACGAGTTGAATTTAATCGACGACAAATCCCGAATCAGAATCGAAAACGTCAACTTTTCTGAAAAGACGAAAAGACAAGAAGAACGGGAGAAAGCCCACTCACCAACCAAAAGACAAGCCTATAAATAGTCCACCCCTCACACATTTAGCCAGTTAGTTTTAGTTTTCTTCTCTTCCCCTTTTTTTTCTCTTTTTCTGTTTCGTACCATCACCAACACCACTAGGGTGTTTGGTGATTTTGATCTTTAATTTTCAATCTTGTAATTTCATCTTGGTTTGGTGATTGTTAAAACATTAATCGTTCAATACAAGTTCTTGTTTAAATCTTTACATTTCATCTTGTTCATCATCATCTTTTATTTCAAGTTTTCAAGTTCTTAATTGATTGATTTGATCCTTAAAAGTTGTTGGGATTTATGTTTTTGTTGATGGGATTTGTAGTTATTGGTTAGTAAATCATTAGTGATTAGTTTATTTAAGTTTTTGTTGAAAAACTTGGTGATTTTTGGATTAAAATTGGTTTCCTTGTTCTTCGGGTAAAGCTACTGTATTTGTGTTTCCCAGGTTCCGGATGAACAACAAAGTTCCGGATGAACACTAAAGTTCCGAATAAACAAGAAAGTTCCGAATGAACATGTTTTTGAAAAGTTCCGAATGAGTTTCCTTTAAAAGTTCCGAATGAGTTTTTTGTTTAAAACTTCCGAATGAAGCAAAACTTCCGAATGAACCAAAAGTTCCGGATGAGTAGAAAGTTCCGAATGAATGCATGTTTTTAAGTTCCGAATAAATTTCTTCTCCAAAAGTTCCGAATGAGTTTTATTTTCAAATCTTCCGAATAAACTTCCGAGCCAAAAGTTCCGGACGAACTTCCGGATCAACAAGTTCCGAGCCAACTTCCGAATCAATCTTCCGAAGGAAGTTCCGGATGAAGACTTCCGAATCAAGTTCCGAAGAAAGTTCCGGATGAAGACTTCCGAGTAAAGTTCCGAATCAAAGTCAATCTTCCGAATCAATTTCTTTTGGGTATTTTTAAGGTTTACTTACTTTACTGTTTCTTTATTTCTTATTTATATTTCAACTGTGACCTTAATTTTAATTTTAATTTTAACTTTAATTCAAGTTTTACTAATTGTTATTAATTTAATTACTTTTAAATTTAAGTTTATATTTAGTAGATTAGAAAATTAAAACCCTTTTTTAGTAACCAAGAACAATCATTCCACTTAAAGCCGAGATCAATTCGAGAGGACTGAGAGATTAAAATTGAACCCATACAAAATCAATGTATCAAATGGCGCCGCTGCCGGCTCTTCTCGTTAAGATCAAAAGTTTTTTGTGAGAACTTGGATTTTGGGATCCGTTCCCGTGAACGTTGCCTTTTTCATAAAATTTTCAAAAACAACTAAAAAAATATAAAATTTTTCAAAAATACAAAAAAATTAAAAAACATATTTTTGCTTTGTTTGTTTTTGCCTTGTTAGTTCTTTTGCAGGTGTATGCGCACTCGATCCACGTCTTATCAAGAGCCCGAGCCTCTCGATCCCTTAGACATGGCAGGTGTACCACCTCCAAACAATAATAACAACAACAACCCACCTTTCAACAACATGAATAATAACAACAACAATGAGCCTCAACCGGATAATCGCCCGATGATTGAACTGCTGCAAGCTCATGTAGATGGCAACACTGATCCAATTGTCATACCTCCAATTGCCGCCAACAACTTTGAGCTAAAATCAGGCTTTATCCAGATGGTCTCCGCTCAACCATTCTTGGGACGTACCATTGATGATCCACACGACCACATCAAGAGATTCTTGCAACTCACTAACACGGTCAAGTTCAATGGTGTTCCACAAGAGGTTATCAGGTTACAACTTTTTCCCTTTTCTTTAGAGGGACAAGCCCGGCATTGGCTTGCTAAAGAACCGCCACAGAGTATTCTCTCGTGGACGGATTTAGAAACAAAGTTTATCAATTACTTTTTCCCACCCTCTCGTACTACCGCTTTGCGGAATGAAATCATAAATTTTGAACAAAAGTACGATGAGTCGTTCAGTGAATCTTGGGATCGTTTTAAAGATCTTTTAAGAAAATGCCCACAACATGGTTTTACCAAAGTACATCAAATTAATACTTTTTACAATGGTTTAAACATGAGTGACCAAGATTCACTAAACAGTGCCTCGGGGGGGTAATCTTTTGGCCAAGACTTCCAATGCTGCTTGGGATATCATTGAGAATAAGTCTACCAAGAGTATTCGGACCAATGTCGCTAGTGCTAGCACTAACGACAGCGACAAGCGATTGGACAAAATCACTACGCTTCTTGGTTCGCTTGTTACCCACACCGTCAGCAACAACAACAGCAGCAATGCTAAAAACACTCAAGTTAACGCTGTCAGCCAACCTTGTGAGATATGCGGTGGTCCTCACTCTTACACCACTTGTACCGCCACCCAAGACTACCCTACTGAGAATGTGAATGCAGCATATGGCACCTATCCTCAACCCGCTTATCAAGCTAGACCTCAAGGTGACCGCAATTTGCTGAGCTACCGCTCTAACAATTATCTTTCCCCACCCGGTTTTCCTCCTACCAACCCAAACCAACAACAAAACCTCAACCGCCCTCCTCAACAACAACAACAACCTCGTACACCATACATCCCTCCTCACAAGCAGCAACAACCACCTCAACGAAACAACCAAGTCTACCAGCAACCTGCTTATCAACCACCCGCATACAATGCTCCTCCCAACCAACCCATCGCTCTTCACCAAGAAGTGGAATCTTACATGAGGACGAACGATGTGATAGTGGGAAATCTTCAGAGAGAAGTGCTCAACCTGAAAGCAGATCTGGTCAATCAAGGAAACGATTTGAGAGCCGACATGAGAAATACGTTGGATAGCCAAACAAATGACTTGAAGAACATGATGGCTAGTTTCTTCCAAGGTAATCAACCCTCTTCTTCGGGTACTCTTCCGAGTAACACCGTGGCGAATCCAAGAGGGGAGATGAAAGCAATCACCACTCGAAGTGGCAAAGGTACCAAGGAACCCGAGCTTCCTATACCTTCACCGGTGGTTGTGACTAAGGAGAACGAGTCACCTGCTCCTATTCCTCATCCTTCTCCTTCCCCAATTTCCCCACCTCTTCCTTCTACCCCTCCTCCACCCAAGGATGTGAGTGATCCTATTCTTCCAAAGCCTTCCTCTTCTTCCAATATACCTTATCCATCTAGGTTGAGGAAAGAGAAGCTCAAAAGCAAGGACGATATTCAGGTTTCGAACTTTCTTAAAATGTTTAAACAACTGAATTTCAATATCTCCTTCGCTGAGGCTCTCGCTCACATGCCCAAATATGCGAAAATGTTTAAAGATCTTCTGAGCGACAAGGAAAAGCTCCTCGATATTTCCAACACCCAACTTAATGAGAATTGCTCTGCAATGCTCTTAAGGAAATTGCCAACCAAGCTTGGTGATCCGGGTCGTTTCTTAATCCCTTGCAATTTCCCGGGAGTAGAGAATTGCATGGCCTTATCCGATCTAGGTGCCAGTATTAATCTCATGCCTCTAAGCGTTTGGAAGCAATTATCTCTCCCTGAGCTAGTCCCCACCAAAATGACTTTGGAATTGGCTAACCGTACGGTTGCTTATCCAGTGGGGATAGCCGAAGACGTCATTGTAAGAGTCGACAAATTCACCTTTCCTGCTGATTTCGTTGTCGTCGACTACGAGATGGACCCTCGTGTGCCACTAATTGTTGGTCGTCCATTCTTGAGGACCGGTCGCACTCTCATTGATGTTGAAGCCGGTGAGCTTATCATGAGAGTGGGTGACGATAAAGTAGTCTTCAACATGGGAAAGTTGTCTAAACAGCCTTATTCATATGAGAGTGTTAATTGTATTGACGTTCTTGATGAGGCTTGTGAAGAACACTTTAAAGATGCTTGTAAAAGTATTCCTACCTCTCTTCCCAATGTTGAGACCGTTTCCTCTATCGACTCATCACTATCTCTATTTGGAGAAAGTGATTTCCTTTGGAAAGATTTGGAAGCCATCATGGGAGATGTGAATTTAGACAATGACGATTCTACTACCAATTGGGATGAAGATCTCCGCCTCATTGAAAACCTTCACAAAGAAGACAATCTTTCTCCTCTATCTCTGACGGTTACTGCTATTGATCCTCCTTCTCCTAAAGAGGTGACTAATGATGATCCATCGTTAGTTTCACCATCTATTGAGGATCCTCCCACTCTTGAGCTTAAGGACCTACCTCCTCATCTTGAGTACGTTTTCCTTGAAGACAACGAGCAGTCGCCAGTCATCATCACAAAGGACCTAAAAGAAGAAGAAAAAACCCGACTTGTCGCCGTGTTGAAGAAGCATAAAACAGCTATCGCTTGGAAAATCTCCGACATTCGTGGAATTGATCCTCACTTCTGCACACACAAAATTCTCATGGAGGACGACTTTAAGCCCACAATTCAAAGCCAACGAAGGGTGAATCCAAAAATACATGAAGTCATCAAAACAGCGGTTATCAAACTTCTTGATGCGGGTATGATTTACCCTATTTCGGATTCACCATGGGTTAGTCCAATCCATTGTGTGCCCAAGAAGGGCGGAATAACCATTGTTCACAATGAACACAACGAGTTGATTTCCACTCGTCTCGTTACTGGGTGGAGAGTTTGTATAGACTACTGCAAACTCAATGATGCCACGAGAAAGGATCATTTCCCTCTACCTTTTATGGACCAAATGCTTGAACGATTAGCGGGTAATGAATATTACTGCTTTCTTGATGGTTTCTCGGGTTATTTCCAAATACCCATCGATCCCCAAGATCAAGAGAAGACAACATTCACTTGTCCCTATGGCACATTTGCTTACAAAAGAATGCCTTTTGGCTTATGTAATGCGCCTGGGACTTTCCAAAGGTGCATGTTAGCTATCTTCCATGACATGGTTGAACAAACCATGGAAGTCTTCATGGATGATTTCTCGGTCTTCGGGGATTCCTTCTCTTCTTGCCTTGCCAATTTGGAACGTATGCTTAAGCGGTGCGACGACACTCGCCTTGTTCTGAATTGGGAAAAATGCCATTTTATGGTAAAAGAAGGCATCGTGCTAGGACACAAAATTTCCAAATCCGGTCTTGAAGTCGATCGTGCTAAAGTCGATGTTATAGCCAAGTTGCCTCCACCTTCAACCGTGAAGGGTGTGAGAAGTTTTCTGGGTCATGCGGGCTTCTACCGTCGATTCATCAAAGATTTTTCTCAAATCGCTCGCCCGATGACCCACCTCTTGGAAAAAGATACTCCTTTTATCTTTTCCAAAGAGTGCCTTGAAGCCTTCAACTCGCTTAAGGATAAGCTAACTAAGGCACCCGTCTTGGTTACCCCTAATTGGGAGCTTCCCTTTGAGTTGATGTGCGATGCTAGTGACTTTGCTATTGGAGCGGTTCTGGGACAAAGAGTGAACAAACACTTCCAACCAATCCATTACACTAGCAAGACAATGACGGGGGCTCAATTGCATTACACGACAACCGAAAAAGAGCTTTTAGCTGTTGTCTATGCCTTTGAAAAATTTCGCCCCTATCTTGTCCTTTCCACCACAAGCGTGTATACCGATCATTCCGCGTTGAAGTACTTGTTGACAAAGCAAGATTCCAAACCAAGACTTCTTCGCTGGGTTTTGCTGCTCCAAGAATTTAAAATCGAAATTCGCGATAAAAAAGGAGCTGAAAACCTAGCCGCGGATCATCTCAGCAGACTTGAGGATCCTTACCAAGGGGATCATCCGAACAAAGAAATCAATGATTCTTTTCCCTTGGAGACCTTAATGTCTATAAATTCCAAATCTAATGAAACCCCGTGGTTTGCGGACTTTGCAAACTACTTGGCAGGTGGAATTCTCAAGGAAGGGTTGACGTCCGAACAAAAGAAAAAGTTCTTCACCGACATTAAGACTTACTTTTGGGACGACCCTTACCTATTCAAACAATGTGCCGACCTGATTATTCGCCGATGTGTTGATGGACCGGCAGCCTCGGAAATCCTTGATGCTTGCCACAAAGGACCCACCGGTGGTCACTTTGGTCCCAACTACACCGCCAAAAAAGTGTTTGATTCGGGATTTTATTGGCCCTCCATATATCGTGACGCTCACAATATGGTTAAACGATGTGATGTTTGCCAAAAACAAGGCACTATCACACATAAAGACGAGATGCCACAGAATTTCATTCAAGAATGTGAAATCTTTGATGTTTGGGGTATCGACTTTATGGGGCCATTCCCTTCTTCTAAAGGAAACAAATACATCCTTGTAGCCGTTGACTACGTTTCAAAGTGGGTTGAAGCCAAAGCTTTACCCACTAATGACGCAAGGGTGGTTTGTAACTTTTTGAAAGCTCTTTTCGCTAGATTCGGTGTGCCTCGTGCCATTATTAGTGATCGTGGGACTCATTTTTGACATGACCAATTCGCAAGAGTCATGGCTAAGTACGGTGTAAATCATCGTCTTTCCACAGCCTACCACCCACAAACTAATGGCCAGGCTGAAATATCCAACCGAGGATTAAAGCGAATTCTTGAAAGGACCGTGGAAGAGCATCGTGCCTCATGGGCTGATAAACTTGATGATGCTTTGTGGGCTTTCCGTACTGCTTACAAGACCCCGATCGGCTGTACGCCTTATCGTCTTGTGTACGGGAAAGCGTGCCACCTCCCCATTGAGTTGGAGCACAAGGCTTACTGGGCCTTGAAGTGGGCTAATTTTGATATCAACAAAGCCGATGACCTACGCAAGATCCAACTCAATGAGCTCAATGAACTTCGGAATGAGGCTTATGAAAATTCTTTGATCTATAAGGAAAGAACTAAGCTCATTCACGACTCCAAGATCAAAAACCGAGAGTTCCATGTTGGAGACAAAGTCTTACTTTTTAACTCTCGGTTGAAAATCTTCTCGGGAAAGCTCAAATCTCGTTGGTCCGGCCCATTCACCATTGCCCAAATTTTTCCATATGGTACTCTCGAGCTCGCTCAACCTAATGGACCAAATTTTAAGGTGAATGGACAACGAGTGAAGTTGTACTTTGGTGAGGACACCTCTTAGGAGGTGATTCCGTCCCTCACCACGTTTCCCATGAACTAAATTTGGGTCGAGTCAGGCTCGTGACTCGGTTATCAAAAACAAGCGCTCCTCGGGAGGCAACCCGAGTATCTATCCTTTTACGTTTAACCCCCTAAGTGTAGGGGAGCCTCTATAGGTCTTTTTGTGTGGTGATGTGATTACAGGGATTAGTGCACTCTTGGAAAGTTTGAAGAACCATGATCCCGTGTTATCCGAAATCCGGTTCTATCTTTCAACTATCGTGATTCAATTTTCTTCATTCTCACATTTGAAATTGATCACTTTAGTCGTCTCTTCCTTAACTTGAGTTAACCAACGTGCACAATGTCATAAGTGTAGGGGAGACTTTTCCCACATGCTTAAACATTGAGGACAATGTTTATCTTAAGTGTAGGGGGGACTCCTATCGAAGTTTTAAGTGGACTTTTCCATGAAAATGCCTTCAATTAACCGGAAAATCATATTTTTCAACATTTTTCAAATTTTTTATTAATTTTGGCCATTTAGTTGTAATTTTTAAATTTTTATCGTTGCTTTCATATGTATATATCCCGCAATAAAGTCAAATTTTAATATAGTGGTGTAGCTAGTTTAGAAGTATTTGACATATTAGGCCCGTTGCGTTTATTTTGACTCAACCCGAATAGACTTATCCAAGTTTATTCTAGCTAGTATCCTTAACCATGTAAACCTTAATTGGTTTATTAGACTAAGTATCCACGAGTCTCATTACTTGAGATTTTAAATTGTGGAGGACGAGAAATGATAGAGTCAATTATAAGTCGATATTCTTGCACAAGCTCACTTGGTGTAATTATTTGCCTATTCTCCCATCACTTGCTAATAAATTATCTGCAATAAGTAAGGTCGTACGATTTGAAAAGTTACTTAGCTTCTAGCCTAAGATCGTTTAAAAGTTGCTCGGTAATGATAAGAGTTCATAGCCAAGGCATAACTTATGAAGCGGGGCGCGAAGATTGGCGAGTCCGAAAAGGCCCTAACAAGGCATGAGGATTCCATTTTATTGCTAAAGATCCAAAGTGATGTGAAAAGCATTATTCCCAAAGTCAATATGAAGGATCAAGACTCACGACGAAAAGCAAATCAACTCCCATAAAGATGATGGAGAAGTCTATCCGAAAAGACCCTAACAAGGTATGATGATAAATAGATCCAAGTCCGAAAAGGAGGCGGATCGTTGTATCTCAAAATCCCAATTAGAGATTGAAGAATAATCATGAAGTCGTGGTCAACAAAGTTGGAGCACCTCTCAAAAGCCTCCAAGTGAAGAAACTCTGTTAACGATGAGAAGACCATTATCTCAAGCACGTCTCTCAAGATATGAAGTATGAAGTACATGCCAAATATCGGCCCGAGAAAGGTCTCAAATCGTGAACCGAGTTATGCCAAGATATGAACTTTTTGATATCCCGAGAAGCAGTTTTAAGAGATTTTGTCCTTTAGCTAACTATTGATCAAATCGTCCTACTTTGCTTTCAGCCTAAATAAACTATCAAAATAAGTCCAAAAATGCATCTTCATGATCATTTTAAGACAAAAATAAAATATAAGAGATACACCTAGGAATAAGGGAGTTTAAACATATAATTAAGCCATGTGTGTAAGTGTTTGAATTGCTAACTTATAATAACAATGATCTCGTTTTTAAGCTTAGTTTGGGGAATGTGAAACTTGAGGGTGATAAATCTTCGCAGCACCAAAGCCCTAATGTAAGTCCTTGATCTCTTTACAAGTTATTTCCATGTAGCTATTTTTAAGTGAAAATGGTTTTCTATCCTTTTGTTTCCTTTAAAGTTTAATTCCTTTTAAGTACTTTAATTATTGTTTGGTAGTATTTGAATAAGGCCAAGGTTGATTAATTATGAGAAAAGTGTAAAATTGCTTTATCACTAAGCATTGCATGAGGGCATGGCAATGGTTAAGTGTAGGGGATTTGATAGGTGTGTAAACACCCATCCTTTTACCACTTAATTCTGGCTAAAACGAGACCAAAACACGTATTTAATATCATTTGTTTGGAATTATGCGTGGTTTTTTTGTTTATTGTGTTTTCAGAGCTAACCGGATGAATATTAAAGAAAACATGGGATTGCACGGGTTTTACTGAAAAAAAGGACTCAAGATAAAGTCTATTTTCCAAGAGATGCAAAAGATTTGAAGTCACTGGGCCTATTCGAAGATTTATCGAAGAAAAGGACCAAAGATGGAAGATCTACATAAGTCGAAGAAACTCAAGTCTATTAAACGAAGAAATTAAAAGACGAGTTGAATTTAATCGACGAAAAATCCCGAATCAGAATCGAAAACGTCAACTTTTCTGAAAAGACGAAAAGACAAGAAGAACGGGAGAAAGCCCACTCACCAACCAAAAGACAAGCCTATAAATAGTCCACCCCTCACACATTTAGCCAGTTAGTTTTAGTTTTCTTCTCTTCCCCTTTTTTTTTCTCTTTTTCTGTTTCGTACCATCACCAACACCACTAGGGTGTTTGGTGATTTTGATCTTTGATTTTCAATATTGTAATTTCATCTTGGTTTGGTGATTGTTAAAACATTAATCGTTCAATACAAGTTCTTGTTTAAATCTTTCCATTTCATCTTGTTCATCATCATCTTTTATTTCAAGTTTTCAAGTTCTTAATTGATTGATTTGATCCTTAAAAGTTGTTGGGATTTATGTTTTTGTTGATGGGATTTGTAGTTATTGGTTAGTAAATCATTAGTGATTAGTTTATTTAAGTTTTTGTTGAAAAACTTGGTGATTTTTGGATTAAAATTGGTTTCCTTGTTCTTCGGGTAAAGCTACTGTATTTGTGTTTCCCAGGTTCCGGATGAACAACAAAGTTCCGGATGAACACTAAAGTTCCGAATAAACAAGAAAGTTCCGAATGAACATGTTTTTGAAAAGTTCCGAATGAGTTTCCTTTAAAAGTTCCGAATGAGTTTTTTGTTTAAAACTTCCGAATGAAGCAAAACTTCCGAATGAACCAAAAGTTCCGGATGAGTAGAAAGTTCCGAATGAATGCATGTTTTTAAGTTCCGAATAAATTTCTTCTCCAAAAGTTCCGAATGAGTTTTATTTTCAAATCTTCCGAATAAACTTCCGAGCCAAAATTTCCGGACGAACTTCCGGATCAACAAGTTCCGAGCCAACTTCCGAATCAATCTTCCGAAGGAAGTTCCGGATGAAGACTTCCGAATCAAGTTCCGAAGAAAGTTCCGGATGAAGACTTCCGAGTAAAGTTCCGAATCAAAGTCAATCTTCCGAATCAATTTCTTTTGGGTATTTTTAAGGTTTACTTACTTTACTGTTTCTTTATTTCTTATTTATATTTCAACTGTGACCTTAATTTTAATTTTAATTTTAACTTTAATTCAAGTTTTACTAATTGTTATTAATTTAATTACTTTTAAATTTAAGTTTATATTTAGTAGATTAGAAAATTAAAACCCTTTTTTAGTAACCAAGAACAATCATTCCACTTAAAGCCGAGATCAATTCGAGAGGACTGAGAGATTAAAATTGAACCCATACAAAATCAATGTATCAGAATCCATCATCTGATTTTTCATCAAATTTACCCAGGTGATCTTTGTAATTGTGAATGAAAACAGGGCAACCAAAGACATGGAAGTAGCTTACATCAGGGGCTCTCTTCCTATACACTTCATAAGCGGTCTTACCATGTCTCTTCACAATAATGGATCTGTTTTGTGTGTAGCATGCTGTGTACACAGCTTCACCCCAGAATTGTTTAGGAAGTCTTGATTCGCTGAGCATCGTTCTGGCAGCTTCAATGAGAGTTCTGTTTCTTCTTTCAGCGACACCGTTTTGTTCAGGGGTTCCTGGGTTTGAGAAGTTCTGTGATATACCCTTTTCATCACAAAAGGCTTCCATGGCATGGTTTTTGAATTCTGTGCCATTGTCACTTCTGATAGCCTTTACCCTGCAATCATTGAAGTTTTCTATTTCTCTGATGAAGGACATGATTCTTTCAGCAGCATCACTCTTTCTCTTAAGAAAGAATACCCATGTGAATCTGGAGAATTCATCTACAATGACCAAGGTATATTTGTTGTGATTGAGGGATTGAGGTTTAACTGGTCCAAACAAGTCCATGTGAAGAAGATGAAGGCACTTGTTAATGGAGAATGATTGTTTTGTTTTGAACGAAGCCCTGTGATGCTTCCCTTTCTCGCAGGCTGAGCAGGGTCTGTCCTTGCTGAAGGTCAGAGAGGGAAGTCCAGCTACCAAGTCATTCTTTGCCAGTTTGTTGATGTTTTTGAAGTTGAGATGGGAGAGTCTCTTATGCCAGAGCCAATTTTCGCTATCAGATGCTTTGGCAAAGAGACAGGTGTTCTCTCCTTCAGGGGATGACGTCATGTCAATGACATAAACATCCCTTCTTCTGTGTGCAATTAGAACGACATCATCGTTCTGATTGAAGATAGTTCCTTGGGTCTTAGAGAACAGAACCTTGAACCCAGCATCGCAGAGTTGACTGATGCTGATTAGGTTGTGCTTCAAACCATTTACATAAGCGACCCTTGTGAAGGTTAATCCATTGCAATCCACTGAGCCATATCCTTCAGTGGCCCCTGAGGAGTCATCCCCAAAGACTACTTTTGGACCAGGCTCCTTCTTATATCTATGCAGATATTGTTTAATTCCTGTCATGTGTCTGGAGCACCCGCTATCCAAGTACCAAACAGATTTCTTTAGGTATGCCTGCATAGATATAACAAACCAGATTAGTTTCTATGATGAACCCACTTTCCAGTGGGTCCATGATGTCGCTGACTGGCGACATTGGGTCTTCTGGGCCTTTCTCCCCCTCTTTGGTTACAATCCCTGGTTTCATGATGCATGCTGCCACAGATGTCACAACCAGGGTAATGTTCACACTCATCAAAGTGGTGGTCATAAAAGCCACAATATTTGCAGGGAGGATTAGGCCTGTATCCCTGAGAATTTTCTCTGGATTTTGGTTGCTCAGGTCTTCTAGAGGGCCTGTGAGGGGTTTTAGATCTAAGATGTGTTCGAGTTCTTTGAACAACGATGATCTCCTCATGCTCTCTAGAAGAGTGATCAGTAGACTCACATGTGATACACTTGGGTCTCTTGGAACAATCATCTGAGGAATGATTTTTGAACCCACAGTGTTTGCAAGGCCTGAATAGTGTTCTCCCCTTTGAGCTGCTGGAGCTTTCACCAAGAGAAGTAACAGAAGGACTGTTATCCTTGGGGTTGATTTTTTTCTTTCAACCCTTTTACCTCTTCCATCAGGGTGAGGAGAAGTTTCTTGGTGGGTGATAACTCTTCGGGGGAAGAAGTGGGTATGTCAGTGTTCTTGGCCACATAAACCTTCTTGTGTGCTTTATCAGCAACTTTGGAAGTGAGGTTCCCAGAGGTTTTGAGAACTGGTTTTGGGCCAAGCAAGGAATCTGATGGGTTAGCACCAGCAAGTTTGGGAGTGGCTGTGCGTCAGATTCTTTGTCAGAGTCCTTCTCAACCACAGAGGTGGAGAGAGGAGAAGAGACTTCTTATGGGACAAATTTAACACTGGGCACTGGAATGTGATTTTTGAACCTACCCTTACCCCCTATTGCCTGAACCACATTCCCTGGAATGGTTTCAGCAACTATTTCTTCCACAGTGGACTGGCCAAGGTTCCATTTTTCAATGGTTTTTCTCAACTCAGAGTTTTGATCAGCTAAAGATTCATTTTCAATGGACAACTTGCTGACCTCATTTTGAAGTTGATTAGTGATGTTCACAAAAGGTTTGAGATTAGCTAATTCAGATTGACAAAGACTCAACTCGTTTTTGAGATTTTGAAACTTATTTAACAGATTTTTTCTTTGTTCTTCTACAAAATGGAGGTCAACTAAAGTGTAGTCGCTGACATGGTCTCTGTCAGGACCCTCAGGCATGGAGAGTAATCTTTCTACCTTTTTCATAGTGATGTCAACCCATTGACCTGATCTTGCTTCACTTTTACCAACTGCTGGTTCTTCATCAACAACAACCATGAAGGCTCTGACGGTAGTGGTTCCTTCATCCTCAGAGGTGAGGGGTTCATCATCCCAGTCAAAAGAAGCAGCTATTAGACCTTTTTCAGTCTTTTTGTTATCCTTCTTCTTGGCTGCATCATCAGCTTTCTGATTGAGTTTAATCAGCTCAGCTTTCAAGGCCTTGTATTTTACCTTGTAGTCCTTTTTACCCTCAGAGTCACTGAGAGAGGATTGCTTGAAAGGTGAGGAAGAAAACTTCTTTTTGCTGAGGGTTTTGCTGGATGATGGAAAGCTGGGAGAAGATGTCTTGTTTGACCAGCAGTCCTTTTGGAAATGACCAGTCTTTCCACAAGTGTAACATGACACTTTGGATTTGTCAATCTTGGCAGCACCAACTCTACCAGATCTTTTGTAGTATTTCTTCTGGTCAGCTAAAAGGGCTCTGTCATGGAATTTAGCATGTAATTCATCAAGGAATTCTTGACTGCTTCTTGTGTCTTCTTCCACGTCAGAGTCACTATCCTGAAAAGAGTGGTTAGCAACAAGAGCTTTTGACCCAGATATAGGAGAGGTAAACCTATCAGTCTCTGATTTGTAAATAGAGTCAATTAGTCCTTCTTCATAATTGTATCTACCAAACAGTTGAGCAAGAGTATCATTTTTTATGGCATTATTTGCTCTCAGGGTTTGGTTAAGACTAAGCCATTTCCTAGGCAAGCTGTTTACAAACGTGGCATTAACCTCAGCCTTGGGTAGTACAACACCATTGTTACCTAAATCATTCAGCAAGATCTTGAGTCTAGTGTACGTTTGAGAAACAGTTTCAGTTTCCAAGGCTTTGAAGGCGCTAAACTTAAGTCTTAATGCTTGGATTTTGGTCTCTTTAGTCTCTTCTGGTCCTTCATACCCTAGAACCAACTCAGTCCACATTTCTTGTGCGGTGTTGCACTTGATGATGGACTTCATAATGTTCTTGGGTAGGCAAGAGACTATTATACTTTTAAGTCTCTTGTTCTGGTTAGCCAGACGTCTATCAGCGGGAGACCATTGCTTAACAGGTTTCTTAATGGGTCTCTCTAGTGTAGAGGAAATGGCCAGTGGTACATAAGGACCATTTTCTAAGATTTCAAACAAGAAGGGTTCTAGACCATCTAAGTATATAAGAAATTCACTTTTCCAACTTGAGAAATCTTCTTCATCAAACGCTGGCACATTAGACACATGTGACCCTCCACGATTATCAAGAAGTTGTGGAAGATCATCCTCATTTACACCAGTGCTTACAACAGGTGTAGGCATGGTAGTAGATGTAGTGGCTGGTGCGTTTGTTGAAGTATTTGCTTGGTTAGATTGACCAAACGGTGGTGGGATGGGTGGCATAGTTTCAGTCATATTTGGATCTTGATTTTAAAAACTAGAACGGTTTTTAGAAAAGTTTTATAAATCAAACCGCTCTGATACCAATTGAAAGTCCCAAAATACAACTATTGTTGAAACTAAGTCACGAAAAACAATAACACACAATAGATATACTTTTCAAACGAGTAATGCTTTATTAACTATTATCAACAAAGTATTACAAAGTGTTATGAATACACCTGTTGAATAACAACAAGAAATGAACCCTAGAACAAGTAAATTTGATTCGAGACTCAAGTTTACAATAGAACCAATGAGTCGCTGATGGACAGCTGAGGGCTCAGTGGTTCCAGTGGGAGAAAGAACTTAGATTAAGATTCCAAGCACAAGGGTTGAATCTTAACTTCTTTCTCATCCCTATTTATAGTGGTACGAGGTTGTATCCTTAGTGGGAGTAGTTGATACGTGTCATCTTCTGAGTGGAAGAGTACAACGTATTAAATGCATGTCCAAATCGAGACATGCCTTTAACTACTTTAGGTGAACAGTTCTGCCAACTGTTCACCTTTGTCCCACTAGGTCGTACTAGGCATTGACTTGAATCTCTTGTTTTGTCCCGCTCAAAACACTTGCAAGATTTCCCGCCTAAACTATAAAGGGTTGGATAAGCTTTGCTTAATCCAAGTCTCTAGGGTTCTTAAGTGATCTCTGAGTGTTGTCAACTCAGAGATCCTTGAACACCAGTGCATTCCTTTGACATCCCAGCTATCCATAATCGCTGGTGAGTCTGACTTCAGATTGTCTTCGACTTCTCTGACGTTGTCTTTGACTTGAATGATCCTGGTGTGCCAGCTGAGGCTTTGCCTTCCACTGGTCTAGTCTCTGTCGCTGGTCTTCTCAGCGACCTTTCAACACTTAGTCTAATTTAAACAAATCTAGACAGGGCCATAGTTAAAACTTTCATTGGCCCAACACTATCTAACAGGATTTATCCACTTCATTCATTTTATTTTATCAAAAGCACATATTTAAAATAAAATAAAAACGGAGGGTAGTTTTGTCATTTTACTATCTTGTCCAAAACCTACATCGCATACTCTATCTTAGATAGGCCGTCATTTCTCACACTAAACGAGATCTAAAACATTTCATCGCAAACAATCCTCGATATCATCTAATAACCTCAATCAAGATCAAAAATCAACATCAACGATGAAATCTAAAGCTAAAGTCAAAGCTTCTACCAAAAAACCAAATAAAACGACGATCAAAACAAGGCAAAAAGGTATAAAATCACATATTCGCTGCTTTTTTCTATTGTTATTTTGAATTAATATCATTTTTGATGAATGAGTAGGATTTATGTTATGTTTTTAAAAGTAATGATATGAGTAGCTCTAAGATAAGAAACAATGAAATGAGATGCGTATACTCACATGCAAGCCATATTAAAACAAATAAACTCGGTTAAAATTAAAAAAAAAATCACAGTTTCATGGTCATGAGTACACGATTTCAGAGAATAAATACTAAAAACATGAACAGTATAGTTTTTGAAAGGTTTAGAAAAAGGTAAAAAAAACATCATATATGATAAGAAAGCTTATGATACTTGATATATGACATAGCAAATATGACTTGTAAGATTTCATAAAAATAGAGGTTTTGTAAAATGCTACATCATATATGATAAAAAATTTATCATATATGATAAAAGCTTATCATATATCAAGAAAGCTTAAAAATTATTAAAATATCATATTTGATATGTGACATAGAACATATGACTTGTAAAACTTGGTAAAAATCGAAGGTTTTAAAAAATGATAAACGATACATCATATATGATAAAAGCTTATCAAATATGATATATCATATTTGATAGATAATATATCATATATGATGGGTGACATACAATAAAAAACAGTCTTAGCAACAATATATGCCATTTGTTATGCCGAAGGCATCATCATGCTGCTACAAAAAAACCATATATAGCATCGACACATGTAAATTAGTCTAACTTTGCGATTCTATTGCAAATAAACAAACTAAAAATGAAGGAAAAAGACAAAGAAGAATCTAGTAAACGAAACTTAGGTAAAACTGTTGTTATTGACAAAAAAAACAAACAATAAGTATCATATTTGATAACTAAGTTTCATTTGCACTAGCAAGGAAGGTAATGAAGGAAAAGGCTGCTGATATTGATAGAGAAAAAACAGCCACAAAAGCTAAAGGGAAAAAAGAAGAGGGAGTTGTCAAGGATAAAGAAAAAATAATTGGAAAATCAAAGAAAGAAGTGGAAAAAACATTATCTTGTCCTCAAGGTAAAAAAATATACTATATATCATATTTGATAAAAAAATACGTTATTGATTATGAATAATATATGTTCATAACAACTCATGCTTTGTAAAATGTAGAAAAATATGGATCGGGGGAAGAAGCAACCACTGGGGATGAACAAGAAAGCAGCAAGGAAGAGTTAAAAACAACGAAATTGAGAGTGATAAAGAAGAAATCGAGGAAGAAAATGCTAAGTCAGAAGGAGACGATGATGACGAAGAAGAGTCAAACGAAAGTGATAAGGAAAATAAGGATGGAGAGGAGGAGGAGAATGACAATGAAGAAGACGAGGACGATGAAGACAAAAATAGTGAAACTAAAAAGCCGACGATAGGCGAAGAAAGTGAGGAAACACTATCAAAGAAAGAAGAGGAGGTGTAAAAGCGATGAAAAAAATAACAAAAATTAAGTTCATCAACAACTTTTCACCACCGAAAAAAGGTACATGAATAATCTAGTTATCATATATGATATTGCATATACTCTAAAAGATGATAAAATATAAAAAAAATTATATGTTTCTTAACACATTGTAATTGTTTTCACACACAACACGCTTGTCTGGTGAAGAAAATAAGAAGATGAGATAAAAAGAAGCAAAAAAGCATGACATAAAAGAGGCAAAAAAAAAAGAATAAGGATGAGAAACCCACAAAGCGGATACTACAAGAAACCGAGGAAGAACATCTAATGAGAAAGACAAAAAGACAAAAGAAAACATACTGTTAATACAAAGCAATGCCTAAAAACATTGTTAGTATTAATTAATCTTTCTTAGTTTTGATCACGACAAATTATAAAGACATTTATTGTCAAACACAATTATAAAATGAATTATCTAACAAACACTATCATCAAGGTAATAATCATTACACTAACATATCTTAATCATGCTTAGTGATCATAAAAGTGATTAGCCTTAAAACTTACTTTTGTCAAATGTAACAAAAGATTTTTAATAAACTTTATTTTTAAGAAAATGTTTTATTAAAATGAAAATGTAAATTTGAATATGGCATATTCCAAATACCATAAGAATATCCTTTGGAGGTTTAAACAGCCTCAGATATTTCAAATTCACTAATAGACAAAAAGGAGCGAAGTCTACTCTCCGCGGTTCCTTAAGTGCCTATGTGGTTCCCTGTCGATAAGGAACCGCCTGGGTAGATAAGGAACCGCCCCCAGCTAGCCGTTGGCATTTGTCTTCTATAAATAGTGGATCAAATCTGCATTTTTATTAATCCTTTTTGGACATCTCTTTCAGCCTTCTTTCTCATATCTAATCCTAGTCATTTGTAAATGATCACTTAATGTGTCAAGTATGTTTACTCATGATTATCCTCTTGATCTCCTTCTTTACCTTGTCCAAAGAGAAGATCACTCACACACTTGTGATGTGATTAAAGATGAAGCTTTGATAAAGATCACCTTTTCCTAAAGATCTAATCATGTTCATCATTTGTTTATTTGTGTCTTATGTACATCCAATGTATTTGTGAATACTTGGACTAGCTGTGTTCATCCAAGCTATTTGTGAATACTTGGATTAGAGTTGTGTAAATCCTTTGCACATGTGTGTGCTTGGATTTGTGTTGTGTAGATCCAAGCTACATGTGTGTACTTGGATATGTTTAGTTGAGTTGTAATAAGTTGTGTTAGTTCTCACTAAACTATAAAGTGATGTGGTTGTGTCTTGTGAGTTCTCACTAAACTATGAAGTGATATGTAGTTGTGTTGTGTGAAGTTCTCACTTAGCTTCAAAGTGAAGAGTCGTGAAGATTGGTTCTAGCTTTGGATTAGAACTCGACATCTAGCCTTGTGTCGGAAAATGGTGAAGTAGGCAACTTTGTGAAGATTGGTTCTAGCTTTGGATTAGAACTCAACATCTAGCCTTGTGTCGTAAAATGGTGAAGTGGGCGACGTTGTGTAGATTGGTCCTAGCTAAGATTAGGTCTCGACATTTAGCTTAGTGTCGGAAAATAATGTAAGCGACGTTGTAAGGTTTTCTCCGCCAAGAAGGGAGCTTGTGGATATAGTGGAAATCTCGAGTAAGGTGTACTCGAGGAGTGAAGTAGGAAATAGGATAGAGCCTCGTTGTCGAACCACTATAAATCTTGGTGTCTTCCTATTAGGTTGTTTATTTCCTTACTCATTACTTACGATCATTATCATTATACTTACCGCACATTGTTATGCATTAGAATTGAACCTAATCATTATGCAACTAGCTTTCAAATAAAAGATAGTTTTTGCACTCACCTAATTGAAAGAAATTTTAATTAGGAGATAAACCGATGAGAAAATATTCAACCCCCCCTTCTAGTTTCTACAATTGGTATCAGAGCGATGGTGACACAAGATCTTTGAAGTATATTGTACTTTAAAACTTGGATCGATCCATTGTCTCCTCAAATTTGAAAGTTAAGTTGTACTAAAGTTTTTCTTTGGTCAAAACTATTTTTTTTAAAGTAAGCCTTTTAAGTTGTTAATATGCATCTCATTTAGATTAGTAGTATTAATGCATTTTAGATTTACTCTTAAAATGTATCTACTAGTTTCCATCTTGTTATGTGTAGGTACTCATGAAGATAAATCATTCTATTGATTCTGGATTGAGTTACTTACACTTGTAGAAGACTCATCTTCTTTGATTTCCAACATCATTAAATGATGATATCAAGATGGGTAGGAGTGATACTAGTCCTTGAAGACTTAGTAGTCACTATTAGTCATAGTTGAGCTTTTCATTGGTTCCTTGAAAGCTTGTAATGCAATTTGTGGCCAAGGTACGCTTTCGTTCTTACACACGCCCTATTGATCGTTCTTTTGATCATTAATTGACTATATGCTTGTTCTTGGCATCCTTGCCTTGACATTTATTTGTGGTTTGTGATTCTTTCCTTTTTCCCTCTCAAACCTTCATTGCTTGGATACTTGACTCACTATAGAGATTTAGGGTGAGTTAGTAGAAGCTTAAAGTATCAAGCATGATTTCCATGGTTTGCACCCTTACGGTTAGTAGGCCCAATATCATGTGTAACTTGTGCAATTAAGCTCATCTCTAGGATGATTAGTGATATGAGTGAATCCCTTGAGATACCAAACTACTTCATTAAGTTGTAGGTGGATTTTACACATTTGGAATTGAAATATTCCAAGGATATTGTTATTGTTAATCCTAGCAATAATTATCCGATTATGAGGGAGAGAAAGTGAATTTATACCTTGCTCATGTTTTGAAATAGAATAAGACTACTCTTGAAAGTTATCGTATTCTATGCATCAAAATTTCTTGGTATAATTCATTACCAAAGCCGTTTAGACTTTCGCCGGAAAAACACGTCTTAAACCACTATATATGACACAAGCACTTCGTCTCCTCGATTTGAAGAATGTCATTTGTCTCTTGAGAAATGTTCTTGGTCTTGATTCACTTCCCTTGACTTTTCTCCTCTTTGCTTCTTTGCTACGAGTAGTCGTTTGTCCGTTTTGGTCTTTTCCTATCTCGATTCAACTCGTAATCCTTCAATAAAGCATTATTACCTAGTGTTGTTGTAAAACCCGCATGCTTTTACCATGAATAGTACCCTTACGATCGTACGTACATGATTAGAACTTTCCTTTTATAGCATGTTTACGTTTCACGAACAAGAATCACAAGTATTACGTACGTGTTATAACACGATAAGTATTTATTACGTATTAAAACACGATAATTATTTCAATAATAATTATAATCACGAACATACGAACATGAAATCATGAACGTAAATAATCACGAGCTTAGTATTACGTATTTATGTATATTTATTACGAGCATGAATACTGATATAATGCTTTTGCTATGGTTCAGTATTGTTCTCGGAATCTTCTCGAATTGATCACAGCTCAAAGTGGAATGATTGTTCTTGGTGACAAATAGGGGTTTGGTTTTCTATTCTACTAAAAAGGTAAATGAATGAAGTAAATAAATATTTAAACCAAAAACAGTTAATGAAATAAACCTTGAAGTTAAATTAAATAATTAAATGATAAAGTAGTAAAATAACCTCACTGAAGAAATGCTCTGTTCGGAATAAAGGTCATGCGGAATACATGGTGCTATTCTGAATAAATGGCTACTCGGAATAAAGTGATATTCGGAACAAATGGTGATCCGGAATAAATGGTGCTGTCCGGAATAAATGGCCATCCGGAATAAAGGCTACTCGGAATAAATGGCTATCCGGAATAATTAAGCTATCCGGAATGAAAGGCTACTCGGAATAAAATGCTACTCGGAATAATTAAGCTATCCGGAATGAAAGGCTACTCGGAATAAAGTGCTACTCGGAATAAATGGGCTATTCGGAATAAATGGGCTATCCGGAATAATTAAATATTCCGGATGGAACTATGCAGAATAAAAATAGACAATGTCTTGTTCGGAATATTCTGGGTACGAAGAACAGTAGAAACAGAGAGATACGATTTTTAACCAAATCGAGCCAAATACACAAAAAGATTTAAACCAAACTAAACACAAATCATTTACTAACCATAAACAACAAATCCCAATCATAAAAACACAAAACCCACTAACTTTTGAAGATCAAATCACCAAAATAAAACTTAGAAAACTTTGAATCAATAAGAACTAGATGAACAAGATGGAATGAAAGATTTGTATTGAAAGCTTAATGTTAAACAATCTAAATGAAAGATTTGAACTTACAAATTTGTGAAAGATTAAAAATCACCAAACACCCTAATGGTGTTGGTGAAAACCTACGAACAAGAGAGAAAAGAAAAGGGAAAACTAAAAAGCTGAAAACTGGCCAAAAAGTGTGAAGGGATCTCTTTATATAGGTCTTTCATTTGGTTGGTTAGTGGGCTTTCTCCCTATCTTCTTGTCTTCTCGTCTTTTCAGAAAAGTTGACGTTTTCGATTCTGATTCGGGATTTGTCGACGATTAAATTCAACTCGTCTTTTAATTTCTTCGTTTAATAGACTTGAGTTTCTTCGACATATGTAAATCTTCCATCTTTGGTCCTTTTCTTCGATAATTCTTCAAATAGGCCCATTGACTTCAAATATTTTGCATCTCTTGGACAATAGACTTCGTCTTGAGTCTTTTTCTTTGATAAATCCCGTGCAATCCCATGTTTTCTCCAATATCCATCCGGTTGGCTCTGAAAACACAATAAACACAAAAACCACGCATAATTCCAAACAAATGATATTAAACACGCGTTTTGGTCTTGTTTTAGCCAGAATTAAGTGGTAAAGGGATGGGTGTTTTCACACCTATCAAATCCCCTACACTTAACCATTGCCATGCCCTCATGCAATGCTTAGTGATAAAGCAAGTTAACATTTTTCTCATAATCAATCAACCTTGGCCTTATTAACATACTACTAAAACAGAAATTAAAGTACTAAGAGAAATTAAAACTTTAAAGGAAACAAAAGGATAGAAAACCATTTTCACTTGAAAATAGCTATATGGAAATAACTTGCAAAGAGATCAAGGACTTACATTAGGGCTTTGGTGCTGCGAAGATTTATCACCCTCAAGTTTCACCTTCTCCAAACTAAGCTTAAAAACGAGATCATTGTTATTATAAGTTAGCAAATCAAACACTTACACACATGGCTTAATTATATGCTTAAACTCCCTTATTCCTAGAGGTATCTCTTATATTTTATTTTTGTTTTAGAATGATCATGAAGATGCATTTTTGGACTTATTTCGATAGTTTATTTAGGCTGAAAGCAAAGTAGGACGATTTGATCAATAGTTAGCTAAAGGATAAAATCTCTTAAAACTGCTTCTCGGGATATCAAAAAGTTCATATCTTGGCATAACTCGCTTCACGATTTGAGACCTTTCTCGGGTCGATATTTGGCATGTACTTCATACTTCATATCTTCGAGAGACGTTCTTGAGATAATGGTCTTCTCTTCGTAATAGAGTTTCTTCACTTGGAGACTTTTGAGGGGTACTCCTACTTTGTTGACCACGACTTCATGATTATTTCTTCAATCTCTAATTGGGATTTTGAGATACAACGATCCGCCTCCTTTTCGGACTTGGATCTATTTATCCTCATACCTTGTTAGGGTCTTTTCGGATAGACTTCTCCATGATCTTTATGGGAGTTGATTGCTTTTCGTCGTGAGTCTTGATCCTTCTTATTGATTTTGGGAATAATGCTTTTCACATCACCTTGGATCTTTAGCAATAAGATTGAATCCTCATGCCTTGTTAGGGCCTTTTCGGACTCGCCAATCTTCGCGCCCCGCTTCATAAGTTATGCCTTGGCTATGAACTCTTATCATTACCGAGCAAATTTTAAACGATCTTGGGCTAGAAGCTAAGTAACTTTTCAAATCGTACGACCTTACTTATTGCAGATAAATTATTAGCAAGTGATGGGAGAATAGGCAAATAATTACACCAAGTGAGCTTGTGCAAGAATACCGACTTATAATTGACTCTATCATTTATCGTTCTCCACAATTTAAAATCTCAAGTAATGAGACTCGTGGATGCTTAGCCTAATAAACCAATTAAGGTCTACATGGTTAAGGATACTAGCTAGAATAAACTTGGATAAGTCTATTCGGGTTGAGTCAAAATAATCGCAACGGGCCTAATATGTCAAAGATTTCAAAACTAGCTACACCACTTTATTAATATTTTTGACTTTATTGCGGGATATATACATATGAAAGCAACGATAAAAATTTAAAAATCACGACTAAATGGCCAAAATTAATAAAAAATTTGAAAAATGTTGAAAAAGATGATTTTCCGGTTAAATGAAGGCATTTTCATAGAAAGTCCACTTAAAACTTCGATAGGAGTCCCCCCTACACTTAAGATAAACATTGTCCTCAATGTTTAAGCATGTGGGAAAAGTCTCCCCTACACTTATGACATTGTGCACGTTGGTTAAATCAAGTTAAGGAAGAGATGACTAACGTGATCAATTTCAAATGTGAGAATGAAGAAAATTGAATCACGATAGTAGAGATATAGAACCGGATTTCGGATAACACGGGAGCACGGTTCTTCAAAGATTCCCAAAAGTGCATTCATCCTTGTAATCACATCACCACACAAAAACAAAAAACCTATAGAGGTCCCCCAACACTTAGGAGGTTAAAACGGAAAAGGATAGATACTCGGGCTGCCTCCCGAGGAGCGCTTGTTTTTAATAACCGAGTTATGAGCCTGACTCGACCCAAAATTAGTTCATGGGAAACGTGGTGAGGGATGGAATCATCTCATGAGAGATGTCCTCACCAAATTACAACTTCACTCGTTGGCCATTCACCTTAAAATTAGGTCCATTAGGTTGAGAGAGCTCGAGAGTACCATATGGAAATTTTGGGCAATGGTGAATGGGCCGGACCAACGAGATTTCAGCTTGCCCGAAAAGATTTTCAACCGAGAGTTAAAGAGTAAAACTTTGTCTCCAACTTGGAACTCTCGGTTCTTAATCTTAGAGTCGTGAATGAGCTTAGTGTTTTCCTTATAGATCAAAGAATTTTCATAAGCCTCATTCCGGAGTTCATTCAGCTCATTGAGTTGGATCTTGCGTAGGTCACCGGCTTTGTTGATATCGAAATTATCCCACTTCAAGGCCCAGTAAGCCTTATGCTCCAACTCAATGGGGAGGTGGCACGCTTTTCCGTACACGAGACGATATGGTGTACAACCAATCGGAGTCTTGTATGCAGTACGAAAAGCCCACAGAGCATCATCAAGTTTATCGGCCCATGAGGCACGATGCTCCCCCACGGTTCTTTCAAGAATTCGCTTTAAGCCTCGGTTAGAGATTTCGGCCTGGCCATTAGTTTGTGGGTGGTATGCGGTGGAAAGACGATGATTTACACCATACTTAGCCATGACTCTTGCAAATTGATCATTGCAAAAATGAGTCCCGCGATCACTAATAATGGCACGAGGCACACCGAATCTAGCGAGTAGCGATTTCAAAAAGTTACAAACCACCCTTGCGTCATTAGTGGGTAAAGCTTTGGCTTCAACCCATTTGGAGACGTAGTCAACGGCTACAAGGATGTATTTGTTTCCTTTAGAGGAAGGGAATGGCCCCATAAAGTCGATACCCCAAACGTCAAAGATTTCACATTCTTGAATGAAATTCTGAGGCATCTCGTCTTTATGTGTGATCTTGCCTTGTTTTTGGCAAGCATCACAAAGTTTAACCATCTCGTGAGCATCACGATAAATGGTGGGCCAATAAAATCTCGAGTCAAACACTTTTTTGGCGGTGTAGTTGGGACCAAAGTGAGCACCGGTGGGTCCTTTGTGGCAAGCGTCAAGGATTTCTAAAGCTGCCGGTCCATCAACACATCGGCGAATAATCAAATCAGCACATTGTTTGAATGGATACGGGTCATCCCAAAAGTAAGTCTTAATGTCTTTGAAGAACTTTTTCTTTTGTTGGGATGTTAACCCGTCAACGAGAATTCCACCCGCCAAGTAGTTTGCAATGTCCGCAAACCACGGGGTTTCATCAGAAGTCGAGTTGATAGACATTAAGGTCTCCAGGGGAAAAGAGTCATTGATCTCTTTGTTCGGATGATCCCCTTGATAAGGATCCTCAAGTCTGTTGAGATGATCCGCGGCTAGGTTTTCAGCTCCCTTCTTATCACGAATTTCGATTTTAAATTCTTGAAGTAGCAAAAGCCAGCGAAGAAGTCTTGGTTTGGAATCTTGTTTAGTTAACAAGTACTTCAACGCGGAATGATCGGTATAAACGATTGTGGTGGAAAGGACAAGATAGGGGCGGAACTTTTTAAAAGCATAGACAACAGCTAAAAGCTCTTTTTCGGTTGTCGTGTAATGCAATTAGGCCACCGTCATTGTCTTGCTAGCATAGTGGATCGGTTGGAAGTGTTTGGTCACTCTTTGGCCCAAAACCGCTCCAATAGCAAAGTCGCTAGCATCGCACATCAACTCAAAGGGAAGCTCCCAATTAGGGGTAACCAAGACCGGTGCTTTAGTTAGCTTATCCTTAAGCAAGTTGAAGGCTTCAAGACACTCTGTGGAAAAGATAAAAGGAGTATCTTTTTCCAAGAGGTGGGTCATCGGGCGAGCGATTTTAGAAAAATCTTTGATGAAACGACGGTAGAAGCCTGCATGACCAAGGAAACTTCTCACACCCTTCACGGTTGAAGGTGGAGGCAACTTAGAAATAACATTGACTTTAGCACGGTCCACTTCAAGACCGGGTTTGGAGATCTTGTATCCTAGCACGATGCCCTCTTTTACCATGAAATGGCATTTTTCCCAATTAAGAACAAGGCGAGTGTCTTCACACCGCTTAAGCATACGTTCTAAATTGGCAAGGCAAGCAGAGAAAGAATCGCCATAAACCGAGAAATCATCCATGAATACTTCCATAGTGTCTTCAACCATGTCATGGAAGATAGCCATCATACACCTTTGGAACGTCCCAAGAGCATTGCATAAACCGAAAGGCATGCGTTTGTAAGCAAATGTTCTGTAGGGACAAGTGAATGTGGTCTTTTCTTTGTCTTTGGGATCGATGGAATTTGAAAATACCCGGAGAAACCGTCTAAGAAGCAGTAATAGTCATTACCAGCTAGACGCTCGAGCATTTGATCCATGAAGGGAAGAGGAAAGTGATCTTTTCTCGTGGCATCATTGAGTTTGCGATAGTCGATACAAACTCTCCACCCAGTAACGAGACGAGTGGGAATCAACTCGTTGTGTTCATTGGGAACAACGGTTATTCCGCCTGTGAGACTCGTACTTTTCGGTAATTAGATTATTTTCTTTTATTCGTATTTCTCGATTTTTTTAATAATATTTTACTTTTTTTTTATTTTACCTTAACTTATGTAAATCCTGAGATTTCGGGAATTTTAATTATATTTTATTTTAATTATTTTCTATCCATTTAAAATAAGTTATTTGGATTTATGGAAATTTTACTATATTTTCCAATATTTATTCAAATCATGGATATTGATTTAAATTCCTCGCGGAGGTTTATTATCGAAACTATCTGATTTATTGATCGAGAAGTCTACAAACGCCGCATTTTAGCCGTAAAGCATTCTTACTTCCATATTTATTATTTTCGACTTAATTGTATATTTAATCGAAAACGAGTCGATAACAAGTCTCTTAAAGTTTGACGCGTGAGTTTATTTGCCGGGACCAAGGTTTGAAAACTACATTCGTTTTTAGTAAATAAATCGTACCGAAACCCATTTTCTATCCTCCTTTGGCCGAAACCCAACACCTTTAGCCAAACACCCCTGATCTTTTAACTAGCTACTACTAAACATGTTGCCAAACACTACCTTAATAAAATTCACTTCATTACCTAAACTAAAACATACACAAATACATTTAACAGTAACAAAATTTTTGGTCCTTCTCCCTCCCTTTTCTCCTTCTTCGACGAACACACATACTGAGCCATCATCACCATCATTTTTCTTCAATGAAAACCCTTTCTTATCATCCCAAATAACTTAACCAACATCTAATTACAAACCCCCATCACCAAAATCATCATGCAATATGATTTCAAGAAAATAAAATTTTATTGAAAGTTCTAATTTGAGCTTAAGATTCGGATTTAAGGCTTGGGTTACATGAAGGAGTGATTGTTAAGAGTTTTGAACTATTTGGGTTTCATCAAAATCAAAGTTTTGATTTTATTTTGGTGTTTGTGGTGTTAGGCCGAACCAAGAACAACCACAAGGGTGGTTTGATTTTATGTTTCATATGTTTGTAAGCTTTGTAAGTCTTAAATTTTCTTCTTATTCAATTGATTTTATATGTATGCATGTGATTATTTATGTATGAGAATCCATGGATATTGATACATTTTAAGATTTTTAAGTTTGATTAGGCTTAGGATTAGTTGTGAATGGAGATAGGCTAGTTAGTCGAGGTTGTGATGATTGATAATGGTGAAAATAATGTTTAGAGGCGTTTTGTGGTGGCCATTTTAGGACAGCAGGTTTGAGTCTTATTTCTGCAAATTTAAAGTTTTTCAAACGGAGATTTTTATTGTCTTGGCTGCAAGGTGTCGTCATAAGGATCGTTTTGATATAAAATTCGGGTTATAACTCTTAAAAACGAAAAAGTAATGACCGATATATGATTTGATTTTTCATTGGTAAATTTCTGCACATAAAAACTACTTGCTGTCCAGATTTTGAGTTTACATTTCGGCCAAGTTAAAATGTCGTAATCTAAGATTTTATTTGTTCTTGTGCTCGTTTTGATATAAAATTCGCTTTCTAACCCCTTAAGATGAGAAAGTTATGGCCGATTTACGTTTGGTTTTCATGTAGTAATTTCTGCACGTTTACACACTTGCTGTCCAGATGTTTAGTTTAAGTTTCGGCCAAGTTAACGTGTCATAAACCGAGTTTTCAAGGTCTTGGTTGATAGGTGATGTTCTTGTGATCGATTTGATATAAAATTCGACTTCTAACTCCTAAAAACGAATTAATTACGGTCGATTAATTATTTGATTTTCATAAAGTAATTTTCTGCACGTGACGAATTTGTGCAGAAATTTGAGTCACCTTGCGATAGAAATTACTTGACCATAATAAGGGCTTTTGCTGATTTTTCAAATCCTAGAACTAAGTACTTCGAGTCTACTTTCAAACGTAAGTGGTTGTGAGTATTAAAAATAAGTAGAAGTTAGTCAAAATGATTTTACAAGTTGGATTGTCTAACTGTCCGGAATTTCAGTTGTAGTAAAACAGAAAGTTGAGTGGTCTAAACTTAATATTATTCCACGAAATTCGAATCGTAGCTTATTCATAATGTGTGTGAGTTCCCTGATTTTTTTTCCGTGAATTTAGGAGTAGTCTAAGTGGGTCAAAACAATAGAGACATTTGGTATGTTCCTGCAGGTCCAATTTCGGGTACCTTTTATCAAATTAAAATTGTAAAAATGGGTTTAACTTGTCTTAAGCTTTCGAGAAAATTTTGGGGAGTAAACCATTCATGGAGGGACCTAAATTTTGAATTTGGTGAATTTTAGAGGTCGTTTGGTATTTTATTTAGGAAGCCGCGTGAGAGCTCAGGAAGTGGTAGATTTTCAGAAATTCATACAATAAGTTAAAACTTAAAACTTTTAGGATGGATTCTTAAAGTATGCATATATATTACTTATCACAAGTATGTTTTGTGTCAATTTCTAGTAATATAAATATTTTCGGGTTCGGGTATATTTATAAAGTACTCGTTACTATTATAGGTCGCGGCTTGCAGTAAAGCGTTCGTTGTTGTAATCCTTCAGTTTCAAAACTTCTCGAGCGATCGATACTACTACACTTACTAAGGTGAGTTCATAGCCCCTTTTCTTATATACTTTGTTACAAATTGTGGGGTGAGAATAACATGCGTGGAATACAATCATTTAAAACTTTTAGTATGCTATTTGAGAACTGTATGCTTCCCCAGATTATACATTTACTTATTGCATTAGTACCTTAGTCAAAAAGCCCCTACATCATGAACCGTTAATTCACATTTTGCAAGTGCGAATATTGTGGATGGATCCATCGGGATTGACAATCCCCGTCCCGATTACCTTGACGCACTTACATTTGATTACTTAAGTATTTTGACTAGATACTTACTAGGGGTAAAACAGTTATGTTAAAACTTCGGTGTCGTGAGTTATTGCAATAAATAAATAGAAATGATTTTGTACGACGGTACTAAATCATATCCGGTTGTTATTCTTATAAAAATTAATGTTTGTATTTCACATCACTACTTATTAAACCTATGAATTTCACTCGACTTTATGTTGACCTTTTTTACATGTTATTTCTCAGGTAAGGCTAGTACTTAGTTTTGCTTGGATGGGAGCCCGCAGAATATTTTCGCAGCTTGGAGATTTCTGTGTTATTTTTAAAGTTTGGTTTTAGTAAAAGCTGTCAGAAGTTTATTCTGTATTTTTTGTAACTATATGTTACAAAACCATGTTTAAATAATAGATTTTTCCGCTTATAAAACTCTGGGACCCTTTGTTTAAATACTCTGATGTTTATGATGTAATGTATATGTCTTTATTACGTCAACTTGTGTCAACAGTATTTTATTGTTTCTTGTACCATGACGTGACACCCCCATGTTGCCTACGTGTTCCTTGCCTGATTTTGGGGGTCTCACAGATTGGTATCAGAGCGATAGTTATAGGGAACTGAGTCGTTTTTAAAACTTGGTCTATAACTAGAATTTCAAATATTTCATGCTTTTTAGTATTAAACACAGGATCTGCCAATGTTGTTCGATATCTGCGCGGGTAACTTTCTAGTTCTTATTACTTACTTTAATTATCCTTGTAATATTTCATTCCTTGATTTCATTTTGAAATATTATATTGCTTACTTTACGATACTTATTATCTCCTTCCAAACCGTTCGTGCTTAGTATATTATATATATATTTCCTCTCTAAATGTAGATAAATTTGTCGCCTTCGGGACCATCTAGTGGCTCTCAATAGACTTCTTTTCAGTACTTATGTTTATTTGATTTCTAGGATGTATCTTTTGTACAATTCCATTAGACTTTGTGACACTTAGTACTACTAATATATTGGGTGCAATCTTGTTCTCTTTTGTATACCCCCTTATAACGAAAACCTTATTAACTTGGTATGTAATGGAAAACGTGTGCTCAATGAATTATCAATTGGGTATAATTGTGATTACATATGCTTTACTTTATTTCTTGATTTCTTGTTCTTTTGAATTTGATCTTGTTACAAAAAAAAAATTTTAAACAGTTATGACCTTACATAATTTTATTCGGGGCTTGTATGCTGTCGACTTCTCATACTGACTTTTCTGAGTACTATTATAATTTTGTTTATGAGTGAAATGACCGACCTCATATACTCGTTCGTTTTGAACCGTCTGTTTTTCTCGAATCACTTTTATATATTGTGCGTACTCTCGTGATACCTTTATTTAGGATTAAGTACGTGTTGTGTCTGATGAAACTTCTGATTATCATTTTACTACCGTGTGTGATACTTTCATTGTTAAACTCCTTTAAGATATCTATCTAGATATCCAAATTGCTTTCCCACCATTTGTGATTGGATGTTTTGAAAATTAGCCTATAGACCATTGTCTAACTCAATGATTTCCCCAAAAGACTAAAGGATATCGTGTGAGTCACACATCTTGAAGCATTCCTTGAAATCGTGTTAAATAATATCATTGGTTTTTATAATCTTTTGTTGATATTTTTATATACACCACCGTTTTGCATGGCATTCGAAGATTTATTTCATTAACCGTCATATGCATCGACTCCGAATTGTATTGTTCGCGTATACATTGGAAACACCATCGCCATCTTATAGTTCATCTCCTATAATGTGACGGTTGATAGGAATACTATTTTACTTGTATAAACTTTTATCTCCTCTTTCATTAAATTTTCCTCTCCGGGAGTGCGACTCGTTAGAGGTTCAATATTTTCTTGGTATATTTTGTGTTTTGGAGGATCGTGCTGCCAAGGAGATTTGTCTACCTTGCATTTTGAAATCTAAGTCATGTACGTCATGCACCATTTTGTTTCCTAGCTTTCTCGTTGGTATTCATGAAACATTATTATGCTATATGTTCTTTTATATAATTTATATTTCGTCATTATGGAAATCCACAAGGTACATGTATATATTAGTTTTGCTTCATTAGAAGGTGTTGGTAAAAAAAATATATTAGATGATGGAGAATAGGATTTGCGTGATATATGAGAATTTTAATGAAGTTTGATTAAATTTCGAGATGTGTCGAAAGATATATTTTATGCAGAAAATTTAAAGCTAATTTAGCGGTGTCGAGAAAATATATTTTTTTTATTTTTATAAACTTTAGATTTAAAAATATGTTTCTACTTGTTGAAACGGTCGTTTGGACATAAATTTCGAACCGTAACTCTTAAAAACGAGCAAATTGCACTCATTTAAAATTTGTAAATGTAAGAATTAATTTTCTGCATATAAAGAAATTTAGTGCTGATGCAAAACTGCGGGGGGGGGGGGGGGGGGGGGGGGAATCGTCCTTTCTGGTCCGTTTCGGCCTTCGGCCGAAATACGAGTGTTGTCTGGAATGTCGTTTTACATTTACCGCGTATAAAACCAAGTCCGAAAACTAGTATAGACGGGTCAAAATTTGTAAATCAAACCTGCGTTTTTAAGGCAAAAAGTTAAAGTTGATAGATTTCGAAAATATGGTTTTTATGCGTTTTTAAGTTCTTTCGAGCTCGTGAAACATTAACAATTCGTATTTTTAAAAAAAAACAAAAGGTGGGTACGTTCAAAAAAGTCAAAAGATAGAAATTATAGACCGAATTATACATATAATTATAATAAACTTATGAACTCGAATGTTTGGATAAAATTGATGGTGAACTAGTCTTGTCGAAAAAGTGTACATTTTTATGAGCTAACCCTAACGTTTTAGATCTCCAAGCTTTCCAGAATCCGAAATTTCCTAATATAGAAACTTTTCGGGTTAGTTGTATTATTCAAAAACCAATATTCTACTTTTCTTATAAGCATGTTTATGTCGAATAATTTACTATCTACACACATACAGATTCAGTTATGTTTTATATACATGACTTATTTATCATTACATTTTATCTTTCTTTTCTACTGTCATACCAACGATTTAGATCGAGATTTGAAGTTTTTATCTTCACATCTTTCATCATCATTGATAACGCGTGTCTCATGACGATTTCTTTTAATTTTTTTTTCTTCTTTCTAAACTCTATCATCTTGTAACCATTTCAATCGATCTTATTGTTAATTACTCTTTACTACTCTCATGCGAACCACTCGCTATTGTGTAAGTTATCATAATGTCGCCTTATAAAATTTCTGATATTGTTTTACGATTTATTTTCACAAATTGTTCTACTTTGGTCTTATAAATTAATTTTTGTAACATTAAAGTTGCTTATTGTAAAGTCTAGCAAATTACCTTACTTCCGAAAAGTTTCATAATTTTATTTTATTGTTATTTTTTTATTTCCATTTTACAAACGGTATGAATTAAATGTTTTTAATATATGACACGTAATACTAGTTTGACGAAAATTGAGCATCGCATTGCTAGCCCTAAATTATGCATAGCTTGATCACCTATGTATAATTTAGAAGAAGCCATGCGAGGGTGAATACTACTCACCTTAAATATTTTGACAAGAACTAACTTTTTACTCGTGTTTCTGAGAAAGTTAGATAAAATAAAATATAATGAAATAAGGTGAATTAAAGTTTTGAAAACTTTTACATATTATGCAAGTAACACCGTTCATGACATATGTATATGTTTTCTTATCTTTTATTGAACGAATTACGAGTCTACGAGTACATTTTCCTTTACTCAACGATCTTGTTCTAATTATTACTTCATTTTCTCTCATGATACAATTCTCCTTACCGCTCGTCTAATTACTGACTATTGATATCGAACTTGGAAGTTCTAGTGTTTCTAAACTTTCTATTTGACCAAATTTCTTTGAGTAAATTTTGGTAGACCTTCCAAATGTCTTCGGACGCGAATAACGATTTATAACTAGACGTGAATAATGATTTCATATATCCGCCATGATGTGTGTCAGACTCTCTAGCCTCGAAATTCGCTCGTGTGAACCATGTGCTGATTTCGCTCTCATTGCTAATGTTGTTCATTTCACTAGAATTATTCACAAGTGGCTTTTTAAGAATTTTCTTTGATTCAAAAATTTGTTGTGTGGCTTTTCTTTTTCGATCGTGTATCGACCACCGAGAACTTAATAAGCCGATGTTGGTGACACCAACCACACTCAATAATTAATGACTTGCTAATTCTTGGTTTCTATTTGTCTCATCATCGACACATATATTTCGTCGCATCATTTGAAGAATTCTTACGACATTTGCTTCGTTCCCCGTATACCATTGCTTATATATCATTTGTTTACTATTTTGTCACCTTTTGAAAACCGAATATGTCCCATGTTTACCATTTGATGCATTAAACACCTTAATGGTTTCCGTGGATTACTATAAATTTTTAAGAAAATTTTACATATTTTACCAAGCATTTAAATTATCAAAATAACCGTCTCAAGCTAAGATGTCGGATCTATAAATTTTCTTTTTTTAAAGAAAATAAAAAAAATAAAAAAAATTGACTTATGTTTAAAATGACACCATGCATAACCCTTTGAACTATTTTGATTCTTCATCATATTTTACTTTCTAATTTAATAAAATTACCGTCTTAAACTTCTTTCCTATTAATAATTTAAAATAATTTGGAAAATAGATTATATTTTTTTAACCGTAAACAAAAGCTCGAGTTTCAATAATTACTACATACAATCATCCTAAAATTTCTTAAGACAATCAAAATAACTTTTGAACTTATTTTAATTCTATTTTGAACACCATTTTTATCAAGAAAAAGACTTAGCGATTGTTTACCCACTAAATATACAATTTTGCCTTAATCCCTATATAACATAGTTAAAATTTTCCTTACTAGTAGTTTTGATCTCAAATCACCAAACACCTTGATAAACAACTATAACTATATTGTCACCATTTTGAAAGCGGTATAACATTTTAACACCATAATTGTAGGAACCTTACATTTTTGTAATCAATATAGTACATAAGTCTAGTTTTAAATTAATAACAAATCTGGGACATATAATTGTGGCAACCCGTATTTTTATTGTCTATGTGTAATTCATTTTTCGTCATCATTTTCTTAGTAAAGTGGATTATTGTGTTATACGGTTTGCGTGATTTGCGATTCCTTGTCGAGTATCAATTTTAATCCGTTTTAGCGCATCTTGTCCGTCTAAGCATTTATTGTGTTCATTCTACCTCTAAAAATCCTCTCATATTTAAGACCTGTTCAAAGCAAAGTATCCCTATCTGTTCTCATCTTCTCCCGTCTCTATTTGAACTCTGAGGGACCATAGTTCCTTTAGGGGGGGCGATTGTGAGACTCGTACTTTTCGGTAATTAGATTATTTTCTTTTATTCGTATTTCTCGATTTTTTAAATAATATTTTACTTTTTTTTATTTTACCTTAACTTATGTAAATCCTGAGATTTCGGGAATTTTAATTATATTTTATTTTAATTATTTTCTATCCATTTAAAATAAGTTATTTGGATTTATGGAAATTTTACTATATTCTCCAATATTTATTCAAATCATGGATATTGATTTAAATTCCTCGCGGAGGTTTATTATCGAAACTATCCGATTTATTGATCGAGAAGTCTACAAACGCCGCATTTTAGCCGTAAAGCATTCTTACTTCCATATTTATTATTTTCGACTTAATTCTATATTTAATCGAAAACGAGTCGATAACGAGTCTCTTAAAGTTTGACGCGTGAGTTTATTTGCCGGGACCAAGGTTTGAAAACTACATTCGTTTTTAGTAAATAAATCGTACCGAAACCCATTTTCTATCCTCCTTTGGCCGAAACCCAACACCTTTAGCCAAACCCTCCTGATCTTTTAACTAGCTACTACTAAACATGTTGCCAAACACTACCTTAATAAAATTCACTTCATTACCTAAACTAAAACATACACAAATACATTTAACAGTAACAAAATTTTTGGTCCTTCTCCCCCCCTTTTCTCCTTCTTCGACGAACACACATACTGAGCCATCATCACCATCATTTTTCTTCAATGAAAACCCTTTCTTATCATCCCAAATAACTTAACCAACATCTAATTACAAACCCCCATCACCAAAATCATCATGCAATATGATTTCAAGAAAATAAAATTTTATTGAAAGTTCTAATTTGAGCTTAAGATTCGGATTTAAGGCTTGGGTTACATGAAGGAGTGATTGCTAAGAGTTTTGAACTATTTGGGTTTCATCAAAATCAAAGTTTTGATTTTATTTTGGTGTTTGTGGTGTTCGGCCGAACCAAGAACAACCACAAGGGTGGTTTGATTTTATGTTTCATATGTTTGCAAGCTTTGTAAGTCTTAAATTTTCTTCTTATTCAATTGATTTTATATGTATGCATGTGATTATTTATGTATGAGAATCCATGGATGTTGATACATTTTAAGATTTTTAAGTTTGATTAGGCTTAGGATTAGTTGTGAATGAAGATAGGCTAGTTAGTCGAGGTTGTGATGATTGATAATGGTGAAAATAATGTTTAGAGGCGTTTTGTGGTGGCCATTTTAGGAAAGCAGGTTTGAGTCTTATTTATGCAAATTTAAAGTTTTTTAAACAGAGATTTTTATTGTCTTGGCTGCAAGGTGTCGTCACAAGGATCGTTTTGATATACAATTCGGGTTATAACTCTTAAAAACGAAAAAGTAATGACCGATATATGATTTGATTTTTCATTAGTAAATTTCTGCACATAAAAACTACTTGCTGTCCAGATTTTGAGTTTACATTTCGGCCAAGTTAAAATGTCGTAATCTAAGATTTTAAGGCTTCTAGTCGTGGGGTTTGTTCTTGTGCTCGTTTTGATATAAAATTCGCTTTCTAACCCCTTAAGATGAGAAAGTTATGGCCGATTTACGTTTGGTTTTCATGTAGTAATTTCTGCACGTTTACACACTTGCTGTCCAGATGTTTAGTTTAAGTTTCGGCCAAGTTAATGTGTCATAAACCGAGTTTTCAAGGTCTTGGTTGATAGGTGATATTCTTGTGATCGATTTGATATAAAATTCGACTTCTAACTCCTAAAAACGAATTAATTACGGTCGATTAATTATTTGATTTTCATAAAGTAATTCTGCACGTGACGAATTTGTGCAGAAATTTGAGTCACCTTGCGATAGAAATTACTTGACCATAATAAGGGCTTTTGCTGATTTTTCAAATCCTAAAACTAAGTACTTCGAGTCTACTTTGAAACGTAAGTGGTTGTGAGTATTAAAAATAAGTAGAAGTTAGTCAAAATGATTTTACAAGTTGGATTGTCTAACTGTCCGGAATTTCAGTTGTAGTAAAACAGAAAGTTGAGTGGTCTAAACTTAATATTTTTCCACGAAATTCGAATCATAGCTTATTCATAATGTGTGTGAGTTCCCTGATTTTTTCCGTGAATTTAGGAGTAGTCTAAGTGGGTCAAAACAATAGAGACATTTGGTATGTTCCTGCAGGTCCAATTTCGGGTACCTTTTATCAAATTAAAATTGTAAAAATGGGTTTAACTTGTCTTAAGCTTTCGAGAAAATTTTGGGGAGTAAACCATTCATGGAGGGACCTAAATTTTGAATTTGGTGAATTTTAGAGGTCGTTTGGTATTTTATTTAGGAAGCCGCGTGAGAGCTCAGGAAGTGGTAGATTTTCAGAAATTCATACAATAAGTTAAAACTTAAAACTTTTAGGATGGATTCTTAAAGTATGCATATATATTACTTATCACACGTATGTTTTGTGTCAATTTCTAGTAATATAATTATTTTCGGGTTCGGGTACATTTATAAAGTACTCGTTACTATTATAGGTCGCGACTTGCAGTAAAGCGTTCGTTGTTGTAATCCTTCAGTTTCAAAACTTCTCGAGCGATCGATACTACTACACTTACTAAGGTGAGTTCATAGCCCCTTTTCTTATATACTTTGTTACAAATTGTGGGGTGAGAATAACATGCGTGGAATACAATCATTTAAAACTTTTAGTATGCTATTTGAGAACTGTATGCTTCCCCAGATTATACATTTACTTATTGCATTAGTACCTTAGTCAAAAAGCCCCTACATCATGAACCGTTAATTCACATATTGCAAGCGCGAATGTTGTGGATGGATCCATCGGGATTGACAATCCCCGTCCCGATTACCTTGACGCACTTACATTTGATTACTTAAGTATTTTGACTAGATACTTACTAGGGGTAAAACAGTTATGTTAAAGCTTCGGTGTCGTGAGTTATTGCAATAAATAAATAGAAATGATTTTGTACGACGGTACTAAATCATATCCGGTTGTTATTCTTATAAAAATTAATGTTTGTATTTCACATCACTACTTATTAAACCTATGAATTTCACTCGACTTTATGTTGACCTTTTTTACATGTTATTTCTCAGGTAAGGCTAGTACTTAGTTTTGCTTGGATGGGAGCCCGCAGAATATTTTCGCAGCTTGGAGATTTCTGTGTTAGTTTTAAAGTTTGGTTTTAGTAAAAGCTGTCAGAAGTTTATTCTGTATTTTTTGTAACTATATGTTACAAAACCATGTTTAAATAATATATTTTTCCGCTTATAAAACTCTGGGACCCTTTGTTTAAATACTCTGATGTTTATGATGTAATGTATATGTCTTTATTACGTCAACTTGTGTCAACAGTATTTTATTGTTTCTTGTACCATGACGTGACACCCCCATGTTGCCTACGTGTTCCTTGCCTGATTTTGGGGTCTCACACCGTCCTTCTTGGGCACACAATGGACGGGACTTACCCATGGCGAATCCGAGATAGGGTAAATCAAGCCGGCATCAAGAAGTTTGATAACCTCTTGTTTGATGACGTCATGAATGCGAGGATTAACCCTTCTTTGGCTCTGGATTGCGGGTTTAAAGTCATCTTCCATGAGAATCTTGTAAGTACAAAAGTTCGGATCAATTCCGCGGATATCAGAAATTTTCCAAGCAATTGCCTTCTTATAAACTTTAAGCACGGCGATGAGGCGAGATTTTTCTTCTTCTTTCAAGTCATTCGCGATGATGACGGGCGACTTCTTCTTATCTTCAAGGAACACGTACTCGAGATGGGGCAGCAACTCCTTAAGGTATAAATCCGGAGGATTTTCGATGGGAGGCGTATTCAAAGTCGGTTCATCGATAGCAGTAGCCTTGGGAGATGGTGGAGAAATAAGGTCTTCTTTAAGAAGGTTCTCAATGAGGCGAAGATCTTCATCCCAATCGGTGGGAGAATCGTCATGTTCTAAGTTCACATCTCCCATGGTGGCTTCCAAATCTTTCTAAAGGAAATCACTTTCTCCAAATAGAGATAGTGATGAGTCAATAGAGGAAACGGTCTCAACATTGGGAAGAGAGGTAGGAATACTTTTACAAGCATCTTTGAAGTGTTCTTCAAAGCCTCATCAAGAACGTCAATACAATTAACACTCTCGTATGAATAAGTCTGTTTAGAAAGCTTTCCCATGTTGAAAACGATTTTATCGTCACCCACTCTCATGATAAGCTCACCCGCTTCAACATCGATGAGAGTGCGACCAGTCCTCAAGAATGGACGACCAAAAATTAATGGCAAACGAGGGTCCATATCGTAGTCGACGATGACGAAATCGGCAGGAAAAGTGAATTTGTCGACTCCTACAAAAACGTCTTCGGCTATCCCCACTGGATAAGCAACCGTACGGTTAGCTAATTCCAAAGTCATTTTGGTGGGGACTAGCTCAGGGAGAGATAATTGCTTCCAAACGCTTAGAGGCATTAAATTAATACTGGCACCTAGATCGGCTAGGGCCATGCAATTCTCTATTCCCGGGAAGTTGCAAGGGATTAAGAAACGACCCGGATCACCAAGCTTGGTTGGCAATTTCCTTAAGAGCACTGCAGAGCAATTCTCATTAAGTTGGGTGTTAGCAATATCAAGAAGCTTCTCCTTGTCGCTAAGAAGATCTTTGAACATTTTCGCGTATTTAGGCATGTGAGCGAGAGCCTCAGCGAAGGAGATGTTGAAATTCAATTGTTTAAACATTTTAGAAAGTTCGAAACTTGAATATCATCCTTGCTTTGAGCTTCTCTTTCCTCAACCTTGATGGATAAGGTATATCGGAAGAAGAGGAAGTCTTTGGGAGAACAGGATCACTCACATCCTTGGGTGGAGGAGGGGTAGAAGTAAGAGGTGGAGAAATTGGGGAAGTAGAAGGTTGAGGAATAGGAGCAGGTGACTCATTTTCCTTAGTCACAATCACCGGTGGAGGTATAGGAAGCTCGGGTTCCTTGGTACCTTTGCCACTGCGAGTGGTGATTGCTTTCATCTCCCCTCTTGGATTCGCAACGGTGTTACTCGGAAGAGTACCCAAAGAAGAGGGTTGATTACCTTGGAAGAAACTAGCCATCATGTTCCTTAAGTCATTCGTTTGACTTGCCAAAGTGTTTCTCATATCCGCTCGAAGATCGTTCCCTTGTTTCACCATGTCTGCTTTCAAGTTGAGCACTTCCCGCTGGAGATTTTCCATAATCACATCATTGGTCCTCATGTAGGTTTCCACATCTTGGTGCAATGCGGTAGGTTGGTTGGGAGGAGGAGCATGGTAGGCGGGTGGTTGATAAGCAGGTTGTTGGTAAACTTGGTTGTTTCTTTGAGGTGGATATGGTTGTCTTTGAGGTGGTTGGTATGGTGCACGAGGTTGTTGTTGTTGTTGAGGAGGGCGGTTGAGGTTTTGTTGTTGGTTTAGGTTGTTAGGAGGAAAACCGGGCGGTGAGAGAAAGTTGTTTGAGCGGTAGCTAAGCAAGTTGCGGTCTCCTTGAGGACGAGCTTGATAAGCGGCCGGAGGATAGGTACCGTATGCTGCATTCACATTCTCAGAAGGGTAGTCTTGGGTGGTGGTACAAGTGGTGTAAGAGTGAGGACCCCCACATATTTTACATGGTTGGCTTACAGCATTGACTTGAGCGTTTTTAGCATTGATGCTATTGGTGTTGTTAGCGGTTTGGGTAGCAAGCGATTCAAGAAGCGCAGTGATTTTGTCAAGTCGCTTGTCGTTGTCACTAGTACTAGCACTAGCGGCATTGGTCCGAACACTCTTGGTTTGCACACGAGACTTATTCTCAATGATATCCCAAGCGGCATTGGAAGTCTTAACCAAAATATTACCCCCCGAGGCACTATTTAGTGAATCTTGGTCATTCATGCTTAAACCATTATAAAAAGTGTTAATTTGGTGCACTTTGGTAAAACCATGTTGTGGGCACGTTCTTAAAAGATCTTTAAAACGGTCCCAAGATTCACTAAAAGACTCATCGTACTTTTGTTCAAAATTAATGATTTCATTCCGCAAAGCGGTAGTACGAGAGGGTGGGAAAAAATAGTTTATGAACTTGGTCTCCAAATCCGTCCACGTAAGAATACTTTGTAGCGGTTACTTTGCAAGCCAATGTCGGGCTTGTCCCTCTAAGGAGAAAGGAAAAAGTTGTAAACGGATTATCTCTTGTGGAACACCATTGAATTTGACCGTATTCGTGAGTTGCAAGAATCTCTTGATGTGGTCATGAGGATCATCAATGGTACGCCCCAAGAATGGTTGAGCAGAGACCATCTGAATAAAGCCGGATTTGAGCTCAAAGTTGTTAGCTGCAATCGCGGGTATGACAACTGGATCATTGTTGCCATCTACATGTGCTTGCAAAAGTTCAATCATAGGGCGATTATCCGGTAGAGGCTCATTGGTGTTGTTATTATTGTTGTTGAGAGGTGGATTGTTATTGTTGTTGTTTTGAGGTGGGTTATTGTTGTTGTTGTGTACACCGGCCATGTCTAAGTCTTCGAGAGGCTCGGGCTCTTGATAAGACGTTGATCGTGTATGCATGCACCTGCAAAAGAACTAACAAAGCAAACAAGAAATATTTTTGGTTGTTATGGTTTTTTTAATTTTTTTGTATTTTTGAAAATTTTATATTTTTTAGGATTTTTGAAATTTTTTATGAAAAAGAAACGTTCACGGTGAACGGATCCCAAAATCCAAGTTCTCACAAAAAACTGTTAATCTTAATGAGAAGAGCCGGCAGCGGCGCCATTTGATACAATGCTTTTGCTATGGTTTAGTATTGTTCTCGGAATCTTCTCGAATTGATCACAGCTCAAAGTGGAATGATTGTTCTTGGTGACAAATAGGGGGTTTGGTTTTCTATTCTACTAAAAAGGTAAATGAATGAAGTAAATAAAGATTTAAACCAAAAACAGTTAATGAAATAAACCTTGAAGTTAAATTAAATAATTAAATGATAAAGCAGTAAAATAACCTCACTGAAGAAATGCTCTGTTCGGAATAAAGGTCATGCGGAATACATGGTGCTATTCGGAATAAATGGCTACTCGGAATAAAGTGCTATTCGGAACAAATGGTGATCCGGAATAAATGGTGCTGTCCGGAATAAATGGCCATCCGGAATAAAGGCTACTCGGAATAAATGGCTATCCGGAATAATTAAGCTATCCGGAATGAAAGGCTACTCGGAATAAAATGCTACTCGGAATAATTAAGCTATCCGGAATGAAAGGCTACTCTTAATAAAATGCTACTCGGAATAAATGGGCTATTCGGAATAAATGGGCTATCCGGAATAATTAAATATTCCGGATGGAAAAACTCTATGCGGAATAAAAATAGACAATGTTTTGTTCGGAATATTCTGGGTACGAAGAACAGTAGAAACAGAGAGATACGATTTTTAACCAAATCGAGCCAAATACACAAAATGATTTAAACCAAACTAAACACAAATCATTTACTAACCATAAACAACAAATCCCAATCATAAAAACACAAAACCCACTAACTTTTGAAGATCAAATCACCAAAATAAAACTTAGAAAACTTTGAATCAATAAGAACTAGATGAACAGGATGGAATGAAAGATTTGTATTGAAAGCTTAATGTTAAACAATCTAAATGAAAGATTTAAACTTACAAATTTGTGAAAGATTAAAAATCACCAAACACCCTAACGGTGTTGGTGAAAACCTACGAACAAGAGAGAAAAGAAAAGGGAAAACTAAAAAACTGAAAACTGGCCAAAAAGTGTGAAGGGATCTCTTTATATAGGTCTTCCATTTGGTTGGTGAGTGGGATTTCTCCTTATCTTCTTGTATTCTCGTCTTTTCAGAAAAGTTGACGTTTTCGATTCTGATTCGGGATTTGTCGACGATTAAATTCAACTCGTCTTTTAATTTCTTCGTTTAATAGACTTGAGTTTCTTCGACATATGTAAATCTTCCATCTTTGGTCCTTTTCTTAGATAAATCTTCAAATAGGCCCGTTGACTTCAAATCTTTTGCATCTCTTGGACAATAGACTTCGTCTTGAGTCTTTTTCTTCGATAAACCCCGTGCAATCCCATGTTTTCTCCAATATCCATCTGGTTGGCTCTGAAAACATAATAAACACAAAAACCACGCATAATTCCAAACAAATGATATTAAACACGCGTTTTGGTCTCGTTTTAGCAAGAATTAAGTGGTAAAGGGATGGGTGTTTTCACACCTATCAAATACATATAATAAGACACGAACAATAACTATTTAAATCACGTAAAACACGAACACAAGAACACACTTAATATTAGACACGGAAAAACATTCGGGTTACCCCATGTGGGCCCCTTACCCGCGGACAAGACAAAGAAAAGGGCCAAGCCCATTAATTTTTACGAAACAAGAAAAAGGGGAAAAAACTATTTTCATAATTACAAGAATTAGAAAATAATCAAAACCCTAAAAACCTTTTCTTTCTCCTCTTCTTTGGCCGCCGGGTACAAGCACACACCAAGGGTGTGTTGGTTGATTTTTGGTGATTGATTTATTGCAAGGTTGTTAGTGTGCTCATCCTCCTTTGATTTAAGTGATCGGTATATCTTTAAACCTCTTTTCCTTTATGTTTTTATGTAATCAAGAACACATAAAATCATGGTGTATTTAAAAACAAGTAATTACATGTTATAAAATCATGGGGGGTAAATAAAATCATGGTTAAGGGGTGTTTGTTTTTGGCCGACGCAAGAACCGAGCCCCAAAGGGGTCTCGACTTGATTTATTTCTCACCAACCGAGACCTCAAGGTCTCGGTGTGGTGTGGTGTGTCTCGGCAGCAGGAGGAAAGGGAACCTCGACCTCGGTCGGGGTATGTTTATGCTCGGGTGGGTCTCGACTAGAACAAGAACCACCACCGGCTTATGCCGGTGGCTAAATAAGGAAAGCAGGGGGGACCCCTAGCCGCGGCAGCAAGGGGAACCACCGGCTAGCCGGTGGGAACTTTTGCTAGCCGGTGGATAGTCTTGACCAAGGGTGCGTTTGTGACCGGTTCACGGGGTTCATAAATACAGTTCACGACATGTTTAGATTAAAACACGGGTTCGGTTCATGGGTTGTTTTTTTACAAGGTTAATTATTTTTACAAGAATTAAATTAAATAAATTAAAACATGTACATGATTAATTTAATTTATACATGACTTAGGTTATTAATATTAGTATTAATACATGAATTTCAACCTAAGTAATTATCATTCTAATTAGACTATATAATTAATTAATTATTAAAATCATGACTTATAATTAATTAATTTACATGACTTAGGTTATATTATTAATAGATAATAATACATGTTTTAACCTAAGTATTTTTAACTTTATTTAATTAAATCATGTTATATTTAATTAAATACTTTAACGTATAGTTTATTTAATTCACATGAAATAATTAATAAACTATACTATTTAATTACATGACTTAGAATATTAATCAGTAAACACTTAAGCTTATATAATTAGCTTAATAATCCAGCTTATTTCTAATGATGGAAACTTTCTATTTTTAGAAACTTATTTAATTAAGGCAGCTAATATATTTATGGAAACTTTCTATTTTTAGAAACTTTTCTATTTTAAGCAGTAAATCTATTTTTGGAAACTTTCTATTTTTGGAAACTTTATATTTTTGGAAACTTTATATTTTTGGAAACTTTATTTTTTTTGAAACTTTCTATTTTAGGAAACCTGCTATTTTTAGAAAGTTACTTGTTATTACACAACAAGTATAATAATACATGAAATACAAGAAATACTTAAGCAAAATAGACAAAATACATGATAAACACAGTATAAAGCTTTAATCAGTAAAACATGACACGAACATATAAAACAAGTTAATACATGATATAAAACAAGTTACGTACTCAGTAATCAGATTCTTATACACGTATGTATTTATGTAGCATTAGTGATACCGAAGTAGGACTCTCTTCCGTCCGTCTTCTTCGTTCATTGGACACAAGGTACGGATTCTCCGTCCTTTCAGTATGGACATTCTTCCTTATTAGGATTTCCCCGTATGCAGCCAACTATTTTCCCCAGTATATGTTTTATATGTTTTTGAATTGCTTATGTTTAATTAGAATACCTGAAGCCATATACATGCATGACCAATTTCACTTAGTTATGGAGGTACCATAACCATAACACTAGAGGCACCAGTGTTATGACTCCACCACGACGGAGTGATAGCTCGTGGCGTCCCTTCAGCTTTTGGCCATATTATTATTATCAGGTGGGGCGTATGGGTGCATCCTAGTTTACATGCTTTCAGCAAATTATTCAGGTGAATGTGGTGTTTGTCTTGCATCATTCACAAGGAGTTGATCCCTCTACCCAAACCAGTATATTAAATTAAAGGTAGCCCCTCTAATTTACATGACGAGGTCACCCCTCCAAGTATTCATGCACGTGGATAATTCATGACCTATATTGGCTAATGGTAAATACGTTAAACTATTTTTACAAGATAAACATAAGGTTTTTCAAACTATAAAACCAGTTTTACTAAGATATAACCAGGTTATCCATGACTTAGTCTTTTCCGCTGCTTGATGCTTATATGCTTATATTATTCATGATTTACTTGTATATACGTGCACTGAGCATTATGCTCAGCCGTTTTCCTTTTCATGTTCCCAAAACGGCAGGTACTCAGGGACGCTCGTAGACTTTAAGCGTACGTGCATATAGATGGGAAGCTTCCTAGCCTTCTTTACTTTATGCATTTCTTTGTACTTTGATACTCATTTCCATGGAAATTGTTTAGTCCTTTCATTTACAGTACTTATGTTTGTGTGTGATGAGTTCTACTTTTGGGGTACCGATGTTTGATTCCGATATTTCCTTTATGGTCATGTAATGTTTTATACATTTATCCTTGAATGCTTTGATAACACGCCATAATCACGCGTGACATTCCATTTATCAAAATAAGGTGTTACAATTATGGTATCAGAGCCAAGGCTTCGACCTGTAGGCTCTCAAAACACGACCTGTGATTAGTGGGTAGTCACTATGGTCTTCCTAGAACTGACAGTCGGTTTTCATACATTCATCATTTTCATGCATACATATATATGTCATTGTCGCAGGTTTATGACTAAGTAATGGTTGGTACATGACTGGCCCTATTTAGTCGCATGTGTTTTATTGAAACTTTTATATTTGGGACCGACCCATTGGCGTCTCCTCGCCATGTCTTTTGTTTTGAGTGAACCGACCATAGGCGTTCACTCTCGCGCATACAAAAGTTTTCATAAAACTGCATCATGCATTCATGTACTAGTTTTCCTGCATAAATTTTTTCTCATGATTTATTGGTATAAATTTTTTTCATGTATATTGTTTATGTTTTAATCAGTTTAATCATGTATTTTATGTTATACTGTCAGATAGTTCTCACACGCGAACAGGAACAACTCAATGCAGCAATCCAAACTGCAATGCAAGCTATGCTTCCTCAGCTGAGGAACGAAATCAGGGTTGAGGTTCAGGCTACCAACAACCAGCAGCAACACCCAGTACCTCCTCCTCCTCCTCTAGCAACATTAGTCACATGGCTGGAGAGATTCAATAAGCTCCGCCATCGAGCTTTCGAGAGAAAAGATAGCCCCAGTGAAGCTGAAAGCTGGTTGGCTCACATTGAGAAGATCTTCGATGCTATGGGTTGTGACCCCGTCTTCAAGTCGAGGTTGGCGTGCTACCGATTCGAAGGTGATGTACTGTCATGGTGGATGGCACTAAAGCAGTCTGAGGAAGGTGATAATTGGGTGGCTGGTTTGACTTGGGCTCAGTTCAAGGATTTGGTGATGGGACAGTTCTTTCCCAAGGTTGAGCAAGACAAGCTGAAGAGAGAGTACCATGGAATCCAACAGAGAGCTGGGGAGAACATCAACGAGTTCATGAAACGCTTTCTTCGCTTGGCTGGTTTCCTTGGTGCAGCAGCAGGTACTCCTGAAGAGCAAGCACACCATTTCAGGTGGGCTCTTCGTACATCGGTCACAAACAACTTGGTGTGTGCTACGTTCAACACGGTAGCACAAGTGGCCGATGCAACACGTAAGCTAGAGATGCTGTAGGAAAGGGATGAGTTCGGGGAAGTAGAGAGACCCGATAAGAGGTAAACATTCGTATTCAAATGGTGACCAATCCGTATTCTTTCACTATATGTCAATATTTCATCTCTTTAAATTGTATCTTCTAGGCAGAAGACTGGGGACCGGTCTCAGCCGTCTACTCAGCAACAGCCTAATCAGCCCAAGGGAAACGGTCAGACTCACGACCGTTCTGCTACTGATAGGCGTGGCGGTAATGATAATTATCGTAACAACGCTGGACACTCCAACAACAGCAGGTCCTTATACTTACTCATTTTCTTATGATTACATGTTATATCTCAGTTGGATGGATGCATTTGGTTATAATCTCCATGTGGGGGAGGTCAGGGGTTCGACTCCTGTCATTCCCTATATGGGGGATTTTCCCAGAATTGGCAGCCGGGTTTGAATCCCATCGCAATGCCTTGAAGCCCCTTAATGGGAAACTGGATGGCTAGCATGGGGGTTGATATTCTCTTCGTGAGATGATTCGAACTCGGGTTGAGAGACTTGGTGCCTCGGTGGCACGCAAGATACTCCGCTGCACCAAACTGCCGTTCAAAAAAAAAATCTTCTACCAGGAATCATGGTAACGGGAGGGACCAGAACCAGAGAGGTACACAGCCTAACCGTCCAGCTATCACTGGTATTCAATGTTACGATTATCCGCATTGTCCTTTGTACCTATTATCATGTCTCATGTATATTTTTTTTATCAGGCTCTCAGCCAGTCAGGACACCTGCTGGAGGATATACTCATCCTCTTTGCTCTACTTGCCACCGTAGGCACCCAGGGCCATGTCGCCACGACAGCGACGCATGCTACAAGTGTGGTCTTCCTGGCCATCGCATGAAGGATTGCCGTAAGGGCGAGATGGAGGGTACATCGGGACATGCTGATACCAAGCTGCCTCCTACTAGTGGACGCGTTTACACATCTCGCGATCAGGCCAACAAGTCTACAGGTACCATCACTGGAATCTTGTATATGTATGGTCAAGCTGCATGTGTTATGTTTGATACGGGTGCTACTCACTCGGTCATTTCTACTGCTTATGCCAAGAATGTTAGGATACTCCCCATGCCACTAGAGAATATACTGAGTATTTCCACGCCTTTGTGAGACTCTGTACGCATAACCCATGTGTACAAGAGCCTTCCCCTAGAGTTTGACGACAAGGTTCGTCCTGTTGACGCACTTCCGCTGGACATGAATGATTTTGACATGATTTTGGGCATGGATTGGCTATCTAAGCATCATGCTACCATAGACTGCCATTCATATCGAGTCATCTTCGGTGATGTTAATGCGCCAGAGTACATTCACAACGGGTTCGTACCCGACAGGTCTGTACAAACCATATCAACCCTGCAAGCACGTGCATTACTTTCACATGGTTGTGAGGGTTATCTAGCTACTGTTCATGACATGGATGCTGAGTCCCCATCAATTCAGGATCAGCCGATAGTGTCAGAATTTCTAGATGTATTTCCAGAAGAACTTCCGGGCATACCACCTGCACGTGAAGTAGAATTTAATATCGAGCTCATCCCAAGAGCTGAGCCGATTTCCAAGGCTCCTTATCGCATGGCTCCCATAGAGTTGAAGGAGCTGAAGGATCAATTGCAAGAACATCTGGAACGAGGCTTTATTCGACCGAGCGCATCTCCATGGGGCGCACCGGTCTTATTCGTTAAAAAGAAGGACGGCAGTATGCGTCTTTGCATAGACTATCGCGAGCTCAACAAGATTACCATCGGGAATAGGTATCCACTACCACGTATAGATTATCTGTTTGACCAACTCCAAGGGGCCAAACATTTCTCCAAGATTGATCTAAGGTCGGGCTATCATCAGCTACGGGTTAAGGAGCAGGACATCGCCAAGACTGCTTACCGTACACGCTATGGCCACTACGAATTTGTAGTCATGCCATTTGGCCTTACCAATGCTCCAGCAGTGTTCATAGATCTGATGAACAGAATCTTCCATGAATTTCTGGACAAGTTCTTCATTGTCTTCATCGATGACATCCTGATATTCTCTAAATCCAAGGAGGAACACGAAGACCATCTTCGTACAGTACTACAGATTCTTCGCCAGAAGCAGCTGTATGCTAAATTCTCCAAGTATGAGTTCTGGTTAGACAAGATGGTATTCTTAGGTCACATTGTATCAGTAGAAGGAATCACGATGGATCCAACGAAGGTTGAGGCTATTACCAAGTGGACAAAGCCGACATCAGCGACTGAAGTCCGCAGTTTCCTAGGCTTAGCTGGTTATTACCGTAGGTTCGTGGAGAACTTTTCCTGCTTAGCACTACCATTGACCAAACTGATGCGGAAAGGGGAGAAATTCGTCTGGACTGAAGAACGAGAGAAGAGCTTTGAAGACCTAAAGCAGAAGTTAGTATCTGCACCGATTCTTACTCTCCCATCTGGTACAGGTGGATTTAAGATCTACAGTGATGCATCGGGGAAGGGACTTGGCTGTATACTCATGCAACATGGGAAAGTGATCGCGTACGCTTCACGGCAGCTTAAGCCTTATGAGGAAAATTACCCTACGCATGACTTGGAACTTGCAGCAGTCGTGTTTGCATTGAAGATATGGAGACACTACTTGTATGGAGAATCATGTGACATTTTAACGGACCACAAGAGCTTGAAGTATATCTTCACTTAGCGTGAATTGAACATGAGACAGAGGAGATGGTTAGAGCTGTTGAAGGATTATGACATTAATCTGCAGTATCATCCCGGCAAGGCGAATGTAGTGGCAGATGCACTTAGCAGAAAATACAGAATGATAAACGACATTAAAATCGAGGAGGAAATTACAAGAGACTTGGAGCGACTAGACATAGAGATCATGGTACGTGGACAACACGGTTACTGGGCTAATCTTAGAGTGGAACCCGAGTTACTCTCTAAGATCAAGGAAGCTCAGAAAAACGATGGAGAAATCTGGGCGATAATTCAGAATTTAGAGAAGCAGACAGAATTTCGAGTAGATGCAGATGGTATCTTATGGCATGGCACGAGACTTTGTGTTCCTGATGACCAAGAACTCCGGGAAGCATTGTTAGCTGAGGCTCATAGCTCCCCATTCTCTATCCATCCTGGTTCGACCAAGATGTACCATGACATCAAGCAGTACTTTTGGTGGAGTGGTATGAAACAGGATGTTTCTACTTACGTCTCCAAATGTCTTACCTGCCAGCAGGTTAAGATTGAGCATCAACGGTCTGGCGGTCTCCTTCAACCGTTAGATATTATAGAGTGGAAGTGGGACAAAATCACCATGGATTTTGTTACTGGTCTTTCGCCGACAAAGAAGAAGCACGATGCAATTTGGGTTATCGTTGATCGACTTACCAAATCAGCTCATTTCTTACCGATCCGCAAGGAAGATTCGGTCAGTAAACTCGCCGATACTTATAGAAGGGAGATCATGAGACTTCACAGTGCTCCATCCAGCATCATCTCAGACAGAGATCCTCGTTTCACTTCGCGATTCTGGAGAAGTCTGCAGAAATATTGGGGTACACAACTTAAGCTTAGCACGGCTTTTCATCCTCAAACAGACGGGCAATCGGAGCGAACGATTCAGACATTGGAAGACATGTTGAGGTCATGTGCGTTGGAATGGACGGGTGATCGGGACGATTATATCTGTTTGGTGGAGTTTGCATACAACAACAGTTGGCACGCAAGTATCAAGTGTGCTCCTTTTGAGATGTTGTATGGCAGAAAGTGTCGCACCCCAATCTGCTGGGATCAGGTTGGTGAGCGAACACTTGAAGGACCAGAAATGATAGAGCTGACTAATGAGAAGGTCGCAGTAGCTAAGCAGAAAGTGCAAGAAGCACGATCACGTCAGAAGAGTTACGCAGACAAGGATCGTAGGGACTTACATTTTAACTTAGGAGATCACGTTTTCCTTAGGGTTTCGCCGGCACGTGGTGTTAGACGTTTTGGAATAAAAGGGAAGCTCAGTCCTCGATTTATCGGACCGTTTGATGTCATTGAAAGAGTCGGTGAAGTATCTTACCGTTTAGCGTTACCTCTGCAGCTTTCTCATGTTCACGATGTGTTTCATGTGTCCTTACTCAGAGGGTACAAGTATCATCCCCTTCACATGGTTCAGTATCCACTAGAACAGATTCGTGAAGATCTCACTTTCATAGAAGAACCCGAACGAGTTCTTGACAGACAAGAACGAGTCATGAGAAGGAAGACGATTCCATTCGTCAAAATCCTTTGGAGGGATCATACCGAGGGGAAGCCACTTGGGAAACAGAGGAGTCTATCCGGGCTTCTTACCTTCATTTCATATTTTGAATTCGGGTATGTTCTTCTTTTCCAGTTTACTTTATCTATAATTCGGGGACGAATTATTCTTTTTAGTGGGGAAGAGTTGTAAAACTCGCATGCTTTTACCATGAATAGTACCCTTACGATCGTACGCACATGATTAGAACTTTCCTTTTATAGCATGTTTACGTTTCACGAACAAGAATTACAAGTATTACATACGTGTTATAACACGATAAGTATTTATTACGTATTAAGACACGATAATTATTTCAATAATAATTATAATCACGACCATACGAACACGAAATCATGAACGTAAATAATCACGAGCTTAGTATTACGTATTTATGTATATTTATTACGAGCATGAATAAATATAATAAGACACGAACAATAACTATTTAAATCACGTAAAACACGAACACGAGAACACACTTAATATTAGACATGGAAAAACATTCGGGTTACCCCATGTGGGCCCCTTACCCGCGGACAAGACAAAGAAAAGGGCCAAGCCAATTAATTTTTACTAAACAAGAAAAAGGGGAAAAAAATATTTTCATAATTACAAGAATTAGAAAATAATCAAAACCATAAAAACCTTTTCTTTCTCCTCTTCTTTGGCCGCCGGGTACAAGCACACACCAAGGGTGTGTTGGTTGATTTTTGGTGTTTGATTTATTGCAAGGTTGTTAGTGTGCTCATCCTCCTTTGATTCAAGTGATCGATATATATTTAAACCTCTTTTCCTTTATGTTTTTATGTAATCAAGAACACATAAAATCATGGTGTATTTTAAAAAAAATAATTACATGTTATAAAATCATGGGGGGTAAATTAAATCATGGTTAAGGGGTGTTTGTTTTTGGCCGACGCAAGAACCGAGCCCCAAGGGGTCTCGGCTTGATTTGTTTCGCACCAACCGAGACCTCAAGGTCTCGGTGTGGTGTGGTGTGTCTCAGCAGCAGGAGGAAAGGGAACCCGACCTCGACAGGGGTATGTTTGTGCTCGGGTGGGTCTCGGCTAGAACAAGAACCACCACTGGCTTATACCGGTGGCTAAATAAGGAAAGCAGGGGGAACCCCTAGCCGCAGCAGCAAGGGGAACCACCGGCTATCCGGTGGGAACTTTAGCTAGCCGGCGGCTAGTCTTGACCAAGGGTGCGTTTGTGACCGGTTCACGGGTACGGTTCACGGGGTTCATAAATACGGTTCATGACATGTTTAGATTAAAACACGGGTTCGGTTCATGGGTTGTTTTTTTACAAGGTTAATTATTTTTTTTACAAGTTTATTTTTACAAGAATTAAATTAAATTAATTAAAACATGTACATGATTAATTTAATTTATACATGACTTAGGTTATTAATATTAGTATTAATACATGAATTTCAACCTAAGTAATTATCATTCTAATTAGACTATATAATTAATTAATTATTAAAATCATGACTTATAATTAATTAATTTACATGACTTAGGTTATATTATTAATAGATAACAATACATGTTTTAACCTAAGTATTTTTACCTTTATTTAATTAAATCATGTTATATTTAATTAAATACTTTAACCTATAGTTTATTTAATTCACATGAAATAATTAATAAACTATACTATTTAATTACATGACTTAGAATATTAATCAGTAAACACTTAAGCTTATATAATTAGCTTAATAATCCAGCTTATTTCTAATTATGGAAACTTTCTATTTTTAGAAACTTATTTAATTAAGGCAACTAATCTTTTTATGGAAACTTTCTATTTTTAGAAACTTTTCTATTTTAAGCAGTAAATCTATTTTTGGAAACATTCTATTTTTGGAAACTTTCTATTTTAGGAAACCTGCTATTTTTAGAAAGTTACTTATTATTACACAACAAGTATAATAATACATGAAATATACAAAATACTTAAGCAAAATAGACAAAATACATGATAAACACAGTATAAAGCTTTAATCAGTAAAACATGACATGAACATATAAAACAAGTTAATACATGATATAAAACCATTTACGTACCCAGTAATCAGATTCTTATACACGTATGTACTTATGTAGCATTAGTGATACCGAAGTAGGACTCTCTTCCGTTCGTCTTCTTCGTTCACTGGACACAAGGTACGGATTCTCCGTCCTTTAAGTATGGACATACTTCCTTATTAGGATTTCCCCGTATGCAGCCAACTGTTTTTCCTAGTATATGTTTTATATGTTTTTGAATTGCTTATGTTTAATTAGAATACCTGAAGCCATATACATGCATGACCAGTTTCACCTAGTTATGGAGGTACCATAACCATAACACTAGAGGCACCAGTGTTATGACTCCACTATGACGGAGTGATAGCTCGTGGCGTCCCTTCAGCTTTTGGCCATATTATTATTATTAGGTGGGGCGTATGGGTGCATCCTAGTTTACATGTTTTCAGCAGATTATTCAGGTGAATGTGGAGTGTGCCTTGCATCCTTCACAAAGAGCTGATCCCTCCTACCCAAACCAGTATATTAATTTAGAGGCAACCCCTCTAATTTACATGACGAGGTCACCCTCCAAGTATTCATGCACGTGGATAATTCATGACCTATATTGGCTAATGGTAAATACGTTAAACAGTTTTTACAAGATAAACATAAGGCTTTTCAAACTATAAAACCAGTTTTACTAAGATATAACCAGGTTATCCAGGACTTAGTCTTTTCCGCTGCTTCATGCTTATATGCTTATATTATTCATGCTTTACTTGTATATCCGTGCACTGAGCGTTATGCTCAGTCGTTTTCCTTTTCATGTTCCCAAAACGACAGGTACTCAGGGACGCTCGTAGACTTTAAGCGTACGTGCATATGGATTGGAAGCTTCCTAGCCTTCTTTACTTTATGCATTTCTTTATACTTTGATACTCATTTCCATGGACATTGTTTAGTCCTTACATTTACAGTATTTATGTTTTTATGTGATGAGTTCTACTTTTGGGGTACGGATGTTTGATTCTGGTATTTCCTTTATGGTCATGTAATGTTTTATACATTTATCCTTGTATGCTTTGATGACACGCCATAATCACGCGTGACATTCCATTTATCAAAATGGGGTGTTACAGTTATGGTGGTCCAGTGATAACCTAAAAGGTTTAAGATATATTTTTAAGTAATTTAAAATTTTTGGTTTTCAAAAATTCTTTGTTTTTCCTTGATAAAAACCGGCCACTGTAGGTGGTTCCTTATCAGGCGCGGTTCTAATGCGCGGTTCCTTATCGATAAGGAACCACGGGCAGAAACTTCGTCAAAGCGCCAGTTTTATTAAAATAACCTTTTTAAACAAAACCCTCTCTCTCCTTCACACACACAGCCGACGAAAATACCCAGTTTTCTACCATTTTTGTTTTTACAAAACCTTCAATTACTCAAGATTAATTGATTTCGATTTGTGGGTTTCACTCATCCTTCATCAAAGATCAATTATCTATAAGTCATTTCTTTCAATTTCATCTAATTTGTTCTATGGTTCATATATTCATAATTGGGGTTTTTTAAATTCTACATTGAATTAGAACCTTACTAGGAATAAGAGCTGACATAGTATTGTTACTATGATTCCTTAGGTTCATATTCATTAAGATTTCACTAAACCCCATTTTTAGAACAAATCCAAATTTTGAATAAATAGTTTTGGTTGATTGATGGAATTGATATGAACCCATGAACAAGTTGGTATTGGCATTGTTAAATGCTTACCTAAGAACCTTGTTTTGAAAAACCAATGTTCAAGTTCATTATTGATCTTACACGTTCAATGTGTCATTGTTAATGATGAACTAGGTACATTGTGAATATGAGAATGATAAGGATTAAACCTTGATTTGTCAAGAGATTGATGAAACACATTCTCATTTTGTTTGATTTTTGGTTTATATGTAACATATGAGTAATTGGGGAAATATGTTTGTATACTATTTTTAGGTACTATCATGACTTTAGGATATCAAAATGACCACCTACTTACTAGAAAATACATGCCTAATCTTTCTTTGTTAAATCAAACTCGCTCTATGATGAGACTGCTTTTATACATAGTCTCATCATCTAAAATGGGCTTAAAATGCATTAAATATCATGAAATATGCCAAATATATGCTTGTGTTTGTTACATGTGTATTTTAGGTACGAATATTGAGAAAATGGCAAAAGATCACAAGAAACAAGCAAAAACGAACACGGGAACGAAGCCGCACAATGAACCAAGCCCTAGTGTTGATTTTCCAAGAATAACCCTTGAAGAATTGAAGATTGTACAAGAAGGGTCCTCCAATATTGAATAATTGACACTTTAAACCCTTGTTTATTCATAATTACAAGATTGGTCCTTAAAGTTTGTCAAATTTACAAAAAGGGCCCTCCACTTTGAAGAATTGGCAAGAATGGTCCCTCATTTATGAAGACTTGTCATTATTAGTCCTCCAAGAAGTCAACAACACAAGTCAACACCTAGAAGAATGAAGAAAATGCCAAAACACCCCTTCAAATATCATGAATTGGCAAGAAATACCCTTGAAAATACTTTTGGAAACTTTTTGGGGCAAAAGTGTGAAACTAAAACTTATATAACAAAGGAATTCAGTTTTAAGCTTATTAAACATGAAATAAAGAGAAGAAGAAAGAAGAGGGGGAAAAGCTATCAAACATTGAACCTTACCTTAACCAGTGTCATGGTGACACGTGCCCCACTCACACTTCCTAGCCAATCACAGCCCACCTAAGTTCCATGTCACCTATCCACTCAGCCGTATAACTAACTAATATTTATTAGTTAAGTAAACGCGCTAAACACCCAATTCAAACCTTAATCCAGATCAAACTAACCCACTATTCACTCAAGAACAAAATTGGGCATTCACTAAATACATGAAATTAACCCACCATTTTATCCAGAACTATGATTAGGGTGGTGTTAATCATAACCCAACCTCTAAACTTGCCACATCACCAACCAGCAGCTCACATGTTGAACCCCATGCACACATTTTTTGGGATAAGTCCAAAGTCATGCAGAAAATCTACCACCCATAATGTAGCTTACAACATAAGCTTATTATGAGCCCTTGATCAAATTACATCACCCTTTACAGCTTCACAAACGTCTAAGAACTTCACATGGTCAGTCAATATTCAAACTTCATCAAGGGTATTTTGGGACTTCTACAAGTTAGGGTTTTGAGTTTTTAGCTTATGCAAACCATTGTACACCCTCTATATAAAGGGTATTAGGTCCAACATTTACATTTGCTCTTAGTTTTTCCATTGTTTACATTTCTGTAAATCCTTTTTCAATCTTAATGAAAACGTGTTTGAAGTGTTGAAGAAATCCAAGTGCCAACCTTATTTTATGCTTGTTTATGTTTCATGTTTATGATTTTGAAGTATCAAAACCTATTTTTAAACCTTGTGCAAGAAATTGCCAAGATTTCCAAAATCTGATTTTTGCTAAGTTCTTTGGTACATCCTTGGAATTTTTGGATTGCAAGTGATTATAGCACCATGATAAGAAGATTATCAAGGTGTTGTAAGCTTGTGGTTTGGGGATAATCAAGGAGTGGGTACAAAGGTTGCATTAATCAGATTTATTTTTCAATTTTCAGTTTTTAATATTACTTATTCTAACCTTGCTACTCTTAGCAGCTTTGTGGAAGCTTGTGCCTTGTTAAGCTAGGCACATAAGCTTAAACATTCGTGAGTGTGGATGTACATTCATGAGGTTTGAGCCTTCTTACCCAAAATCTGATAAAAGTACTTGATTTGTGTGATTTTGTGTTCTGCTGTTATAAGAGGTGTTTTTGTGGCTTGAATCTACTTAATATTGCATGATATTGATGTTATGATGCTAGATTAGGCTTGGGTTAAACTGAATCACACATTTGCTTTGTTAAATATATGATTAAAAAGTGAAAGGGGTGTTTGGGTTTACTGATTTGAGCTTGTAAATTGGATTTGAGTTATTGTTAAGTGTTATTTTGTGCTTGTATTTGATAAATACTTGGTTGTGTGCTATTGTCTTCAAGTTTTTGGCTTTTGAACATCAAATTCTTGATTGTGCTATAACTTGTTGAAATATGCTTGTTTTGACCTAAGATCTTGGAAACACATAGATTGTATGCATGCTTAGGGCTAACAAGTGATTAAACAAAGTTTATATAACCTGTTAAGAAGATTTGAGGGTTTGAAATTGGATTTGTGGTCAAGTACATCAGCAAAGTTTGAAATCTGCTTGTTCTTTGTTCATCAGTAACATTTATTGGCTTAAATCTTGTTCTAAACCTGGAATCATTGCATGAAACCAGTTGATTTATGTTCATTTGAATTAATATAAGCTGTTGTGTGTATTTGGTTCAATTTGGTTAGCTTATTCTTGCTAAAACTGCTTATTTGTGTGAAAATTGCTTAAGTTATGTCTGTGTCATATCTGGTGATGTTTTGATTAAACTGTACTAATTGGCTGAAAGGGTTTGTGTTTTTGTGATTGCTATTAACTCCTTATAACCCACTGGTTATAAGGGTGCCTTTTTGTGGCTTGAATCTAACAAAAATCCATATAAGACAAAAAGTCAAAATAGTCAAGCAGTGGGAACTCCTTTCCCCTGTTGCTAGCCACTGCTAGTGTAATTTGATCATCAGCTTATTCATAAGCTATTCTAGCTTATTTGGACTTGCAACAACTTTGTTTTTGTAATCAATCTTCCTTATTTGACCCATTGAACTAATCTGGAGCTTTTTAGGGTTTGACTTTTAGGTTTGACTAGAAAACCAAACAAGTTGACTTTTGCATTAAGTGCTTATTGCTTTTTCCAGCTTATTCATTGTACTTATTTGAAATCTTTTTGATTATTAAGCTTAGTTTTGTCAATTAAAACATTTTGCAAGTTGAATCAGCACTTGAGGTAGCCTAGAACTCAAAAACGACTATTTTGTCGTTTTCTATAGAGAGCTTTTGCTTATTTCAGGCTTATTTCTTGGGCTTTTTCAAAATTTCTTTTCACAGATCTCTTAAGTATCCCAAAAGAAGCTTGTGTGTCAAATTAGAGCTTATGGCATTAGCTTATGGCTTAATGGGCCAAAAAGCCCATTAAGAATAAGCTGTTGACAATTAAGCTGTGATAAGCTCACTTTCAGCTTTTGGGCCTTTAGAGTTTTGTTCTTAAAATTGAATTTTGAGTCAAGTAGGTGATTTTGGGCTTATTTGGACAACTTTTTGCTTATTGGGCCAAAAAGCCCAATATAGTGGACTGTTTTTCATTTTGGCCCATTTGAAGGCCTATTATGGGTATTTTGGTAATTTCAAGTTCATTTCTGTGTTTATTAGGTTAAAATAAACTAGTTTGCAAAATTTTAGAATTTTTTATAAATTTTGGATTTTTATCAATATTTTATTATTATTTTATTATTAAAAGTTAAATTTTAGATTTTTGCAAGTTTTTCATTTTTCCTAGTTAAAATACATTAAGTTAGGAATTTTAAAAATTTTAGATTGATTTTGTTGTCATTTAATTAATTTTTAGAATTATTTTAAGATTTTATAATTTTTAATCATTTTTAAATAGTTTTAATTAATTTTAAAATTTTCAAAAATACTTTTTAATTTATTTAAGTTATTTTAGAGGTTTACAAAGTGAAAAATCTCATTTTGGGATTTTTGTTAATTAAATTGATTTTTTGGGCTTTAATTAGCAATAAAAAATTAATATTTAATTAAATAAAAGGTTTGAGTGATTTTTGATTTTTTGTAAACTCAGATTACATTTTTTAGGATTTATTGCAATTTTCTAGGAATTTTTAGGTTAATTTTTAAATTTTGTCATATTCTACGATTTTACGTGCACGACTTTTCGTCTTAGTTTAACTCCTAATCGCAACCGTCATCCTTTTCTACTTTTATTTCTCTTTTCTTTCTTCATAAATATAATATCAAATAGTTAATCAATTCTTAACACAATACACAAGCCTCTTGATAACGAACTCACTTTCGGGTCATTTGTGCACGGTTTTCCTAAACCGTCGTGCTTACCCTAATTACACTTTGTTTTCCTAAACAAGGTTATAAAACTCGACTATCATTTTGGTGCCGCTGTCGGGGAGGCGTGTTGTGTTTTGATTTGAACAATTGTTGTTTTTATATTAGCCATAATATCTATTTGTATTAGTAGCACTCTACTAATACGTATTATTGATTTTTGTTTTTTGTGTGAATATTACTATATTGTATACGTTGAATAATAAATTCACAAGTACTCCATGATGACGTATAGTCCCTAGTCGGGCTGGATAGTCCGACTCACGGGTACTACCCGCATCCATCAGGAGTGGATTAGATACTTGTGCGATGTGCGCACATAGCACATAAAGCCCGGGAAGCCGACGTCGCACAAGAGGTTGATTACTTAGCCAAGTCCTCGTCGCAGTGCGACAGGATCAGATCGAATATAACTTCTATTATAGTTATATTCGCCTAAGGAAAACGGATATACACTTACCTTGGTTGGATAATGAAGATCAAGCCATTTTGAGTCATTATCTCTTCCTTAGGCCGCAAGAACAGGGAGCCCAGCCTTGACTCTCTCGAGTATAAAAGGAACCCCTTCGGTTCCACAAAGGTACGATATACACAATACCCTAAACACTAATATACTCAAACTGATTACTTACTCTCACGCCGGAGTCTAATCGTGGGTAACAAACCCACGGTAAGCCTAACGGTGTCTGTTTAGTGCGCAAGGTCCTAAAGCAAGTTTCACTTGGTGCGAGAGCCGGAGTCCACAAGACCCCAAATTAAGCCTAATTTGGGTTAAACTCGGTCAACCCTAACTTTGACAAGTTGGCGCCATCCGTGAGACCCTTACTAAGCTCTAACAAATGACGAAAAGTGGTAAGAATGAAGGCCGTCAAGGATCCTCGACGGTAGATGGCCGTATCACATCAGTAAATGTTGCCCCTGGATCCGCCAGCGAGGCAAACACTCGGGACATGAACAATCCGCCAGTCTTAAGAACAGGAGGACTGTTCTCAACTCCCCTACTCGCTGTCGGGGAACAAGATACCGAATGGGAGTCAACTCAGCCTCCTCCCAATAAACATAAAAGAAAGACGCCTCAAGAGGAGAGAGGGGAAGTCGTAGCCCCAAAGGCACGCATGATGGAGGAGTATGTAGCTCATAACTTACAAGCGCTCATTCCTTTGGTAGCAAAACATGAAAAGATGGTAGAGGAATCAAAGCGCGCTAAGCATGCCGTATCCTCAGAGGACGATCTGTCAAGATCAAGTGATAGTCCGTCTGGAAAATATATGCGTGCAAGTTATTCCTCAGATGACCAAATCTTCTCACAACCATGGAGGACAACCAGGAAAAACGCCTTTACAAGGCGCATACAGCATTATGGAGACACCAGAAAGCGCCGCATACCATCGAACGTAAAAACTTATGATGGCACGACGGATCCAGAAGACCACTTGAAAGTCTTTGAATCTCAGGCAGGCATCGAACAATGGCCAGAGCCCGTATGGTGTAATATGTTTAACTCCACACTCATAGGGAACGCGTGGACGTGGTTTGATAGGCTTCTGCCGCGAACAATCAACGGGTACGAAGTGCTGCGAAAAGCGTTCAAAAGAAATTATGTGCAAAAAAAAAAGGCATGATAGGAGTGCTGTATTGCTTGCCAGGGTAAAGCAGCGCCAAGGCGAATACTTGGAAGACTTTCTTGAACGTTTCAAAAGCGAGTGTCTTCAAGTAAAGGACTGCCCAGAAATTTTGAAAGTATCCTGCTTTATGGCGGGGATACAGAATAGCGACTTAATAAAGAAGCTTAATGAAAGGACGCCCGAAACCTTCGACGGAGTGCTAAGGCGGGTAAGGTCTTTCATACAAGGAGAATCGGCTGCTTCGGAAATAACACGAGGCACTTATGATCACAAATCTATTCGCATGCCCATTGAAGGACCCAACAATCAAGGAAAACCTCCAGGCCTTGATTACGTAGGAAGGAGAAGGCAGGGGCGAGCTTATAACTCAAGGTTTACCCCCTTAAGTTGACCCCGAGGGAAATCCTAGGGATGGAAGGTGCGAGTTTCACAAGGCCAATGCCAATGACTACCCCAGTCGAAAAGCGCGCCAGTAATAGATACTGTGAATACCACAATGAGAGAGGGCACGCTACGAATGAATGTATTCAGCTGCAGAAATATAGCGAGAATAGAGTAAAGAAAGGCGAGCTAAAACACCTTGTCAAGGAAGACACGAAGGATGATAGACAAACAACCGCCAACACGAACATTTACATGGTGGAATCATGGCAACGAAGGACAAGGCAGAGGGTGAGCCAAAAGTTCTCGAAGGGGAAAGAAATTTCTTTTCCCCCACTCAATGCAAGGAACGTCGCAGACAACCCGCTAGTTATAGAAATAAGCATTGGTTAGCACATCATACACCGTATGTATGTGGATGTAGGTTCATCGGGAGAAATAATGTACGAACACTGCTTTCTAAAGCTTAACGCATAAATAAAGAGCCAAATGATGCCTGCGACTTCCCCGCTCATCGGATTCAGCGGAGAAGCGGTATGGCCATAGGGCCAGCTAGAGTTAGCAGTAAGAGTGGGAGATGATGAGCACTCGGTGGAAGTCCCAATGAACTTTTTAATCATACGGTCGCCATCACAGTATAACGGGATCATTGGGCGACCAACTATACTAGCAATGTGAGCGGTATCTTCTACGGCTCACGGTATGATGAAGTTCCCAGTCGATGGAGGGGTCGTAACGATATTCAACATGGCAGTTACACCCCCGGAATGCAACTCGATCGCAGAACCGCCTAGGGTCACGATGGAACCAAAGGTGGACTCACCACCAAACTTTAAGGTAGCAATACATCTATAGTACCCGGATCAGGAGATAACGATTGGAGGGACATTATCTGACAAAGGAAAGACAGACATGTGTCGCCTTTTGAAGGATAACCTGGACGTCTTCGCGTGGGAACCCAAAGATATGACGGGGGTACCAAGGTCGATAGCTGAACACAAGCTTCAGATCCGCGAAGGAGACCCTCCAGTTAGGCAAAAGAAAAGAGGGCAAGCCCCAGAGCGCAACAAAGTAATACTGGACGAGGTAAAAAATCTGGTGGACGCAAGAATCATGAGGGAAGTTTACTATCACGACTGGCTCGCTAATTTGGTAATGGTAAAGAAACATGATGGCAGCTGGCGCATGTGCGTTGATTTCACAGACCTCAATAAAGCTTGTCCCCAAGATTGCTACCCACTCCCGGAAATAGATTGGAATGTGGAATCGTTGTGTGGATACCCCTTCAAATGATTCCTAGACGCATACAAGGGATACCATTAGATACAAATGGTGAAAGAAGATGAGGAAAAGACAACATTTCATACCAGCCAGGGTGTGTACTGTTACACAAAAATGCCGTTTGGACTAAAGAACGCAGGGGCCACATACCAACGGCTGGTGGATAAGGCATTTGAAAGCCAAATAGGGCGAAATTTGGAGGTGTATGTTGATGACTTGGTAATAAAAAGTCATACGGAGAGCGAGCTTATTCGGGACATAGCAGAGATGTTCTCTACCCTCAGAAGGATAAACATGAAGTTAAATCCAAAAAAGTGCACTTTTAGGGTGACAGAAGGCATGTTCATGGGATACATGATTGACCCCAATGGAATTAAACCCTGTCCGGAGAAAACAGACGCGGTTATTCAACTCCAGAGTCCAAAGACGAAAAAGGAAGTGCAATCGTTAAATGGGAAGCTTGCAGGATTGAACAGGTTCCTGTCCAAGTCAGCGGAGAAGTCTCTCCCCTTATTCAAAACACTTAAAAAGTGCATTAAGAAAGGAGACTTCAATTGGACGAAGGAAGCAGAAAAGGCCTTCGAGGAGTTAAAGGCGCATTTAGCTTCGCTCCCCATGTTAGTCGCACCACGACCCAAGGAAGAAATAATAATATATTTATCCGCGACGCATGGAGCGATCAGCGCGGTGCTAATGACAGACAGAGACAATGTGCAAACACCAGTGTACTTTATAAGTAGGGCGTTATAGAGGTCGGAGCTAAATTACACCCCGATGGAGAAATTAGTGCCCGCACTAGTGTTCGCAGCAAAAAGGTTGCGCAGATATTTCCAAGCACACTCGATAGTGGTGATAACGGATCAAACCATAAAGCAGGTGATCTCAAAACCAGATGTCGCAGGCAGGTTCCAAAAATGGAGTGTTCTACTGGGGGAACACAATATTACCTACAGACCTCGCAATGCCGTGAAAGGACAAATCCTGGCGGACTTTATCATTGAAAAGCCAGAAGAGGATGCTCAGGGGCTAGATCAAAAGAAAGAATGTCTAGTTTACGCTACCATATCGAAGAAAATGGTTACCTTAGATTGATGGTTGCAGGGGGAGTGTGTGGAGGGGTCCTTGCTAGGTTCTTTTCAAACTCTTCCTCTGTGGTGCGCACCCCTGTCCAGGAGGGACCAGCCCCGGTGCATGCGACTTTGTGTGGTGATGATGGGGGGCTTCTGCGTCTTTTTCCTTGAGAAATGATGTTCTCTTCCTCAAGCTCAGCCGTGGTTTTTTCAGCATCCCTAGTATACGTATCTGAATACAGTGAGGAACTGAGAAAGGGTGGGGGTTGTTGTTGTACGGGTGGTTGTTGTTCCAACTGTTGACCTGGTGGAGATGATGGTGGTTGGTCAGCGCCAGTGCCTTCGCTCCCTTGGGCGATAGATGTCTCCTCAATCTCTAAATCCATGGTGTTCGTCTGTGTACGATCACGGAGCGATTCTTCATTTTCCTGTTGAGGGCGAGAGTACACCAACAAATTTTCAGGAAACGCACCGCGGACAAGGTCAAGAACAGCGAAAGGAAGCAAACAGAAAACAGGGAAACATATTTTAGTATCCTAATAAGAGATGGTACTTACAGAAGGTTATGATGAAGGCGGGAAGGAACACTAACCCTGGCCACTCTCTCTGCGGAACGCTATTACCACGTGCTCGCCACAGATGACTGCGCGACTTAAGCCAAGAGTGACTAACACACTCTCCGGGTAGGGTTGCACGAGAATGCGGTTGTTGTTCAGAGTCTCTGCAACTTGCAGCGTTGTAAGAGTCGGGGCCAGGTATGGGGTCCTTCCTCACGGTCTCAGGGGTCAAGAATAGAAAGTGGAAGGGAAAGGCAGCGTCGTCGACCCAGAAGAATCTGTCGGTCCAATTCCTTAAGGAATCTATCTTTCCATCAAAACATTGCATACCACCCTTTCGCTTAGAGAAAGAAACCCAACCATTGGCTAAATTCCGTTGGTAGAATACGCGGAAGAGATCTACTATGGGTTCTATGTCTAGGGTGCGGCAGTTTATTTCGAAATTCGAAATTTTCGCGGCCCCTATGCAATGTAGTTGGGAGACGCGGGTCTCGTAGTGTATTAATACACTCAGAAGAAAGCGCGACATAGGTATACGCTGGTTGGCGTAATCGAAGTACCGGGTGTACAACCCTATCTTCCCTGCGGGGAACTGACTTATATTATGTTGTGGGTTCGGAACTTCTGGGTGCAGATAATTGGGTATGTAGAACTCAGAGGTGAATTCATCTAGCTGCTCGATGGTCAAGGTGGACGTGACATCAGTTAGCTGTTTCACCATTGTGCTGTGTATACAAAATAGTGGTCGTGCGGATTACCTTAATGAAAGATCTGGTGATGATGAATGATAGAGGCGTTAATGGTGGTTTGAAGGTTTGTAGATGGTAAACAATCAAAAGGATGCGTCATGGGTTTATATAGGCTTCCTAAGTTTTACTGATCATGGTCAGATGTGTGCCACGTGTCCCCCACTTACTATATTTGACGGTAGAATATGAAGGGGTAACTATGACGTGGCAAGCACTTTTCTTGGGTTCCAAGGAGGTTAGGTGAAAGGGGGGATGTTTGTTTTCTTGGCGGGAATGTTTAAAATCTTTGTTTATGCTGGGACTGTGCGACTGTTTAGGTTTGATTATAGTCTAGTAGCCGCGGATTTTACCTGCGACCACTAGACTGGGGGGACATGATGACGTATAGTCCCTAGTCGGGCTGGATAGTCCGACTCACGGGTACTACCCGCATCCATCACAAAATCCAAAAAAGGTAAAAACAATCAAAAACCACAAAAAAATTAGAAAAGTCAAAAACACCAAAAAGAATCTTCTTTGCTCATCCCCACGTTGTACGTGACGTTTATGCTTACTCGTAATCAAGCAAGACGTGCACGTAAACGAAAAAACCGAAAGGAGACCACACCTAACCTTTCTAGTGAGGAGTATCCTATTGACGAACCTATCGTAGAAGAAGAACCAACCATGGCTAATCGAACTATGATGGAGTTACTTCAAGCATCCACCGAGGGTTATGGAGAGGCTATTGTAATTCCCGCCATCCTTGTGGAGAATTTTGAAGTTAAGACGGGTTTGTTGTCGATGGTCCAAAACAATAACTTCCGTGGTGATGAAAAGGACAACCCGCACAACCATATCCGCCAATTCAATCGTCTTACCGCCACTTGCAAGTTTAAGGACGTTTCTAATGACTCGATTAAGATGATGTTTTTTCCGTATTCCTTAGCGGGGCCCGCTAAAATTTTGTTAGAGAAAGAGCCACCCAATTCTATATTGACGTGGAAGGATCTCGTTTCAAAGTTTGTGAACCAATTTTTCCCGCCCTCTAAGACTACGCATTTGAAAAAAGAGATTTCAAAATTTTCACAAGAATTTAATGAGAGTTTTTCTACGGCTTGGAATCGGTTTAAGGAAATGTTACATGAATGTCCTCATCAAGGATATTCCGACTTGCATCAAATTGACACGTTTTACAATGGATTGAATGATCATGAGAGAGATTATCTTAATGCCGCCACGGGTGGTAATTTTTTGTGTAAAACGTTTGAGGAAGCGTTGTTGATTATTGAGAATAGGTCTAAGGTCTATAGTCCTCGTAACACATCGAGTGTTCGTAAGGCTTCGTCTTCGGCTTCACCTTCATTGTACAATACCATCGATGCTTTCCAAATTGAGGCAAATTTAGAGAACAAAATCTTTGATAAGCTTAAAGGTCTTTTATTGAATTCGAAGTTGGTGAACAAAGTGCTCCCGCTACGGCTAAAGCGGTTGAGGTTTCATGCATGTATTGTGGTGGAGGTCATGATTTCTTCGAGTGCATTACCAACGGTGGTAACACTTCGAGTGCCTACGCGGCCACGGGAACTTACAACCAAAATGGTCAAGTTACCCGCTCTAATCAAATGACTCCACCGGGTTTTGATCCCAATCAAAATGCTAACAACAACTATCAAAACAATCAAGTTGGTTACAAAAACAATTACAAAGGTAACAACTATGGGAATCAAGGGCCTAATAATAATCAAGTTTCAAACAAAAATCAAAACAATGATTTTCAAAACAACAACAAAAGTTTGCAAACTTTGAAAGATCTTCCAAATGAATTTGTTGAATACGCAAATGGAAACGATGCTAGGTTTGATAATATTCATAGAGAGATCATTAGTCTAAGATCCGAGTTTAAGAATGACTTGAAAAAGGAGTTGAAAAATGAGTTAGCAAATGAGCTTAAGATCCACACCAACAAAATGACGGGAAATGTAACTAGGTTACAACAAAACCAACAAAAGATGGAACAAGGGCAACATGAAATAAAACAAGAGATGCTTAAGGCTGATAAGAGGCAATCTATGTTTGAAGATAAAATTTCACCCATGTTTGAGGCTATAATGTGTAAACCGTATTCGATGAGTCTTCCTAGCAACACCATATCGAACCCTAAGGGATAGATGAAAGTGATTACCACACGAAGTCGTAAGACACTTAAGGAACCGACTCCTCAACCAATTACTCCGACGGTGGAGGAAATTGAGGAAGAACCCGAGGTGGTGGTCGAAAAGGAGCATATTCCGATCCCACGAAGTACCGCTCATGCCACACCTACGGTTGACCCATTACCACAATTGGAACCCAAGATTCCAAAGGCTATGCCTATGCCTCAACCCACACCACCTTTACCCTACCCATCGAGACTTAGAAAGAAGAAACGTCAAGAGCGCGACAATTACCAATTTGAGCTTTTTATGAAAATGTTTCGTGACGTGCATTTCAATGTGAGTTTTGCCGACGATTTGGTCATGATGCCTCTATTTGCCGCTAACTTTAAGAGTATGTTAAACAACAAGGAGAAATTGCAACAATTGTCTAGTTGTTCATCGGTTTATCTTAACTGCATACCTCAAAAAGTAGGTGATCCCGGTAAATTCTTGATTCCATGTGCTATCCAAGATATGGAAGAATGCTACGCCTTGGCCGATCTTGGTGCAAGTATTAACTTGATGCCACTTGCAATCTTCAAGTCGCTCAATCTTCCTAATCTTACTCCTTCACTAATGTCTATCGAATTGGCCGATCATTCCACGATTCCCGCATGTGGATTGGCCGAAGACGTTTTTGTGAAAGTGGGAAAGTTCTATTATCCGGTAGACTTTATCGTTGTCGATATTCCCACGGATCCTCAAGTTCCTCTTATTTTAGGTCTTTCATTTTTAGATACGTCTATGGCGTTGATTGATGTGCATGCTAGAAAGATCACCTTACGTTTCAACAACGAGGTACTTGTTATAAACGCAACTCAAAATTCTCCAATTTCTCATGTTTATTCCGTCGCAACCATAAACCTCGTTGATATGATCGACGTTGTTTGCGAGGAATTTTCACAAGAAGTTTTAGGTTTTGGTGCCAATGAAAATAGTGGCAATCCCACTATGCTTGATCCCATTCTTGATAGTTCGACACCATCCTTCACTCCATTTGAAGGTGGTGGTTTTACGTTGGAAGAATTTGATGTTCCATGTACTTGTGATGAAGACCTCGTCAACGATGAGGACTTCTCGATTATCAAGGATTTTTTTAATGATTTCCTATTTCCTCCACCCGAGGAGGTTATGAGTATCGAGCCCAAATCTTCAATTGAGGAACCACCCATCCTCAAGTTGAAAGATTTACCTCCTCATCGTGAATATGTATTTTTGGAGGAGGATGACAAGTTGCCGGTTATTATTGCGAAAGATCTTTCGAATGATGAAAAAACCGCACTTGTCGATATTCTAAAGGATCACAAAGGGGCAATTGCGTGGAAATTATCCGACATTAAGGGATTGATCCCAAATTTTGTACCCACAAAATCATAATGGAGGAGGACTACAAACCCGCAATCCAATGTCAATGGAGGGTGAACCCCAAAATTCACGACGTCATAAAAAAGGAGGTCCTAAAACTCTTAGACGCGGGAATGATTTACCCTATTTTCGATAGCCCTTGGGTGAGTCCTATTCATTGTGTCCCTAAGAAGGGAGGAATGACCGTTGTGCCAAACGATGCCAACGAGTTAATCCCAACTCGACTCGTGACTGGTTGGAGGGTGTGTATCAACTATCATAAGTTGAATGACGCCACTCGTAAAGACCATTTTCCCTTGCCCTTCATGGACCAAATGTTGGAGCGTCTTGTGGGAAACGATTTCTATTGCTTTTTAGATGGTTTTTCCGGTTACTTCTAAATCCCCATCGATCCTCGTGATCAAGAAAAAACTACGTTTATGATGAGACTGCTTTTATACATAGTCTCATCGTCCAAAACGGGCTTTAATTGCATTAAATATCATGAAAATGGCCAAATATATGCTTTTGTTTGTTACTTGTGTATTTTAGGTACGGATATTGAGAAAATGACAAAAGATCACAAGAAACATGCAAAAACGAACACGGGAAACGAAGCCGCACAATGAACCAAGCCCTAATGAAGATTTTCCAAGAAAAACCCTTGAAGATTTGAAGATTATGCAATAAGGGTCCTCTAATATTGAAGAATTGATACTTTAAACCCTTGTATATTCATAATTACAAGTTTGGTCCTTAAAGTTTGTCAAATTTACAAAAAGGGCCCTCCACTTTGAAGAATTGGCAAGAATGGTCCCTCAACAATCATGACTTGTAAATATTAGTCCTCCAAAAAGTCAATCATACAAGTCAAGACCATAATCTATGAAGAAAATGCCAAAACAACCCTTTAAGAATCAACAAATGGCAAGAAATACCCTTGAAAATACTTTGGAAAAGTATTTGGGGCAAAAGTATGAAAAATAAAACTTCAAATACAAAGGAATCTGCATTTGGCTTGTTTAAACATGAAGTGAAAAGAGAAAGGAAGACAAGGGGCTAAAATGGGCAGACAACCATAGTTACCTAGACCACTCACACCTTGCCACGTGCCCCACTATCCCATTTCAACCAATCACAATCCATCCTGCCTCCACCTCACCATCCACTCATCGTTTATTATTAATTAACTTTTCAAATGTTAATTAATAATATAGACACGCGCTAAACATCTTTTAAACCTAAAACAAAGATCAAAATAGCTGTTCTTCATGTTCTTCACAAGTTTGGGCATTTGTTATTTACTAAGAATTAAACACTAATCTCTTCCAGATTAGTGATTAAGGTGTCCCTAAACACATCCCAACTTTGAAAACCCTTGCCACATCATCACCTTGGTCACATGATAAACCTTCATACACGGTTTTTGAAGAAAAGGCCAAAACTTGCCAGCTATCCAAGGTACAAGATTCCTGCTTACATCCTAAGCTCCTTGTGATCCTTTGATCACTTCCACATGGTTGACAACTCACACAAACGCCAAATTCAGTCACATGATCAAGCAAAATGCCAAAATCCTCAAGGGCATTTTTGGGACTTCAAGCAACTAGGGTTTTACGTTTTTATGCATTGTAGTAGTTCATTGTAGCCTATAAAAGGCATAACACTCTTTCATTTTTAGTTTGCTCTTGAATTTTTCCTAGTTCACATTTCTGTAAATCCTTGTTCATTGTTTAATGAAAAGTGTTTGAATTTTGTGAAGAAAAGTCAAGTGCCAATCTCTTATTCTTTTTGTTTATGTTACATGTTTGCTAAAACTGAATCTCAAAACGTTTTCTTAAGCTTTGTGCAAGAAATTTCTCAAAGTCCTAAAAATTTGATATTTTGCTAAGTCCTTGGTACACCTTGGAAATCTTGGGCTATAAGTGGATCATAGCATCCTGATATTGAGTTATCAAGGTGTTGCGAGGCTTATAACTTGGGGATAATCAAGTGTGGGGTACAAGGGTTGAATTAATCAAGGATTTGTCACCTTTCTGTTTATTATTTTTGCTTCTAACTTTGTTCCATCTTAGAAGCTTGATATTAGAAGCTTGTGCTTGTTCTTGCTAGCACATCAGCTCAAACATACGTGGGTGTGGATGTACATCCATGAGGTTCGAACCCTTAATCTCAAAATCTGTCAAAAATTTGGATATTTGTGATATTTAAGTTCTGCTTGTGTATGTGTTGTTCTTGGGCTCCAAATCTTGTTGTTTCTGTTTAAGTTTGATGTTTTGATGCTTATGTATGCATGTGTTAACCTAAATCTAACTTTTGATTTGAAAATCTTGATTTGAAAATATAAAGGGGTGTTTGGGTCAACTGCATATTGAAGTTATTGTGTTATTGGTTAAGTGTTTGTTGTTGTATGCTAGTGGTTCTTGTTTAAGAAGTGCAATAGAGTGAATATCTACAAGTTGTATGCTTTTGAACACCTAAATCAAACATATGCTTATAAAATCTTGATTAAGTGATATTTTGGACTGTGATTTGGTGCACACCTAGTTCTAGGCTTAGACTTAGGATAAAAAGTGATAAATCATATCCAACATAACTTGTTAAGAAGATTTAAGTGTTTGAATTTGGCTGTGTGGTCAAGTATATCAGCAAGTGTTCATAACTGCATTTTCTTAGTTAATCAGTAACTTTTGTATGCTTGAATCTTGATCTAGATTTTGAATCAATGCATGAGACCTGTTAGAATTTGTTCATTAATTTATTATAGCTTGTGTATGCATTTGGTGAAGTTTGGCTGGATGATTTTTGCTAAAACTGCTTATTGAGTGAAATCTGCTTATTGTTCATATCTGGTGCTTATCTGGTGATAAATTGAATTAACTGCACTGATTGGTTGATTGGAAGTGTGATATTTTTGTTGTTCTTGACTCCTTGTGATCCACTGATTACAAGGGTGCCTTGTTTGTAACTTGAATCCAACAAAAAGTCATATAAGACAAAAAGTCAAGAAAGTCAAGCAAGGGGAAAAGTTCCCACTGCTCAACCACCAAAACTAGCCCCTGCTAGTGTAATTTTTCATTCAGCTTATTCATAAGCCAATTTGGCTTATCCAGACTTGCAACAACTTACTTTTTGTGATAGATCTTCCTCATTTGACCCATTTATTTGATCTAGAGCTTATTAGACTTTGACTTTGACTTTTTACTAGGAAACTCATTAAGTTCACTTTTAAACAAGTGCCTATATGCTTATTCTGGCTTATTGCTTGTGCTTATTTGAAAACTTTTTGATTATTTTGCTTAGTTAAGTCATTTAAAAGTTTTTGAAAGTTGAATCAGCACTTGAGGTGGTCTAGAACTAAAAAACGACTATTTTGTCATTTTTTAAAGAGAGTCTTGGCTTATTTCAGGCTTATTTCTTGTGCCTTTTCCAATTTTCTTTTTACAGATATCTTAAGTAACTCAAAAGAAGCTTGTGTGTCAAATTTTAGCTTATGGCATCAGCTTATAGCTTAATGGGCCAAAAAGCCCATTAAGAATAAGCTGCTTTGAAATAAGCTAGCTTAAACACATTTTCAGCTTTTGGACCTTCAGAGTTTGTTCTTAAAATCAAATTTTAAGTCAGATAGGAGCTTTTGGGCTTATTTGGACAACAATTTTCTTATTGGGCCAATTTGAGCCCATTAAGGGGTCTGTTTAGACTTTTAGCCCATTTCTAGGCCCAATAGGGTTTTTTTTGTAATTTCAACTTCATTTCTGTATTATTTAGGTTAAAATAAACTAGTTTACAACTTTTTAGAATTTTTTATAAATTTTGGATTTTTATTAATATTTTATTATTAAAAATTAAAATTTAGATTTTTCAAAGTTTTTCATTTTTCTTAGATCAAATACATAAAGTTAGGAATTTTACAATTTTTAGAATATTTTTATTGTCATTAGATTAATTTTTAGAATTATTTTAAGTTTTAATAGTTTTTAATTGTTTTTAAATAGTTTTTATTAATTTTAAAACTTTCAAAAATAGTTTTAAATTTAGTTAAGGTATTTTAGAGGTTTACAATTGAAAAAATCTCATTTTGGGCTATTTGTTAATTAAATTAATTTTTGGGCTTTAATTAGCATTAAAAATTATTATTTAATTAAATAAAAGGTTTGAGTGATTTTTGATTTTTTGTAAACTCTAAATACATTTTTTAAAGATTTATTGCAATTTTCTAGGAATTTTTAGGGTAAATTTTTAATTTTGTCACTTTTTACGGTTTTACGTGTACGACTATTCGTCTTAGTTTAATTCATAATCGTAACCGTCATTTCTCTACACAACACACTTGCCTCCTTGGGAAACGAACTTGAACTTAATTGGTCATTAGTGCTTGGTTTTCCTAAACCGACACTTAATACTTTCCCTATTTTGCTCTCTTTTCCTAAAGAGTATTAAAAACACTACATCATTTTTGGCGCCGCTACAGGGGAGGCGTGTTGTGTTTTGATTTGGAAGTTGTTGTTTTTATATATAGCCATAATATCTATTTGTATTAGTAGCACTCTACTAATACGTATTATCGGTTTTTTGTTTTTTGTGTGAATATTATTAATATATTGTATACGTAGAACAATAAATTCACAAGTACTCCAAAAGTGTGAAAACACAACCTTGATTGGGAGGTCATTACTCAATCATTGTATTCGAATCTCAAACAAGAAATCAAAGGCAAAATAGATAAATACTTTCGTGAAGCTTAATTTTGAAAAACACAAACTATAAGGTGGGTATAAGGCGGGTATTATAAAATATACCCTATGGAAAAAGGCTCTTAAGTGCTCCGCGCCGCCTCGTTTCCCCACTTGCTTGTGCGTGTTTAGATTAAAAGGGCTAATCGAGGGTTTACCAACCAAAGTATTATCTAAGTATCATATATATTTTCTTGGTTTCATTTGATTAAACCCTCTTGAACGTTTTGGTGTTCCACCAACGTTCTAAAGTCATCGAAGGCGTTCACTTCACGTGATCGTTTTCATTCCTTGAGACTTCTTTAATCAAGAGATTTGATTAAGGATGAGATTTGTAGATTTTTGTCTAATTAATACAATCACAAAAATCCAAAAAAAGTAAAAACAATCAAAAACCACAAAAAAATTGGAAAAATTAAAAACACCAAAAAGAATCTTCTTTGCTCATCCCCACGTTGTACGTGACGTTTATGCAAACTCGTAATCAAGCAAGACGTGCACGTAAACGAAGAAACCGAAAGGAGTCAACACCTACTCCTAATCTTTCTAGTGAGGAATCTCCTATTGACGAACCTATCGTAAGAGAAGAACCAACCATGGCGAATCAAACTATGATGGAGTTACTTCAAGAACCCACCGAGGGTTATGGAGAGGCTATTGTGATTCCCGCTATCCTAGCAGAGAATTTTGAAGTGAAAACGGGTTTGTTGTCGATGATCCAAAACAACAAATTCCATGGTGATGAAAAGGATAACCCGCACAACCATATCCGCCAATTCAATCGTCTTACCGCCACTTGAAAATTTAAGGATGTTGCTAATGACTCGATTAAGATGATGCTTTCTCTGTATTCCTTAGCGGGGCCCGCTAAAATTTGGTTAGAGAAAGAGCCACCCAATTCTATATTGACGTGGAAGGATCTCGTTTCTAAGTTTGTGAACCAATTTTTTCCGCCCTCTAAGACTACGCATTTGAAAAACGAGATTTCAAAATTTTCACAAGAATTTAATGAGAGTTTTTCAACGGCTTGGAATAGGTTTAAGGAAATGTTACATGAGTGTCCTCATCACGGTTTTTCCGACTTGCATCAAATTGACACGTTTTAAATGGATTAAATGATCATGAAAGGGATTATCTAAATGCCGCCGCGGGTGGTAATTTTTTGTGTAAAACGGTTGAGGAAGCGTTGTTGATAATTGAGAATAGATCTAAGGTGTATAGTCCTCGTAACACATCGAGTGTTCGTAAGGCTTCGTCTTCGGCTTCACCTTCTTTGTCCAATACCATCGATGCTTGCCAAATTGAGGCGAACTTGGAAAACAAAATATTTGATAAGCTTAAAGGACTTCTAATTGAATTCAAAGTTGGAGAACAAAGTGCTCCCGCTACGGCTAAAGCGGTTGAGGTTTCATGTATGTATTGTGGTAGAGGTCATGATTTCTCTGAGTGCATTACCAACGGTGGTAACACTTCTAGTGCCTACGCGGCCACAGGAACTTACAACCAAAACGGTCAAGTTACCCGCTCTAATCAATTGACTCCACCGGGTTTTGCTCCCAATCAAAATGCTAAATACAACTATCGAAACAATCAAGTTGGTTACAAAAACAATTACAAAGGAAACTTGTAAACTCTATTATGATCATCTCTCATCGGTTGTCCGCAAATTCCATTATCAAGAAGTGCATCCACGGCTTCTTGCAGCAATTTTTCCTGAGATATTATTAATTCTTCTGGCGTAGCTATACTTGAGGCTCTTAGAGTGCTGCTAGATGAGATAAATCATATCAGTAAGCGATTGAGGGACGGCGAATGCCTACTATGGGAATCAAGGGGCTAATAATCAAGTTTCAAACAAAAATCAAAACAATGATTTTCAAAACAACAACAAGGGTTTGCAAACTTTGAAAGTTCTTCCAAATGAATTTGTTGAATACGCTAACGGAAATGATGCTAGGTTTGACAACATTTAAAGAGAAATCATTAGCCTAAGATCCGAGTTCAAGAACGACTTGAAGAAGGAGTTGAAAAACAAGTTAGCAAAGCTTAAAATCCATACAAACAAAATGGAAGGGAATGTAACTAGGTTACAACAAAACCAACAAAAAATGGAACAAGGGCAACATGAAATAAAACAAGAGATGATTAAGGCCGAGAAGAGGCAATCCATGTTTGAGGATAAAAATTCATTTATGTTTGAGGCTATAATGTGCAAACCGTCTTCGAGTAGTCTTCCTAGTAACACCATATCTAACCCTAAGGGAGAGATGAAAGTGATTACCACACATAGTGGTAAGACACTTAAGGAACCAACTCCTCAACCAATTGCTCCTACGGAGGAAGCAATTGAGGAAGAACCCGAGGTGGTGGTCGAAAAGGAGCATGTCCTAATCCCACGAAGTACCGCTCATGCCACACCTACGGTTGACCCATTACCACATTTGGAACCCGAGATTCCAAAGGCTATGCCTATGCCTCAACCCACACCACCTTTGCCCTATCCATCGAGACTTAGGAAGGAGAAACGTCAAGAGCGTGATAATTATCAATTTGAGCTTTTTATGAAAATGTTTCGTGACGTTCATTTTAATGTGAGTTTTGCCGATGCTTTGGTCATGATGCCTCGATTTTCCACTAACTTCAAGAGTATGTTGAACAACAAGGAGAAATTGCAACAATTGTCTAGTTGTTCATCGGTTTATCTTAACCGCATACCTCAAAAAGTCGGTGATCCCGGTAAATTCTTGATTCCTTGTGCAATTCAAGATATGTAAGAATGCTATGCCTTGGCCGATCTTGATGCTAGTATTAACTTGATGTCATTTGCAATCTTCAAGTCGCTCAATCTTCCTAATCTTACTCCTTCGCTAATGTCTATCGAGTTGGCCGACCATTCCACGATTCTCGCATGTGGATTGGCGGAAGACGTTTTTGTGAAAGTGGGAAAGTTCTATTATCTGGTAGACTTCATCGTTGTCGATATTCCCACGGATCCTTAAGTTCCTCTCATTTTAGGTCGTTCGTTTTTAGATATTTCTATGGCTTTAATTGATGTGCATGCTAGAAAGATCACCTTACGTTTCAACGACGAGGAACTTGTTATAAACGCAACTCAAAATTCTCCAATTTCTCATGTTTATTCCGTTGCAACCATAAACCTCGTTGATATGATTGACGTTGTTTGCGAGGAATTTTCACAAGTAGTTCTAGGTTTTGGTGATGATGAAAATAGTGGCAATCCCACTATGCTAGATCCCATTCTTGATAACTCGACACCAACCTTCACTCCATCTGAAGGTGGTGGCTTTACGTTGGAAGAATTCGATGTTACACGTACTATTGACGAAGACCTCGACAATGATGAGGACTTCTCGATTATCAAGGATTTTCTTAACGATTTCCCATTTCCTCCACCCGAGGAGGTTATGAGTATCGAGCCCAAATCTTTGATTGAGGAACCACCTATCCTCGAGTTGAAAGATTTACCTCCTCACCTTGAATATGTATTTTTGGAGGAGGACGACAAGTTGCCGGTTATTATTGCGAAAGATCTTTCGGATGATGAAAAAACCGCACTTGTCGATGTTCTAAAGGATCACAAAGGGGCAATTGCGTGGAAGTTATCCGACATTAAGAGGATTAATCCCAAATTTTGTACCCACAAAATCTTAATGGAGGAGGATTACAAACCCGCAATCCAATGTCAAAGGAGGGTGAACCCCAATATTCACGACGTCATTAAAAAGGAAGTCCTAAAACTCCATGATGCGGGAATGATTTACACTATTTCCGATAGCCCTTGGGTGAGTCCTATACATTGTATCCCTAAAAAGGGAGGAATGACCGTTGTGCCAAACGATGCCAACGTGTTAATTCCAACTAGACTCGTGACCGGATGGAGAGTGTGCATTGACTATCGTAAGTTGAATGAGGCCACTCGAAAAGACCATTTTCCCTTGCCCTTCATGGACCAAATGTTGGAGCGTCTTGCGGGAAACGATTTCTATTGCTTTTTAGATGGTTTTTCCGGTTACTTCCAAATCCCCATCGATCCTTGTGATCAAGAAAAAACTAAGTTTACGTGTCCATATGGAACGTTTGCCTATCGTAGAATGCCATTCGGACTTTGCAGTGCACCGGGAACCTTTCAAAGGTGCATGATGGCTATTTTTCATGATATGATCGAGAAGACGATGGAAGTCTTCATGGATGACTTTTCCGTGTTTGGTAGTTCGTTCACTTCGTGTTTGTTGAATCTTGAGAGAATGTTAAAGCGTTGTAAGGAAACAAACCTTGTGCTTAATTGGGAAAAATGTCATTTATGGTTAAAAGTGGAATCGTCTTAGGGCACAAGGTTTCGAAAGCGGGGATTGAGGTAGATGATAGGTGTGTAAACACCCATCCTTTTACCACTTAATTCTGGCTAAAACGAGACCAAAACACGTATTTAATATCATTTGTTTGGAATTATGCGTGGTTTTTGTGTTTGTTGTGTTTTCAGAGCCAACCGGATGAATATTAAAGAAAACATGGGATTGCACGGGTTTTACCGAAGAAAAGGACTCAAGATAAAGTCTACTGTCCAAGAGATGCAAAAGATTTGAAGTCACTGGGCCTATTTGACGATTTATCGAAGAAAAGGACCAAAGATGGAAGATTTACATAAGTCGAAGAAACTCAAGTCTATTAAACGAAGAAATTAAAAGACGAGTTGAATGTAATCGACGACAAATCCCGAATCAGAATCGAAAACGGAAACTTTTCTGAAAAGACGAAAAGACAAGAAGAACGGGAGAAAGCCCACTCACCAACCAAAAGACAAGCCTATAAATAGGCCGACCCTCACACATTTTAGGCAGTTAGTTTTATTTTTCTTTCTCCCCACTTTTCTCCCTTTTTAGTTCGTTTCATCACCATCACCATTAGGGTGATTGGTGATTTTAATCTTTGTTTTTCCAATCTTGTTGTTTTAATCTTTGTTTGATCTTGTTAAAACATTAATCATTCAATACAAGTTCTTTGTTTAATCTTTCCATTTCATCTCGTTCATCATCATCTTTATCCTCAAGTTCTTAAGTTTTTTATTTTCTTGATTTGATCTTCAAAAGTTGTTGGGATTTGTGTTTTTGTTGATGGGATTTGTAGTTTATGGTTAGTAGATGCTTAGTGATTAGTTTATTTAAGTTTTTGGTGAAAAACTTGGTGATTTTTGGATTAAAATCGATTTTCCTTGTTCTTCGGTATTGTTACTGTTCTGGGTTTCCCAGACTTCCGAACGAAGCAAAACTTCCGAACGAAGCAAAACTTCCGAATGAACACCAAAGTTCCGGATGAGTCACAATCTTCCGAATGAACCAAAGTTCCGGATGAAGTAAAAAGTTCCGAATGAATTAGAAACTTCCGAATGAGCACTAAGTTCCGAATGAATTAGAAACTTCCGAATGAGCACTAAAGTTCCGAATGAAGGCAAAGTTCCGGATGAGTACTTAAGTTCCGAATCAACCTCTTTGTCAAAAGTTCCAAATGAACCTAAAGTTCCGAATGAAGGGTAAGTTCCGGATGAACCAAAGTTCCGAATGAAGGTTAAAACTTCCGAATGAAGGTTAAAACTTCCGAATCAATTTTCTGTTAGTGTTACTGTTTTACTGTTTATCTGTTTCTTTACTTTTATTTCACAATTTATATTTTATACTTCAACTTTAACTTTAATTTTAATTTTAATTTTAATTTTAATCTTAATTTCAATTTTAATTCAAATCTTTATTAATTGTCATTAAAGTAATTGTATTTGATTTAAATTTTCATTTAAACTTTTTATTATATTAGAAAACCAAACCCTTTTATTTAGTAACCAAGAACAATCATTCCACTTAAGGCCGAGATCAATTCGAGAGGACTGTGAGAGAATTAGAACCCATTGCAAAACCTTGTATCAAATGGCGCCGCTGCCGGCTCCTCTCGTTAAGATCGAAAGTTTTTTGTGAGAACTTGGATTTTGGGATCCATTCCCCGTGAACGTTACTTTTTCATAAAAAATTTTCAAAAAATCCTAAAAAATATAAAATTTTCAAAAATACAAAAAAATTAAAAAACATAAAAACCAAAAATATTTTTGCTTTGCTTTTCTTTGTTCGTTCTTTTGCAGGTGTATGCGCACTCGATCCACGTCATATCAAGAGCTCGAGCCTCTCGATCACTTAGACATGGCCGGTGTACCACCTCAAAACAATAATAACAACAACAACCCGCCTTTCAACAACATGAACAATAACAACAACAATGAGCCCCTTACGGATAATCGCCCGATGATTGAACTACTGCAAGCTCATGTAGATGGCAACACGGATCCAATTGTCATACCTCCAATTGCCGCCAACAACTTTGAGCTAAAATCAGGCTTTATCCAGATGGTCTCCGCTCAACCATTCTTGGGACGCACCATTGATGACCCACACGACCACATAAAGAGATTCTTGCAACTCACCAACACGGTCAAATTCAATGGCGTTCCACAAGAGGTCATAAGGTTACAACTTTTTCCCTTTTCTTTAGAGGGACAAGCCTGGCATTGGCTTGCTAAGGAACCGCCACAGAGTATTCTCTCGTGGACGGATTTGGAAACCAAGTTTATCAATTACTTTTTCCCACCCTCTCGTACTACCGCATTGCGGAATGAAATCATAAATTTTGAACAAAAGTACGATGAGTCGTTCAGTGAATCTTGGGATCGTTTCAAAGATCTTTTAAGAAAATGCCCACAACATGGTTTTACCAAAGTACATCAAATTAATACTTTTTACAATGGTTTAAGCATGAGTGACCAAGATTCACTGAACAGTGCCTCGGGGGGTAATCTATTGGCTAAGACTTCCAATGCTGCTTGGGACATCATTGAGAATAAATCTCGTGTGCAAACCAAGAGTGTTAGGACCAATATCGCTAGTGCTAGCACTAGTGACAGCGACAAGCGACTTGACAAAATCACTACGCTTCTTGAATCGCTTGTCACCCACACCGTCAGCAACAACAACAGCAACAACGCCAAAAATGCTCAAGTGAACGCTGTCAGCCAACCTTGTGAGATATGCGGTGGTCCTCACTCTTACACCACTTGTACCGCCACCCAAGACTACCCTGCTGAGAATGTGAATGCGGCATATGGCACCTATACTCAACCCGCTTATCAAGCAAGACCTCAAGGTGACCGTAACTTGCTTAGCTATCGATCCAACAACTATCTTTCACCACCTGGCTTTCCTCCTACCAACCCAAACCAACAACAAAACCTTAATCGCCCTCCTCAACAACAACAACAACCTCGACAACCATACATACCTCCTCACAAGCAGCAACAACCACCTCAACGTAACAACCAAGTTTACCAACAACCTGCTTACCAACCACCCGCATACAATGCTCCTCCCAACCAAACCACCACTGCATTACACCAAGAGGTTGCAACCTACATGAGGACCAATGATGTGATTGTGGAAAATCTCCAACAGGAAGTGCAAAACTTGAAGGCAGACTTGGTAAAGCAAGGAAATGATTTGAGAGCCGACATGAGAAACACGTTAGATACCCAAACTAATGATCTGAGGAACATGATGGCTAGTTTCTTCAATGGTAATCAACCCTCTTCTTCGGGTACTCTTCCGAGTAACACCGTTGCGAATCCAAGAGGGGAGATGAAAGCAATCACCACTCGAAGTGGCAAAGGTACCAAGGAACCCGAGCTTCCTATACCTCCACCGGTGGTTGTGACTAAGGAGAACGAGTCACCTGCTACTATTCCTCATCCGTCTCCTTCCCCAATTTCTCCACCTCTTTCTTCTACCCCTCCTCCACCCGTGGTTGTGAGTGATCCTATTCTCCCAAAGCCTTCCTCTTCTTCCAATATACCTTATCCATCTAGGTTGAGGAAAGAGAAGCAAAAGAGCAAGGATGATATTCAGGTTTCGAACTTCCTTAAAATGTTCAAACAATTGAATTTCAATATCTCCTTCGCTGAGGCTCTCGCTCACATGCCCAAATACGCGAAAATGTTTAAAGATCTTCTGAGCGACAAGGAAAAGCTCCTCGATATTGCCAACACCCAACTTAATGAGAATTGCTCTGCAGTGCTCTTAAGGAAATTGCCAACCAAGCTTGGTGATCCGGGTCGTTTTCTTATCCCTTGCAATTTCCCGGGAGTAGAGAATTGCATGGCCCTAGCCGATCTAGGTGCCAGTATTAATCTCATGCCTCTAAGTGTTTGGAAGCAATTATCTCTCCCAGAGCTAGTCCCCACCAAAATGACTTTGGAATTGGCTAACCGTACGGTTGCTTATCCAGTGGGGATAGCCGAAGACGTCATTGTAGGAGTCGACAAATTCACCTTCCCTGCTGATGAGATGGCATTTATACATGATCACATCGTTCTTTTCGGGCTTTAAATGCATAAAAATGTCATAAAATACCATATATATGCTTGTGTTTGTTTACTTGTGTATTTTAGGTATGGATATCGTGAAAAAGACAAAAGATCACAAGATACAAGGAAAAACGGACACGAGAAACGAAGCCGTACAATGAACCGGGCCCTAATCATGGAATTTTCAACAAAATACCCTTGAAGACTTGAAGACAAACAAGATTGATCCTCCAAGAATGAAGAAATGACACTTAAAACCCTTGTATATTGATAATTACAAGTTTGGTCCCTTAAGTTTGTCAAAATTGCAAAAAGGTCCTTCAACTTTGAAGAAATGACAAGATTGGTCCCTCAACAAAATTAATTTGTCAAATATGGTCCCTCATGAAGATTAAGAGACATTGAAGACCTTTGAAGATCAATAAAGTCCAAAATCAGTCCCTGAATTATCCAAGAATGGCAAAAATGATCCTTGATAAACTTTGTGTGAAGTTTGGTGCCAAAAATGTCAAAAGGTGAAAGTTATTTACAAAGCAAAACGGGTTTTAGGGCTGAAAACCTTCAAATGCCAAAAAAATCAAAGGACAAGGACCAAAGATGTCAACTTGAAACATTCAAATCAAAACTGGCGCCTAACAACTCTTTTCCCCTAAATTCGGATCAAAGGAGTTACTGTACTCCTTTTACACCTCCAGTTTTCACATCAACTTAAACCTGGGTAAAAACCAATTAAACTTGCACACGCTTAATTCCCACACACACAAACCCATCCCACACCTAAAAACCCCAATCCCACCACTGTGGACCCTACCCCCAATTCCCCTTTCCACCAATCAGCATTCACCTTAGTCCCCAAGCATCATGACGTGTCCACAATCAAAGGCTAATGTTTATTGCTTACTCACAACGCCAAAAGGAACGTCCAAGATCAAGTTTGGAAAGCTCACCACTCAAACACGTCTAAGGGCATTTTGGAGAATTTCTACTGATTAGGGTTTTGTTTTTAAGATTCTAGATTGTTCATTTGAGTAGTATAAATAGAGGCATCAACCTGTGATGACCCTTTGTTCCAGTTTTCAAGCTTTGCACTTGTAATCCCTTTTTTATGAAATAAAAGTTTGGTTTTTGTTTTTAACAAGTATAATTCCTTTTTAGGTTTATAAAAAGTTGTGTGTTGTGTAAAAGCTTGATTCTGAGTTCCATCTTTAATTTGGTTAAGTAACTTTGATTTTCAAAGTTATTTAAAAGTTTCTGAAATTGAGATTATTTGGTATAATCTGTTTCAGGTTTTGTTGTTAAGAAGTTTGATGTGATTGGTTACTTAGTGTTTTGAAAACATATTAAGAAGGTTTGAAAAGTTTTTGGAAGGTTTTAAGAAGAAAGAAAAGTGAATCAGAAATATATATTATTGCTTGTATTTGTTCTTTTCCTTTGATTTGTCTTAAACAGGTGGAAGACCTGTTGTTGATCTTTGTTCAGCACCAACCCGGGTTGGTAGGAGGTGGTTATGCAACCACAAGGGCTTTGGATGTAAAGCCCTAAGGTATTCTCTATTTTCTCTTTGAAAATTTCAGAAAAAGTGATGTTCATGTGATTTGATTGATCTGCTGCTATAAGTGTGATAAGGTGTTGGATTTGTGTTCTTTTGAGTTGGAATACATGTTAGATGCTATAAGAACAGGTTTGATTAAGTTTGTAAGTGGTTTACTTTGTTAAATCTTGGTTTCAGTATTTAAAGTGGTGTTTGGATAAGCATTTTAGCAGGGTATTTGATTTGATTGTGCTTTTAAAAACGTGTTCAAGTTATTGGTGATAGTTGAGATAGGAGTTGTATCATTTGTGTACCAATTTGGTGAAGTTTTGAGCTAGTTTGTATGTTGAAAAAGTGAAACAAGTAGCTAAATCTGCATTACTCACTTTCTGCTTGAATTTCATGATAAAATGGTGCTAGCTCTTTGAAATCTGTAAGTGTTAGGGTGATTTAAGGTTTGTTTTGGTTTGTATGCTGATTGGTGATTGTGTGTGCAAAAGCTTGAAGTCTAAATCTCACTAGTGTGCATATAATAAGCTTAAACAGTCCACAGACCTTCATTTTTACATCAGAAACTTGCTATGGCCATAATGTGCTTTTGATTGCTTATTTTTGCTTGCTAAGTGCTTAATCTTTGCTGTGCTTGACTCCTTGTGCTTCAATAAGCACAAGGGTGCCCCCTTGTCCAAGAACAACACCAAAGAAACACACCACCAAGCTCCTCTTGGTGGTTATTCAGTTGTGAAGCAAAACAGAAACAAGGCACAACTCACTTGTGTTCTTCATCATAAACTGCACACATTTTTGATCTTCAACTTGTTTAAACTTGGCTAAAAAAGGAAGTTGGATTTGTGTTTATAAGCTCATTAAGTTGTCAGTTTGGTTAGGAATAAGAAAAAATAAAAAAGAAAATAAAAGCAAAAACTTACCCGCAACAGGACTCAAACACCAGACCTCTCGTAGGAGGGTTAAGTGTCCTACCGTTGATCTAGATAAGCTTTTTACGTTTATGTTTGTTTTCAAACTTTATTTAAAACGTTTTTCATTTCTAGCTTAAATATAAAGCCGTAGCTTATTTTCTCCCTTTTCAGCTTATTTGCTCTTCGTTTTTGCTTATTTTCATTTTTCCTAGGATCATAGTAGTAATTAAGACTTTTCTAGCTAATTTTTATATTTTTCCTTTTATTTAATTATTTTCTAGGATTTATTTATTACCCGTATTTTAATAAATCAATAAAAAATAGAAAAAAGATTTTTAATTTTTAGGAAAAATAATTTTTAGTTTTTAAAATAATATTTTGAGGTTTACAGCTTATTAGGTTTTCATTTTGGCTTATTTTTAATTTTATAAGATTTTAGGATTTTTTAGCAACTTTAAACATTTTTATAAAATTATTAAAAAGGTTTTAGGAGCTCTAATTTGTGTTTTTCTCTTAGTTAGAATATTTAGGATTTTTGAGAATTTTTTAGAATTTATTTTAGAAACTTTTTATTTTCAGCATTATTTTAATATTATTTTATTATTAAAATTTCAAAGTTTTATTTTTCTTTATTTTTCATTTTTCCTAGATTCTTTAGCATTAATTAGGACTTTTCCCATTTTTAGAATATATTTTTATAGCTTTTAGATTTATTTTTATAATTATTTTAAGTTTAATTAGTTTTTAATCATTTTAAATCATTTTTAGAGTTTTAAAAATAGTTTTAATAGCTTTTAATTTTTAGAAAATTACTTTTTAGTCTTCTAATAATATAAGTTAAGTAATTATTCAATAAAATCATATTTTAGACATTTGAATTAGTTATATTTAATTTTAGGGCTTTAATTAGCATTTAAAATTAAATATTTAATTAATAAAAGGTTTTAAAATATCTTTGTTGGATTTTTATCTTTGTTTATATTATTTAAGATTTGTTTTTAGCCTTTTTTATATTTTGTTTTTGGTTTTAGTATAATTTTTAATTTGGGTAGTTTTTCACGGCTTTACGTTTACGTCTTTTTCGTCGTAGTTTAATTTTAGCATATCCGTCTTTTCATCCTCTCATCCCCATTCTTCTCAATATTAATCTCAAATAACTACAAATTAATTCACACACATATACCTCCTTGGGAAACGAACTTTCTCTCATTTTATTTGATTAAGGGTCATTTGTGCACGGTTTTCCTAAACCGTCGTACTTAATACTTTCCACTATTTTGTGTTGCTTTGTTTTTCCTAAAATAAAGTATACATCAAATTGACTACAATCATTTTTGGCGCCGCTGCCGGGGAGGTGTGTTGTGCTTTAATTTGGAAGCTTTTGTTTTTGATATTATCCATAATAAGTATTTGTGTTAAGTGGAACTCCCTTAACACGTATTATCGGTTTTCTTGGTTTTTTCTTGTATAAATATTACTATATTGTATTAAGTATCACAATCAAAATACAATATCTCCAAAAGTGTGAAAACACAACCTTAATTGGGATTTGATCTCCTAATTATTGTATTCGAATCTCAAACAAAAAGAAAAGGAAAAAATAGATAAATACTTTCGTGAAGCTCGATTTTGAAAAATACAAACTATAAGGTGGGTATAAGGCGGGTATTATAAAATATACCCTAAGGAAAAAGGCTCTTAAGTGCTTCGCGCCGCCTCGTTTCCCCGCTTGCTTGTGAGTATTTTGAGATTGAAGGCTAATCGAGGGTTTTGCCGCCCAAAGTATTATTACGTATACTATATTTGCTTGGTTTTCTTTGTGATTAAACCCTCGTGAACAATTTGGTTTTCACCAAAGTTCTAAAGTCATTCGAAGACGTTCACTCCACGTGATCGTTTTCATTCCTTTGAGGCTTCTTTAATCAAGAGTTTGATTCGAGGAGAGATTTTGTAGATTGTTGTCTACGAAGATACATCAAAATCCAAAAAAATTAAATATCATCAAAAACACAAAAAAATTGAAAATCCACAAAACAACCAAAAAGAATCTTCTTTGCTCACCTCCCATTCTTCGTGAAGTTTATGATCACTCGTAATCAAGCTAAACGAGCTCGTAAACGTCTTCAAAAGCAAGCAAATCAAGGATCGTTGATTGTTGAAGAACCTCCAATTGTTGAACCTATTGTAGAACAAGAAGTCGTCATGGCTAATCGTACTATGATGGAGTTGCTACAAGCACCCACCGAGGGTTTTGGAGAGGCTATTGTGATTCCCGCCATCCTTGCGGAGAATTTCGAGATTAAGACAGGTTTAATGTCTATGTTGCAAGCAAACAAGTTTAGAGGTCACGAGAAAGACAACCCGCATTACCACATTAGGAATTTCAACCGTCTCACCGCCACTAGCAAGTTTAAAGATGTTCCACAATGCGCCATTAAGATGATGTTGTTTCCATATTCGTTGGATGGACCCGCAAAAATTTGGCTCGAGAAAGAACCGCCAAATTCGATTTTGACATGGGCCGATCTCGTTTCTAAGTTTGTGAACAAGTTTTTTCCACCATCTAAAACAACACACTTAAAAAAATGAGATTTCACGATTTGTGCAACGTAACAATGAAAGTTTTTCAATGGCATGGGAACGATTTAAAGAGATGTTACATGAATGTCCTCACCATGATTTTTCGGAATTGCATCAAGTGGATACTTTTTATAATGGGCTTAATGATCATGAACGAGATTATTTGAATGCCGCCGCGGGTGGTAATTTTTTGTGCAAGACGACAAATGAGGCTTTACAAATCATTGAAAATCGATCTAAGGTTTATAGCCCTCGTAACACACCGAGTGTTGCCAATATGGGTTCGTCATCTTCGTCACAATCGTCTCGTAGCATTAACGCCTTACATGATGAAGCTAATGAGGAAAATCGGTTTTTTGATAGATTTGCTAATCTAATGTCCCATTGGAAGGCTCAAGAAGCTTCCAATTCCGCTTCGGTTAAAGCGGTTGCTAAGAGTTGTTTATCTTGTGGGGGAGCTCATGATCTTTCCGAGTGCATTACCGCGGATGGTAACACTTCGAGTGCTTACGTAGCAACGGGAACTTATAACCAAAACGGCCAAGGTTCCCGCCAAAATCAAGCTCCACCAAACCAAAATGCTAACAATTATCGAAACAACAACCAAGGTAATTACCAAGGCAACACACGCAATTACAACAAAGGGAATTATCAAAGTGGGAATGGACAAATCTCTAATCAAAATCAAAACCGTGATTTTCAAAACACTACACAAGGTTTTCAAAATGCTCACACGAAAAATTTGCAAGGAGAATTTTTGGATTATGCAAAAGCAAATGATGCTAAATTTGATAATATGCAACGTGAGATGATTAGCTTAAGATCCGAGTTGAAAAACGAGCTTAAAAATGAACTTGCTAATGAACTTAAAACTCATGCAAACAAAATGGAAGGAAATGTCCAACGTCTTCAACAAAACCAACAAAAGATGGAATTAGGACAACATGAGATTAAGCAAGAGTTATTAAAAGCGGATGCTAGGCAATCTAAATTTGAGGACCGAATGGCTAAGATGTTTGAAGCTATCATGTGTAAGCCCTCTTCCTCGGGTGGTCTTCCTAGTGATACCATTAACAACCCGAGGGGAGAAATGAAGGTTGTTACTACACGAAGTGGTAAAACTTTCAAGGAACCAATCTCTCGTACAAGTACTTCTAAGGAGAAGGAAATCGAGAAAGAACCCGAGGTGATGGTCGAAAAGGAGCACATTACAATCTCACAAAGTACCGCTCAAACCACACCTACGGTTGAACCAATACCAATTGTGGAACCCGAGTTTCCAAGGCCGTTGCCTAATGACCAACCCACACCACCTTTACCCTACCCTTCGAGACGAAACAAAGAGAAAGCACAAGAAAGGAACAATTATCAATTTGAGCTATTTATGAAAATGTTTCGTGATCTACATTTTAACATAAGTTTTGCCGATGCTCTTATCATGATGCCTCGATTCGCCGCAAACTTCAAAAGTATGCTAAACAACAAAGAAAAGTTACAACAATCGTCTAGTTGTTCATCGGTTTTTCTTAGCCGCATACCACAAAAAGTCGGTGATCCCGGCAAATTTTTGATTCCGTGTGCTATTCAAGATATGGAGGAATGCTACGCCTTGGCCGATCTTGGCGCTAGTATTAATTTGATGCCTCTCGAGATTTTCAAATCGCTTTCGCTTCCGGCTCTTACTCCTTCGAACATGTCCATCGAGATGGCCGATCATTCTACGATCATGGCATGTGGAGTAGCCGAGGACGTTTTCGTTAAAGTCGGAAAGTTTTACTATCCCGTTGACTTTATCGTTGTAGACATTCCCATCGATCGAAAAGTTCCTCTCATTTTGGGTCGTTCATTTTTGGATACATCAAGAGCACTTATCGATGTTCATGCTCGAAAAATCACCCTTCGTTTCAATGAAGAAGAACTTGTCATCAATGCAACACAAAACTCCAATCTTTCTCATGTCTATTCTATTGCAACTTTAAACCATGGTGACTCGACCAATGTCAATTGCAAAGAATTTTCACCAAGAGTTTTAGGGAATGTCGCCAAAAACAATTTACCATTTCCTCCGCCGGTGGAGGATATGAGTGTAAAGCCTACAAAGAAGAAACCATCAATACTTGAATCGAAAAATCCTTCGCCTCACCTCGAACATTCATTCTTGAAAGGTGTTGATAAATTGCCGGTTTCTACGGAAGATCTTTCGGATGATGAATATGTAGACCCCGATGGGGAGGTTTTCTTCGTCGATAAACGTTTTGAGAACTTGCCACCACCCAAACCAAAACGGTTTCAAAATGTGAGAATTTTTAGTGTAACTAACATCGTCTTAGAAACACCAAATATTTTCGACATAATCAAAAAGGGTTTTCATAAAGAGAGTTTAAAAGATAACAAAGGAAAAGATCTTAAATGTGATTTAATTGATTTTTCTACAAATCTAACTCCGTCATCACCACGTGTTTTGAGTACTACAAACTCGTCTACTCATTTTGACGATGTTTTGTGTGGTTTTAGTATGGGGGAAGCCCCTTATGTTCCCTCATCCTTGTCCACCGAGGACGAGATATTCGATCCCGGAATTTCATGTAAAGGGAAATCTCGGTCTTCCACCGATGCAATAAATGGAAACTATATCTATTTGCTTGGTGCGAGTCTACCTCGAGTAGCTCAAACGTTTGTCTTACCAATTGTCTCACCCTTCTATTTCTCATCTATTTTCTTCAAACTCTTTGAGTTTATGGCACATGTTGAAGTGGCGTTAAATTGTTTTTCTAATGGAAACGAGAACGCCATTTTCGACCCCGGTATTTTGCATCATCTAAGGACTTAGTCCTTTATACCGGTTGCTTTTTGGGCCTTGTTTATCATGTAAGCCCCATTAAAAATTGACCACACCATGAATTTCCCTAAATGTTCACATTTTGAGGGGGATCGAGTCGAGCTCATGACTCGGTAATCAAAAATGAGGTGCCTCGTGGGGGAGATCCCATGCTTATCTTTTATATTCACTAATAAGGGGATTTGTACCCTTCCAACTCGTTGTCTCGTGGTTGTTTGTGATTGTGTTATCTAGATCATCATCATCTACGATTGAAGACTCTCGTGTTCGTTTACGTGAGCCTCCATCGTTCGTTTGAAGAAGTTTTTCACGATTCCATGACATATCCTTTATTGTTCTAACAATTATATTTTAGCATAATTAATAAACGGCTTTAGATATATTGTTGATCACCCTTTCCATGCTAGATCCTAAGCATTCGACTCTTCGTCTCTAGTATGGGGGTGCTCCACCTTTAGACTCGAAACATTGAGGACAATGTTTACTTTTAGTATGGGGGGGGTGAATAGATACTTGCTTTGCTACGCCCTCACGCTTTCCAACTTTCAATGTTTTGTTTTGCTAATAAGGCTAAAAATGGCCAAATTTTAAAATTTTTCTTAGTTTTCATAAGTGTTTTTAAGACACGAATGTATATTTTACGATGGGTAGAATAAGAGTTAATTTTTGACTTGATGGGCATTTGGAGCCATTTACATTCCTTAACCCGCTCAATTCAAGTTTTGCTAGACTTTTATATAGGGAGCTTTAAAACGCGAAAGTCTTAATTCATACGGGTTAAGAACAAGAACTTTTCGCAAGTTCCTATAATTGATTCTAGAAAGTCACTTATCAAGGGAACTTTAAAACGCATTCTCTAAACTTGAAAAAGTCCAAGAAAGTGCAAGATCCTATAGGTGGCTTGAAAACCCAAAACTTTGATTTGATATAGTCTTAATGAAAGCTAATCCAAATTTGGCTTAATTTTGACTTGCATGGCTAAGTATTCACGAGTCTCTTTAATTAGAGGTCTTTATATAGTGAAGAACGAGAAATGATAGAGTTAGACAAGTGATCATGCTAAACGTAGAACATGAAAATGTTCTTTCAAAAACTCATATGTTTTTAATTGTGGCTTTTTCTTCCCATAAGATCAATGCATTAGGAATAAATCATAATTGCAATAAGTAAGGTCGTACGATTTGAAAGGTTACTTAGCCTCTAGCGCAAGATCGTTTAAAAGTTGCTCGGGGTTGAATAGAGTTCATAGCCAAGGCATAACTTATTGAAGCGGGACGCGAAGATTGGCGATCATCCAAAAAGGCCCTAACAAGGCATGAGGAGCTCTATTTTTGCTAAAGATCCAAGATGATGTGAAGTATCATTATTCCTAAATCAATATGAAGGATCGAGACACACGACGAGAAGCAATTACTCCCCTAAAGAATGGAGAAAGTCTATCCAAAAAGACCCTAACAAGGTATGAGGATAAATATATCCAAGTCCGAAAAGGAGGCGGATCATTGTATATCAAAATCCAAAGTAAAGATTGAAGAAAAATGATGAAGTCGTGGTCCTATATGAAGAATCTCTCAAAAACGTCAAGTGAAGAAATTCCAAAATATGAAGAGAAGACCATAATTTCAAGAACGTCTTCCCAAGATTTGAAGTATGAAGTACATGCCAAATATCGGTCCGAGAAAGGTCTCAAATCGTGAAAAGAGTTATGCCAAGATATGAACTTAAGGAGATACACGAGAAGCCGTTTTAAAAGATTTTGTCCTTCGGCTAACTATTGATCAAATCGTGCTACTTTGCTTTCGGACTAATAACTACTTAAATAAGTTAATATAAATCACTTGTGATCCATGACAAATAGATAAAAAATGCTAGTAACCCATTTCCTTTTATAATAACTAGGATTGCGGGGAGAAAAAGTATTACACAATTTGGACGTATGAGTAGTGTTAGCATTGTGACTTGAACCAACAATGATCTTGTTTTTGCACTTAGCATGGAATGTATGACAATCAAGGATGACGAATTTTACTCTAAGGGACATTAACTTGTTTCTATTCTTTGACCCTAAAAGTCACCTTTTAGTGATGAAAATCATACATTATGTCTTTACACATCATCGTAGTATGTTGCAAGTCTTTTACTTTTCAATAAAGGTTAATAAAATTGAACTTTGGTGATGCTTAGATACTTTATTCTAGCATTGCGTGAGGGCACGGCAATGGCTTAGTATGGGGGAGTGATGAGATGGCATTTATACATGATCTCATCGTTCTTTTCGGGCTTTAAATGCATAAAAATGTCATAAAATACCATATATATGCTTGTGTTTGTTTACTTGTGTATTTTAGGTATGGATATCGTGAAAAAGACAAAAGATCACAAGATACAAGGAAAAACGGACACGAGAAACGAAGCCGTACAATGAACCGGGCCCTAATCATGGGTTTTTCAACAAAATACCCTTGAAGACTTGAAGACAAACAAGATTGATCCTCCAAGAATGAAGAAATGACACTTAAAACCCTTGTATATTGATAATTACAAGTTTGGTCCCTTAAGTTTGTCAAAATTGCAAAAAGGTCCTTCAACTTTGAAGAAATGACAAGATTGGTCCCTCAACAAAATCAATTTGTCAAATATGGTCCCTCATGAAGATTAAGAGACATTGAAGACCTTTGATGATCAATAAAGTCCAAAATCAGTCCCTGAATTATCCAAGAATGGCAAAAATGATCCTTGATAAACTTTGTGTGAAGTTTGGTGCCAAAAATGTCAAAAGGTGAAAGTTATTTACAAAGCAAAACGGGTTTTAGGGCTGAAAACCTTCAAATGCCAAAAAAATCAAAGGACAAGGACCAAAGATGTCAACTTGAAACATTCAAATCAAAACTGGCGCCTAACAACTCTTTTCCCCTAAATTCGGATCAAAGGAGTTACTGTACTCCTTTTACACCTCCAGTTTTCACATCAACTTAAACCTGGGTAAAAACCAATTAAACTTGCACACGCTTAATTCCCACACACACAAACCCATCCCACACCTAAAAACCCCAATCCCACCACTGTGGACCCTACCCCCAATTCCCCTTTCCACCAATCAGCATTCACCTTAGTCGCCAAGCATCATGACGTGTCCACAATCAAAGGATAATGTTTATTGCTTACTCACAACGCCAAAAGGAACGTCCAAGATCAAGTTTGGACAGCTCACCACTCAAACACGTCTAAGGGCATTTTGGAGAATTTCTACTGATTAGGGTTTTGTTTTTAAGATTCTAGATTGTTCATTTGAGTAGTATAAATAGAGGCATCAACCTGTGATGACCCTTTGTTCCAGTTTTCAAGCTTTGCACTTGTAATCCCTTTTTTATGAAATAAAAGTTTGGTTTTTGTTTTTAACAAGTATAATTCCTTTTTAGGTTTATAAAAAGTTGTGTGTTGTGTAAAAGCTTGATTCTGAGTTCCATCTTTAATTTGGTTAAGTAACTTTGATTTTCAAAGTTATTTAAAAGTTTCTGAAATTGAGATTATTTGGTATAATCTGTTTCAGGTTTTGTTGTTAAGAAGTTTGATGTGATTGGTTACTTAGTGTTTTGAAAACATATTAAGAAGGTTTGAAAAGTTTTTGGAAGGTTTTAAGAAGAAAGAAAAGTGAATCAGAAATATATATTATTGCTTGTATTTGTTCTTTTCCTTTGATTTGTCTTAAACAGGTGGAAGACCTGTTGTTGATCTTTGTTCAGCACCAACCCGGGTTGGTAGGAGGTGGTTATGCAACCACAAGGGCTTTGGATGTAAAGCCCTAAGGTATTCTCTATTTTCTCTTTGAAAATTTCAGAAAAAGTGATGTTCATGTGATTTGATTGATCTGCTGCTATAAGTGTGATAAGGTGTTGGATTTGTGTTCTTTTGAGTTGGAATACATGTTAGATGCTATAAGAACAGGTTTGATTAAGTTTGTAAGTGGTTTACTTTGTTAAATCTTGGTTTCAGTATTTAAAGTGGTGTTTGGATAAGCATTTTAGCAGGGTATTTGATTTGATTGTGCTTTTAAAAACGTGTTCAAGTTATTGGTGATAGTTAAGATAGGAGTTGTATCATTTGTGTACCAATTTGGTGAAGTTTTGAGCTAGTTTGTATGTTGAAAAAGTGAAACAAGTAGCTAAATCTGCATTACTCACTTTCTGCTTGAATTTCATGACAAAATGGTGCTAGCTCTTTGAATCTGTAAGTGTTAGGGTGATTTAAGGTTTGTTTTGGTTTGTATGCTGATTGGTGATTGTGTGTGCAAAAGCTTGAAGTCTAAATCTCACTAGTGTGCATATAATAAGCTTAAACAGTCCACAGACCTTCATTTTTACATCAGAAACTTGCTATGGCCATAATGTGCTTTTGATTGCTTATTTTTGCTTGCTAAGTGCTTAATCTTTGCTGTGCTTGACTCCTTGTGCTTCAATAAGCACAAGGGTGCCCCCTTGTCCAAGAACAACACCAAAGAAACACACCACCAAGCTCCTCTTGGTGGTTATTCAGTTGTGAAGCAAAACAGAAACAAGGCACAACTCACTTGTGTTCTTCATCATAAACTACACACATTTTTGATCTTCAACTTGTTTAAACTTGGCTAAAAAAGGAAGTTGGATTTGTGTTTATAAGCTCATTAAGTTGTCAGTTTGGTTAGGAATAAGAAAAAATAAAAAAGAAAATAAAAGCAAAACTTACCCGCAACAGGACTCGAACACCAGACCTCTCGTAGGAGGGTTAAGTGTCCTACCGTTGATCTAGATAAGCTTTTTACGTTTATGTTTGTTTTCAAACTTTATTTAAAACGTTTTTCATTTCTAGCTTAAATATAAAGCCGTAGCTTATTTTCTCCCTTTTCAGCTTATTTGCTCTTCGTTTTTGCTTATTTTCATTTTTCCTAGGATCATAGTAGTAATTAAGACTTTTCTAGCTAATTTTTATATTTTTCCTTTTATTTAATTATTTTCTAGGATTTATTTATTACCCGTATTTTAATAAATCAATAAAAAATAGAAAAAAGATTTTTAATTTTTAGGAAAAATAATTTTTAGTTTTTAAAATAATATTTTGAGGTTTACAGCTTATTAGGTTTTCATTTTGGCTTATTTTTAATTTTATAAGATTTTAGGATTTTTTAGCAACTTTAAACATTTTTATAAAATTATTAAAAAGGTTTTAGGAGCTCTAATTTGTGTTTTTCTCTTAGTTAGAATATTTAGGATTTTTGAGAATTTTTTAGAATTTATTTTAGAAACTTTTTATTTTTAGCATTATTTTAATATTATTTTATTATTAAAATTTCAAAGTTTTATTTTTCTTTATTTTTCATTTTTCCTAGATTCTTTAGCATTAATTAGGACTTTTCCCATTTTTAGAATATATTTTTATAGCTTTTAGATTTATTTTGATAATTATTTTAAGTTTAATTAGTTTTTAATCATTTTAAATCATTTTTAGAGTTTTAAAAATAGTTTTAATAGCTTTTAATTTTTAGAAAATTACTTTTTAGTCTTCTAATAATATAAGTTAAGTAATTATTCAATAAAATCATATTTTAGACATTTGAATTAGTTATATTTAATTTTAGGGCTTTAATTAGCATTTAAAATTAAATATTTAATTAATAAAAGGTTTTAAAATATCTTTGTTGGATTTTTATCTTTGTTTATATTATTTAAGATTTGTTTTTAGCCTTTTTTATATTTTGTTTTTGGTTTTAGTATAATTTTTAATTTGGGTAGTTTTTCACGGCTTTACGTTTACGTCTTTTTCGTCGTAGTTTAATTTTAGCATATCCGTCTTTTCATCCTCTCATCCCCATTCTTCTCAATATTAATCTCAAATAACTACAAATTAATTCACACACATATACCTCCTTGGGAAACGAACTTTCTCTCTTTTTAAGTGATTGGGTCATTAACACTTGATTTTTCTTAAAGTCATTTGTTCGATACTTTCCGCTATTTACGCTCTTTTCCTAAAGAGTAGTAAAACTCTACAATCACCTGCTGATTTCGTTGTCGTCGACTACGAGATGGACCCCCGTGTGCCACTAATTGTTGGTCGTCCATTCTTGAGGACCGGTCGCACTCTCATCGATGTTGAAGCTGGTGAGCTTATTATGAGAGTGGGTGACGATAAAGTAGTCTTCAACATGGGAAAGCTTTCGAAACAGCCTTATTCATACGAGAGTATTAATTGTATTGACGTTCTTGATGAGGCTTGTGAAGAACATTTCAAAGATGCTTGTAAAAATATTCCTACCTCTCTTCCCCATGTTGAGACCGTTTCCTCTATCGACTCATCACTATCTCTATTTGGAGAAAGTGATTTCCTTTGGAAAGATCTGGAAGCCACCATAAGAGATGTGAATTTAAACAATGACGATTCTACCACCAATTGGGATGAAGATCTCAGTTTCATTGCTAACCTCCTCAAAGAAGACAATCCTTCCCCTCCATCTCCCACTGTTATTGCTATTGATACTCCGACTTCGAATACGCCTCCCGTCGACAATCCTCCGGATCTAGAACTTAAGGAGTTGCCGCCCCATCTTGAGTATGTATTTCTTGAAGAAGAGAAGAAGTCGCCAGTCATCATTGCTAAGGATTTGAAGGATGAAGAGAAAGCCCGACTTGTCGCCGTGTTGAAAGATCATAAGAAGGCTATTGCTTGGAAGATTTCGGATATTCGTGGAATTGATCCTCACTTCTGCACACACAAAATTCTCATGGAGGACGACTTTAAGCCCACAATTCAAAGCCAACGAAGGGTGAATCCAAAAATCCATGAAGTCATCAAAACAGAAGTTATCAAACTTCTTGATGCGGGTATGATTTACCCTATTTCGGATTCACCATGGGTTAGTCCAATCCATTGTGTGCCCAAGAAGGGCGGAATAACCGTTGTTCCCAATGAACACAACGAGTTGATTTCCACTCGTCTCGTTACTGGGTGGAGAGTTTGTATAGACTACCGCAAACTCAATGATGCCACGAGAAAGGATCATTTCCCTCTACCTTTTATGGACCAAATGCTTGAACGTTTAGCCGGTAATGAATATTACTGCTTTCTTGATGGTTTCTCGGGTTATTTCCAAATACCCATCGATCCCCAAGATCAAGAGAAGACGACATTCACTTGTCCCTATGGCACATTTGCTTACAAGAGAATGCCTTTTGGCTTATGTAATGCGCCCGGGACTTTCCAAAGGTGCATGTTAGCTATCTTCCATGACATGGTTGAACAAACCATGGAAGTCTTCATGGATGATTTCTCGGTCTTCAGGGATTCTTTCTCTTCTTGCCTTGCCAATTTGGAACGTATGCTCAAGCGGTGCGAAGACACTCGCCTAGTTTTGAATTGGGAAAAATGCCATTTTATGGTAAAAGAAGGCATCGTGCTGGGACATAAAATTTCCAAAGCCGGTCTTGAAGTAGACCGTGCTAAAGTCGATGTTATCGCAAAGTTGCCTCCACCTTCAACCGTGAGGGGTGTGAGAAGTTTCCTGGGTCATGCAGGCTTCTACCATCGATTCATCAAAGATTTTTATCAAATTGCTCGCCCGATGACCCACCTCTTGGAAAAAGATACTCCTTTTATCTTTTACGAAGAGTGCCTTGAAGCCTTCAACTCGCTTAAGGATAAGCTAACTAAGGCACCCGTCTTGGTTACCCCTAATTGGGAGCTTCCCTTTGAGTTGATGTGCTATGCTAGTGATTTTGCTATTGGAGCGGTTCTTGGACAAAGAGTGAACAAACACTTCCAACCGATCCATTACGCTAGCAAGACAATGACGGGGGCACAATTTCATTATACGACAACCGAAAAAGAGCTTTTAGCTGTTGTCTATGCTTTTGAAAAATTTCGCCCCTATCTTGTCCTTTCTACTACAATCGTGTATACCGATCATTCCGCGCTGAAGTACTTGTTGACAAAGCAAGATTCCAAACCAAGACTTCTTCGCTGGGTTTTGCTGCTCCAGGAATTTAAAATCGAAATTCGCGATAAAAAAGGAGCTGAAAACCTAGCCGCGGATCATCTCAGCAGACTTGAGGATCCTTACCAAGGGGATCATCCGACCAAAGAAATCAATGATTCTTTTCCCTTGGAGACCTTAATGTCTATAAACTCGAAGCCGAATGAAACCCCGTGGTTTGCGGACTTTGCAAACTAGTTGGCGGGTGGAATTCTCAAGGAAGGGTTGACGTCCCAACAAAAGAAAAAGTTCTTCACCGACATTAAGACTTAATTTTGGGACGACCCTTACCTATTCAAACAATGTGCCGATCTGATTATCCGTCGATGTGTTGATGGACCGGCAGCGTCCGACATCCTTGATGCTTGCCACAAAGGACCCACCGGTGGTCACTTTGGTCCCAACTACACCGCCAAAAAAGTGTTTGATTCGGGATTTTATTGGCCCTCCATATATCGTGACGCTCACGATATGGTTAAAAGATGTGATGTTTGCCAAAAACAAGGCACGATCACACATAAAGACGAGATGCCTCAGAATTTCATTCAAGAGTGTGAAATCTTTGATGTTTGGGGTATCGACTTTATGGGGCCATTCCCTTCTTCTAAAGGAAACAAATACATCCTTGTAGCCGTTGACTACATTTCAAAGTGGGTTGAAGCCAAAGGTTTACCTACTAATGACGCAAGGGTGGTTTGTAACTTTTTGAAAGCTCTTTTCGCTAGATTCGGTGTGCCTCGTGCCATTATTAGTGATCGTAGGACTCATTTCTGCAATGACCAATTTGCTAGAGTCATGGCTAAGTACGGTGTAAATCATCGTCTTTCCACAGCCTACCACCCACAAACTAATGGCCAGGCTGAAATATCCAACCGAGGACTTAAGCAAATTCTGGAAAGAACCGTGGGAGAGCATCGTGCCTCATGGGCTGATAAACTTGATGATGCTTTGTGGGCTTTCCGTACTGCTTACAAGACCCCGATCGGCTATACGCCTTATCGTCTTGTGTACGGGAAAGCGTGCCACCTCCCCATTGAGTTGGAGCACAAGGCTTACTGGGCCTTGAAGTGGGCTAATTTTGATATAAACAAAGCCGGTGACCTACGCAAGATCCAACTCAATGAGTTGAATGAACTCCGTAATGAGGCTTATGAAAATTCTTTAATCTATAAGGAAAGGACTAAGCTCATTCACGACTCTAAGATTAGAAACCGAGAGTTCCATGTTGGAGACAAAGTCTTACTTTTTAACTCTCGGTTGAAAATCTTCTCGGGAAAGCTCAAATCTCGTTGGTCCGGCCCATTCACCATTGCCCAAATTTTTCCATATGGTACTCTCGAGCTCGCTCAACCTAATGGACCAAATTTTAAGGTGAATGGCCAACGAGTGAAGTTGTACTTTGGTGAGGACACCTCTCAGGAGGTGATTCCATCCCTCACCACGTTCCCCATGAACTAATTTTGGGTCGAGTCAGGCTCGTGACTCGGTTATCAAAAACAAGCGCTCCTCGGGAGGCAACCCGAGTATCTATCTTTTTATGTTTTAATCCCCTAAGTGTAGGGGGGACTTCTATACGTGTTTGTTTTTGTGTGGTGATGTGATTACAGGGATAAGTGCACTCTTGGAATCTTTGAAGAACCGTGCTCCCGTGTTATCCGAAATCCGGTTCTATCTCTCAACTATCGTGATTTAATTTTCTTCATACTCACATTTGAAATTGATCACTTTAGTCGTCTCTTCCTTAACTTGAGTTAACCACCGTGCACAATGTCATAAGTATAGGGGAGACTTTTCCCACATGCTTAAACATTGAGGACAATGTTTATCCTAAGTGTAGGGGGACTTCTATCGAAGTTTTAAGTGGACTTTTCCATGAAAATGCCTTCATTTAACCGGAAAATCATGTTTTTCAACATTTTTCAAATTTTTTATTAACTTTGGCCAATTAGTCGTAATTTTTAAATTTTTATCGTTGCTTTCATATGTATATATCCCGCAATAAAGTCAAAAATATTAATAAAGTGGTGTAGCTAGTTTAGAAATCTTTGACATATTAGGCCCGTTGCGTTTATTTTGACTCAACCCGAATAGACTTATCCAAGTTTATTCTAGCTAGTATCCTTAACCATGTAGACCTTAATTGGTTTATTTGGCTAAGTATCCACGAGTCTCATTACTTGAGATTTTAAATTGTGGAGGACGAGAAATGATAGAGTCAATTATAAGTCGGTATTCTTGCACAAACTCACTTGGTGTAATTATTTGCCTATTCTCCCATCACTTGCTAATAAATTATCTGCAATAAGTAAGGTCGTACGATTTGAAAGGTTACTTAGCTTCTAGCCCAAGATCGTTTAAAAGTTGCTCGGTAATGATAAGAGTTCATAGCCAAGGCATAACTTATGAAGCGGGGCGCGAAGATTGGCGAGTCTGAAAAGGCCCTAACAAGGCATGAGGATTCAATTTTATTGCTAAAGATCCAAAGTGATGTGAAAAGCATTATTCCTAAAATCAATATGAAGGATCAAGACTCACGACGAAAAGCAATCAACTCCCATAAATATCATGGAGAAGTCTATCCGAAAAGACCCTAACAAGGTATGAGGATAAATAGATCCAAGTCCGAAAAGGAGGCGGATCGTTGTATCTCAAAATCCCAATTAGAGATTGAAGAAATAATCATGAAGTCGTGGTCAACAAAGTTGGAGTACCCCTCAAAAGTCTCCAAGTGAAGAAACTCTATTATGATGAGAAGACCATTATCTCAAGAATGTCTCTCGAAGATATGAAGTATGAAGTACATGCCAAATATCGGCCCGAGAAAGGTCTTAAATCGTGAACCGAGTTATGCCAAGATATGAACTTTTTGATATCCCGAGAAGCAGTTTTAAGAGATTTTGTCCTTTAGCTAACTATTGATCAAATCGTCCTACTTTGCTTTCAGCCTAAATAAACTATCGAAATAAGTCCAAAAATGCATCTTCATGATCATTCTAAGACAAAAAAAAATATAAGAGATACACCTAAGAATAAGGGAGTTTAAGCATTTAATTAAGCCATGTGTGTAAGTGTTTGAATTGCTAACTTATAATAACAATGATCTCGTTTTTAAGCTTAGTTTGGGGAACGTGAAACTTGAGGGTGATAAATCTTCGCAGCACCAAAGCCCTAATGTAAGTCATTGATCCCTTTGCAAGTTATTTCCATGTAGCTATTTTCAAGTGAAAATGGTTTTCTATCCTTTTGTTTCCTTTAAAGTTTGAATTTCTTTTAGTACTTTAAATTTTTATTTAATATTATTTGAATAAGGCCAAGGTTGATTAATTATGAGAAAAGTGTTAAATTGCTTTATCACTAAGCATTGCATGAGGGCATGGCCATGGTTAAGTGTAGGGGATTTGATAGGTGTGTAAACACCCATCCTTTTACCACTTAATTCTGGCTAAAACGAGACCAAAACACGTATTTAATATCATTTGTTTGGAATTATGCGTGGTTTTTGTGTTTGTTGTATTTTCAGAGCCAACCGGATGAATATTAAAGAAAACATGGGATTGCACGGGTTTTACCGAAGAAAAGGACTCAAGATAAAGTCTACTGTCCAAGAGATGCAAAAGATTTGAAGTCACTGGGCCTATTTGACGATTTATCGAAGAAAAGGACCAAAGACGGAAGATTTACATAAGTCGAAGAAACTCAAGTCTATTAAACGAAGAAATTAAAAGACGAGTTGAATTTAATCGACGACAAATCCCGAATCAGAATCGAAAACGGAAACTTTTCTGAAAAGACGAAAAGACAAGAAGAACGGGAGAAAGCCCACTCACCAACCAAAAGACAAGCCTATAAATAGGCCACCCCTCACACATTTTAGGCAGTTAGTTTTAGTTTTCTTTCTCCCCACTTTTCTCCCTTTTTAGTTCGTTTCATCACCATCACCATTAGGGTGATTGGTGATTTTAATCTTTGTTTTTCCAATCTTGTTGTTTTAATCTTTGTTTGATCTTGTTAAAACATTAATCATTCAATACAAGTTCTTTGTTTAATCTTTCCATTTCATCTTGTTCATCATCATCTTTATCCTCAAGTTCTTAAGTTTTTTATTTTCTTGATTTGATCTTCAAAAGTTGTTGGGATTTGTGTTTTTGTTGATGGGATTTATAGTTTATGGTTAGTAGATGCTTAGTGATTAGTTTATTTAAGTTTTTGGTGAAAAACTTGGTGATTTTTGGATTAAAATCGATTTTCCTTGTTCTTCGGTATTGTTACTGTTCTGGGTTTCCCAGACTTCCGAACGAAGCAAAACTTCCGAACGAAGCAAAACTTCCGAACGAAGCAAAACTTCCGAATGAACACCAAAGTTCCGGATGAGTCACAATCTTCCGAATGAACCAAAGTTCCGGATGAAGTAAAAAGTTCCGAATGAATTAGAAACTTCCGAATGAGCACTAAGTTCCGAATGAATTAGAAACTTCCGAATGAGCACTAAAGTTCCGAATGAAGGCAAAGTTCCGGATGAGTACTTAAGTTCCGAATCAACCTCTTTGTCAAAAGTTCCGAATGAACCTAAAGTTCCGAATGAAGGGTAAGTTCCGGACGAACCAAAGTTCCGAATGAAGGTTAAAACTTCCGAATGAAGGTTAAAACTTCCGAATCAATTTTCTGTTAGTGTTACTGTTTTACTGTTTATCTGTTTCTTTACTTTTATTTCACGATTTATATTTTATACTTCAACTTTAACTTTAATTTTAATTTTAATTTTAATCTTAATTTCAATTTTAATTCAAATCTTTATTAATTGTCATTAAAGTAATTGTATTTGATTTAAATTTTCATTTAAACTTTTTATTAGATTAGAAAACCAAACCCTTTTATTTAGTAACCAAGAACAATCATTCCACTTAAGGCCGAGATCAATTCGAGAGGACTGTGAGAGAATTAGAACCCATTGCAAAACCTTGTATCAGTAGATCAAGCTAAGGTAGACGTCATCGCCAAATTACCTCATCCCAAAACCGTTAAGGGAGTTAGGAGTTTCTTAGGCCACGCGGGCTTTTATCGTCGATTCATCAAGGATTTTTCAAAGATCTCTCGACCTATTACACATCTCCTTGAAAAAGATGCACGTTTTGTCTTTGACGAAGATTGTGTACGAGCCTTTGAAATCCTTAAGAGGAAACATATCGAAGCTCCCATTCTTGTTGCTCCCAATTGGAACCTCCCCTTTGAGCTCATGTGTGATGCTAGTGACTACGCTAATGGGGCCGTATTGGGGCAACGTCATGAAAAACACTTCTTGCCTCCACTATGATAGCAAGACGATGACCAAGGCTCAACTAAAATACACTAAAACGGAGAAGGAATTCCTTGCCGTGGTGTATGCATTTGAGAAATTCCGACCTTATCTCGTCTTGACTAAATGCATAGTGTATACGGATCATTCGGCTATCAAGTATCTTATGGCTAAGCAAGATGCAAAGCCAAGATTACTTCGTTGGATTCTACTCCTTCAAGAATTTGATCACAAAATCGTTGACAAAAAAGGAGCCGAGAATCTAGCGGCCGATCATCTTTCTCGTTTGGAAGATCCTCACCAAAGTGTTTACGAGCCCAAGGAAATCACCGAAACATTTCCGCTCGAGACACTTGGTGTAGTGAATTCTAAGCTTGATTCTTCTACCCCATGGTTTGCGGACATCGCAAATTACCATGCGGGCAACTTCATCATCAAGGGCATGACGACTCAAGAAAAACGAAAGTTCTTTCGTGACGTCAAGTTCTATTTTTGGAACGAACCTTACTTGTTTCGAACTTGTGTGGATCAAATTATTCGGCGTTGTGTCTTTGGTACCGAAGCTTCTAACATCCTTAGAGCTTGTCACGAGGGACACACAGGTGGTAACCACGGTGCTAATATTACGGCTAAGAAGGTTTTTGATGCCGGTTTCTTTTGGCCTACTATTTACCGAGATGCACATGCACTTGTGAAGTCATGTGACTCATGCCAACGACAAGGAAAAGCCTCACAAAACGATGAAATGCCACAAAATATCATCTAAGTGTGTGAGATCTTTGACGTTTGGGGCATTGACTTTATGGGGCCGTTCCCATCATCTCATGGTAACAAGTATATCCTTGTCGCCTTGACTACCTATCTAAGTGGGTGGAAGCTAAGGCTTTGCCTACGAACGATGCTCGTGTGGTAGTCAAGTTTTTGAAAAGCTTGTTTTCTTGGTTTGGAACCCCTCGTGCGATCATAAGCGATCATGGAACCCATTTTTGTAACGACCAATTCGAAAGGGTCCTAAGGAAATATGGGGTTACACATCGTCTTTCTACGAATTATCACCCACAAACGAGTGGGCAAGTCGAGGTTTCAAACCGAGCTTTGAAGAGGATCTTGGAGAGATCTATTGGGGAAAACCGACAATCTTGGTCGGATAAGTTGGACGATGCTTTATGGGCCTTTAGGACCGCTCATAAGACGCCCATCGGGTGCACTCCCTATAAGCTTGTGTATGGGAAGAATTGTCACTTGCCAATTGAACTTGAACACAAAGCTTATTGGGCCCTTAAGCATTGTAATGATGATATGGAGACCGCGGGAAAACACCGGAAAATGCAATTAAATGAATTGGATGAATTAAGGGACATTGCTTATGAAAATTCATTGACTTATAAAGAAAAGACTAAAAAGTTTCATGATTCAAAAATTAAAAACCGGGTTTTTAACATTGGAGATCAAGTGTTGCTTTTTAACTCACGATTGAAAATCTTTTCTGGTAAGTTGAAATCCCGTTGGTCCGGTCCATTCACCGTGACTCAAGTTTTTCCATATGGGACCATCGAGCTAGCTCAAAATGATGGCCCCAATTTCAAGGTGAATGGACATAGGTTGAAGCACTACTTTGGCGGGGAAGTTCCATCCTTGAACTACCTCGACCAAATCACCTTCCCCAATGATAATTAGTATTGAGGGGATCGAGTCGAGCTCATGACTTGGTAATCAAAAACGAGGTGCCTCGTGGGGAAGTCCCATGCTTATCCTATGTATATATTATCGCTTTCTAATGTAGTAACGTGTGAGGATTTGTGCCCTTCCAACCTTTTTTCCGTGGTTGTTAGTGAATTGTGGATTTTAGATGATCATGATCTTCACGATTGGAGCCTCTCGTGTTCGTTTTATGGGAGCACTCGATCGTTTGCTTTGAAAAATTTCTCAATATCCATGATATATCCTTTTATGTTCTAACCTTTGGTTTATAGCACACTTCATAGACGACTTTAAATTTAACGGTTACACCCTTTCCATGCTTGATTAAGCATTCGACTACGTCTCTAGTATGGGGGTGTTTGCACCCTTAGACTCGAAACATTGAGGACAATGTTTAACTTTAGTATGGGGGGGGGGGTGAGTAGATACTTGCCTTGCCAAACCTTCACGCTTTCTAAAGTTTATCTTTTTGTTTATCGTTTTGTTGCAAAATAAGGCTAAAAATGGCCAAATTCTAAATTTTTTCTCATGTTTTATAACTGTTTGAAGACACGAATGTAGGTTTTCCGATGGCGAGAATAAGAGTAATTTTTGACTCGACCGTGCGTGTTGAGCACTTAGCTTCGATTCCTTAACTTTTATATTAGGCTAAGTCTCTTAAATGACGAGAAATGATAGAGTTAATTATAAGTTACTATGCTAAACGTAGAGTACTCGTATTCTTTCAAAAACTCATGTGTTCTCGTTGTTTGCTTATTCTCCCTTCGATTGTAAATATTTTTTTCTTAATAAATATTGACTTAGCGGTTTAGTCTTGATTGTTGGTTTCTAGTCTTTTCTAGTAGCTTCCATGTAATTAAATTGGGAAGACATTAAGGTATCGCCAGCGTCACGGTTTTGAAGTATTGGCAACCCGAATAATCGAAAGCTTCACCTAATAATAAGATTTCAAGTGCTCACCTAAATTAGGCACACAATTTGAAGCTCACAAGGCCGAAAAATCTATGCAAAATTGAAAGTGAATCAAGCCTTAATCTTTGAAGCTTTAAAGATCCAAAATTCGCCTTAGCGTGAGGATATACGTCTTTGGCCATAATAAAACCACCGATGAGGCGGATAATAAAAGGCAAGGCAAGACCGAAGTCATAATAAAAGCTTCATGGCGAAGTTGAATAAAAGATGGAGGTATACCTATGATAATAAGGCCCTTCCGTTAGGGGGCGTATAAAAGTCTTGGTAATAAGTCTCATGTTTAAAACCGTTATAAAACCGTGTTTATCTATACTTCTTGTTGACTTAATTTTTTGACATCGTTGTCTATTAGGAGGAGTTATTAATTCGATGGTCTTGGTTACACCGTTAGGACTCTATTTTTAGACCTAAATCTCTATTATCGCATAAGTCAAACAATTAATCCTCGTGAAACATTCAAGATAAAATAAAATATAATAGATACAACTTAGGAAAATGGGAGGATAAGTACGTGATTAGGGCATATGAGTAGTTTTAGCATTACTAACTTATAATGACAATGATCTCGTTGCACGCTTAGCAGAGTTGTGGTGAAAATCGAGGACGATGAAATTATTTCTAATGAAGCATTCACGTGTTCTTATTCTATGAACCTAAACGTCCCATTTTGCGATGAAAATCATACATTATGTCTAAAACGCAAGTAGAAGTAATAGTAGTAGTGTAGCTAGTTTATCATTCAATTAAAGTGAATAAAAATGAATTTTGGAGGTGCTACGATACTTTATTCTAGCATTGCGTAAGGGCACGACAATGGTTTAGTATGGGGGAGTGATGAGACTGCTTTTATACATAGTCTCATCGTCCAAAACGGGCTTTAATTGCATTAAATATCATGAAAATGGCCAAATATATGCTTGTGTTTGTTACTTGTGTATTTTAGGTATGGATATTGAGAAAATGACAAAAGATCACAAGAAACATGCAAAAACGAACACGGGAAACGAAGCCGCACAATGAACCAAGCCCTAATGAAGATTTTCCAAGAAAAAACCCTTGAATATTTGAAGATTATGCAAGAAGGGTCCTCCAATATTGAATAATTGACACTTTAAACCCTTGTATATTCATAATTACAAGTTTGGTCCTTAAAGTTAGTCAAATTTACAAAAAGGGCCCTCTACTTTGAAGAATTGGCAAGAATGGTCCCTCAACAATCATGACTTGTCAATATTAGTCCTCCAAAAAGTCAATCATACAAGTCAAGACCATAATCTATGAAGAAAATGCCAAAAAAACCCTTCAAGAATCAACAAATGGCAAGAAATACCCCTGAAAATACTTTGGAAAAGTATTTGGCGCAAAAGTATGAAAAATAAAACTTCAAATACAAAGGAATCTACATTTGGCTTGTTTGAACATGAAGTGAAAAGAGAAAGGAAGAAAAGGGGCAAAAATGGGCAGACAACCATAGTTCCCTAGACCACTCACACCTTGCCACGTGCCCCACTATCCCATTTCAACCAATCACAATCCATCCTGCCTCCACCTCACCATCCACTAACCGTTTATTATTAATTAACTTTTCAAATGTTAATTAATAATATAAACACGCGCTAAACATCTTTTAAACCTAAAACAAAGATCAAAATAGTTGTTCTTCATGTTCTTCACAAGTTTGGGCATTTGTTATTTACTAAGAATTAAACACTAATCTCTTCCAGATTAGTGATTAAGGTGTCCCTAAACACATCCCAACTTTGAAAACCCTTGCCACATCATCACCTTGGTCACATGATAAACCCTCATACATGGTTTTTGAAGAAAAGGCCAAAACTTGCCAGCCATCCAACGTACAAGATTCCGGCTTACATCCTAAGCTCCTTGTGAGCCTTTGATCACTTCCACATGGTTGACAACTCACACAAACGCCAAATTCAGTCACATGATCAAGCAAAATGCCAAAATCCTCAAGGGCATTTTTGGGACTTCAAGCAACTAGGGTTTTATGTTTTTATGCATTGTAGTAGTTCATTGTAGCCTATAAAAGGCATAACACTCTTTCTGTAAATCCTTGTTCATTGTTTAATGAAAAGTGTTTGAATTTTGTGAAGAAAAGTCAAGTGCCAATCTCTTATTCTGTTTGTTTATGTTACATGTTTGCTAAAAGTAAATCTCAAAATGTTCTCTTAAGCTTTGTGCAAGAAATTGCTCAAAGTCCTAAAAACTTGATATTTTGCTAAGTCCTTGGTACACCTTGGAATTCTTGGGCTATAAGTGGATCATAGCATCCTGATATTGAGTTATTAAGGTGTTGTGAGGCTTATAACTTGGGGATAATCAAGTGTGGGGTATAAGGGTTACATTAATCAAGGATTTGTCACCTTCCAGTTTATTATTTTTTGCTTCTAACTTTGTTCCATCTTAGCAGCTTGATATTGGAAGCCTGTGCTTGTTTTTGCTAGCACATCAGCTCAAACATACGTGGGTGTGGATGTACATCCATGAGGTTTGAACACTTAATCTCAAAATCTGTCAAAAATTTGGATATTTGTGATATTTGAGTTCTGCTTGTGTATGTGTTGTTCTTGGGCTCCAAATCTTGTTGTTTCTCTTTAAGTTTGATATTTTGATGCTTATGTATGCATGTGTTAACCTAAATCCAACTTTTGATTTGAAAATCTTGATTTGAAAATATAAAGGGGTGTCTGGGTCAACTGCATATTGAAGTTATTGTGTTATTGGTTAAGTGTTTGTCATTGTATGCTAGTGGTTCTTGTTTAAGAAGTGCAATAGAGTGAATATCTACAAGTTGTATGCTTTTGAACACCTAAATCAAACATATGCTTATAAAATCTTGATTAAGTGATATTTTGGACTATGATTTGGTGCACACCTAGTTCTAGGCTTAGACTTAGGATAAAAAGTGATAAATCATATCCAACATAACCTGTTAAGAAGATTTAAGTGTTTGAATTTGGCTGTGTGGTCAAGTATATCAGCAAGTGTTCATAACTGCATGTTCTTAGTTCATCAGTAACTTTTGTATGCTTGAATCTTGATCTAGATTTTGAATCAATGCATGAAACCTGTTAGAATTTGTTCATTTGAATTTATTATAGCTTGTGTATGCATTTGGTAAAGTTTGGCTAGCTGATTTTTGCTAAAACTGCTTATTGAGTGAAATCTGCTTATTGTTCATATCTGGTGCTTATCTGGTGATAAATTGAATTAACTGCACTGATTGGCTGATTGGAAGTGTGATATTTTTGTTGTTCTTGACTCCTTGTGATCCACTGATTACAAGGATGCCTTGTTTGTAACTTGAATCCAACAAAAAGTCATATAAGACAAAAAGTCAAGAAAGTCAAGCAGGGGGAAAAGTTCCCACTGCTCAACCACCAAAACTAGCCCCTGATAGTGTAATTTGTCATTCAACTTATTCATAAGCCAATTTGGCTTATCCAGACTTGCAACAACTTACTTTTTGTGATAGATCTTCCTCATTTGACCCATTTATTTGATCGGGAGCTTATTAGACTTTGACTTTGACTTTTTACTAGGAAACTCATTAAGGTGACTTTTAAACAAGTGCCTATCTGCTTATTCTGGCCTATTGCTTGTGCTTATTTGAAAACTTTTTGATTATTTTGCTTAGTGATGTCATTTAAAAGCTTTTGAAGTTGAATCAGCACTTGAGGTGGTCTAGAACTCAAAAACGACTATTTTTTCATTTTGTGAAGAGAGTCTTGGTTTATTTCAGGCTTATTTCTTGTGCTTTTTCCAATTTTCTTTTTACAGATCTCTTAAGTAACTCAAAAGAAGCTTGTGTGTCAAATTCTAGCTTATGGCATCAGCTTATAGCTTAATGGGCCAAAAATCCCATTAAGAATAAGCTGCTTTGAAATTAGATAGCTTAAACACATTTTAAGCTTTTGGGCCTTCAGAGTTTTTTTCTTAAAATCAAATTTTAAGTCAGATAGGAGCTTTTGGGCTTATTTGGACAACATTTTTCTTATTGGGCCAATTTGAGCCCATTAAGGGGTCTGTTTGGACTTTTAGCCCATTTCTAGGCCCAATAGGGGTATTTCTGTAATTTCAATTTCATTTCTGTATTATTTAGGTTAAAATAAACTAGTTTGCAACTTTTTAGAATTTTTTATAAATTTTTGATTTCTATTAATATTTTATTATTATTTTATTATTAAAAATTAAAATTTAGATTTTTCAAAGTTTTTCATTTTTCTTAGATCAAATACATTAAGTTAGGAATTTTACAATTTTTAGAATAATTTTATTGTCATTAGATTAAGTTTTAGAATTATTTTAAGTTTTAATAGTTTTTAATTGTTTTTAAATAGTTTTTATTAACTTTAAAATTTTCAAAAATAGTTTTAAATTTAGGTAAGGTTTTTTAGAGGTTTACAATTGAAAAAATCTGATTTTGGGCTTTTTGTTAATTAAATTGATTTTTTGGGCTTTAATTAGCATTAAAAAATTATTATTTAATTAAATAAAAGGTTTTAATTTTGTCACTTTTTACGGTTTGACGTGTACGACTATTCGTCTTAGTTTAATTTATAATCGTAACCGTCATTCTCTTCTAATCTCTTTTCTTCTTTTCATTTCTCATAAATATAATCACAAACCATTAATCATTTCTCTACACAACACACTTGCCTCCTTGGGAAACGAACTTGAACTTAATTGGTCATTAGTGCTTGGTTTTCCTAAACCAACACTTAATACTTTCCCTATTTTGCTCTCTTTCCCTAAAGAGTAGTAAAAACACTACATCAGTTTACGTGTCCATATGGAACGTTTTCCTATCGTAGGATGCCATTCGGACTTTGCAATGCACCGGGAACCTTTCAAAGGTGCATGATGGCTATTTTTCATGACATGATCGAGAAGACGATGGAAGTCTTTATGGATGATTTTTACGTGTTTGGTTGTTCGTTCACTTCGTGTTTGTCGAATCTTGAGAAAATGTTAAAACGTTGTGAGGAAACCAACCTTGTGCTAAATTGGGAAAAATGTCATTTTATGGTTAAGGAAAGAATCGTCTTAGGGCACAAGGTTTCGAAAGCGGGGATTGAGGTAGACAAGCTAAGGTAGACGTCATCGCCAAATTACCTCATCCCAAACCGTCAAGGGGGTTAGGAGTTTCCTAGGCCACGCGGGCTTTTATCGTCGATTCATCAAGGATTTTTCAAAGATTTCTCGACCTATTACACATCTCCTCGAAAAAGTTGCTCCTTTTGTCTTTAACAAAGATTGTGTACGAGCCTTTGAAATCCTTAAAAGGAAACTTACCGAAGCTCCCATTCTTGTTGCTCCCAATTGGAACCTCCCCTTTGAGCTCATGTGTGATGCTAGTGACTACGCTATTGGGGCCGTATTGGGGCAACGTCATGAAAAGCACTTCTTGCCTATTCACTATGCTAGCAAGACGATGACCGAGGCCCAACTTAAGTACACTACAACGGAAAATGAATTCCTTGCCTTGGTGTATGCATTTGAGAAATTCCGACCTTACCTCGTCTTGACTCGATGCATAGTGTATACGGATCACTCGGCTATTAAGTATCTCATGGCTAAACAAGATGCAAAGCCGAGATTACTTCGTTGGATTCTCGTCCTACAAGAATTTGATGTCGAAATCCTTGACAAAAAAGGAGCCGAGAATCTAGCGGCCGATCATCTTTCTCGTTTGGAAGATCCTCACCAAAGAGTTTACGAGCCTAAGGAAATCACCAAAACATTTCCTCTCGAGACACTTGGTGTAGTGAATTCTAAGCATGATTCATCCACCCCATGGTTTGCGGACATCGCGAATTACCATGGGGGGAACTTCATCATCAAGGGTATGACGACTCAACAAAAACGAAAATTCTTTTGTGACGTCAAGTTCTATTTTTGGAACGACCCTTACCTCTTTCGGACTTGTGTGGTTCAAATTATTCGACGTTGTGTATTTGGCACCGAAGCTTCTAATATCCTTAGAGCTTGCCATGAGGGACCCACGGGTGGTCACCACGGTGCTAATCTCACAGCTAAGAAGGTCTTTGATGCCGGTTTCTTTTGGCCTACTATTTACCGAGATGCAAACGCACTTGTGAAGTCGTGTGACTCATGCCAACGACAAGGAAAAGCCTCACAAAACGATGAAATGCCACAAAATATCATCCAAGTGTGTGATATCTTTGACGTTTGGGGAATTGATTTTATGGGGCCGTTCCCATCATCTCGTGGTAATAAGTACATCCTTGTCGCCGTTGACTACCTATCTAAGTGGGTGGAAGCTAAGGCTTTGCCTACGAACGATGCTCGTGTGGTAGTCAAGTTTTTAAAAGCTTGTTTTCTCGGTTTGGACCCCTCGTGCGATCATAAGCGATCGTGGAACCCATTTTTGTAATGACCAATTCGAAAGGGTCTTCAGAAAATATAGGGTTACACATCGGCTTTCTACGTCTTATCACCCACAAACGAGTGGGCAAGTCGAGGTTTCGAACCGAGCGTTTAAGAGGATCTTGGAGAGATCGATAGGAGAGAACCGACAATCATGGTCGGATAAGCTAGACGATGCTTTATGGGCCTTTCGTACCGCTCATAAGACGCCCATCGGGTGCAATCCTTATAAGCTTGTGTATGGGAAGAATTTTCATTTGCCTATTGAACTCGAACACAAAGCTTATTGGGCCGTTAAGCATTGTAATGATGATATTGATACCGCGGGAAAACACCGGAAAATGCAATCGAATGAATTAGATGAATTGAGGGATATAGCTTATGAAAATTCATTGATTTACAAATAAAAAACTAAAAAGTTTCACGATTCAAAAATTAAAAACTGGGTTTTTAACATTGGAGATCAAGTGTTGCTTTTTAACTCACGTTTGAAAATCTTTTCCGGCAAGTTGAAATCCCGTTGGTTGGGTCCATTCACCGTTACCCAAGTTTTTCCTTATGGGACCATCGATCTAGCTCAAAATGATGGCACCAATTTCAAGGTGAATGGACATAGGTTGAAGCACTACTTTGGCGGGGAAGTTCCATCCTTGAACTACCTCGACCAAGTCACCTTCCCCAATGATAATTAGTATTGAGGGGATCGAATCGAGCTCATGACTCGGTAATAAAAAACGAGGTGCCTCGTGGGGAGTCCCATGCTTATCCCATGTACATACTATTGCTTTCTAATGCAATTAACGTGAGGGGATTTGTGCCCTTCCAACCTTTGTTCCGTGGTTGTTTGTGATATGTGATTTTTAGATGATCATGATCTTCACGATTGGAGCCTCTCGTGTTTGTTTTATGGGAGCACTCGATCGTTTGCTTTGAATAATTTCTCAATATCCATGTATATCCTTTGATGTTCTAACCTTAGTTTTATAGCACACTTCATAAACGGCTTTAAATTTAACGGTTACACCCTTTCCATGCTAGATTATGCATTCGACTTCGTCTCTAGTATGGGGGTGTTTGTACCCTTAGACTCGAAACATTGAGGACAATGTTTAACTTTAGTATGGGGGGTGAATAGATACTTGCCTTGCCAAACCTTTACGCTTTCCAAAGTTTATCTTTTTGTTTATAATTTTGTTGCAAAATAAGGCTAAAAATGGCCAAATTTTAAAATTTTTCTCATGTTTTATAAGTGTTTGAAGACACGAATGTAGATTTTTCGATGGCAAGAATAAGAGTAATTTTTGACTCGATCGTGCATGTTGAGCACTTATCTTTGATTCCTTAACTTATATTAGGCTAAGTCTCTTAAATAAGAGTTAATTATAAGTTACAATGCTAAACGTAGAGTACTCGTATTCTTTCAAAAACTCATGTGTTCCCGTTGTTTGCTCATTCTCCCTTCGCTTGTATATATATATTTTGCTTAATAAGTAATGGCTTAGCGGTTTAGTCTTGATTGTTGGTTTCTAGTCTTTTCTAGTAGCTTCCATGTAATTAAATTGGGAAGACATTAAGGTATCTCCAACGTCACGGTTTTGAAGTATTGGCAACCCGAATAACCGAAAGCTTCACCCAATAATAAGATTTCAAGTGCTCACCTAAATCAAGCAAAGAAGTTGAAGCTCACAAGGCGAAAAATCTATGCGAAATTGAAAGTGAATTATGCATTAATCTTTGAAGCTTTAAAAATCCAAAATTCACTTTTAGCGTGAGGATATACGTCTTTGGCCATAATAAACACCTCATGGCGAGGTTAAATAAAAGGCAAGGCAAGACCGAAGTCATAATAAAAGCTTCATGGCGAAGTTGAATAAAATATGAGGTAAACCTATGATAATAAGGCCCATCCGTTAGGGGGCGTATAAAAGTCTTGGTAATAAGTCTCATGTTCAAAACCGTTATAAAATCGTGTTTATCAATCCTTCTTGTTAACTTAATTTTTGACAACGTTGTCTATTAGGGGGGTTTATTAATTCGATGGTCTTGGTTACACCGTTATGACTCTATTTTTAGACTTAAATCTCTATCATCGCATAAATAAAAAATGTATCCTCGCGAACATTCAAGACAAAAGTAAAATATAAGAGATACAACTTAGGAAATGGGAGTATAAGTACATGATTAGGTCATATGAGTAGTGTTAGCATTACTAACTTATAATGACAATGATCTCGTTGCACGCTTAGCATGGAATTGGGGTGAAGATCGAGGACGACGAAATTATTTCTAACAAAGCATTCACGTGTTCTTGTTCTATGGACCTAAATGTCCCATTTTGCGATGAAAATCATACATTATGTCTAAAACGCAAGTAGTAGTAATAGTAGTAGTGTAGCTAGTTTATCATTCAACAAATGTGCATGAAAATGAATTTTGGAGGTGCTACGATACTTTATTCTAGCATTGCGTGAGGGCACGACAATGGTTTAGTATGGGGGAGTAATGAGACTGCTTTTATACATAGTCTCATCGTTCAAAATGGGCTTAAAATGCATTAAATATCATGAAATATGCCAAATATATGCTTGTGTTTGTTACATGTGTATTTTAGGTACGAATATTAAGAAAATGGCAAAAGATCACAAGAAACAAGCTGATACAAGTGATTTTGCTAGGTTCTAATTTTCTCTCGATATCCTCTCGAATTGATCTAGGTCTTAAGTGGAATGATTGTTCTTGGTTACTAAATAAAAGGGTTTGGTTTTCTAGTTTAATAAAAAATGGAAATGAAAGTTTAAATCAAAAACAATTACTTTAATTATAATTAACAAAGATTTGTATTAAACTTAAGATTAAAATTAAGATTAAAACTAAAATTGAAATTTAAGCAAACAACATAAAGAAACAGTAAAGTAGACAACAGTAAACTAAAGGAAAAACTTGATTCGGAACTTTTAAACCTTGATCCGGAACCTACTCATGCGGAACTTACTGATCCGGAAGTAACTATTCATTCATCCGGAACATTCTCATCCGGAACTTATCCGGTACTTTCTGACTGATTCGGAACCTTCCGAATGAAGGTCCGGAACTTGCTGGTTCGGAAATAACTGGTTCGGAACCTTCCGAATGAAGGTTGATTCGGAAGATTTTACTTGGTTCGGAAATAACTGGTTCGGAAGTCACTGATCCGGAATCTAATGCTTGGTTCGGAAGTTTCCGAATGAAGACTTCATTCGGAACTTTTTTGTTTGATTCGGAACTTCTGGGAACCAGATACAGTAGCAGGTTATGCGAAGAACACGGAACACAATTCTTAATCAAAATCAACCAAATACTTAAAAAGGATTTACCAAATTAAACACAAATCATTTAGACACCATAAGCAACGAATCCCACTAATAAAAACACAAATCCAAACAACTTTTGAAGATCAAATCAAGAAACTAAAAACTTAAGAACTTGAAGATAAAGATGATGATGAACAAGATGAAATGAAATGATTAAACAAGAACTTGTATTGATTGATTAATGTTTTGACAAGATAAATTACAAGCTTAAAGAATTAAAGATGAAAATCACCAATCACCCTAGTGGTGATGGTGTAGCTACGAACCAGGAAGAAAAGTGGGGAGGAAGAAAGAAAAAAACTTGTCTAAAATGTGTGAGGGGAAGGCTATGTATAGCCTTGTCCTTTGGTTGGTGAGTGGGCTTTCTCCCGTTCTTCTTGTCTTTTCGTCTTTTCAGAAAAGTTTCCGTTTTCGATTCTGATTCGGGATTTGTCGTCGATTAAATTCAACTCGTCTTTTAATTTCTTCGTTTAATAGACTTGAGTTTCTTCGACTTATATAAATCTTCCATCTTTGGTCCTTTTCTTCGATAAATCTTCGAATAGGCCCAGTGACTTCAAATCTTTTGCATCTCTTGGACAATAGACTTTATCTTGAGTCTTTTTCTTCAGTAAAACCCGTGCAATCCCATGTTTTCTTCAATATTCATCCGGTTGGCTCTGAAAACACAATAAACACAAAAACCACGCATAATTCCAAACAAATGATATTAAATACGTGTTTTGGTCTTGTTTTAGCCCGAATTAAGTGGTAAAAGGATGGGTGCTTACACACCTATCAAATCCCCTACACTTAACCATTGCCATGCCCTCATGCAATGCTTAGTGATAAAGCAAGCTTACACTTTTCTCATAATTAATCAACCTTGGCCTTATTTAAAATTCTAGTAAACAAAAATTAAAGAAATAAAACTTTAAAGGTAACAAAGGGATAGAAAACCATTTTCACTTGAAAATAGCTACATGGGAATAACTTGTAGAGAAATCGATGACTTACATTAGGGCTTTGGTGCTGCGAAGATTTATCACCCTCAAGTTTCACGTTCCCCAAACTAAGCTTAAAAACGAGATCATTGTTATTATAAGTTAGCAATTCAAACACTTACACACATGGCTTAATTAAATGCTTAAACTCCCTTATTCCTAGGTGTATCTCTTATATTTTATTTTTGTCTTAGAATGATCATGAAGATGCATTTTTGGACTTATTTCGATAGTTTATTAGGGCTGAAAGCAAAGTAGGACGATTTGATCAATAGTTAGCTAAAGGACAAAATCTCTTAAAACTGCTTCTCGGGATATCAAAAAGTTCATATCTTGGCATAACTTGGTTCACGATTTGAGACCTTTCTCGGGCCGATATTTGGCATGTACTTCATACTTCATATCTTTGAGAGATGTTCTTGAGATAATGGTCTTCTCATCATAATAGAGTTTCTTCGCTTGGAGACTTTTGAGGGGTACTCCAACTTTGTTGACCACGACTTCATGATTATTTCTTCAATCTCTAATTGGGATTTTGAGATACAACGATCCGCCTCCTTTTCGGACTTGGATCTATTTATCCTCATACCTTGTTAGGGTCTTTTCGGATAGACTTCTCCATGATCTTTATGGGAGTTGATTGCTTTTCGTCGTGAGTCTTGATCCTTCATATTGACTTTAGGAATAATGCTTTTCACATCACTTTGGATCTTCAGCAATAAAATTGAATCCTCATGCCTTGTTAGGGCCTTTTCGGACTCGCCAATCTTCGCGCCCCTCTTCATAAGTTATGCCTTGGCTATGAACTCTTATCATTACCGAGCAACTTTTAAACGATCTTGGGCTAGAAGCTAAGTAACTTTTCAAATCGTAAGACCTTACTTATTGCAGATAAATTATTAGCAAGTGATGGGAGAATAGGCAAATAATTACACCAAGTGGGCTTGCGCAAGAATACCGACTTATAATTGACTCTATCATTTCTCGTCCTCCACAATTTAAAATCTCAAGTAATGAGACTCGTGGATACTTAGCCTAATAAACCAATTAAGGTCTACATGGTTAAGGATACTAGCTAGAATAAACTTGGATAAGTCTATTCGGGTTGAGTCAAAATAAACGCAACGGGCCTAATATGTCAAAGGCTTCTAAACTAGCTACCCACTTTATTAATATTTTTGACTTTATTGCAAGAATATATACATATGAAAGCAACGATAAAAATTTGAAAAATACAACTAAATGGCCAAAGTTAATAAAAAATTTGAAAAATGTTGAAAAATAGGATTTTCCGGTTAATTGAAGGCATTTTCATGGAAAAGTCCACTTAAAACTTTGATAGAAGTCCCCCCTACAATTAAGATAAACATTGTCCTCAATGTTTAAGCATGTGGGAAAAGGTTCCCCTACACTTATGACATTGTGCACGTTGGTTAACTCAAGTTAAGGAAGAGACGACTAACGTGATCAATTTCAAATGTGAGTATGAAGAAAATTGAATCACGATAGTTGAGAGATAGAACCGGATTTCGGATAAACACGGGAGCACGGTTCTTCAAAGATTCCAAGAGTGCACTTATCCCTGTAATCACACCATACCAAGACAAACGCATATACAAGTCCCCCCTACACTTAGGGGATTAAAATATAAAAGGATAGATACTCGGGCTGCCTCCCGAGGAGCGCTTGTTTTTGATAACCAAGTCACGAGCCTGACTCGACCCAAAATTAGTTCATGGGGAACGTGGTGAGGGATGGAATCACCTCCTTAGAGGTGTCCTCACCAAAGTACAACTTCACTCGTTGGCCATTCACCTTAAAATTTGGTCCATTAGGTTGAGCGAGCTCGAGAGTACCATATGGAAAAATTTGGGCAATGGTGAATGGGCCGGACCAACGAGATTTGAGCTTGCCCGAAAAGATTTTCAACCGAGAGTTAAAAAGTAAGACTTTGTCTCCAATATGGAACTCTCGGTTTTTGATCTTGGAGTCGTGAATGAGCTTAGTTCTTTCCTTATAGATCAAAGAATTTTCATAAGCCTCATTACGGAGTTCATTGAGCTCATTGAGTTGGATTTTGCGTAGGTCACCGGCTTTGTTTATATCAAAATTAGCCCACTTCAAGGCCCAATAAGCCTTGTGTTCCAACTCAATGGGGAGGTGGCACGCTTTCCCGTACACAAGACGATAAGGCGTACAGCCGATCGGGGTCTTGTAAGCAGTACGGAAAGCCCACAAAGCATCATCAAGTTTATCAGCCCATGAGGCACGATGCTCTCCCACAGTCCTTTCAAGAATTCGCTTCAGCCCTCGGTTGGATATTTCAGCCTGGCCATTAGTTTGTGGGTGGTAGGCTGTGGAAAGACGATGATTTACACCGTACTTAGCCATGACTCGAGCAAATTGGTCATTGCAGAAATGAGTCCCACGATCACTAATAATGGCGCGAGGCACACCGAATCTAGCGAAAAGAGCTTTCAAGAAGTTACAAACCACCCTTGCGTCATTAGTAGGCAAAGCTTTGGCTTCAACCCACTTTGAAACGTAGTCAACGGCTACAAGGATGTATTTGTTTCCTTTAGAGGAAGGGAATGGCCCCATAAAGTCGATACCCCAAACATCAAAAATTTCACACTCTTGAATGAAATTCTGAGGCATCTCGTCTTTATGTGTGATTTTGCCTTGCTTTTGGCAAACATCACATCGCTGAACCATATTGTGAGCATCACGATATATGGAGGGCCAATAAAATCCCGAATCAAACACTTTCTTTGCGGTGTAGTTAGGACCAAAGTGACCACCGGTGGGTCCTTTGTGGCAAGCATCAAGGATGTCCGACGCTGCCGGTCCATCAACACATCGGCGAATTATCAGATCAGCACATTGTTTGAATAGGTAAGGGTCGTCCCAAAAGTAAGTCTTGATGTCGGTAAAGAATTTCTTCTTTTGCTGGGACGTCAACCCTTCCTTGAGAATTCCACCCGCCAAGTAGTTTGCAAAGTCTGCAAACCACGGGGTTTCATTCGGCTTCGAGTTTATAGACATTAAGGTCTCCAAGGGAAAAGAATCATTGATTTATTTGGTCGGATGATCCCCTTGGTAAGGATCCTCAAGTCTACTAAGATGGTCCGCGGCTAGGTTTTCTGCTCCTTTTTTATCGCGGATATCGATTTTAAATTCCTGGAGCAGCAAAACCCAGCGAAGAAGTCTTGGTTTGGAATCTTGCTTTGTCAACAAGTACTTCAACGCAGAATGATCGGTGTACACAATGGTGGTGGAAAGGACAAGATAGGGGCAGAATTTTTCAAAAGCATAGACAACAGCTAAAAGCTCTTTTTTGGTTGTCGTATAATGCAATTGTGCCCCAGTCATTGTCTTGCTAGCGTAATGGATCGGTTGGAAGTGTTTGTTCACTCTTTGTCCAAGAACCGCTCCAATAGCAAAATCACTGGCATCGCACATCAACTCAAAAGGAAGCTCCCAATTAGGGGTGACCAAGACGGGTGCCTTAGTTAGCTTATCCTTAAGCGAGTTGAAGGCTTCAAGGCACTCTTTGGAGAAGATAAAAGGAGTATCTTTTTCCAAGAGGTGGGTCATCGGGCGAGCGATTTGAGAAAAATCTTTGATAAATCGACGGTAGAAGCCCGCATGACCCAAGAAACTTCTCACACCCTTCACAGTGGAAGGTGGAGGCAACTTTGCTATAACATCAACTTTAGCACGGTCTACTTCAAGACCGGCTTTCGAAATCTTATGTCCAAGCACGACGCCTTCTTTTACCATGAAATGGCATTTTTCCCAATTTAGAACAAGGCGAGTGTCTTCGCACCGCTTTAGCATACGTTCTAAATTGGCAAGGCAAGCAGAGAAGGAATCCCCGAAGACCGAGAAATCATCCATGAAGACTTCCATGGTTTGTTCAACCATGTCATGGAATATAGCTAACATGCACCTTTGGAAAGTCCCGGGCGCATTACATAAGCCAAAAGGCATTCTTTTGTAAGCGAAAGTGCCATAGGGACAAGTGAATGTAGTCTTCTCTTGATCTTGGGGATCGATGGGTATTTGAAAATAACCCGAAAAACCATCGAGAAAGCAGTAATATTCATTACCGGCTAATCGTTCAAGCATTTGGTCCATGAAAGGTAGAGGGAAATGATCCTTTCTCGTGGCATCATTGAGTTTGCGGTAGTCTATACAAACTCTCCACCCAGTAACGAGACGAGTGGGAATCAACTCGTTGTGTTCATTGGGAACAACGGTTATTCCGCCCTTCTTGGGCACACAATGGATTGGACTAACCCACGGTGAATCCGAAATAGGGTAAATCATACCCGCATCAAGAAGTTTAATGACTTCTGTTTTGATGACTTCATGGATTTTTGGATTCACCCTTCGTTGGCTTTGAATAGTGGGCTTATAGTCGTCCTCCATGAGAATTTTGTGTGTGCAGAAGTGAGGATCAATTCCACGAATATCCGAGATTTTCCAAGCGATAGCCTTCTTATGATCTTTCAACACAGCGACAAGTCGGGCTTTCTCTTCATCCTTCAAATCCTTAGCAATGATGACTGGCGACTTCTTCTCTTCTTCGAGGAATACATACTCAAGATGGGGTGGCAACTCCTTAAGTTCCAAATCCGGAGGATTGTCGACGGGTGGCGTATTCGAAGTCGGAGTATCGATAGCAATGATAGTGGGGGATGGAGGAGAAGGAGTGTCTTCTTTGAGGAGGTTTGCAATGAAACTAAGGTCTTCATCCCAAGTGGCAGTAGAATCGTCATTGTTTTGCTTCACATCTCCCAAGGTGGCTTCCAAATCTTTCCAAAGGAAATCACTTTCTCCAAATAGAGATAGTGATGAGTCGATAGAGGAAACGGTCTCAACATTGGGAAGAGAGGTAGGAATGTTTTTACAAGCATCCTTGAAGTGTTCTTCACAAGCCTCATCAAGAACGTCAATACAATTAACATTCTCGTAAGAAGAAGGCTGTTTAGATAACTTTCCCATGTTGAAAACGACTTTATCGTCACCCACTCTCATGCTAAGCTCACCGGCTTCAACATCAATGAGAGTGCGACCGGTCCTCAAGAATGGACGACCAACAATGAGTGGCACACGGGGGTACATCTCGTAGTCGACGACAACAAAATCGGCAGGGAAGGTGAATTTGTCGACTCCTACAATGACGTCTTCGGCTATCCCCACTGGATAAGCAACCGTACGGTTGGCCAATTCCAAAGTCATTTTGGTAGGGACTAGCTCTGGGAGAGATAATTGCTTCCAAACACTTAGAGGCATGAGATTAATACTGGCACCTAGATCGGCTAGAGCCATGCAATTCTCTACTCCCGGGAAATTGCAAGGGATAAGAAAACGACCCGAATCACCAAGCTTGATTGGCAATTTCCTTAAGAGCACTGCAGAGCAATTCTCATTAAGTTGGGTGTTGGCGAGATCGAGGAGCTTTTCCTTGTCGCTCAGAAGATCTTTAAACATTTTGGCATACTTGGGCATGTGAGCGAGAGCCTCAGCGAAGGAGATATTGAAATTCAGTTTCTTGAACATTTTTAGGAAGTTCGAAACTTGAATATCATCCTTGCTCTTTTGCTGCTCTTTCCTCAACCTTGAAGGATAAGGTATATTGGAAGAAGAGGAAGGCTTTAAGGGAATAGGATCACTCACAACCACGGGTGGAGGAGGGGTAGAAAGAAGAGGTGGAGAAATTGGGGAAGGGGAAGGAGGAGGAATAGGAGCAGGCGACTCGTTCTTCTTAGTCACAACCACCGGTGGAGGTATAGGAAGCTCGGGTTCCGTAGTACCTTTGCCACTTCGAGTGGTGATTGCTTTCATCTCCCCTCTTGGGTTCGCAACGGTGTTACTCGGAAGAGTACCCGAAGAAGAGGGTTGATTACCTTGGAAGAAACTAGCCATCATGTTCCTCAGATCAGTAGTCTGGCTATCCAACGTGTTTCTCATGTCAGCTCTTAAATCATTTCCTTGCTTGACCAAGTCTGCCATCAAATTGCGCACTTCCTCTTGGAGATTTCCCACTATCACATCATTGGTTCTCATGTAGGTTGCAACCTCTTGGTGTAATGCAGTGATGGCTTGGTTGGAAGGAGCATTGTATGCAGGTGGTTGGTAAGCTGGTTGTTGGTAGACTTGATTGTTACGTTGAGGTGGTTGTTGTTGCTTGTGAGGTGGGATGTATGGTTGTCAAGGTTGTTGTTGTTGTTGAGAAGGGCGGTTAAGGTTTTGTTGTTGGTTTGTGTTGGTTGGAGGAAAGCCAGGTGGTGAAAGATAGTTGTTTGATCGATAGCTAAGCAAGTTACGGTCACCTTGAGGTCTAACTTGATAAGCAGGTTGCTGGTAGGTGCCATATGCCGCATTCACATTCTCAGCAGGGTAATATTGGGTGGCGGTACAAGTTGTGTAAGAGTGGGGACCACCGCATATCTCACAAGGTTGGCTGACAGCGTTCACTTGTGCATTTTTGGCGTTGTTGCTGTTGTTGTTGCTGATGGTGTGGGTGACAAGCGATTCAAGAAGCGTAGTGATTTTGTCTAATCGCTTGTCGCTGTCATTAGTGCTAGCACTAGCAACATTGGTCCTAACGCTCTTGGTTTGCACACGAGACTTGTTCTCAATGATATCCCAAGCAGCATTGGAAGTCTTAGCCAATAGATTACCCCCCGAAGCACTATTCAGTGAATCTTGGTCATTTATGCTTAAACCATTGTAAAAAGTATTTATTTGATGAACTTTGGTAAAACCATGTTGTGGGCATTTTCTTAAAAGATCTTTAAAGCGATCCCAAGATTCACTGAATGACTCGTCGTACTTTTGTTCAAAGGTTATAATCTCATTCCGCAAAGCGGGTAGTACGAGAGGGTGGAAAAAAGTAGTTGATAAACTTTGTTTCCAAATCCGTCCACGAGAGAATACTCTGTGGCGGTTCCTTAGCAAGCCAATGCCGGGCTTGTCCCTCTAAAGAAAAGGGAAAAAGTTGTAACCTTATCACTTCTTGTGGAACACCATTGAACTTGACCGTGTTCGTGAGTTGTAGAAATCTCTTGATGTGATCGTGTGGGTCATCAATGGTTCGTCCAAAGAATGGTTGAGCTGAGACCATCTGGATAAAGCCTGACTTTAGCTCGAAATTGTTGGCGGCAATTGGTGGAATAACAATTGGATCCATGTTGCCATCGACATGAGCTTGCAGCAATTCGATCATTGGTCGATTATCCGGAAGGTGCTCATTGTTGTTGTTATTCATGTTTTTGAAAGGCGGGTTGTTGTTGTTATTATTGTTGTTCGGAGGTGGTATGTTATTGTTGTTTTGTACACCAGCCATGTCTAAGTGATCGAGAGGCTCGGGCTCTTGATAAGACGTGGATCGAGTGCGCATACACCTGCAAAAGAACGAACAAAGAAAAACAAAGCAAAAATATTTTTGGTTTTTATTGTTTTTTTAATTTTTAGGATTTTTGAAAATTTTATATTTTTTAGTTGTTTTTGAAAATTTTTGATGAAAAAGTAACGTTCACGGGGAACGGATCCCAAAATCCAAGTTCTCACAAAAAACTTTTGATCTTAACGAGAAGAGCCGGCAACGGCGCCATTTGATACAAGTGATTTTGCTAGGTTCTAATTTTCTCTCGATATCCTCTCGAATTGATCTAGGTCTTAAGTGGAATGATTGTTCTTGGTTACTAAATAAAAGGGTTTGGTTTTCTAGTTTAATAAAAAATGGAAATGAAAGTTTAAATAAAAAACAATTACTTTAATTATAATTAACAAAGATTTTTATTAAACTTAAGATTAAAATTAAGATTAAAACTAAAATTGAAATTTAAGCAAACAACATAAAGAAACAGTAAAGTAGACAACAGTAAACTAAAGGAAAAACTTGATTCGGAACTTTTAAACCTTGATCCGGAACCTACTCATGCGGAACTTACTGATCCGGAAGTAACTATTCATTCATCCGGAACATTCTCATCCGGAACTTATCCGGTACTTTCTGAATGATTCGGAACCTTCCGAATGAAGGTCCAGAACTTGCTGGTTCGGAAATAACTGGTTCGGAACCTTCTGAATGAAGGTTGATTCGGAAGATTTTACTTGGTTCGGAAATAACTGGTTCGGAAGTCACTGATCCGGAATCTAATGCTTGGTTCGGAAGTTTCCGAATGAAGACTTCATTCGGAACTTTTTTGTTTGATTCGGAACTTCTGGGAACCAGATACAGTAGCAGGTTATGCGAAGAACACGAAACACAATTCTTAATCAAAATCAACCAAATACTTAAAAAGGATTTACCAAATTAAACACAAATCATTTAGACACCATAAGCAACGAATCCCACTAATAAAAACACAAATCCAAACAACTTTTGAAGATCAAATCAAGAAACTAAAAACTTAAGAACTTGAAGATAAAGATGATGATGAACAAGATGAAATGAAATGATTAAACAAGAACTTGTATTGATTGATTAATGTTTTGACAAGATAAAACAAAGATTAAAATTACAAGCTTAAAGAATTAAAGATGAAAATCACCAATCACCCTAGTGGTGATGGTGTAGCTACGAACCAGGAAGAAAAGTGGGGAGGAAGAAAGAAAAAAACTTGTCTAAAATGTGTGAGGGGAAGGCTATGTATAGCCTTGTCCTTTGGTTGGTGAGTGGGCTTTCTCCCGTTCTTCTTGTCTTTTCGTCTTTTCAGAAAAGTTTCCGTTTTCGATTCTGATTCGGGATTTGTCGTCGATTAAATTCAACTCGTCTTTTAATTTCTTCGTTTAATAGACTTGAGTTTCTTCGACTTATATAAATCTTCCATCTTTGGTCCTTTTCTTCGATAAATCTTCGAATAGGCCCAGTGACTTCAAATCTTTTGCATCTCTTGGACAATAGACTTTATCTTGAGTCTTTTTCTTCAGTAAAACCCGTGCAATCCCATGTTTTCTTCAATATTCATCCGGTTGGCTCTGAAAACACAATAAACACAAAAACCACGCATAATTCCAAACAAATGATATTAAATACGTGTTTTGGTCTTGTTTTAGCCCGAATTAAGTGGTAAAAGGATGGGTGTTTACACACCTATCACAAGCAAAAACGAACACGGGAAACGAAGCCGCCCAATGAACCAAGCCCTAGTGTTGATTTTCCAAGAATAACCCTTGAAGAATTGAAGATTATACAAGAAGGGTCCTCCAATATTGAAGTATTGACACTTTAAACCCTTGTTTATTCATAATTACAAGATTGGTCCTTAAAGTTTGTCAAATTTACAAAAAGGGACCTCCACTTTGAAGAATTGGCAAGAATGGTCCCTCATTTATGAAGACTTGTCATTATTAGTCCTCCAAGAACTCAACAACACAAGTCAACAACTTGAAGAATGAAGAAAATGCCAAAACACGCCTTCAAATATCATGAATTGGCAAGAAATACCCTTGAAAATACTTTTGGAAACTTTTTGGGGCAAAAGTGGGAAAACTAAAACTTATATAACAAAGGAATTCAGTTTTAAGCTTATTAAACATGAAATGAATAGAAGAAGAAAGAATAGGGGGAAAAGCTGTCAAACATTGAACCTTACCTTAACCAGTGTCATGGTGACACGTGCCCCACTCACACTTCCTAGCCAATCACAGCCCACCAAAGTTCCATGTCACCTATCCACTCAGCCGTATAACTAACTAATATTTATTAGTTAACTAAACGCGCTAAACACCCAATTCAAACCTTAATCCAGATCAAACTAACCCACTATTCACTCAAGAACAAAATTGGGCATTCACTAAATACATGCAATTAACCCACCATTTTATCCAGAACTATGATTAGGGTGGTGTTAAACATAACCCAACCTCTAAACTTGCCACATCACCAACCAGCAGCTCACATGTTGAACGCCATGCACACGTTTTTTGGGATAAGTCCAAAGTCATGCAGAAAATCTACCACCCACAATGTAGCTTATAACATAACCTTATTGTGAGCCCTTGATCAAATTCCGTCACCCTTTATAGCTTCACAAACGTCCAAGAACTTCACATGATCAGTCAATATTCAAACTTCATCAAGGGTATTTTGGGACTTCTACAAGCTAGGGTTTTGAGTTTTTAGCTTATGCAGACCATTGTACACCCTCTATATAAAGGGTATTAGGTCCAACATTTACATTTGCTCTGGTTTTTCCATTGTTCACATTTCTGTAAATCCTTTTTCAATCTTAATGAAAACGTGTTTGAAGTGTTGAAGAAATCCAAGTGCAACCTTATTCTATGCTTGTTTATGTTTCATGTTTATGATTTTGAAGCATCAAAACCTGTTTTTAAACCTTGTGCAAGAAATTGCCAAGATTTCCAAAATCTGATTTTTTGCTAAGTTCTTTGGTACATCCTTAGAATTTTTGGATTGCAAGTGATTATATCACCCTGATAAGAAGATTATCAAGGTGTTGTAAGCTTGTGGTTTGGGGATAATCAAGGAGTGGGTACAAAGGTTGCATTAATCAGATTTATTTTTCAATTTTCAGTTTTTAATATTACTTTTTCTAACCTTGTTACTCTTAGCAGCTTTGTGGAAGCTTGTGCCTTGTTAAGCTAGACACATAAGCTCAAAAATTCGTGAGTGTGGATGTACATTCATGAGGTTTGAGCCTTCTTACCCAAAATCTGATAAAAGTACTTGATTTGTGTGATTTTGTGTTCTGATGTTATAAGAGGTGTTTTTGTGGCTTGAATCTGCTTAATATTGCATGATATTGATGTTATGATGCTAGATTAGGCTTGGGTTAAACTTAATCACACATTTGCTTTGTTAAATCTATGATTAAAAAGTGAAAAGGGTGTTTGGGTTTACTGATTTGAGCTTGCAAATTTGATTTGAGTTATTGTCAAGTGTTGTTTTGTGCTTGTATCTGATAAATACTTGGTTGTGTGCTATTGTCTGCAAGTATTTGGCTTTTGAACATCAAATTCATGATTGTGTTATAACTTGTTGAAATCTGCTTGTTTTGACCTAAGATCTTGGAAACACATAGATTGTATGCATGCTTAGGGCTAACAAGTGATTAAACAAAGTTTATATAACCTGTTAAGAAGATTTGAGGGTTTGAAATTGGATTTGTGGTCAAGTACATGAGCAAAGTTTGAAATCTGCTTGTTCTTTGTTCATTAGTAACATTTATTGGCTTGAATATTATTCTAAACCTTGAATCATTTCATGAAACCAATTGATTTATGTTCATTTGAATTAATATAAGCTGTTGTGTGCATTTGGTTCAATTTGGTTGGCTTATTCTTTCTAAAACTGCTTATTTGTGTGAAAACTGCTTAAGTTATGTCTGTGTCATATCTGGTGATGTTTTGATTAAACTGTACTAACTGGCTAAAAGGATTTGTGTTTTTGTGATTGCTATTGACTCCTTATAACCCACTGGTTATAAGGGTGCCTTTTTGTGGCTTGAATCCAACAAAAATCCATATAAGACAAAAAGTCAAAATAGTCAAGCAGTGGGAACTCCTTTCCCCTGTTGCTAGCCACTGCTAGTGTAATTTGATCATCAGCTTATTTATAAGCTATTCTAGCTTATTTGGACTTGCAACAACTTTGTTTTTGTAATCCATCTTCCTTATTTGACCCATTGAACTAATCTCGAGCTTTTTAGGGTTTGACTTCTAGGTTTGACTAGAAAACCAAACAAGTTGACTTTTACATTAAATGCTTATTTCTTTTTCCAACTTATTCATTGTGCTTATTTGAAATCTTTTTGATTATTAAGCTTAGTTTTGTCAATTAAAACCTTTTGCAAGTTGAATCAGCACTTGAGGTAGCCTAGAACTCAAAAATGACTATTTTGTCGTTTTCTATAGAGAGATTTTGCTTATTTCAGGCTTATTTCTTGAGCTTTTTCAAAACTTCTTTTCACAGATCTCTTAAGTATCCCAACAGAAGCTTGTGTGTCAAATTAGAGCTTATGGCATTAGATTATGGCTTAATGGGCCAAAAAGCCCATTAAGAATAAGCTGTTGACAATTAAGCTGTGATAAGCTCACTTTCATCTTTTGGGCCTTTAGAGTTTTGTTCTTAAAATTGAACTTTGAGTCAAGTAGGTGATTTTGGGCTTATTTGGACAACTTTTTGCTTATTGGGCCAAAAAGCCCAATATTATTGGTGGACTGTTTTTCATTTTGGCCCATTTGAAGGCCCATTAGGGGTATTTTGCTAATTCCAAGTTCATTTATGTGTTTATTAGGTTAAAATAAACTAGTTTGCAACTTTTTAGAATTTTTTTATAAATTTTGGATTTTTATTAATATTTTATTATCAAAAATTAAATTTTAGATTTTTGCAAGTTTTTCATTTTTTCTAGTTGAAATACATTAAGTTAGGAATTTTAAAATTTTTAGATTAATTTTGTTTTCATTTAATTAATTTTTAGAATTATATTAAGATTTTATAGTTTTTAATCATTTTTAAATAGTTTTAATTAATTTTAAAATTTTCAAAAATAGTTTTTAATTTAGTTAAGTTATTTTAGAGGTTTACAAAATAAAAAATCTCATTTTGGGCTTTTTGTTAATTAAATTCATTTTTTGAGCTTTTATTAGCAATAAAAAATTAATATTTAATTAAATAAAAGGTTTGAGTGATTTTTGATTTTTTGTAAACTCTAATTACATTTTTTAGGATTTATTGCAATTTTCTAGGAATTTTTAGGTTAGTTTTTAATGTTGTCATATTCTACGGTTTTACGTGCACGACTTTTCGTCTTAGTTTAATTCCTAATCGTAACCGTCATCCTTTTCTACTTTCTTTTCTCTTTTCTTTCTTCCTAAATATAATCTCAAATAGTTAATCAATTCTTAACACAATAAACAAGCCTCCTTGAGAATGAACTCACTTTTGGGTCATTTGTGCACGGTTTTCCTAAACTGTTGTGCTTACCCTAATTACACTTTGTTTTCCTAAACAAGTTTGTAAAACTCAACTATCACTCTACTCAAACAATTATCATAATCTTGAATCTCGTTGTTTCCATGAAGGACGTATTGTTCCTTCTAACTTTTTTAGACTTGACTTTATTCGATTCATGTTCAATACCATTGGCTTTGATTGTTTGCTTGATATAGATGAGCCAATCTTTCCTTCTTTCCTTATGGAATTCTTTAACTCGTTCAAACTAATGTGCATCAACAATGGTCTATCTATAAGATTTTCCATCAAGGGAAAACCTTTGTGTACACTCTTGAGGAATTTGTGAGATTCTCAAAGTTCCATACGAAGGTCAATGTAGGTTCACCGATGCTTGGGGTTTAAACCACTTAGAATCGGCCCCTATTGATGTGCATTATGTGACCGAGATTCCTTCGGCTTCGGCCATCTCTCGTGCCCTTGCTAAACCTCATGAACATCCTATTCTTGGTAATTTTGAAGGAGAATTTCGTTCTCTCACTCCTTGGGAATTAATAACTAGCGATCTTAGTGATTTTATGATCCATTGGGCCGAAATCATAAGGGAAAATGCAATGTGTTTGGTGGTGATCCCAACCATGTGCCCGCTTGTCTTGCACATATGTTATATTGTGTTGCTACCACCACTCCATACAACCTTGCATTTTTCGTAGATAGAAGAATAAGATTTGTTCTCAATGGATCTCGTTCTTCTCTTCCATATGCCATGATTCTCTCACGGCTTCTTAAGAGAGTTCTTCTTGACTTTCCACCTCTAAATCCTTCATCTTTTCACTCCATGGATCGAGTCATGCTTCCTATTGAAGGGAATGTCTCTTCTGTTCCTACGCATGATTAAAATGAAAATGAAAATGTCTCTCAAGATAATTCTCTTAATCCTTGTTATGACTTGTCATCATCTATCTCTTAATTGTCTTCACTAGACATTGATTCAGACTATCAGTATTGTCTCAATCTTCATCTTCAAGATCGAATAAGATGTGAATCAAGGCAAGGAGGAAACGCTCATAGATGAATGATATATACCACTCTTGAGTGACTAACATGTGTATAAACATGTTTGGATTGTTGAACTTAATCTCCTTTATCTTTATTCTTAGGATGTTATGTATTCTTTAACTAACAATTTGTGTTTGGATTATCTTGTATTTTAATCCTAATTATCTATAATATCGATCTTTCGATTTGCATGGCTCTATGCATTTTGTGTGTTAGATAGCCTCCTACTTTTTGATTATTAGTTCACTTGTGCTTGATAAACCTTGGTATAAAACCTGAGCTAGCAAAAGTTTGAGGAAGTGCTATTTTTGAACACCTCTGGTCGCGATTCCATATCAAACCCACGGTTCCTTAGCGATAAAGAACCACGGGCCTACGTAAGGAACCGCCTAGTACTGTTTCAACAGAATCTTTGCTTTACATTGTTTCCTTTAATCTGTGTAAAACTTTCATAAAACTTTTGCAAAACCCTGCACTTTCCTAAAATAGGCTACCTAATTTCATTGTTCACATAAAATGTATTTAACCTATTACTAGTTTGGATCATCCCCTTCTCTTCTTAAACCCTCCATTGTTGATTGTGTTCTTCATCCCTTCAAATCTTCTCTAAACCTTAACATTCAACCATGGTATCCACTAGAACATACAGTTCCTCCAAAACTTCCTCATCCAAAAGAAGTCTTAAGATGAAATTCAAGTTTCCTAAACTTGGCTCTCCATCTTCTCACAAACCAAAAAATGAAACCTCACCTATTCTCATCTCCTCATCACTTTCACCACCACTTGCTTCATGGAAGACAAACTCAACCCATGGTACTAACCATTCACATGGTTCTACCTCCTCTTCATTCCAATCAAGAATGAATGAGTTTTTCTCACCACTCACTTCTAGTCCTCCCTTAAATGTGAATGCTCAACCTCATCAAAGAATTTCCTTTGTTTTTTAGCCTCTTCCTTTCACTCCATCAAATTCACCCATCTCACCCATATCACCCTTGGATACCATGCCTTCTCCACATCCTCCTACCTCCAACACTCTACTCTTGGGTGTTCCCATTTCCTGTTTCTTGGATGATCCACACTTGTTTGACTTTTTCATGCACAATGGAACCAATTGTCCTTGTTGCTTGAAAAACTTTTACCTCATTGATATCCTTAGGTTGGAGATGATTGGGGCTCACATCAAGTTGCAAAGCTTCTTGTTGAACCTATTTGCTAATCCTCCTCCTCCTAGGAGATGAATGATTTTTTTAAAATCAATTACTTTTAAAAGGTCAAGCCAAAGAGGACTATGAATTCAAGACCTAGTTTTAGCTATCTTTGTAGTAGTTAATTATCTTTTTATCTCTTGTATTTCATTTCTTTTTCCCTCATGATTTTCTCATGTGGATGAATTATGGATTTAGTTTTATGTGTTTTAATCTATGTGATCACATTAAACAACTTCAATTTATTTAAAATTGAACCTAAATCTATCAAAACCTCTAAAAATTTGACTTAAAATTGGATCAAAATGTTATCTAAATATTTTGTCACCCTTTGTCAAGACATTCTTTGTGAATGTGTTGCTTTTATGCAACCCTAGCATACTCTAGTGCTAAAAGAGGTAAAAATCCAAGATTTGAATTTTTTTGAAAAAGTCTTATTTTTCTCCAAAACTTTTGAAAATCAAGGTTTGCTGTCCTCTAGACGCGGCTCCTTAGCCCCCAGGCGGCTCCATATCGATATGGAACCGCGGGCTCTATTAAGGAACCGCGTACAGTAAAGCTGTTCTTGGCTTACTTTTGGTCTTTCTTCTTTGACCACTGTCTTGGTTAAGATTCTTTGTTTACCCAATTTGGATAAACATTTCCTAAAACCTTTTATTTTCATTTCAAATCTTTGCCCTGTCTATTTTCTTTAAATTCTTCTCTTTTGGGAGTTCTCTTCATCCCTCATAATGCCTAATTCTTCCTTTCCTAACCGTGACATTTCTTTGTCACAATCTTCTCAAGCTAAAGCTTCTTCTTCTAAGCTTTCAAAGAAACCGAAAATCTCGGTTCGACCCGTTTGGATATAAAAGAACATGAATCCTCATGATTCTTCTTCTCCAAAATCCTCCAAGAATTTCTCTTTCTCTCCGATTCAATATTGGAATGAGACTTACTCTATAAATCTGTTGTCCCTAATAATATGATGATAGATTAAAGAAATGAGATGGAAAAGATATGAATTTTAGAGAGAGAAAGTAGTGAGAGAAAGTAGAGAGAGAGATGATTAACTTGTGAAATTAGATTAAGAGAAATTATGAGATCATCCACCCTCCTAACATGCTAGGAGGGTGCTTATATAGTCCACCCACATACGGGCTCTCTAATGGACTATATTGTTTTGGGCCGGGCTTGAATAAATGCTTAGTACCTTGAAAAAGGCCTTTTAAGCTAACCATCAAGCCCGTAATGTCACGACTATTTTAACTAACTATTACAACGTTCTAATAAATATTACAAAATAAACCTATGACCGAACATTCTTATTTGACTCAATATTTTGAGGCTAACAATCTCCCCTAATGTGAGGTCATCCCTCTTCGATATTTGAAGTCCAATGATGATTTATGAATTTCGTCATAAATGAGTCTTGAACGTGTAATAGTAGTGTTGTTCCTTCATGCTGTGATCTTTGATCCTTTGTCGATGTCTTTCGACTTTGTCTTTTATCTTGAGATCTTCAAATTATCCCTGACTTGTCTTTGCCATCTTGCGATCTTGTGTCTTTATCCCCATACTCATACTTTACACAATCTTGAAAGCTTGCTAACAATCTCCTTTGAAGAGAGGTCATTAATCATCAGAGTTGCGGAAGTCTTTAGCTTTCTTGATTGTTGAATGTCTTTGGGCATGAGTATGTGGTTTTGAATCTTTGACTTTGCTGAGTACACCGTAACGTCACCTTCTCGAGACAAAACCTAGACACGAACTGAATGGATTTGACATTCGTCCTAAATCGGTAGCGTTTTACCTCCGGTCGGTGAAGACCGTTACACGATATTAAATATCGTACATGTGATTAGGTAAATTCAATTAAAAATCTCCTTGACAGGGTTTCGCGGCTGTACTAGCCGTTCTCTTTATTCGACCATCTCAAAGCAAGACTTCGAACATAAAGAGTGAATCAATTGGATAAATATCCGCTTGATTAAAGTTGTCAATTCAAATTCCTGGAACAAGTTTGATTCATTAAGAATCTTACCATTGTTGCTTTCCAGTTGACACAATCTTGATTCATAAGAATCTCGCAAGTTACCTACCGTAGCGCTGTTTAATGTTGACACTAGAAGGATTTCCATTCGTCACTGTGAATATTAACAAATATCACTCTGAATGTTCTGGCAAGACCATAAAGATATTACGTAGAAACCTGAAACGAGTTTGAATCGATAGAGAAAAAATCCACTGTTGCTTTTCAGTTTTACATATGTTCAATTCATAAAGAATCTTACACATGACCTACCACAGTGCTGTTTGATGTTAACACTGGAAGGATTTCCACTCATCATTGTGAATACTAGAAAGTATCACTCTGAGTGTTCTAGCAATATCGCAAGGATATATCGTAGGACTCTCTTGATCATCATCCGTGTGTCCTAATGAGATTTGATTGATCACTTGGCTCTAGACTCAATTTGTGCACTTTTAGTTATCGGAGGCTAGAGCAGATGCCACCTATTCAATATCAACTATCTCTGAGTGAGAAAGTCAATAGAAGTCATGTTGATCTCCGTGACAATAAAACAAACTTCTTTTGAGAGAAGCCTGAGTCAGCTGGGGAGGGGTTGTGCATTACATCACTGGGTTCATGATGTGTTGTCTTCATGATGTGTTGACCCGGTTTCTGCCTAAGTTGTATGGAGGGCTAATTTCTTTACACCCTTTATCCTTACATTTCTTTTTCATTCTTCAACCCCTTCAATTCTTACCAAGACATCATTAATAGCACCTTGTTGTGATTGTTCCAGTGCTATCATCAGTACTTAGTCGGCATTCAGCTTCGTTCACATTCTACTCCATCTTTCCTAAGGACTTCTAATAATCTATTGGATTTTCCCTGGGAAGATCCCTCTGGTTCTGGTTGGATCATAGGACTTAAACCTAACCACTCTTTTGACACCAATAACGTCGTGAATTAAAGATGTTGTGAGTATTTGATCGAACCATGAGTGCTTGAGTCTTTAGATCACATTTTAATCACATTTTCTCCCCTATCTCTAATATATAAAATCGTTTGTGTGACAATCCGTCAATTTATGGTTTATATTTTCTCAATATTTATTTGAAAACATTATTTTAATATTATAATATGAACTCACTTATTTTGGGAAGAAATTTGGATTTACGTCTTGAAGTAGCATCGACTACGTCTAAACCGGAGGACTCTACGTTACGTGCTTACGTTTACATACACCATTTTTGGTGACAGTCCGACACTTTAGGAAATAAATTTATCCGTAAATATTATTTTGGGATTTTAAATTTGTGTTGGTTCATAAACTCACAAATTTACAAGAAGAAATTAGAGCTTATGTGAATAATTTAACATCTTCTACGACTAAATCGGAAACCCTAGGATTACGTATTTACATTTTTGAACTCCGTTTTTTATGAGAAAATTTTTATTAGATTTGTTTTGTGCCGTTGACTCATAATTTATAAAAACGTTTTTCATAAATCGACCCGAGGGCACGTAAATCGAGGAAACTAGAATCGAGGAGTACCCGTAAATTAGTGGAGATGAGACAAGTGGGACACTTGTCCCACCCCCACTAATGGATGGCAAGAATAAGCCACAAGACCACCTTTGGTGGCAAGTTTATATTAACTTTGAGGACACTTGTCCTCCTAAACTTTACAAAACCAAAAACCACTACCCAAAAACCATTTCTCATTATCTCTTACATGCAAACTAGCTAAAAACTCTCAATCTCTTCTTCCCTTTATTTGAACGTCCAAACACCACCACAAATCACCATCCTCATCAACTTTTCAACCATAAGCATCATTTATATTCAACATATGTTGATAGTTACTTAAAAAGATGAAGATTGGAGGTGATTTTAACAACTAGCAAGGAGTTTCTATGGAGATCAAGGGCTGATTTTTGGAGAAGTATACAAATATTTGGTGATCCTAGAAGTGGTGTTGATATCTCATAAGATTGGTTACCCAAAACCAAGCCTTGTTCATCATCAGTCCCATCTTTTCATCACTTTGGTGGTATAGAGATTTTTCTTCCTATCCTTTTATTATTTTGATTATGTAATCTTATATTTTCTTTATTTATGTATATGTATATGATGATGAATGATGATTAAAAATATTATGTGGGGATTTGGTGTTGATACACATGGGTAAAAAGATGGAAAACCACATGTAAAATGGTTAAATCATGCTTAAAATAGTTGGCTGTATAAAAACATTAAGCAACCATATGATAAACTGATAAAATGGCATAGTGGAATCAATATACAGTAAGTATTAAGTCTTGTACACATGTTAGAGTTGGCCATTCAATGGAATCATTATAATGAGTGAGATATGATCAAAACAAAATTGATGTATCAATCTGAATAGTCTGTTTTGTGAGGACTGTTAGGGATACTTAAACTTGGATTGAGCAGTAGCTAAAACTAAGTTATTTGTAAAAAATAATATGAAGTTTATGTCATCCAAAAATGAGCTTCTAGCTCCTTGTAGAACTCAAGATATGATAAAAATGGTGAAAGTGAAACTAAAAATCAGATTTTGTGAAATTAAAGTATAATAGTATTATAATAGCACTCAAATAAATATAGTATAAAATGTAAATTAAAACCCACTAACTTATATATTACATTTATATAAGTATGTAAAATAATAAATAAAAGGAACATTTTATAAAAATGGTAGTTTGATAAGTTTTATAAGTTATAAAACTATAAACATGATTTTTACGTCTTTTCGGCTAAAACCGTAAAATTAACGTTCTCGTCAATTAAAACTTAGACGGTCGGACCCGTCTAATGTAAACTTTTTATAACTCATATACTGATATATAAGTATATATTACAAGTAAAAACCGATAAAACCCGAGCTTTATAACATATGGACATTAACGGGCCAAAATAGCCTTATTGGACTATTTAACCCGACAAGTTTGGCTAAACAATAATGGACTTACTTATTGGGCTTAACCCACTTGGGCCCAACATTTAAAGTATAATACTGATAATAAAAGTGTAAAATGGACTAATATAAGGTATTAGGCTTATAATAGGCTTATTGGGCCTAAAACATGTAAATAAGTAAAACTAGTAAACTAGTATAGAAGTTACCAATACATAACACTAAAATGAGTAAATGAGAATGTATAAACCCACTTGATCATCATCATATATATTTAATCATCATATGTATACAAAACTGTTATTTTTATAAAGTCATTGGACAAGAGTCTAAGACAAGTATTATTTGTCTAGGTTCCGTGATTGAAGCACGTACCGTACATCCGAATCGCCGATAACCCGCCTTTCCCAATCAACGTGAGTTCATAGCCTCAAACTCTTTTAAATGTTTTTATGAAAGGTTTTATAAACCCGCGAGGGAGATAACATGTTAGTTTTAATAAAAATAGGACACCAGTCGTCCCGATTGTTCGTTTATTGATTTGGACCAGAATGATATATGAACCGATGAATGATTATATGACCCGATGTATGAAATGAAATGGATTATTATAGTTAGGTTATGTCACTGAAAGTCCCATTAGCATGAATTGTGAACTACCGGGATTTGGTAGACTCTTATGCATATAATAGTACTATTTGAGGAAGATCACCCTAGTTCGCGCCTTGACGGTTGATCCCCGTCGTGCCACATTGATTGGTAAGCGAATTTATGTATGAGAAGATTTACACAAGCGTGATTATTGTGACGACACGCTAATTTAGATGGGCAAATTGAGTTTCGGGCTAGCTACTCGTTGTTTGTTGTTGTAAGGTAACAATGTCATGCGGCTTATAATAATCCAATTAATGAAATACTGCTATAAACACCGAATTACGATATACTGCATGACTAGCAATACGGGGTCTTATTAATTATATTATGTTCGTGTTTTGGTTTTTCATAACCATATTCATATAACGGTTTTTATTTAACTTTATACAATGTTATAAAACGTATTGTATGATGTTTTTTAACGACAATGGTTCGTATAATGATTTTGAAGGCGAAAGCCTGTATTATGATTTGATAAGGATTTGTATAAAATGACTTTGGCTATTTTATGTCCTATTACAAAGATTTGTACGAAATGATTTTCGTTAATAATTTTATACCGATGTTATATTGATGGATTTTATTAAACTCTATGAATTCACTCGGCGTTATCGCTGACCTTTTCTTTTAACATGTTTTATCTCAGGTACTTGAAGGTAATTCTCGGGAAGACAACAAGAATTCATGGCCCGCACTTAAATAATAATTTCCATTCAAATATTTTGTAAAACCTGTATGAAATACATTGACTTGGGACCTATGTAAATTTGATATTTATGAATGGAAATGCTTTATTATTAAACGACGCGATTTTTAAGCGTTATCTATGATGTGCGTAATGTGCTATCCCGTAACACAAACGAGTCTTCCGCTGTATTGAATTGTGTATATTTGGGGGTGTTACAGTTTGGTACCAGAGCTCTCGTTACAGAGAACGAAAGATTTTTAAAACTAAGGTTTTGAATAAAACATTTCAAAATCTTTTAACTATAAACATTTGTCACAAAATGTCTAAAAATCTTTTGACTATAACGGTGCCGAAGAATTCCCGAGTAACCGACAAGGCCAGACTGAGAAATGTTATTTTAATATATATATATAACTTGGATTATATATATGATGTAATTTTATTACATGATTGTTTGATGATTATTTTGATATTTATACGAGGTATTTATACGACGTAGATTGTCACAAGGAACCCTAAATCCCCTAGTAAAATAATCGAAGCTATTCTCGTAGGAATTCTAGCTATCCTAGATCTAAACCAAGTTGTGGATATTTATGATCCCAACAAATGGTTAATATTCGTAGAAATGTAGATATTAGTTGATTGTGATATTAAAGAAGAATTGGCGAAATTAAATCTGATATCGATGTCATGAGGATCTTTCCTTATAGAGTGGAGTTTGAAAAAACGTTACCACCTGTAAAGGTGTCATCTGATTCGTTGTCATCCAATTCTTAAATTGAAATCGAAAGGGTGAATGTTGCACTTGAGGCTGTCATTGGAACCATTACCCAAAAGCCTCATGCCACAAGTACCTTTCCGAGAAGTCTAATTGAATGTGTGATTCATTTCATACTAGTGACTCATTTGATAATTGTTGTTGTAAGAGCTGTAGGATTGGAAATTAAGTGTTGATCATATCAAGCTTTTATTGCCCTTTTAAGGTTCATGAATAAGGTTGAAAGTCGTGGAAAATGAGGTAGGATGTCGCATTGAGTATGATTTGGCTGAAACTTGAATAAAATTAAAATTTAACTTGTATGGAATACAAGAAATTGTTAAGAGGAAGTCGTTAAGTCCTGTGATTGAATTATAAGGTTTTAAATGATTGTTGGTTCGTGTTAAGGGTTATTCCTAGGCCATTGTCCAATAACGAGGATGCCCAGTGTCTAAGAAATAAATTGAAGAAATCTTCTTCTGAATTGGGACCGATGGATCTTCTGGGACAGGTGGAACACCTAATGACTATTGTAGATTAGTATTCATTGTGATATCTTTTAAAAAAAATCCCTAACTTAACTGAGACATCAGTTGGTAGGATGAGTTCTTGGAATTGTATGACATAGTGACACATAATGTGTTACGGTACAATTTTGACTTGTTTGTGATTAATGAAAAGACTACCTTTGATTACTAAATTCTATCTATCTTTTCTTTCTTCTTCCTAATGTTCGCATTAGTGATGCAACCATTGAACAAGTACTCATCTCGATTTGAGTTACGTTGTGGATTATTCTTTTTGAGTGCCATCGAGATCATGAACCTCATGATTAATTGGCTAAGCTCATTTCCTATTATATTGTAGTTAGTTTTTGGTGAACAACTTTTCATCACTCTTTTGCAGATCACTAATTGTTTTTATAAGTTTAAACAGTATCCCTTGAGAATAATTGAATTTTCATCACTATAAGGATTATTCAAAGTGAGATTTATAAGTGATCGTTATCGAAATGAAGTTGTTTATAAAAAACCTTGGAAAACATAATTGTTTTCATAACAAAGAACATCTTTGTAAATTTATTTTTGATTCTTATTTAAGAATTAAGCATGAAAATGTTTTTATTATAAACATGATGATACAATTTTGACCAACTGAGTATTGCATCGTTAATCTTGAAATTGTATATAGTTGCGCGCCTACATACAATTTGGAAGGGACCATGCAAGACTGATTAGTAGTCACCATAAAATTTATTAATAATCACTACATTTCTTTGAAGTTATGAAAGATGAAATTTTATGAGATCTGCAAGAAGTGAAAAGATAGGGATATATTGTTAGAGACGCCTACATATGTGCCCGTACCATTTATTCTTCTAAGTCGAATTTACTCATCTGTGGAAATTGTCTTATTTGACAATTGACAATTCTTTCTTGTCCAATTCTCTCGTAGTGAGATTCTTAGGAAAAGTATCTGATTACCGAGTGTCGATACCCGACTGGATGTATCGACGTTCCTATCATTTCTTTTGATTTGGTTTCATTTGAATGACCTGGGTAACGATCCGAGGAGCTTTCGAATGCGTACTCAAATTATGAAAACATGGGATATATTCATATTCATGAAATGTTTTCGTCTGTATCTGATTTGAATTTCTATCGCGTAGATTATGCGTTGACCTTACTCTTTTAAGGTTAGTTATGTCTCCAGATATCCTTGAATTGTGAAGGATTATGAGTTATTATTAGTCTTTTGAGAAGTTCACATCTTATCGACGACAATAAAACTGAAAAGTTGATAGTGCCAGTAGAATGGATTGATTGATTATTACATGACGACATTGTCTTAATTGATGGGAACTCAAGTAGAATTCCCCTAAAAGATAAGATGTTGATTATCAAAAGTGATCTAAATAATTCTTGATGGATGACCGTATCCTGCATTTAGACTTGAAATTATACCGTGAATGGTTGTGAATTAGTCATAGATATTATAATCTAGAAAGAACTTAAAGAAAATTTATTAAAAGATGTTTCCGTTATCTGAAACTTTAGGAAGTATTTGTTGGTGAATTACCTAGACGTTCGCCATTAAGGCAAGTTGAATTTGGTATTGATTATATTCCCGGTGTTGCACCTGTGGCATGTGTACTGTACGTTAGCACCATCTGAATTAAAAGAATTACCCTACAACTGAGAGAGTTGTAGGAGAAGACTTTTATTCTACCAAGCTCGTCATCATGAAGAGCTATGGTGTTATTATTCCTTATATTTGTTGAATTACCATGAACTAGGTAAATTGATGATAAAAATCTATATCCACTACCCAAGATGATAGATTTGTTCGATCATTTACAAGGTTCTAGCGTATATTCAAGATTTGATCCTCGGCATGGTTATCATCAACTTCGCGTCCGCGAAAAAGATTATCTATTCCAATCGCTACATCTAGAACTTGTAATGACCATTATGAGTTTCATGTTATGTCGTTTGGATTGACCAATGCACCTGTAGCATCCATAAATTTGGTGAATCACGTGTATAGGCTGTAATTTGATAAATTCATACTTGTGATCATTAAGGACCATTTGTTTATTTATAAGAATAAGAATGAGTTAATAATTATTTGTAGAATGCCCTGAGTCGGCCGAGTAGTGAAAACTTGTACCTTGAATATTTAACATGTGATGAAAGACTTAATCCTTTACATTATTTGACCGTGTGATTAATAGAAAATGGAATCTATATTGCCTCTTTAAAAAGTTTAGCCATTTTAGACTTTGGGTTTTACCAAAAAGAAAATGGAAATATGTTTTGACAAATGTTTTAACAAAGGATTTTTAAGGGATTATTTCCTTATACACAAATCATTTAACTAAACTCCTGTTTAGGGGTAAATGTTTGTGTATACCTCAAGACAACCTAAGAGGGATTGAGGAAACCGTTAAACCATGACTTAAAATTTGAAACGACAATTTTTTCTTTTCAACTAAGAAATTTTTTACCAAAAAATAAACGAAGGTTTTTCGAACATTTATGAATCTTATTAATTATTTTCGATAAATCAACAAAAATCTTGTTAATTAAATTCAAATTTATTTTGAACATTTTATATAATTGGTCGAACTAAGAAATTTAAAATTTTTACGTTTACGTTTCATAAAAATTTCATAAAAATTTAATAATTATTATTTAATTAATTGTAATAATTATCGACGCTTTAGACGTCGGATTGAGTAAAACAGATAAAAATAATAGTTGAGACGAAACTAAAACATAGAAGATATGAAGAAAGAAATTTTGAATTAATACGGTCATGTTATATATATTTCATCATGAGAAAGTGAATGTAAATACTGACGCATTATGTAGAAAAGATAAAGAACCAATTAGGACATGTTCCTTAATAATGAAGGTGCAAAATAAATTGCCGAACAATATAAAAATAAACAATGATTGTAAAAAGGATAATATAGATAATAAAAATGGGTTCGCGGCTAATGTGAACAATCAAAATTGAGAAGCCGATGGCGTTGAATGTATAACAGGCCACTTGAGGTTGCCTAAAAATAGAGATTTTGAGATATAATTATGTTGGAATCTTGTAAGTATAAGTATTCTATTCCTGTGATTTCTGATTTAATGTATCATTATCAGAAGAAGTTGTACCGATGGCAAATTATGAAGGCAGACACCGTCTCATACATTAGTAAACGTCTAGCTATTGTAAAGGTCATCCTCTGAATTTGATTCGATTTGGGTCATCATCGACAGACTGACCAAATCTGCTAATATCATTCCTGTTAATGATAGATTCTTGATGAAGAAATTGACTCTTTTGTATTTAAAGGAGTTTTGTAAACATGGTTTGCCTGTATCGATCATCTCTATCAAGATCCTCGCTTCACATTGAATTTCTAGAGATTTTCTCAGAAGTCATTAGGAACGAACCTTGATGAGAGTACCGTTTACCACCCCAAATCGAAGGGACGAGGTAAAGTAACGATACAAAACACTAGAAGTGCTGTTTTATGCTTGAATGATTGACCTTTGGTAATAAACCGTATAATCGTTTTCCTTTGGAGAGATTATCATTGATAATTATCGTATTAGGATCGAGATCGAATCTTATTAGGATCTAAAAATTAGAGCATCTGTAAGCAGGAGTTGGGATGAAGACACCCGACATACACCCATTGTGAGTTGGACATGTCTTTTAGGTTTAAGGTTTCCTATGATGGCGAACCTAACCTTACAAAATACTCGACCCGCGAGACCTGAAATGATTGTTGAAATTAGGATCTGATTATTGACTGCCGGTAGTGGGCAGGAGGTTATGTGAATATGAAATGTAGATCTTGAAATGCCAGATGGTTAGCGAAGTTATGCCAAAATTTTAACCATGGAAAAATGAATTGATGATCTGAAAGATCATGGGATATAAGTCCCCGTTGTATGGGACCATTGAGATGATGTAAAAGATTGGTTTGAAAGGCATATAAGCTGGATCTACCCTAGGACTTCAAGAGCTGCATAAATTATGTTTCGTATATCGAACTTGATAAAATGCCTATCAAGTGAAAATCTAATCACTTCTTGATAAATTTTAGATCGGAGAAAAGTTGCATTCATCAAAAACCCGTGAACATCATGGATAGAGAAAGTAAGTCAACATTAAGCCTGATCTTATTCCCGTAGTTATGTTTGATGAAACTCGCGTATTGTAATGAATTACACTTGTGAGAAAAGACCGAATGTGGAGGAAATACCCACATGGCTTTAACTCTATAAGAAGCGAGTAGTAAGATAAGATGATCTTTGAGGACGAAGATCCTGTTTAGGGGTAAATGCTGTGACAATCCGTCAATTTATGGTTTATATTTTATTCTCAATATTTATTTGAAAACATTATTTTAATATTATAATATGAACTCATTATTTTGGGAAGAAATTCGGATTTACGTCTTGAAGTAGCATCGACTACGTCTAAACCGAAGGACTCTACGTTACGTGCTTACGTATACATACACCATTTTTGGTGACAGTCTGACACTTCAGGAAATAAATTTATCCGTGAATATTATTTTGGGATTTTAAATTTGTGTTGGTTCATAAACTCACAAATTTACAAGAAGAGATTAGAGCTTATGTGAATAATTTAACGTCTTCTACGACTAAACCGGAAACCCTAGGATTACGTATTTACGTTTTTGAACTCCATTTTTTATGAGACAATTTTTATTAGATTAGTTTTGTGTCATTGACTCATAATTTATAAAAACATTTTTCGTAAATCGACCCGAAGGCACGTAAATCGAGGAAACTAGAATCGAGGAGTACCCGTATATTAGTGGAGATGAGACAAGTGGGACACTTGTCCCACCCCCACTAATTGATGGCAAGAATAAGCCACAAGATCACATTTGGTGGCAAGTTTATATTAACTTTGAGGACACTTGTCCTCCTAAACTTTACAAAACCAAAAACCACTACCCAAAAACCATTTCTCAGTATATCTTACATGCAAACTAGCTAAAAACTCTCAACTCTCTCTTCCTCCCTTTATTTGAACGTCCAAACACCACCACAAATCACCATCCTCATCAACTTTTCAACCATAAGCATCATTTATATTCAACATATGTTGATAGTTACTTAAAAAGATGAAAATTGGAGGTGATTTTAACAAATAGCAAGGAGTTTCTATGGAGATCAAGGGCTGATTTTTGGATAAGTATACAAATATTTGGTGATCCTAGAAGTGGTGTTGATATCTCATAAGATTGGTTACCCAAAACCAAGCCTTGTTCATCATCAGTCCCATCTTTTCATCACTTTGGTGGTATAGAGATTGTTCTTCCTATCCTTTTGTTATTTTGATTATGTAATCTTGTATTTTCTTTATTTATGTATATGTATATGATGATGAATGATAATTAAAAATATTATGTGGGGATTTGGTGTTGATACACATGGGTAAAAAGATGGAAAACCACATGTAAAATGGTTAAATCATGCTTAAAATAGTTGGCTGTATAAAAACATTAAGCAACCATATGATAAACTAATAAAATGGCATAGTGGAATAAATATACAGTAAGTATTAAGTCTTTTACACATGTGAGAGTTGGACATGCAATGGAATCATTATAATGAGTGAGATATGATCACAACAAAATTGATGTATCAATCTGAATAGTCTGTTTTGTGAGTACTGTTAGGGATACTTAGACTTGGATTGAGCAGTACCTAAAACTAAGTTATTTGTAAAAAATAATTTGAAGTTTATGTCATCCAAAAATGAGCTTCTATCTCCTTGTAGAACTCAATATATGATAATAATGGTGAAAGTGAAACTAAAAATCAGATTTTGTGAAATTAAAGTATAATAGTATTATAATAGCACTCAAATAAATATAGTATAAAATGTAAATTAAAACCACTAACTTATATATTACATTTATTTAAGTATGTAAAATAATAAATAAAAGGAACATTTTATAAAAATGGTAGTTTGATAAGTTTTATAAGTTATAAAACTATAAAATGATTTTTACGTCTTTTCGGCTAAAACCGTAAAATTAACGTTCTCGTCAATTAAAACTTAGACGGTCGGACCCGTCTAATGTAAACTTTTTATAACTCATATACTGATATATAAGTATATATTACAAGTAAAAACCGATAAAACCCGAGCTTTATAACATACGGACATTAACGGGCCAAAATAGCCTTATTGGACTATTAACCCGACAAGTTTGGCTAAACAATAATGGACTTACTTATTGGGCTTAACCCACTTGGGCCCGACATGTAAAGTATAATACTGATAATAAAAGTGTAAAATAGACTAATATAAGGTATTGGGCTTATAATAGGATTATTGGGCCTAAAACATGTAAATAAGTAAAACTAGTAAACTAGTATAAAAGTTACCAATACATAACACTAAAATGAGTAAATGAGAATGTATAAACCCACTTGATCATCATCATATATATTAAATCATCATATGTATACATAATTGTTATTTTTATAAAGTCATTGGACAAGAGTCTAAGACAAGTATTATTTGTCTAGGTTTCCGTGATTGAAGCACGTACCGTACATCCGAATCGCCGATAACCCGCCTTTCCCAATCAACGTGAGTTCATAGCCTCAAACTCTTTTAAATGTTTTTATGAAATGTTTTATAAACCCGCGAGGGAGATAACATGTTAGTTTTAATAAAAATAGGACACTAGTCGTCTCGATTGTTCGTTTATTGATTTGGACCCGAATGATATATGACCCGATGAATGATTATATGACCCGATGTATGAAATGAAATGGATTATTATAGTTAGGTTATGTCACTAAAAGTCCCATTAGCATGAATTGTGAACTACCGGGATTTGGTAGACGCTTATGCATATAATAGTACTATTTGGGGAAGATCACCCCAGTTCGCGCCTTGACGGTTGATACCCGTCGTGCCACATTGATTGGTAAGCGAATTTATGTATGAGAAGATTTACACAAGCGTGATTATTGTGACGACACACTAATTTAGATGGGCAAATTGAGTTTCGGGCTAGCTACCCGTTGTTTGTTGTAGTAAGGTAACAATGTCATGCGGCTTATAATAATCCAATTAACGAAATACTGCTATAAGCACCGAATTACGATATATTGCCTGACTAGCAATACGGGGTCTTATTATTGATATTATGTTCGTGTTTTGGTTTTTCATAACCATATTCATATAACGGTTTTTATTTAACTTTATACAACGTTATAAAACGTATTGTATGATGTTTTTTTAACGACAATGGTTCGTATAATGATTTTGAAGGCGAAAGCCTGTAATATGATTTGATAAGGATTTGTATTAAATGACTTTGGCTATTTTATGGCCTTTTACAAAGATTTGTACGAAATGATTTTCGTTAATAATTTTATACCGATGTTATATTGATGGATTTTATTAAACTCTATGAATTCACTCGGCGTTATCGCTGACCTTTTCTTTTAACATGTTTTATCTCAGGTACTTGAAGGTAATTCTCGGGAAGACAACAAGAATTCATGGCCCGCACTTAAATAATAATTTCCATTCAAATATTTTGTAAAACCTGTATGAAATACATTAACTTGGGACCTATGTAAATTTGATATTTATGAATGGAAATGCTTTATTATTAAACGACGCGATTTTTAAGCGTTATCAATGATGTGAGTAATGTGCTATCCCGTAACACCAATGAGTCTTCCGCTGTATTGAATTGTGTATATTTGGGGGTGTTACAGTTTGATATTAGAGATACCAAATTTGATTAAAATATATTTTGAAAAATAGTCTTGAAAATCTTCGGGAGAAAGATGTGTCAAAGTTAGCATGAATTTTGGAACACTCCCCCTCAAAAATTGATCCAATGGAATTGTCATTACGAGGATATGATCCACATTAAACTTTTGAGGATAGGAGTTGTTGAACACAAAATTTTTGAAAGATTTTGAATATCATTGTGAAATTCTTGAAAAAAAACTGTGTTCAACGCTTTTTGAAAAATCAATTCTTTTTGGCGAAAAGGTTTTTCTAAAGCACAAACTTGAGTTCATAGACTTTGTATGTCTTGACGAATCCACTCAAGTGTAAGAAGATTTAACTTCTTTTCCTGAGGGTAAGGGCACTAAAACGTACACTCCCCCATGAATATAGATCCGGGTTGCAATCTGAAAGTGATTACAAGCCATAGTGTTGAGCTTAAAACGTTGAATGTTTTGTGACAAGCTCAACCCAAGATAGATTGATCTACCCGTTGTTGGAAAGATTGTCCAAAAGAGACAATTTCTGTTATAAAAGATAGAAATGACATGTTTTGAAAAATATTTACAACTTTCATTCGAGCTTTATGTACACACCCGTGTCGTTATTGAGCGACATTTCTAGGCACTTCCATATTATCGATACTGAAAGACATGTCGAGAAGAATATTTTTGAATTCAAAGATTTTTTAATTTTGTATTTTGATTTTTCATTAATATTTACAGGTAGATGTTTGATAGATGAATCAAGCAGGCTTCTTTGCCAGAATCTCCAGTTCTGCTGGAGTCAAACATCTCATACTAATTTGCCTAACTAGATACGCAAACCTCTCTTTCGAAAGAGCTTTTGTAAACAAGTCAGCTAATTGGTAATCAGTTCCAACAAAGTATAGTTCAACAATACCCTCTTCAACTTGTTCCTTAATGAAGTGATATCTGACATCAATGTGCTTCGTGCGGGAATGCTGTACCGGATTGCAGGAGATGGCTATGGCAGACTTTGAGTCACAGTACATAGGTACTTTATCAAAGTGGAAGCCATAATCCGTGAGTTGTGTTCTCATCCAAAGAACTTGAGCACAACACGCAGGTTGAGACACATACTCCACTTCGGCTGATGACAGTGACGTGTAATCCTGCTTCTTGGAAGACCATCCTACAAGCTTATCTTGACCTAGAAATTGTGCACCACCAGAAGTACTTTTACGTGTATCAAGACACCCTACATGATCAGAATCTGAATAGGCCGTTAGAAAGAAACCGGTTTCCCTCGGATACCAGAGTCCCATGTGAATGGTATTCTTAAGGTACCGAAAGATCCTTTTAACCTCCTTGAGGTGCTTTTCAGTGGGTCGTGCTTGATAGCGTGCACAATAACACGTAGCATGTGATATATTTGGTCGGCTGGCTGTTAAGTACATGATGGAGCCGATCATGGAACGATATCTCGTTTGATCTATGGCATCTCCCTCCAAATCATCATCTAGAGATGTGGTTGATAATGGTGTCCCAACGGGGTCACATGATGTCATACCATGCTTTTTGATTATCTCTAGACAATACTTAGCTTGGTTAATAAAGATACCACTTGGGGATTGGTGAACTTGAATTCCTAGAAAGAATTTTAGTTCGCCCATCATAGACATTTCAAATTTGCTGTGCATTACTTTTTCAAACCATTTTAAAAGTTTTGGGTTTGTAGACCCAAAAATAATGTCATCAACATAAATCTACACAAGCAAAATGTCATCCCCATATTTATAAGTAAACAAGGTTAAATCAATGGAACCTTTTGAGAAACCTTTGGAGACCAGAAATTTTGAGAGCTCGTCGTACCACGCCCTTGGAGCTTGTTTGAGTCCATAAAGTGCTTTGTGGAGACGATACACCTTGTCAGGATAATGAGGATTGACGAATCCTTCCGGCTGTGTGACATAGACTTCTTCCTTCAAAGGACCGTTAAGAAACGCCGTCTTTACGTCCATTTGATAGACAATCAATCCCTTATGTGCAGCATAAGCAAGGAAAATCCTGACCGCTTCCATTCGAGCTACTGGTGCAAATGATTCTTCAAAATCAATACCCTCTTTCTGTCCATACCCTTTAGCCACTAGCCTAGATTTATTCTTGATGATCGTGTTCTCTTCATCCATCTTGTTTTTCCAGATCCATCGAAGATTTAATGGTATTACATCGTATGGTCTGTCAACAAGTTCCTAGACTTTAACTCTTTCAAGTTGTTGAAGTTCATCCGTCATCGATTTAATCCAAGCATGATAAACCATGGCTTCTTTGATGTTTTTTGGTTCAGCTGAACTCACGGCGAGTGCGAACATACAAACATCGCCATCGGTGTTAAGTTGTCGTCTTGTACAAACGGGCTGTGAAGGTTTTCCAATTACTTGAACCAGAGGATGATCTCGGGTCCAATGATGTGTTGAAGGATGTCGTTGATAGAACGTATGCATATTTGATGGATCAACATGGCGAGTAGAAGACTCTCCAGTTTCGTGGACCGGTGTACCGAATGGGTTGATAAATTCGCCTTCATCAAATAGTGCATTGTCTGCTTGATTTGTGTTCTCTGGAGCAATGAAAGTAGTTGTGGATGTTGTTGGAGCGATTGTTGATGTGATAATCTGAGGAAGTAAATCTGCAGCAACCCGTGTTGAAGTAGATAAAGTTGTATCCTTTTGTTGACGATGATCGGTATCATCATTCTTATCATGAGTGACAGCGGAAGACTTCGATACAACATGTTTCTCCCCCGTGAAATATTCATCATACATTGGTCCATATAACATTTCCAACTCTTCAATTGTCGTGTTGACTGTCATATCTGCTCTTGGAACATTTTCTTGAACCAACTTTGAACTTGACGGTTCATTGCCGTGGTCTTGAGTTCCGAGTTTCGTGCGGTTGTGAACGAAAGTCGTTTGTCGTTGTGGATCGGGACTTAAACTGTTTTGTTCAAGTGTCATTTCTTGTAATTCATCAAATCGGATGTGAATAGTCTCGACTATCAATTTTGTTCTCTTGTTGTATACTCTATACCCTTTAGACTGAGTTGCATATCCCACAAGAATACATGCATCACCTTTCTCTTTCATCTTATCTAAATTTTCACCATCTCGTATTATGTAACAAGTACATCTAAAAACATGAAGGTGTTTGAGTGAAGGTTTTCGATCATGAATTATGTGATATGATGTCTTTTCGTGTCTTGGGATAATTAAGGATCGGTTTTGTGTGTAGCATGCGGTTGACACGGCTTCGGTCCAAAAGTATAGTGGAAGTTTTGAAGCGGATAATAATGTTCGAGCAGCCTCAACTAAAGTACAGTTTCGTCTTTCAACAACGCCGTTTTGTTCGGGTGTTCGAGCAATAGATGTTTCATGTTCAATTCCTTCGGCTTCAAAATAGTTTCTTATCTGAATTCAAAAATTCTGTACCTCTGTCAGTACGAACCACTTTAACTTGAGCTTGAAGACCACGTTGTATCAGTTTAAGAAAGCTGACGAGAACTTCGGGTGTTTCATCCTTGGACCTCAAGAAGTGAGTCCATGTGTACCTTGAGTAATCATCGACAATTACAAGAATATATTTCTTTTCATTTATACTATGAACACGCATGGGACCACACAGATCCATATGGAGAAGATCTAACCGTCCTTTAGAGCTTGGTGTAGTCTTTGTTTTGAAGCTACTTCGTTTAGCTTTACAAAGCTCACAAGAAGAACAAAGATGATCTTTGATGAATTTTAAACTTGGAAGGCCTCTCACAATATCTTTATTGGAAAACAAGTTGATGGTATCAAAGTTGAGATGAGAAAGACGTTGATGCCATAGCCATGCCTGAGTCGTTGAACCTTTAGCCATGAAGCAAATTGGAGTTGATGAAGTTGTGTCTTGAAGTGAAATTGCGTAAAGATCAGTACCCCATGTAATGGTAAGTAAGTCATTCTCATCATAATCACGAACAAAAACATGTCTTCTTTCTGAAAGCAACCTCCAAATCCGCATCACATAATTGACCAACCGAGAAAAGATTGTGATTGAGCCCTTCGACATAGTATACCCTTTTGATCGTTATATTCCCCTGAACCAAATCTCCATATCCTAGGATCGGTGCTAATTGATCATTTCCGAATCGGACCGTACCCTGGAACTTCTCCACGAAGTTAATTAGAAGCTTGATATTCCCCGTCATGTGCTTCGTGCATCCGGAGTCCAGTATGAAGAGAATTATTTGTATCACCTTATCGATTGGCTCAGTGTCAAAGATAGGACCATTTTCATCTTTAGTGACGTGGAGAACTTCTTTAATATTTGCCATGTACGAGTAATGTGCTTCAAGTTCTTGATCGGAGGCTTCATCATCAGTATCATCAAGCATTGCTCCTTCCTCAGCCGATAGTTTAACCCCAGCTTCCATCTTCTTGCAAAGCAGCATCTTTTCCTTATGATAGCCAGAGTCTCGAACCCGTTTCGGCTTCCTACATTCCTTTGCCATATGCCCATAGCCTTGACAATTAAAGCATTGAATCCCACTTTGCTGAACCACTTGAGTACCAACAGTCTCCCTATTCCCAGCAGCAGTAGCAATCCTCTGAGCATCATACTTAGCAGTTTGTCGGTCATATCGTGCAGAACCCTCAACATGTGTTGGATTACGTCGATCATACCTTGGAGGACTTTCATCACGTTGACGTGTGTCATACCTACGAGGACTCTCAACATATTGGTTCCTTGTATTTGATGATGTTCGAAGATTGTTGTTGGTGGGTTTGAAGATTTTCTTGTAGGTCTTCATAATGAAAGCAATTTGTTGCTTCATCTCCCTCTTCTTCTGAGCTAGTTCTTCATCATTGTCCTCTTCAGATGATGGCTCAGGTGATGGTGATGGTGCTCTTGGTTCTTTGTCTCGTGATCGTGTGGGAGCAGAATACTTAGATGAAGTGGAGTATCTTGGTGAGGAGGATGTAGTGGAGTACCTTGGTGAGGATGATGTTGTGGAGTATGACTTTGGAGCACGAGAGCGATGATCTTGAGTGTGTTGAGTGGTAGACACCAAAGCAAGTGGATTAGCAGTCTTTGCTATCCTTTCAGCACGAAGTTCATTTGCCTCATTCTGAAATTGTTTCAAAATGTCAAAAAGCGTGTGATAGTTGACCTCGTCTAACTTACTTTGTTGTTTCACCAAAGTTACAAATCGTGTCCACTCAGGTTGAAGTTGCTGTAGAAATTGCACATTGACTTGTATGGTGGAGACTTGTAAATTGTTTCTTGTCATGTCATTCATCATCTTGTAGAACCTTGAGTAATATAAATCAATTGATTCCCCATCCAATGAAGTAAATTTACCAAAGTTCCAGAACAAGTTAGTTTTGACATCTTGCTTGTTAAGTGATTCACCTTGTTGCAAGCGTTCAATGGCAAACCACATCTCTTTAGCAGTAGAGCAAGCATCAACCGTTGAGTAAATATCATCCCCAATCCCACTTAGAATCAAATAGATTTCTTCTTTCTCTGCATCGATCCAAGCACGTTTCTCTTTAGAAGTGTTCTCATATGTTTCCTCAATTGTTTGCTCATCGGAACCGGTCGTCGAGTCGGTTGCTGGAATTGCAGGAATGGTTATGGTTGTGAGAGTATAGGGTCCTTCTTTGATGCAACATCAAAGAACATCACCATTAGGTTTGGTGTCAAGATATCGAAGGAATCGTGATTGCCATTGTGCATATCTACCAGTCACAAGCATTGGTGGTCTCTCTTTGTTACCCGCCACCATGATGTTGTTATTAGTAACACGATATTCATTGGTAGAATCCATCTCAAGAATGAAGTGAAGTGAATGGGATCTTAAGTAGATGTTGTTGTGAGTAGATTGTGGTTGAAACTTCAAGAAATGGTGTGAAAGCTCTAAACAATGTCTTCGTAAGAAACCAAAAAATCGTAGGCGAACAATCACACGATTTGTTAAAAAAATTCAGAATCACGTTTTTGAAAATTTTATAACAATTCGGAATATTAATTTTAAGGCAAATCCTGAATCTGATTAAACCTTTATCTGGAATCTCCAAAACTTACTTATCCGGAATCCTGAAAAACTTTCTTATCCGGGATAATCGTCCAAGATGTTATCCGGAATATGTCTTTTGGTTACAATCCGAAATATACGAAGTTGTCCTTATCCGGAAAACGTGTGATACAACTTATCTGGAATACACCCTCCTATGTCTTATCTGGAATAAGTTTGCGACCTCTTATCCAGAAAACGTCTTTTTGGGCTAATCTGGAATGTGAGTTTGTAAGGTTATCCAGAATCCTAAAATTGGAGCTTATCCGGAATCCGGTTGGAGTTGCTATCAGGAACTGATCTTCTTTAGCTTATCCGGAATCGATGAAACTTAGGTTATCCGGAATCTGAAATTGTGGATCTAATCCGGAATACTAGTTGTTGAGGTTATCCGGAATCCTGATTTAGGAGCTTATCCAGAGTCCGTGTAAGAACGCTTATCCGGAATTGGTTTAAACTCCTTATCCTGAATATTACAAAAAATCCTTATCCGGATTCTCGCAAATTTTCTTATCCGGAATGTTGTGGTGAAGCTTATCCGGAATATACGAAAACCCTTGTTTCCTGACTTCAGTAACCCTCAAAATCCGGATAATGAAACTTTCCAAGAAGTTGATTTTTTTCAAACTTTTTCCAAAAATCAAACCAAAATTACCAACTTTTTATAGAAATCAAGAAAAATGACAAACACAAATTCCTACCACAACTTTGTAGGCAATTTGTATATAGATTTTTTGAGACGAGATGATTTGAAGAAGAAAATCACACGAATAAAAAAATGATAACCACAAACTAAACACGAATCTACCCCATGGTGATTGATACCAATCGTTGTCTCTAATAATATGATGATAGATTAAAGAAATGAGATGGAAAAGATATGAATTTTAGAGAGAGAGAAAGTAGTGAGAGAAAGTATAGAGAGAGATGATTAACTTGTGAGATTAGATTAAGAGAAATTATGAGATTATCCCCCTCCTAACATGCTAGGAGGGTGCTTATATAGTCCACCCACATGCGGGCTCTCTAATGGACTATATTGTTTTGGGTCGGGCTTGAATAAATGCTTAGTACCTTGAAAGAGGCCTTTTAAGCTAACCATCAAGCCCGTAATGTCACGACTATTTTAACTAACTATTACAACGTTCTAATAAATATTACAAAATAAACCTATGACCGAACATTCTTGTTTGACTCAATATTTTGAGGCTAACAAAATCCAATTACCGGAGAAAAGGAAAATCTTCCACCACCACCACCACCAGAACCTTTCAACTCTCCTCAACTCAATGACCTATCTTCTTTACCTAATCTCACTAGGCAATGTGAAAATATCTCTTATCCATTATCTCCCTCTCCACCAACCTCTAATTTTGATGGACCTACCCATCTAACGACTTTGTTTTGCATCATGGTTCCTCGTGTGCTTGTTGTCATTTTCTACAAATTGAACTTGGTCATATCTATGACAAGCTAAATTTCCTTGAATTCCTCCTCACTCGACCTCCTCTCAAAGTTTTTGTTCCCGTGAACAAATGCTTCGTCATCTTTCTTTTCCAACTAAGGCACATTTTGTACTTTAGTTGTTTGAGTCAATAAAACTTAAGCAATCTTGGAAGATTATCACTATTAGAGTAGCTTATGCTTTGTGGTTTATTTTCCATATTTTTTGCTTTAAATATTCATATTGTGTGTATGAATATTTCTCTTGTATGTTATTTCATATTTGTGTAATATGAATGTTATGTATGTTATCTTTCCCGCTAATTCTATTTCACACATTTATTAAAGAGTTGATCATGGCTAAAACTTACAAATTAATTATGGGTGATTCCATAAATTCTAAATTTAACCCCTTGACATTTTAATCATCTTTGATTGGCTTGGATATTTCTTTTCTTCCTTTATTCCACCAATTAAACTATGATGTTGTCAATAAACACTCTTTGAACATACTTAGCAAATGCTTGCTTCTAATTTGAGATTTCTTTTCCTTATCCCTCTCAAGTTAGTTAGTAAGTAGTGCACATACATACATTGGTGTTTCTTTTCTTTCTTCTAACCTTTGTGTAGCATGTCACCTTAACTCATTTACTTGGTGCCCCAAGCAAGGGGGTGTAAGCACCAAGGGGGAGCTACTAGCAAAGTCCGGTTCTTTTCTTCTTCAAAGACTTGTGCTAACCTTTTTGCTTCGACAAAGGGGAGAAATGATAGTGATAAACTCGTTAATAATCTGAATAAACTTGTATTTTATGTAAATGAGTTTATAGTTTGTCGTAATCAAAAAAGGGGAGATTGTTAATGCAAAGCAATGCCTAAAAACATTGTTAGTATTAATTAATTTTCTTAGTTTTGATCACGACAAATTACGAAGACATTTATTGTCAAACCCAATCATAAAACGAATTATCTAACAAACACTACCATCAAGGTAATAATCATTACACTAACATATCTTAATCATTCTTAGTGATCATAAAGTGATTAGCCTTAAAACTCACTTTTGTCAAATGTAACAAAAGATTTTTAATAAACTTTATTTTTAAGAAAATGTTTTATTAAAATGAAAATGTTAATTTGAATATGACATATTTCAAATGCCATAAGAATATCCTTTGAAGGTTTAAACAGCCTCAGATATTTCAAATTCACTAAAAGACAAAAAGGAGCGGAGTCTACTCCCCGTGGTTCCTTAAGTCCCTACGCGGTTCCCTATCGATAAGGAACTGCCTGGGTAGATAAGGAACCACCCCCGGCTAGCCGTTGGCATTTGTCTTCTATAAATAGTGGATCAAATCTGAATTTTCATTAACTCTTTTTGGACATCTCTTTCAGCCTTCTTTCTCATATCTAATCCTAGTCATTTGTAAATGATCACTTAATGTGTTAAGTATTACTCATGATTATCCTCTTGATCTCCTTCTTTACCGTGTCCAAAGAGAAGATCACTCACACACTTGTGATGTGATTAAAGATGAAGCTTTGATGAAGATCACCTTCTCCTAAAGATCTAATCATGTTCATCATTTGTTTATATGTGTCTTATGTAGATCCAATGTATTTGTGAATACTTGGACTAGTTGTGTTCATCCAAGCTATTTGTGAATACTTGGATTAGAGTTGTGTAAATCCTTTGCACATGTGTGTGCTTGGATTTGTGTTGTGTAGATCCAAGCTACATGTGTGTACTTGGATATGTTTAGTTGAGTTGTATTAAGTTGTGTTAGTTCTCACTAAACTATAAAGTGATGTGGTTGTGTCTTGTGAGTTCTCACTAAACTATAAAGTGATATGTAGTTGTGTTGTGTGAAGTTCTCACTTAGCTTCAAAGTGAAGAGTCGTAAAGATTGGTTCTAGCTTTGGATTAGAAATCGACATCTAGCCTTGTGTCGGAAAATGGTGAAGTAGGCAACGTTATGGAGATTGGTTCTAGATTCAGATTAGAACTCAACATCTAGCCTTGTGTCGTAAAATGGTGAAGTGGGCGACGTTGTGTAGATTGGTCCTAGCTAAGATTAGGTCTCGACATTTAGCTTAGTGTTGGAAAATAATGTAAGTGACGTTGTAAGGTTTTCTCCGCCAAGAAGGGAGCTTGTGGATATAGTGGAAATCTCGAGTAAGGTGTACTCAAGGAGTGGAGTAGGAACGAGGATAGAGCCTCATTGCCAAACCACTATAAATCTTGGTGTCTTCCTACTAGGTTGTTTCTTTCCTAACTCATGACTTGCATTCATTATCATTATACTTACCACCATTTTTAATGCATTAGAATTGAACCTAATCATTATGCAACTAGCTTTCAAGTAAAAGATAGTTTTTGCACTCATCTAATTGAAAGAAATTTTAATTAGGAGTTAAACCAATGAGAAACTATTCAACCCCCCTTCTAGTTTCTACACATACATTGGGAGAAAAACCACTAAAAAACAAACAACACCTCCCCTAGAAGATCACCAAAAAGATTCACAATAGGATATGCTAAGTTAAAACATGTCGAGATGATGAATGTGATGGAAGAGAGCGAGGTTGAAGAAGATGACGATGATGTCATGTATGAATGAAGTGCAACTAATGAGGAAGACGAGGAGATGTCTCAATATAGAAGTGGCACAAAACAAATGGTAGTTGCAAAACCTTCAACATCAAAAGGTAGCAAATAAAAAAAAACTTGTTTGTAAATAAGAGGACAAGGAGTACAGCCGATTAGGAGAAATGAAAAGAAGGGAATAGGGCCAACAAAAAAGAAACACGAAAAGGCATACCCCACCGTACAAACAGGATGCTCTCCAAAATCCTTGTGTGAAGTAATGGCGGGGTTGTCAGACGCAAGGAAAATGATTCTTAAACAAATTGGCTTCGAGAGGTACATTGAGTTCTTGATACAAGAGATCCCTTCACATTTGTTGTACCACGTGGTCGACAAGTTCCATGCAATAAGCATGGAGCTTAGACTAGGAAAAGGATTGATAAAAATAACGAGAGAAAAGGTACAGGAAATGCTTGGAGTTCCAATGGGGACAATAACTCTAGAAGAAATGCAAGAAAAAGAAGAAGATGATCATTTCATCAAGGAATGGGACGCAGAGCACCCACAACAGTAATAGCAAATAAGATTCAAACAACTACAGAAGATGAATTCATGTTTATCATGAACTACCTTATGCTATTTGGATGTACAATGGGCATGGCAGACAACGGCGGAAAGGTTTTCCTAAAGCTGTTGAAAAGGATTATAGAGGAGGAAAACATCAACGACATAGACTGGTCCTCATACATCCTTGAATGTCTCAAGAAAAGCAAGAACAACTGAAATGACGTGAAGACTGGTGGTACCAACTTCTACTACGTCCTAGCTACGTTCTTATGTGTAAGTTAAGCAATTATATTTTTTATAAAAACTAGATTTTATTCTTTCATTTTCTAACTAACGCGATTTGTTCTTTTTTCCAGCTGTTGTACTTGGATTCAACATACTACCCAAAGGTTGCCGCCAAGGGTCAAAGACCAGCAATCAGAAGATAGAACACTCCGCTGATGAAAAACAGGATACGGGAGGAAATAACATCACAATGTTTGGGAATTGGCACATCAGGAAGAGTACAATGAAGAATATGTCCACATGGGGATTGGCGTCTACAAAATAAAGGGCGTGTATCTAGAACCAATCCAAGACAGAAAACCAGAAAATAAATTAAGGTAATCAAAATTGATTTGAATGATAGTGAATTTGTTTCCATATATGATATAAATTTCCAAAAAAACATGAGTATCATATATGATACTATGAAGTATCATACATGATACCTAGAACTAACAAACTATCATATATGAAGTATCATATATGATACCTTGAACAATATGAAAAAAGGTTTGGACATATATATCTTGAAACATTAAGAAATATGAGTATAAAATGTGAAATGTCAAAATATGGAACTGTGAAAAAAAGGACACCATATCAAATATGATACTATACTACTATACTAACATTGTCGTGCTTTTTCTATAGGAGTTTATTGAAAAAAGTGCAGACAGATTTGGAGCAATATATGAAGCAAGAAAAGTACTTGTTTAGACACTTAGAGAATGAACTAAGATGTTTGGAAAGGATATAGTTTTGGTTGGACTATGCAAAGAGTACCAAACACTCTTCACGAGAAGAAAAGATGACAATATCAATGTGGATTTTATGGAATGAGAGGACAACTCTGGTTGTGAAGGAAAGGACAAAGACGAAACCATTAATGAAGAACAAGAGACAATAATCCTAGAGAACATGGAAATAGAGGCTGGACAACATGCTCGAAGCAACAAACAAACAGAACCTCAAACTAAGAAAGAGGTTGAAACTAGGGAAAAACAAACAGTGGAGACTGTAGAGGCAAATAAATTAGCAGAGGTTGAAAAGAAGAGTTTGAACATCAACGCTTCATTTTTCTACGAATTTGATCCAGACCCAAAATTCGACAAATATATGGATCTGAATTTTCTAGAGATAGAGCGTCAAGCCTTTGAAAGCCAAAAGAAAAAACAAGAGTCACGAGGCTGAGAAAGTCGCTCACAACACCGTCATTCTCTCTCATAACGAGGACACCTGAGAAGACACCTGAACCAATTACAAAATTGGCTGAAGAAGATAAGGCTGCAAAAAGAAACAAAAATCCATCGCACTTAATGATTTCACAGTACATTAACAAGAAAACCCTAACAAGGGGGGGACAACAACAGATGAGTTGGTGATAGTTGAGAGCTTGTTCTCAATGAAAGGAAAAGGCCTTTAAGTAACAACTAACCTATAAAATTTTCATTATTATAATGTTATCATATATGATAAAAAGTACTTGAACTATGTTTATTCTCTTGTAGAGATTTCATCTTCCAGTCACAAGAAAAAAGGCATGCATGTATGCGAGACAACAAGCAGACGCTGGCGCCACGTCTAAAAGTGGACGCACTAGTGATCGACATTTTCTCATAGATCTTGAACTATGAAGAGAACACCAACACGAATGGGAACAAGAAGAAATAGTTCTTTATGTCAACAATGATTGTAAGTACCTACCACCACACAAACTATCATATATGATAACAAAATTAAATTGTGTCCAAAAACTAAAAAAAATGTATGATGTTATTAGTTACGCAAAACAGACTTCAAACATGTTTAATTAGAAGTTGGAAATGGAAAACATGACACTGCCAAGCAATTATGTGCTTTTGAAGAATACATGAATAACTCATTAGGAACACGTGAAAAATTTTATAAAATTGTTGATCTAGTAAACACTTGCTTCCCTAGTATTGGTTATCAAATATAATAAAATTCAATATAATAATTAAAAATAAAAATAAAACTCTACAAGCATTTTTCCCTGTCATCTCACACCAGCACTACTACCTTGTTGTCTTCAATCTGAAAAAATGGAACTTTAGTCATAATTGATAACTTAAAAATAGTGAAGAGCTATGAAGTGAAGTACAAGGACTTTTGTGAACTCCCAGTAAGCCACAAAATCCATAACATCAAATAGGATAAACTTGGACTTGTGCATCCCAAAAAACTTAAAAACTTATAGATCAAATATGATAAACTTGGACTTGTGTAGATTAAAATGTTTTTTATGTATCGGAGAGTGTTCAACATTAAAAGGAAAAGAACTGAACAAAACGTCGATCATCATAAGACCAAAGTGGGGTACAATCACCAATGACGTGGAATGTGGTGTGTTTGTGATGATGCATATGGAGCATTACAATGGAGAAACTGCAAGGAATTGGCTGGTGGACTTCCTAACAGAGCAAGAAGGCCAATGGAAAAAGATGTTGAAGCTTAGGTTCAAGCTGACAGCAAAGATACTTACCCGTAAAATGAATGCTAACAGAGAAACGATAAGCGAGGAGGCTTATGAGTTTACAACTAAGAACTAGATACAACCGGTGAAGCGCAAGCTTGTGAATGACGTAATAACAAATAGGAAATAATAACAGGACGGAGAAGTCATCAAGAGCGTAATCTGAACAAGTTAGAAGGACAAGAAAAACAATTTAAGACTTTATTTTGAATTTCGTTTGTAATATATTTTCTTTTGTTTTAAAGACTAGTGCTTTTCTTAGCCTATCCACTAGTAAAGGGGTACGCGACATGCAGGAGAACCCATTATGGGTTGCTCTAAGATTGGAGCCAACTGGTTGCAGAGCATGGATCGGTTAATAGGCATCCATTAGTCCGACTACCCCCGAGTCATGTCGCCTACCTTAAAAGCTTTAACGCTTAACCTACTGGAACATTAGGCTAGGTAAAACAGTAGTGCACTCATCTAGTTTTGAAAAAGTTAATTAGCCTATCCAATGAGAAAAGGGGTGTAGAAACTAGAAGGGAGGTTGGATAGTTTCTCTAGTTAAAATGATCAAAGATCGGTTTTTAAAAATCCTTTTTAAAACTAGACTTAATTGATTTATGTGAATCTACTAACGCACAATATGAACAAGTGATAGTGTAACTAAACTAAAAATCACAAGTATATGCAATAATGAATAATAAATGGAAAGAGATAAGGAAAGAAAAGATCAAACCGAACACCAAGGATTTATAGTGGTTCGGCAACGAAGCTCACTCTTCGTTCCTACTCCACTCCTCGAGTATTCCTTACTCAAGAGTTCACTAATCAACAAGCTCCTTAAGGTGGAGAAACCGTACACGTCCTTAACCAATTTCTGACTCTAAGCTAAAAGTCGAGACCTAATCTTAGCTAGGACCAATCTACACCAATATACTTTGATGACTAAGTATTAACCACAATACATACACAACTTCCAAATGTACACAACAATTTAGAACTTCATAATGACACAAGAATGAAATAGAGTTTTGATCTTCAATGGATCTTGAGTTAGACACAATACTTCAATGATGAAAGTGTTCTTCTCTTTGCACTTGAGAGGATGAGAGGGGGGGGGGAGAAAGATTCACTTCTAAACAAGTATAATCAACTAAATAACCAAGGATTTGTGTGATTAAAGAAGGTAGATTGAATATGAAAATTTGTGTGTAAAAGAGGTGAAAAGTAAATCTGGAAATGATCCACTATTTATAGGAAAAAGGCCTAATGGCTCTATCTGGTCGCGTCTCAATAAATAGGCCCGCGGTTTATTATTGATATTGAGCCGCAAACACCTATTTTGAGCCGCCGGCTCTAGAGTCTGCTCCTTTGTATCCATTAGTAGGGGAATGCCATCTTTAGGGGAGTGAATGCCATCTTATTGGAGGGACATGATGACAGGTATAATCCATAGCCGGGTTGAATAGTCCGACACACGGGTACTACCCGTATCCAATATGTATGGATCATAGACAGACAACACTGAGGCTCATGCGGCCCAATAAGCCGTTGTCGCACATGGTTTTATTCCAAACGTGTCCTGGCTGCACGCGTACGCGATCAGACAGAATCATAATCTAAATCAAATTATGATTCGCTTAAGTGAAGAGGATATACAATCTCCTTATTTACGTGATAAGGATCTTGGTATATTTAGTAAATATCTCTTGCTTAGGCCGTAAGAATAAGGAATCCCAATTAGGATTTCATCGGATATAAAAGGAACCCTTGAGGTTCTAGAAAGGTATGATCTACGATACTCTAAAACCTCACATATCACTTAAATCGATTACTTACTCTCACGTCGGAGTCTAATCGTGGGACACGTGCCCACTGTAAGCCTAACAGTGTTTGTTATTTAGTGTGTAGGGTCTTCAAACAAGTTCACTTGTTGCAAGAGCCGGAGTCCTCAAACACCTAAATTAAGCCTAATTCGGGTCAAGCGTGATCCATCCAACTTTTGTATCAACAATTTGGCGCCATCCGTGGGACCCTACACTAAAGCTCTCAGCATGACTAAGGGCGGTCTGTTTTATCAGAAGACGGGCGGAAAGAAAGCATCCACGGCCAATGCACAAATCACATCCGCCGAACTAACTCTAAGGACGCCCAGTAGGGAAAACAGCAAGAACATCGTGAATCCACCCCACATAGGGCTAACTCATTGTTCTTTACCCCTATACTCGTGCTAGGGGGAAGCCCTGGTCAAGGATCAGCACAACCTCCTCCCATAAAAGACAAACGGAAAAAACCTCTCATAGGAGCAGGGGACGATACGATCATGGCCACAGAAGCGCGAGAGATAGAGGAATACGTCACTAAAAACTTTGACGCTCTCATTCCACTTGTCACCGCTTATATGAAGGCTTAGCAAGCCAATGATCAGGGCACTGGGGAATAGCGAAACCCAGAATAGCAAGAGGGGTTTCAAGCAGATCTAAAAACCCAGCGAGAAAAGATCCTATCTAAGAATCACGTGGAGGAAGACGAAAAGGGAGCCGTCGTGGCTAATCCAGTCGAGGAAGGAGATCTCCAAGTGATGATTCATGTACCTCCGACTCTGAGGATCGCCATCCAAAACGTCACAAACCAAAGGAATCCTCCTTGGAAACCTCTAACATCGAGAACAGAGGAAGGAACTGCCCCTATCGCACCTGCCAGCATGAGGACAGGGATTTATCCCTTCCATGGCGTCGAAGGGGGGGGGGGGGGGGGGGGGGGGGAAATGCCTTCACAAAACGCATCCAAATTTACTCATAGACTAAAAGGAGACGCATGCCATCAAATGTCAAGACTTATGATGGCACCACCGATCCGGATAACCATTTAAAAGTCTTCGAATCATAAGCATGAATTGAGTAGTGGCCAGAACCTATATGGTGTCTGATATGAGTGATTTTATTCATATCAGTTTTATCAAATAACAAGCATAAAATGCATAAAATATATGAATATAGCATTGTATATGTGTATTTTCTTGTTTCATGTGTGTAGGTACCAAAGTTCACGAAAACCAGCAAAATCGACACGAGTTTGAAGAAAAGATCGAGAAGCCAAAAATCAAGTTCGATTTAGAGGATTTAACTTTATAAAAGATATTTGGGCTTTGTGGGTCCCACTTATGATTAATGGGCCCAAAAGCCCATTTGAGGAGCAAGTATTATTTACTTTTGGGATTCAAGGCCCAAAATGGGCCCAATTACAACAAATGATGAGACAGATAGAGTATAACTTGGGCCCAAGCCCAAGTTCATTACAATTAATTTAAGACATGAAGGAGTATGCAGTTTGGATTTTCAAAAGGCTTGCTAGGTCAAGTTATAACTTAGGAACGGTTAAACATATTATTTAAGTGAAAAAGTTATTCACTTTTCACTTAGTCAACCGTTTACACACACACACCACACATTACTTTCGATACAACCAAAGTTTTTATCTCCTTCTTTCTCTCTCAAGTAAATAAACACAGTAAAAAACCACCCAAAATAAAACCCTAGATCCAATATATAAATTGGGGCTTTTTCTATCCAAGAACAAGTGTGATACACGCGCTCATAATAAATCACCATCTTTTTCGGAGGTTGATGGTGGTCATCTCATATCCACGTGGCTTCTTTTCTCTTCTATGATTGGTGGATACACCTCACCACCAATCATCCTCCAATAAAAGAGAGCCACATCAACAATAAACTAGCACAACTAGCACACATCCATGCCACCTTGGAAATCCGTGTGCTAGTGAACCATTTTCACCCGTTAGATCAAAGAGAAGAAAGAGAGTAAAGGATTGAATGGTCAAGATGAAGAATATGTTCAACAAACTCTCCTCATCAGGCATGGGGTTTGCCTATAAAAACCCCCAAATTATGTGTAAATCATATCCCATTTTTACTTTACTGTTATTATACAAAAATAGATTTTGGAATTAATTGTATTTTTTTTTCATAGTATTGTAATCAGTTTTCAGTTATGTTGATACAAAAGTTGGTTGATCCTTGCTAGACCCGAATTAGGCTTAATTCGGGTTGGCTGGGCTCCGGCTCCTGCACCAAGTGAAATAACTGGTTAGGATCCTGCATACTAAAACAACACGCGTTAGGCTTACCGTGGGAATGTATCCCACGATTAGACTCCAGCGTGAGAGTAAGTAATCGGTTAGGGTTTGAGAATCGGATGAGTTGTGAGTGTGTAGAATGTAATACCTTTGTGGAACCCTTGGGGGTTCCTTATATAGGCAGTGAAACCCTAATGGGCTGTCACTGATGCTTCGGCCCCAAGGAAAGGATAAGTACCAGAATTAGTTTGATTGTTATCTTCTAATTATTGTGAGTGTATATCTTCTTCTTTGGGGTAAATCCTAATCATAATAAGAGTACGATTCTGTCTAACCCTATACCGGCCATGCCGGGCCATAGGCCACACACATGTATGCGGTTACTATTCACCTAAGCCCATAAGCTTAAATGATATTAATCCAACCCATCAGTAATGGGCCGAATGCGGGTAGTACCCATGGGCCGGGTTCATGACTCGGCTGAGGACTATACGTCATCATGTCCCCCCAGTCTAGTTTTTACAGCCGTAGGCGTAACCTCTAGACTAAGCAATGTCCTATAAACCTTTTTGTTGCAAGTATGGTCGCACTCTAAAATAAGCCGACCGGGACAACTTTAATGAATGCATTAAGGGTAGCCAATAGTCGGACGCACGCCAGTAAAAGTGCACCAGAAAGGCCCACCCTTGAGCCACGTAAAACTGTCAAGAAGTGACCCGTGGGTCCCTTCTGACGTTTCATAAGTGTGAGAAATCCCATACGTTAGTTGGGCATAGTGGTTTACACGTGGCGAACATCCACGCCACCTTGAGAAATCGAGGCAACCCTATATAAGAGTTGGTGTGTGCTACTGTTACACACATAGTTTATTCCTCTTTCCGCCATTGTCATTTCCAAGCTCATTCCTTCATACCTTCTTTTCTCATTCCACGAATTTTCCCTACCGCAGGTTAGATCATCACGCCCCTCTAATCCTTTTTATAAAACATGGTGAAGGATAATCCTCTTATCACGGATGTCCTTAACGTGATGCCTACGGAGAAATACATAGACTTTTTGTCTAAGTATTATATTCTCGAAAGCGTACATCCGACCTATCCAGGTGACAGTGAAGCTATTACGGATGCTCCGAAGGGAAAGATAGGCGTGTATACGCGTTTATTTGACTCGGCTAACTACCGCATCCCCTTATCTAAGTTCTTAGTAGACCTGCTTTTATACTATGACTTCCACATAACCCAACTGCACTGCATAGGGGCATGTAAAATCAACCAATTTGAGATTACCAGCCATACTTGTGAGGTAAACCCGACCTTGAATCTATTTAGGGTCTTTTACTCCCCCCAACTGGTGAATGGGTGGCTATCGTTCAAGAAACGATCCGCGACCGCCCCCATGACATATAAAAAACCTTTAGATTCCCATAAGAATTGGTACGACCATTATTTTTTCGTGGATGAGAAAGTATTCCCCACTACATTTGTCCTCAAAACCAGAGCACCCAAAGACTATCCTCCCAAATCCAAGGACTATAGTAGTAAGGATTTGAAAATACTAGACACCCACCGTACATAATTCCATAGGGGTCTGCCGGAGCATTTCCTATGCTTAGTAGGAATCAGCCGCTATTACTACGGGAGGGAGGATAGGTATCCGTGCTTCCTGACCGAACGTAGGCAGGGTAGGTCTTCTATACTTTAGATGCAAAAAAATGTCTTATAGTACTTTGTGAAATAACTAATCCGTGTGTATGCATATGTCCGCATAGATGAAGCTGTTTGGTTTATTGCGCCAAGGCGATCCAAGCAAAGTTCCCCAGGGATCACGACCACTGAAAGAAAGGGAACCCCCCTTACTAGAGGCCACCGTGAACATGACCATCTGTTCGGTCCACTAGATATGGATCTTGCAGCCTGTCAGGAACGGTGAACGACTTCTGTAATCACAAGTCTATTCAAAGAGAGACTCTATACAAATCACACAGTATAAGTGCGGAAAACAAATACTATGAATAAGAAGAACAGAATAACTATAACGACTTGATCCTTTTCTAAGGATTTCTAATATTAATAAGAACTAGAACTATATTTGATGAAGGTGTATGTAACCCTTCTGCCTAAGGTTCCTTTTATACTACAAGGAAACCCTAATACATCATTAACCAAAACGTGTAAAACTGATATGCATATCCTTTCCTAACATATCTCATGCATATCCTAACAGAATAATAACTAAATAATAAAGTTTGATTTTCTATAAGACCAGGAGCACGAATTGCTCCTACTACTACTATGACCAGGAGGAACTACATACCTCCTAGTCTACCTATTACAAATAACTATTCTAATGGTCCTAACAATCCTCCCCTAAACTTGAATTTGACCTGTTGAGTTCAAGTTTCCTGGTAAATCGTGCAACAAAGCTTGAGGATTGGAACAGCAAAAGAAACAGCAGCATCATATCTAGAAATATAAAGAACATAAGAACCGCTGCAACAATGAACACCAGAAGCTTCTTCAAAGCTTGAAACAAATCTGCATCGTGTTGAATCTTCACAGCAACATGAGCAGATTTTATGAGCCTTTACCAAGTAGCTGCTCGCTCTTGGGCTAGCCAGTCTTTATGGTGGAATAAGCATCACCCTGGGAGACCAGAACCCAGCCCAACTCTTAGAACGTGAATCAATGGTGAGTGGGAGTACCCTAATGATTTTAGGCAAACCATCACAGCCGTCAACGGATTTGATATGTCTTTACCAGAAGCCGTACCCTTCTGGACTCGCCAACTCTTAGCAATGAAGCATCGGTGAGTTAAAAACCCTATAGCTTTGAGAAAGCTATTATAACTATCAACGGATTTGATAAAATCTTTACCAAGAGCCATACCCCATTGGATTAGCCACTTTTCAGTCTAGGACCATGGCAAGTGAAAACCATCCAGTTTTGGGTAACCTGGCAACCATCAACGGATTTGAGAATCACACCAGAGCCGTACCCTCATGGTGAATCAACTCTTTCTTGTCTGTTAGACATGGTGAGTTGAGCACCATTTATTGTGTGGACCAGGTCCAACACTAGATGAAACTCCAAACTAGCACAAGTGTGAATCAGTTAAAAGGAACCCAATGTTTTGAAAAAGTATAAGCAGATATTATATTATTCACAAGTGTAAAATCCATCATTTGTTTAAATTATAAGCAGATATTATATAAAAAGTGTATATATATATATATATACATATTATAACTATCTAGAATGTAAGTCACCAATCACTATACATATTGGTGAAAAGAATTGCAGTACAAACATATTAACACAAAACATAAAAACTTACAAACATACCCATCACATACCAGACACAACCGCCTTCTTAACTTGCAACCGAGCTTGTATCCCTTCCACCAGACTAGTAGCCATAGAAGTCTCATTCCCGGAAGGGGCATTGGAGATCTACAAGTGACAAGCGAGCATGGCCTCCATAGTAGCAATAGTTAACGGATAGTCCAGATCCGTAAGCAGGAACACCATGGCACCAGACTCCAACTCCAAGACATGCACTCCACAGCCAACATACAGCTTCCATCTCTTGATTACCTAGCGTGGCTGGTCCTTCCATACACCAGAATGTGGAACATGTGGAGGAGAATCAAGCATCATCTTCAAGTCAGCCCACATAGTCAGACCAGACCAGGAGGGCACCTCACTAGGATGAGTAGGCATACCAGCATCCACAAACCCATACAACGACATAAGATCCCTACGATCTACCCAAGTCAAAACACCTTGCAAACCCAAAGCATAACGAACATAACCATCACTGATGGAAATCCTATGGGTGAAAGTACCAGGAATAGTCGTGGATGGCTTAACCGTCCAAGCAGTAATAAACCCCGTACCCATTGGCAACTCTGAATCACTGTCTGAAGCTGCATCAATAAGATTATCAGGAGCACGCCTCTCATAAGGAACAAACTTGCCACGTCTAGCCATCTTCTTGCGAATGGAACGACGAGGAGTTGGAACACCAGACAAGGTTTCAACCTTTACCTTTGTAGCAACAATAGGATCAGCAGGAGTAGAATCAACACCTTGACCAACCAAAGGATCAACGGTGGCTGCATCAGGAGAAAGAGTAGGTTGAGAGTCAGTCACGGGTGGTGAGGTTTGTGCCATAACATGAGTAGCAGTGGTGGTGGAAGTGGTAGCATAGGTGGTGGTGGTGGTAGGACCCGAAGATGAAACAGGATGAGCAACCGAAGGTGTGGGTGTGGTACCAGCAGTAGAAACATCAACAACAGATGGGATACCAGTAGAACCAAGAGGAACATCAGATGAAGAACCAGGAGCAACAACAGGCTGAGAAGTAGGAACCACTCGTGGAGGAGGACGATAGATGAAACGCTCCGGAACCAGTGTGTTCTAACGCTTGATCATTCTTTGGTATAGATCCTTAAGCTCGTCAAAAGACAATGCCCTAACCCGATCCCATGTCCAACCAACAGTAAAGTGAGCACCCGACTGATATTTGACATACCTCTGCATTAACTTTCTCTCCTCGGTTCTTGTCAAAGGTCTATTCCTATGCTTTTCACGCAGTTGAGCAGCAAGAGATAATTGTTGCTTACGCATTAAAGCCATTGCTCGGGGGATACAATTCTGCTCATTCACATAGCACCCAAGAGATCAGTAAACTGCGAATAATCAGATGTAAGAATAGTGAGCACCCGCATCCAATCATTATCATCCCAATGCATAGCATCATGCTGCAACTGTTCACGTCTTTGCTTCTGAAGAGCTTCTTCCTCAGCCCTAGCAGCTTGATCCATATCCACCTACATTCTTTGTGCCGCCTCCTCACCCAACCTGTCTTCCTCAAGTTATCTGCGAGTACGCTTGCGAGGGGGTGAGGGAGCATCAGTCATAGGGGCTTTCCCCTTAGGATCATGAGACGGTCCAGCAGTTGGACCAACAGTAGTACCAGCAGAAGAACCAGCAATATCCTCCTTTGTTCTAGGGGTAGCAGCAGTAGGAGGGATGTTTGATGAAGTAGGAGGAATGGCAAATCAGCATATGGCTTATCAGCAAATGCAGCCTTCGCCAACAAATTCAAGCCATCCTCCACAAGATCCTCAACATCCGCATCAGAAGCGGACTGAACAACATGCTTCTTCCTCCTCCTCTTCTGTGTTTCCAAAGCTTTAATCCGGCCAGCCATTGGAAGAACAAATTCCCTGGTAAGCTTACGATGTTGATTTAAATCCGCCTCCAAAGAAAGAATCCTTTCATGGTACCTGTGCATGAGATCAAGCAAAGAAGTCAGTGTAGCAGGCTCTTCCGCTTACCAACCAAGAGGACTTGGATATGGGAAGGCTTCATTGGAACCAGAAGCAATAAAGGGGTCATCATCATGAACATGAGAACTAGAGGGCCTCTCAGTAGAGTGAGGTGCTGGACTAGGAGGGGGAGTATCCACAAATGGAGACGAATGTGGCATAGAAGAGGGGGCAGCCTTGGAAGTGGATGGCATTTCAACCACCACTTCCTCAACTGGATCTTCCACCACCACATTAGGTGCACTACCAGCAGGATGCTCCTCCTCCATAGGATCATCTCCTAATGGAAGTTCCTCCTCGGCTTCGGCAGCCGGAGGAACAACATCAGGAGGACCTTGGGCAAGACCCAGCATTGCATCAGTAAGGGGCCTCCATGTCCCCGTAAACCCAAGAGCCATATTGTAGTAAACTCTAGCAGTATGCTTGGGGGTATCATACTCCTCCCTATCACGAGGTAAACACACAAGTATCTGCTGCAAAAACCTAGGATACATTAAAAATTTCTTCCTAGATCCAGTACTAGTCAAATTGCTAACCATCCCATCAAACAAATAGCGAGAAAAATTAAACACCCTACCTTGTGCTATGCAGATCAAACCAGTAGCCAAAGGAATGGGAAAGGCATCCCAACTCCCAGACTTGGGGCTTAAGCAGTGAATCAAAAAGTGCACTAGAAGCTTCCACTAGGGGGAAAACCTATTCTTTTGGAAGTTAAACTTCCCCCCATGGTTATAACCAATAGCAGCCATCCCCTCTAAAACCTCAACATTGGTGATGGAAACTACACCACCTTCATCTTGAAGATGAAGTGAACTTCTAATAGAAGCTTCAGTAACCACATAAGAACGTCCATCAATGGTAGCATGGAGTTCAAGTGGGCGACCCAAAACAGCCACAAGTTTAGCAGTATCCCAAAACTGGCGAATCACACTATCATAAACAATTGGGCAAACAGTAAAAGCATACCTAAGGTTAGAAGCCTCAATAAACTCTAGGATGTCTGTAAATTCGTCACGTTTAGGACCATCTCCCAAATACGCTACCTTATTGTGAGCGGGTTGGTAGACCAAAGCAACCATTGATGTTGATTGGAAGGGATGGAAGGTGATTGATCAGAGATTGAGAGAGTAGGAGCGTGTGTGTGTGTGTGTTATGGTTGTGATGAATGAGTCAAGGGGGGTAATTGACCATAAATAATGGTCTTGTAACTGTTCATTGACCCCTAATAATGTGGGTTTCCCTTTCAAATTAGGCAATTAATGCAAAAGTAACCACTTGCCCCTTTTAACTTTATTTGCAAATCCCAGTTACCAAAGTTAAATTAGATGATATATACCAGAATTAACTCGCGTTGACTAAAAGTCAAAACGTATAAGGGTCAACACTAGAAGCACAATGTAGTCAACAGAAGTCAACGAAGTGAACAGTGACCCAAACCAAGACTAGAAGCCAACCATTAATAAGAAGGACGAATTTTTCTCCACTAGAAGTTGAAAACTACCACCAGAAGTGAGCAAAATCCTCCACTGGAAGTAGCATGCACCGCAAATACCCATACAATCTGATGTTTGAAAGCTACCAAGATGTTAATCTGTGCAAGTAAATATGTACATTAAGCCTCCCCTTAGGCTTAGCCTCCCCTCAATCCTAGGTCTCAAGGATTGACCATTCCAATGTGAACCACCAAGTGGTTGAACCGAGGACAATCAAAGGCTTTAGTCAGCAGATCAGCAACATTATCATCCGTATGAACCTTAAGAACCTGTATCAACTTCTTCTCATTGGCATCCTGAATAAAGTGGTGCCGAATTTCAATATGTTTTGTACGTTGATGAAAAATAGGATTCTTCACAATGCAAATAGTGCTTTGGTTGTCAATGAAAATTTTGGTGTTCATAAAGTTGAACCCATAATCAAGCATCTGATTTTGTATCCACAAAACTTGTCCACAACAACTAGCAGCAGCTACGTACTCAGCTTCTGTTGAAGAAGTAGCTACGATCGTCTGTTTCTTGCATTGCCATGAGATAAGTCTTCGACCCAAAAACTGACAACCACCAGTAGTAGATTTTCTGTCATTATTAGCACCTGCATAGTCACTATCACTATATGCTTTAAGAACAAAAGGTGATTCTCTAGGATACCACAAGCCTAGCTTGGGTTGAGCCTTGATGTACTTGAAAATCTTCTTGACTGCATTCAAGTTAGAAACCGTTAGAGCCACCTGATGTCTAGAACAAGCACTTACTGCAAACATAATATCTGGACGTGATGCAGTCAAATACATGAGTGAGCCTATCATTGACCTCTACATGTGAACATTTACCGGAGGATCTGGCTCATTCTTGAGTTTGACTTTAGCAACTTGATTGTAGTAAATTACAACTCTTGTTTAGGAAAACAAAGAGCGTAAAATAGGGAGAAGTATTAAGCGATGATTTAGGAAAATCAAGCACTAATGACCCTAAATGAAGTTACAAGTTCGTTTCCCAAGGAGGTATATGTGTGTGAATAATTCGTAATTGATTTGAGATTAATATTGGTTAGAAGGGGATGAGAAAAGAGGATGATGAAGACGTGAAATTAATTACTACTACGACTTAACATAAAACTGTAAAATAAGCTAAAATAAAAATTAATTCTAAAAATTACCAAAAATTTACAAAAAATCAAAATAAATAAACTAAGAGTTTACCAATGATCAAAACTTTTTCAAACTTTCTAGTTAATTAAATATTTATTTTTTAAATGCTAATTAAAGCCCTAAAAATCAAATTAATTACCAAAAAGCCCAAATAAAGATTTTTCAATTGGTAAACCTTTAAAATGACCTAAAAAGATTAAAAACTATTTTTAGAAATTATTAAACTAAGGAAAACTATTAAAAATGATTTAAAAACTATTAAACTTAAAATAATTATAAAAATTAATCTAAAGATGATAAAATTAATCTAAAAGTTGAAAAATTCCTACTTTAATGTATTTAAGCTAAGAAAAATGTAAAAAGTGCAAAAATGTGAAATTTGAAAAATAATAATAAAATAATATTAAAATAATATTAAAAATAATATTAAAAATCCAAAAATTATAAAAAATTCTAAAAACTTACAAACTAGTTTATTTTAACCTAAATAAACAGAAAATGAAAGTGAAATGACCAGAATACCCCTATTGGGCCCTCAATTGGGCCAAAACGAAATCAGTCAACACAAATGGGCTTTTTAGCCCAAAAGTCAAACTTGGCCCAATTGACTTGGAAAAGCCCAATCTGACTCAAAATTTAATTCTAAACACAAAATTCTGAAGGCCCAAAAGCTGAAAGTGAGCTTATCACAACTTATTAAACAAACAGCTTATCCTTATTGGGCTTTTTAGCCCATTAAGCAATAAGCTAATGCCATAAGCTCTAATTTGACACACAACCTTATTTTGGGATACTAAAGAGATCTGTAAAAAGAAATTTTGAAAAAGCACACTCAATAAGCCAGAAATAAGCAAAGTACAAATCCACAAAACGACAAATTAGTCGGGTTTGAGATTTAGGGCACCTCAAGACTTGATTCAACTTGAAAAATGTCACAAATGACTTCAATAAGCCAAATCAATCAACAAAAATCCAATAAGCAACACCAATAAGCCAGAATAAGACAATAAGCACTTATGAAAAAGTCAATTAAGTTGGTTTTCTAGTCAAACCCTAAAGTCAACCCACCAATTTCTCCAGTATGAACAAATGGGTCAAATAATGAGCACCTATTACAAAATCCAAGTTGTTGCTGGTTAAAATAAGCTATAATAGCTTATTGATAAGCTGAACACAAAAATACACTAGCAGTGGCTAGCAGCAGGGGAAAGGAGTTCCCACTGCTTTGACTATTTGACCAAGCTTTTTAGAGAGATCCAGTTGGATTCAAATGGAAACAAGGGCACCCTTGTGATCAGTGAATCACAAGGAGTCTATATCAACAAAGAAATCACAAATTAGTTCACACAATAAGCCCAGATTAAGCAAACAGTCCACAAATATTGCACAGACCTTGATATTAAGCAGTTATGAACAAATAAGCAGTTTTAGCATGAATAAGCCAGCCAAATTGAACCAAATGCATACACAAGCTATAATAAAGTCCAATAAGCACAAATAAACTTGTATCAAGCAAAGGATCAAAGTAAATAAGCAGATTCAAGCACCAACAGTTACTGATGAACAAGTAGAATATGCAGAAACTTTTGCTGATCTAATTGACCATAAATCCAATTTTAAGCATCCAAATATCTTTCCCTGGTGTAATTAACTAAGTTTAATCACATGTTAACCCTAGTCTATGATTAGATCTAGGGTCCCTTAAACTACAGCCAATTTTAACAAGTAAACAAGATTTTAGAGCACTTTAATGGATTTAGGTGTTTCAAACCACAAAACCTGCAAATAAGTGACCAAGTATACCAGGTAAACAGATACCAACAATCACAAGAACAATACAACCAATCAACAAGCCATAAAACCTGCTTATGCAGTTAACCTAAACACCCCTTAATTATCTGATTTGACAAATTTTCAAAGGATCTTTAAGATTTAACCCACAAATCAAGTTAATAACAACTCAACAACATCAAACAAGCATATATAAACCAGATTCAACCATAAAAACATAGATTCCACAATAATCATGCAAAATCACCAATATTCAGAAAAATAAAGAGAAATTGAAAAAGGAGGAGGGTGCAAACCTCCAAGACCTACATCCAGGCCCTAGATTGTTTTGAGTTGAGGTACTAGCAAAACAAGTACCAGCTTCCAAGCTGCTAAGATGAACAAACAAACAAGTGAGATAAAAACAGACTAAACCTTTTGATTTCTGAAAACAAATGTTTTAATCCTTAAAACCTTTTTTCAAAACCAATAAAACATGTAAGTGGAACTCAGATTTAGGTTATTCTAACACCAACTTTTAATAAACACAAAAGAGAATTAAAAAATTTTATGAAATTCAAATTTTATTAACTTAAAAAGGAATTACAAAGATTGATAGCCAAAATCTGGAACAAAGGGACTCTCACAGGTCGAGGTATCCTTTTATAGGCAAATGGATACAAAGCACTATTCATAAACCCTAGAAGTGAAATTCCTGAATTGTCCTTGAGGTCTTCTAGACGAATCTTTGATATGAGCTGTCCAAAATGATCATAGACGTTTATCTTAGATTTGGGGTTAAGCTAGGAGTCTTGGCCGTTGATCCTGACACGTGGCAATACTTGGAGAGAAAGTTGTGATGTGATAGGTGGACGAGGTTGAGTGTGGGGCTTTTGGTGAGTGGAGGTGAAGGTATTATGTGTGGGATAGGTTTCTGCATGTGTGAATCACACATGTACCAAGGTAATTGAAGTTTACCCTTTTGTTTTAAGTGAGGTAAAAACTGGGTTCATCACGCGAATAGTAACAAAGTTTGATCCGGTTTTGGTGGATTATGTTTGTGTTTGGCGCAAATATTTTTGAATGTTTCATTTGTGGCAACTATAGTCCTTGTGTTTTGGCAGGAAGTGAATAACAAGAATTTCAGCCACAAAAACTTGTTTCCTTTGTTAATAAACTTCCATTCTTCACACTTTTGCCACCAAACTTTTCCAAAAAGGTTTAAAGGGTTGTTTTTGCCATGTTTTCATATTTCAAGGGCTGATCTTGGACATTCTTGATCTTCAAAGGTATTCAATGTATCTTTGGCTTTATGAGGGACCATAATTGACAAATTAGGTTTGATGAGGGACTAATCTTGCCAATTCTTCAAAGTTGAAGGACCATTTGTGTAATTTTGACAAACTTAAGGGACCAAACTTGTAATTATGATTTCACAAGGGTTTCAAGTGTCATTTCTTCATTGTTTGATGATCAATCTTGCATATCTTCAAGTCTTCAAGGTTAAATGTTGGATAATTCATGAACTAGGGCCCGATTCTTTATACGGCTTCGTTTCTCGTGTCCGTTTTTCCTTGTTTCTTGTGATCTTTTGTCTTTTTCACGATATCCATACCTAAAATACATAAGTAAACAAACACAAGCATATATATGGTATTTTATGACATTTTTATGCATTTAAAGCCCGAAAAGAACGACGAGATCATGTATAAATGCCATCTCATCACTCCCACATACTAAGCCATTGCCGTGCCCTCACGCAATGCTAGAATAAAGTATCTAAGCATCACCAAAATTCAATTAACCTTTATTGAAAAGTAAAAGACTTGCAACAATACTACGAGAATGTGTAAAGACATAATGTATGATTTTCATCACGAATGTGACTTTTAGGGTCAAAGAATAGAAACAAGCAAATGTCCCTTAAAGTAAACTTCGTCATCCTTGATTGTCATACATTCCATGCTAAGTGCAAAAACGAGATCATTTTTGGTACAAGTCACAATGCTAACACTACTCATACGTCCAAATTGTGTAATACTTTTTCTCCCCGTAATCCTAGTTATTATAAAAGGAAAAGGGTTACTAGCATTTTTTAACTATTTGTCATGGATCACAAGTGATTCATATTGAATTATTTGAGTAGTTATTAGTCCGAAAGCAAAGTAGCACGATTTAATCGATAGTTAGCCGAAGGACAAAATCTTTTAAAACGGCTTCTCGTGTATCTCCTTAAGTTCATATCTTGGCAACTCGTTTCACGATTTGAGACCTTTCTCGGACCGATATTTGGCATGTACTTCATACTTCAAATCTTAGGAAGACGTTCTTGAAATTATGGTCTTCTCTTCATATATTTGGAATTTCTTCACTTGACGTTTTTGAGAGATTCTTCATATTTGGACCACGACTTCATCATTTTTCTTCAATCTTTATTTTGGACTTTGATATACAACGATCCGCCTCCTTTTCGGACTTGGATATATTTATCCTCATACCTTGTAAGGGTCTTTTTGGATAGACTTTCTCCATGATCTTTAGGGGAGTAATTGCTTTTCGTCGTGTGTCTCGATCCTTCATATTGATTTAGGAATAATGATACTTCACATCATCTTGGATCTTTAGCAACAAAATAGAGCTCCTCATGCCTTGTTAGGGCCTTTTTGGATCTTCACCAATCTTCGCGTCCCGCTTCAATAATTTATGCCTTGGCTATGAACTCTATTCAACCCCGAGCAACTTTTAAACGATCTTGCGCTAGAGGCTAAGTAACCTTTTAAATCGTACGACCTTACTTATTGCAGTTATTTTTATTCCTAATGCATTGATCTTATGGGAAGAAAAAGCCACAATTAAAAACATATGAGTTTTTGAAAGAACTTATTCATGTTCTACGTTTAGCATTATCACTTGTCTAACTCTATCACTTCTCGTTCTTCACTATATAAAGACCTCTAATTAAAGAGACTCGTGAATACTTAGCCATGCAAGTCAAAATTAAGCCAAATTTGGATTAGCTTTCATTAAGACTATATCAAATCAAAGTTTTGGGTTTTCAAGCCACCTATAGGATCTTGCACTTTCTTGGACTTTTTCAAGTTTAGAGAATGCATTTTATAGTTCCCTTAATAAGTGACTTTCTAGGATCAATAATAGGAACTTGCGAAAAGTTCTTGTTCTTAACCCGTTTGAGCTAAGACTTTTGCGTTTTAAAGTTCCCTATATAAAAGTCTAGCAAAACTTGAATTGAGCGGGTTAAGGAATGTAAATGGCTCCAAATGCCCATCAAGTAAAAAATTAGCTCTTATTCTACCCATCGGAAAATATACATTCGTGTCTCAAAAACACTTATGAAAACTAAGAAAATTTTTAAAATTTGGCCATTTTTAGCCTTATTAGCAACAAAAACAAAACTTTGAAAGTTGGAAAACGTGAGGGCGTAGCAAAGCAAGTATCTCTCACCCCCCAATACTAAAAGTAAACATTGTCCTCAATGTTTCGAGTCTAAAGGTGGAGCACCCCCATACTAGAGACGAAGAATCTAATGCTTAGGATCTAGCATGGAAAGGATGATCAACAATATATCTAAAGCCGTTTATGAATTATGCTAAAAGATAATTGTTAGAACAATAAAGGATATGTCAATGGATTCGTGAAAAACTTCTTCAAGCAAACGATGGAGGCTCACGTAAACGAACACGAGAGTCTTCAATCGTAGACGATGATGATGATCTAGATAACACAATCACAAACAACCACGAGACAACGAGTTGGAAGGGTACAAATCCCCTCTAATTAGTTATTAGTAAGCATAAAAGGATAAGCATGGGATCTCCCCCACGAGGCACCTCGTTTTTGATTACCGAGTCATGAGCTCGACTCGATCCCCTCAATGCTAATTATCATTGGGGAATGTGACTTGGTCGAGGTCAACCATTGAAGGAATTTCCCCACCAAAGTAGTGCTTAAGCCTATGTCCATTCACCTTAAAGTTAGGCCCATCATCTTGAGCTAGCTCGATGGTCCCATAAGGGAACACTTGTGTAACGGTGAAAGGACCCGACCAACGAGATTTCAATTTCCCGGAAAATATCTTAAGTCTAGAGTTAAAAAGTAACACTTGATCACCAATGTTAAAAACCCGGTTTTTAATCTTTGCATCATGAAACTTTTTAGTCTTTTCTTTGAAAATCAATGAATTTTCATAAGCATTATCTCTTAGTTCATCCAATTCATTCAATTGTATTTTCTGGTGATCTCCCGCGGTCTTTAAGTTAAAGTTTGCATGCTTAAGGGCCCAATATGCCTTGTGCTCCAATTCAATGGGCAAATGACAATTCTTCCCATAGACTAACTTATAAGGAGTGCAACCGATAGGTGTCTTATAAGCGGTCCTAAAGGCCCATAAAGCGTCATCGAGTTTGTCGGACCATGAAGCACGGTTTTCTCCAATCAACCTCTCTAAAATCCTCTTCAAAGCTCGGTTCGAAACCTCGACTTGCCCACTCGTTTGCGGGTGATAAGCCGTAGAAAGATGATGAGTAACTCCATATTTCTTTAAGACCTTCTCGAATTGGTCATTACAAAAATGGGTTCCACGATCGCTTATAATAGCACGAGGGGTTCCGAACCGAGAGAATAGTTGCTTCAAAAACTTCACTACCACACGAGCATCATTAGTAGGTAAAGCCTTAGCTTCCACCCACTTAGAAAGGTAGTCCACCGCGACGAGGATATACTTGTTACCATGAGACGATGGGAACGACCCCATAAAGTGTATACCCCAAATGTCGAAAATCTCACACACTTGAATTATGTTTTGCAGCATTTCATCACGTTGAGACGATTTTCCTTGACGTTGGCACGAATCACATGACTTCACAAGTGCGTGTGCATCACGATAGATAGAAGGCCAAAAGAAGCCGACATCCAACACTTTCTTAGCCGTGAGATTAGCACCATGGTGACCACCCGTGGGTCCCTCGTGACCAGCTCTATGGATATTAGAAGCTTCGGCACCAAAAACACAACGTCGAACGAATTGATCCGCACAAACCCGAAAGAGATAAGGGTCGTCCCAAAAATAGAAATTGACGTCACGAAAGAATTTTCGCTTTTGTTGTGTCGTCATACCCTTGATTATGAAATTCCCCGCATGGTAATTTGCAATGTCCGCAAACCATGGGGTGGTGTCTTTAGAATTCACAACACCGAGAGTCTCGAGAGGAAATGTTTCGGTGATTTCCTTTTTCTCGAAAACATCTTTGTGAGGATCTTCTAGACGAGAGAGATGACCGGCCGCTAGATTCTCGGATCCTTTTTTGTCAAGCACGGTGAAATCAAATTCTTGGAGGAGGAGCATCCAACGAAGCAATCTCGGCTTAGCATCTTGCTTAGCTAAGAGATACTTGATTGCTGAATGGTCGGTATACACGATGCTTTTAGTTAAGACGAGATAAGGTCGGAATTTCTCAAAAGCATAGACCACGGCAAGGAATTCCTTTTCCGTTGTGGTGTACTTTAATTGAGCCTCGGTCATCGTCTTACTAGCATAATGGATAGGACGAAAATGCTTTTCATAGTGTTGCCCTAAGACGGCCCCTATAGCATAATCACTTGCATCGCACATGATTTCAAAGGGTAGTTCCCAATTAGGAGCAACAAGAATGGGAGCTTCGGTAAGTTTCCGTTTGAGAGTTTCGAAAGCTCTAACATAATCCTCATTGAAATTAAAAGGAGCATCCTTCTCGAGAAGGTGTGTTATAGGTCGAGAGATTTTCGAAAAGTCTTTGATGAAACGACGATAAAAGCCCGCGTGGCCTAGGAAACTCCTAACTCCCTTAACGGTTTTGGGATGAGTTAACTTGGCGACGACGTCTACCTTATCTTTATCAACCTCAATCCCCGCTTTTGAGACCTTATGTCCTAAGACGATTCCTTGTTTACACATAAAATGACATTTTTCCCAATTAAGCACAAGATTGGTTTCTTCACAACGTTTTAACATTTGCTCGAGATTAGATAAACACGATGTGAACGAATTGCCAAACACCTAAAAGTCATCCATAAACACTTCCATCGACTTCTCGATCATATCGTGAAAAATTGCCATCATACACCGTTGAAACGTACCCGGTGCACTACAAAGTCCGAAAGGCATCCTACGATAAGAAAACGTTCCATAAGGACACGTAAACGTAGTCTTCTCTTGATCACGAGGGTCGATAGGGATTTGAAAGTAACCGGAAAAACCATCTAAAAAGCAATAGAGTTCATTTCCCGCGAGTCGCTCCAACATTTGATCCATGAAGGGCAAAGGAAAGTGGTCTTTACGAGTGGTGTCATTTAACTTTTGGTAGTCAATACACACCCTCCAACCGGTCACAACACGATTGGGAATTAACTCGTTGTTTTCATTAGGCACAACGGTCATTCCTCCCTTTTTAGGGACACAATGGATTGGGCTTACCCATGGGCTATCGGACATAGGATAAATCATTCCCGCGTCAAGGAGTTTTAACACTTCTTTTTTAATGACATCGTGAATTTTGGGATTCACCCTTCTTTGACTTTGAATTGCGGGTTTGTAGTCCTCCTCCATTAAAAATCTTGTAAGTACAAAATTTTGGGTCAATACCCTTAATGTCAGAAATTTTCCACGCAATTGCCCCTTTATGAGCTTTAAGAACTTTCAAGAGCTCGGTTTTTTCATCATTAGCAAGACCTCTTGCAATAATAACCGGTAACTTGTCATCACCTTCCAAGAATGCGTATTCAAGGTGAGAAGGAAGATCTTTCAATTCAAGGATAGGTGGTTCCTCGATTGAAGATTTTGGCTCAACACTCATAACTTCCATCGGCGGAAGAAATGGTGGAATAGAAGTATCATCACTAATCAACACTTCATCTTCATTGTCGATTTCATTTGAAGTGAAATCGCCTCCTTGGAATGGAGTGAGATTTGGTGTAGAATTAGCAAGAATCAGATCAAAAATAGTGAGATTGCCACTTGACGAGCTATCAGAAAAACCTAACACTTCTTGTGAAAACTCATCGCAAACCACATCAACTAAGTCAATGTGATTGATGGTAGCGATTGCATAAACAAGTTCCTCTTCGTTGAATCTCAAAGTGATAGTTCTTGCATGAACGTCGATAAGCGATCTCAAGGTGTCTAAAAATGAACGACCTAAAATTAGAGGAACTTGAGGATCCGCGGGGATGTCAACTACTATAAAATCAACGGGATAGTAGAACTTCCCCACTTTCACGAAAACATCTTCGGCTACTCCACATGCTAAAATTGTTGAATGATCGGCCATCTCGATAAACATGTTCGAAGGAATAAGAGCCAGAAGCGAAAGCGATTTCCAAATGGAAAATTGCATCAAATTAATGCTTGCACCAAGATCGGCCAAGGCGAGGCATTCTTTCATATCTTGTATGTCACAAGGAATGAGAAACTTTCCGGGGTCACCAACTTTTTCCGGTATGCGGTTAAGATAAACCGAAGAACAATTAGCAAGATTTGAAAGCTTTTCCTTATCGCTCATCATACTTTTAAAAGTGGAAGCGAAACGAGGCATATACAACAACGCGTCGGCTAAACTCACATCAAAATACACTTGTTGAAACATTTTTATAAAAAGCTCGATTTGTTGTTTGTTACGTTCTTGCATTTTCTCCTTGTTTCGTCTCGAAGGGTAAGGTAAGGGTGGTGTGGGTTGGACATTAGGCAACGGCCTTGGAATCTCGGGTTCCACAATTGGTATTGGTTCAACCGTAGGTGTGGTATGAGCGCTACTTCGTGGGATTGTAATATGCTCCTTTTCGACCACCACCTCGGGTTCTTTCTCGATTTCCTTCTCCGTAGAAGTACTTGGACGAGAGATTGGTTCCTTAAAAGTTTTACCACTACGAGTAGTAATAACCTTCATTTCTCCTTTCGGGTTTGCAATGGTATCACTAGGAAGACCACCCGAGGAAGAGGGTTTACACATGATTGCTTCAAACATTTTTGCCATTCGGTCCTCAAATTTTGATTGCCTAGCATCCGCTTTTAACAATTCTTGCTTAATCTCATGTTGTCCTTGTTCCATCTTTTGTGGATTTTGTTGAAGACGTTGAACATTTCCTTCCATTTTATTTACATGAGTTTTAAGTTCATTAGCAAGTTCGTTTTTAAGCTCGTTTTTCAACTCGGATCTTAAGCTAATCATCTCACGTTGCATGTTATCAAATTTAGCATCATTTGCTTTAGCATAATCCAAAAACTCTCCTTGAAGATTTTTAGTGTGAGCATTTTGAAAACCTTGTGTAGTGTTTTGAAAATCACGGTTTTGGTTTTGATTAGTGACTTGTCCATTCCCACTTTGATAATTCCCTTTGTTGTAGTTACGTGAATTGCCCTGATAATTACCACCTTAGTTGTTGTTTCGATAGTTATTAGCATTTTGATTTGGTGGAGCTTGATTTGGGCGGGAACCTTGGCCGTTTTGGTTGTAAGTTCCCGTTTCTACGTAAGCACTCGAAGTGTTACCATCAGCGGTAATGCACTCGGAAAGATCATGAGCTCCACCACAAGAGAAACAACTCTTTGCAACCGCTTTAACCGAAGCGGAATTCGAAGCTTCTTGAGCTTTCCAATGAGTCATAAGATTAGCAAATCTATCGAAAAACCGATTTTCCTCATTAGCTTCATCATGTAAGGCATTAATGCTACGAGACGATGACGACGATGACGAACCCAAATTGGCAACACTCGGTGTGTTACGAGGGCTATAAACCTTAGATCTATTCTCGATAATCTTTAAAGCTTCATCGGTCGTTTTGCACCAAAAATTACCACCCGCGGCGGCATTCAAGTAATCTCGTTCATGATCATTAAGCCCATTATAAAAAGTATCAATTTGATGCAATTCTAAAAAATCATGGTGTGGACATTCATGTAACATTTCTTTAAATCGTTCCCATTCCATTGAAAAACTTTCATTATTTCGTTGCACAAATCTTGAAATCTCATTTTTCAAATGTGTTGTTTTAGATGGTGGAAAAAATTTGCTCACAAACTTAGAAACGAGATCACCCCATGTCAAAATTGAATTTGGTGGTTCTTTCTCAAGCCAAATTTTTGAGGGTCCATCTAACGAGTATGGAAACAACATCATCTTAATGGCGTCATGTGGAACATCCTTAAACTTGCTAGTTGCGGTGTGACAATCCGTCAATTTATGGTTGATATTTTATTCTCAAGTATAATCTAAAAACATTTTTAATGTTATATTATGAACTCACTCATTTCTGGGAAGAAATTTGGATTTATGTCTTGAAGTAGCATCGACTACGTCTAAACCGGAGGATTCTACGATTACGTGCTTACGTTTACATATACCGTTTTGGTGACAGTCCGACACTTCAGAAAATAAATTTATCCATGAATATTATTTGGAGTTTTAAATTTGTGTTGGTTCATAAACTCACAAATTTACGAGAAGAGATTAGGACTTACGTGAATAATTTAACGTCATTTACGACTAAACCGGAAACCTTAGGATTACGTATTTACGTTTTTGAACTCCGTTTTTGGTGAGACAATTTTTATTAGATTCGTTTTGTTCCGTTGATTCATAATTTGTAAAAACGTTTTTCGTAAAACGAACCGAGGGCACGCAAATCGAGGAAACTAGAATTAAGGAATACCCGTAAATTAGCGGGATGGGACAAAACAAGTTTATCCCACCCCACTCATATGGGACGGCCAAAACTTGACACCACAACATGTGATGTGTCCAAGTTGTAGCTAGTTGCTTACACTTGTTAAGCAAAGCTTAATAAGTAAGCTAACTTTCCACCCAAAATCACAAAACCACTACACACTTACCATTTGCACATTTCACTCATGCAAACCACTCACCAAACTCTCTCCTCTCTCTAAAATTCGTCCAAGAACCACCCCTAAACACCCTCATTTGATCAAATTTAACCATGAAATCATATGTTATTCACACATATGATGAAGCCCTTTTCAAGCTCTATTGATTGATGGTGATTTTAACATCCAAGGAGAAGATTTGTTGGTGTAATAGGGCTGATTTCTACAAGAAGTTTACAAGTATTGGTGGTCTTGAAGATTGGTGTTGATCTATCATAAGTTTTGCCATAAAAAATCTAAGCCTTGATCATAACCTACACAACCTTGGTGGTATAAAGATTGTTCTTCCCATCCTCTTGTTATTTTGATTATGTAATCTTGTAATTTCTTTATTTATGTATATGTATATGATGATTAATGATGATTAAAAATATTATGTGGGGATTTGGTGTTGATAGATTTGATAAATATGGTTAAAAAGATGGAAAACCATAGGTAACAAGGTTAAAATCTTGCTAAATATGATGACTGTATAAAAACAGTAAGTAACCAAATGATAAACTGATAAAATGGCATGGTGGAATCAATTTACAGTAAGTATTAGATGTCATACACATGTGAGAGTTGGCCATGCAATGGAATCATCAAAATGAGTGAGATATGATCAAAACAAAATTAGTATACCAATCTGAATAGTCTGTTTTGTAGGGACTGTTAAGGATACTTAGACATGGATTGAGCAGTAGCTATAACTAACTTATTTGTAGCACATAATATGAAGTTTATGTCATCCAAAAATGAGCTTCTATCTCCTTATAGAACTCAAGATATGATAAAAATGGTGAAAGTGAAACTAAAAATCAGATTTTGTGAAATTAAAGTTTAATAGTATTATATAAGCACTCAAAATAATATAGTATAAAATGTGAAATTAAAACCCACTAATTTAGATATTTCATTTATATAAATATGTATAAGGATAAATAAATGGACATTATATAAAAATGGTAGTTTGGTAAGTTATATAAGTTATAAAAACTATAAACAAGATTTTTACGTCTTTTCGGCTAGTACCGTAAAATTAACATTTTTCGTCAATTAAAACTTAGACGATCGGACCCGTCTAATGTAAACTTTTTAAAAGTCATATACTGATATATAAGTACTTAATACAAGTAAAAACCGATAAAACCCGAACTAAATAACATATGGACATTAACGGGCTAAGTTAGCATTATTGGACTATTAATCCAACTAAATGGGCTAAACACTTATAAATTTACTTATTGGGCTTAAACCACTTGGGCCCAACATGTAAAGTATAATACTGATAATGAAAGTGTAAAATGGACTAATTTAAAGTATTGGGCTTATAATAGGCTTATTGGGCCTAAAACCTGTAAATAAGTAAAACTAGTAAACTAGTATAAAGTTACCAATACATAACACTAAAATGAGTAAATGAGAATGTATAAACCCACTTGATCATCATATATATAAAATCATCATATGTATACATAATTATTATTTTGATAAAGTCATTGGACAAAAGTCTAAGACGAGTATTATTTGTCTAGATTTCCGTGATTGAAGCACGTACCGTACATCCGAATTGCCGATAACCCGCTTTCCCACATCAACGTGAGTTCATAGCCTCGTACTCTTTTAAATGTTTTTATGAAATGTTTTATAAAACCGCGAGGGAGATAACATGTTAGTTTTTATGAAATAGGACACCAGTTGTCCCCGATTGTGTGTTTATTGATTTGGACCCGAATGATTGTATGACATGATGAATGATTATATGACCCGATGTATGAAATAAAATGGATTATTAAAGTTAGGTTTTGTCACTAAAAGTCCCATTAGCATGAATTGTGAACTACCGGGATTTGGTAGACGCTTATGCATATAATAGTACTATTTGGGGACGATCACCCCAGTTCGCGCCTTGACGGTTGATCCCCGTCGTGCCCATTGATTGGTAAGCGAGTTTATGTATGAGAAGATTTCCATAGCGTGATTATTGTGACGACACGCTAACTTAGATGGGGAAATTGAGTATCGGGTTAGCTACCCATTGTTGTGATAGTAAGGTAACAATGTCATGCGGCTTGTAATAATCCAAATAACGAAAATACTGATATACGCATTGAATTACGATGTATTGCCTGACTAGCAATACGGGGTCTTATAACTAGTGTTATGTTTGTGTTTTGGTTTTATATAACCATATTCATATAACGGTTTTTATTTAACTTTATACAACGTTATAAAACGTATTGTATGATGTTTTTACGACAATGGTTCGTATAATGATTTTGAAGGCAAAAGCCTATATCATGTTTTTTGATAAAGATTTGTATAAAATGACTTTGGCTATTTTATGGCCTATTACAAAGATTTATACAAAATGATTTTCGGTAATAATTTTATACCGATGTTATATTGATGGATTTTATTAAACTCTATGAATTCACTCGGCGTTATCGCTGACCTTTTCTTTTAACATGTTTTATCTCAGGTACTTGAAGGTAATTCTCGGGAAGATGACAAGAATTCATGGCCCGCACTTAAATAATAATTTCCATTCAAATGCTTTGTAAAACCTGTATGAAATACAATGACTTGGGACCTATGTAAATTTGATATCTATGAATGGAAATGCTTTATTATTAAACGACGCGATTTTTATGCGTTGTCTATGATGTGAGTAATGTGCTATCCCGTAACACCAACGAGTATTCCGCTGTATTGAATTGAGTAAATTTGGGGGTGTTACAGTTTGGTACCAGAGCTCTCGTTATAGAGAACGAAAGATTTTTAAAACCAAGGTTTTGAATAAAACATTTCAAAATCTTTTAACTATAAGCATTTTTCACAAAATGTCTAAAAATCTTTTGACTATAACGGTGCCGAAGAATTCCCGAGTTACCGACAAGGCCAGACTGAGAAGTGTTATTTTAATATATATATAACTTGGATTATATATATATATATATATATATATATATATATGATGTAATTTTATTACATGACTCTTTGATGATTATTTTGATATTTATACGAGGTATTTATACGACCTAGATTGTCACAAGGAACCCTAAATCCCCTAGTAAATTAATCGAAGCTATTCTCGTAGGAATTCTAGCTATCCTTGATCTAAACCAAGTTGTGGATATTTATGATCCCAACAAATGGTTGATATTCGTAGAAATGTTGATATTAGTTGATTACGATATTAAAGAAGAATTGGCGAGATTTAATCTGATATCGATGTCATGACGATCTTTCCTTATAGAGTGGAGTTTGACAAAACGTTACCACCTGGAAAGGTGTCATCTGATTCGTTGTCATCCAATTCTTAAATTTGAAATCGAAAGGGTGAATGTTGGACTTGAGGCTGTCATTGGAACCATTACCCAAATGCTTCATGCCACTAGTACCTTTCCAAGAAGTCTAATTGAATGTGTGAGTCATTTCATACTAGTGACTCATTTGATAACTATTGTTGTAAGAGCTATAGGATTGGAAATTAAGTGTTGTTCATATTGAGTTTTTATTGCCCTTTTAAGGTCTCAGAATAAGGTTGAGAGTATTGGAGAATGAGGTAAGATATTGCATTGAGTATAAGTTGGTTGAAACTTGAATAAGGTAAAATTTAACTCGTATGGAATATGAGATTGTTAAGAGGAAGTAGTTAAGTCATGTGATTGAATTATAAGGTTCTAAATGATTGTTGGGTCGTGTTAAGGGTTGTTCCTAGGCCATTGTCCAATGATGAGGATGCCCAGTGTCCAATAAATAAATTGGGACCGATGGATCTTTCGGGACATGTGGAACACCTAATGACTCTTGTAGATTAGTATTCATTGTGGTATCTTTTAAAAATCCCTAACTTAACTGAGACATCAGTTGGTAGGATGAGTTCTTGGAATTGTATGACATAGTGACACGTAATGTGTTACGGTACAATTTTGACTTGTTTGTGATTAATGAAAAGACTACCTTTGATTGCTAAATCCTACATGTATTGATGTTATCTATCTTTTATTGCTTCATCCTAATGCTTGCATTAGTGATGCAACCACTGAACAAGTACTCATCTCGATTTGAGTTACGTTGTAGATTATTCTTTTCGAGCGCCAGCAAGGTCATGAACCTCATGATTATTTGGCTAAGCTCATTTCCTATTAGATTGTAGTTAGTTCTTGGTGAAAAAGTCTTCATCACTCTTTTGCAGATCACTCATTGTTTTATAAGATAAAACAGTATCCCTTGAGAAAAATTGAATTTGCATCACTATAAGGATTATTCAAAGTGAGATTTATAAGTGATCATTATCGAAATGAAGTTGTTTATAAAACCCCTTGGAAAACTTAATTGTTTTCATAATAAAGAAAATCTTTGTAAATTTATTTTTGATTCTTATTTAAAAATTGAGCATGAAAATGTTTTTTTTATAAACATGATGACAAAATTTTGACGAACTGAGTATTGCATCGTTAATCTTGAAATTGTATATAGTTGCGCGCCTACATACAATTTAGAAGGGACCATGCAAGGCTGATTAGTAGTCACCATAAAATTGTTAATAAACATTACATTTTCTTTGAAGATTGTGAAAGATTAAATTTTATGAGATCTGCAAGAAGTGAAAAATAGGGACATGTTGATAGGGACACCTACATATGTGCCCGTACTATTTATTCTTCTGAGTCGAATTTACTCATCTGTGGAAATTGTCTTAATTGACAATTGATATCCCCTTCTTGTCCAATTCTCCCGTGGTGAGATTCTTTGGAGAAGTATCTGATTATCGAGTGTTGATACCCGACTGGATGTATCGACGTTCTTATCATTTATTTTGATTTGATTTCATTTGAATGACCTGGGTAACGATCCGAAGAGCTTTCGAATGCGTACTCAAATTATGAAAACATGGGATATATTCATATTCATTATATGTTTTCGTCTGTATCTGATTAGAAATTCTCTCGCGTAGATTATGCGTTGACCTTACTCTTTTAATGGTAGTTGTTTCTCCAGATATCCTTGAATTTGTGAAGGATTATGAGTTATTACAGGTCTTTTGAGAAGTTCACATCTTATCAACGGTAATGAAACTGGAAAGTTGATAGTGCCAGTAGAATGGATTGATTGATTATGACATGACGACATTGTCTTAATTGATGGGAACTCGAGTAGAATTCCCCTAAAAGATAAGATGTTGATTATCAAAAGTGATCTAAATAATTCTTGATGGATTACCATATCCCGCATTTAGACTTGAAATTATACCGTGAATGGTTGTGAATTAGTCATAGATATTATAATCTAGAGAGAACCTAATATGAATTTATTAAAAGATGTTTCTGTTATCTGAAATTTTAGGAGGTATTTGCTGGTGAATTACCTAGACTTTCGCCATTAAGGCAAGTTGAATTTGGTATCGATTATATTCTCGGTGCTGCACCTGTGGCATGTGTACTGCACATCAGCACCATCTGAATCGAAAGACTTACCGTGCAACTGAGAGAGTTGTCGGAGAAAGCTTTTATACTACGAAGCTCGTCATCATGAAGAGCTATGGTGTTATCATTCCTTATGTTTATTGATTATCGTGAACTATGTAAATTGACGATTAAAATCTATATCCACTACCCAAGATGATAGATTGTTCGATCATTTACAAGGTTCTAGCGTATGTTCTAAAGATTTGATCCACGGCATGGTTATTATCAACTTCGCGTCCGCGAAAAAGATTATCTATTCCAATCACTACATCCAGAACTTGTAATGAACATTATGAGTTTCACGTGATGTTGTTTGAATTGCCAATGCACATGTAGCATTCATAAATTTGGTGAATCATGCGTGTAGGCTGTAATTTGATAAATTAATGCTTGTGATCATTAAGGACCATTTGTTTGTTTATAAGAATGAGAAGGAGTTAATAATTATTTATAGATTGCCCTGAATTGGCTGAACAATGAAAACCTGTACCTTGGATAATTAACATGAGATTTAATACTAAATCCTTTACATTATTTGACCCTGTGATTAATAAGATAGTGGAATCTATAATGAATTTTCAAAAATTTGAGCCATTTGAGACTTTGGGTTTTACCAAAAAGAAAGTGAAAATATGTTTTGACAAATGTTTTATCAAAAATAACTTTTGAGGGATTATTCTCTTATACCTAGAACATTTAACTAAAATTCTGTTTAGGGGTAAATGGTTGTGTATACCTCAAGACAACCTAAGAAGGATTGAGGAAACCATTTAAACCATGACTTGAAATTTAAAACGACAATTTTTTCTTTTCAACTAAGAAAATTTTGACCAAAGTATAACCAAAGATTTTTCGAACGTTTACGAATCTTATTAGTTATTTTTGGTAAATCAACAAAAATCGTGATGATTAAATTCAAATTTATTTTGAACATTTTTTATATAATTGGTCGAACAAAGAAATTTAAAATTTTTACGTTTTCATTTCATAAAAATTTAATATTTATTATTTAATTACTTGTAATATTTATCGACGCTTTAAACGTCGGATTGAGAAAAACTGATAAAAATAATAGTTGAGACGAAACAAAAACTTAGAAAATATGAAGAAAGAGATTCTGAACGAATTGCGGACATGATAATTATTTCATCAGGAAAGGTGAATGGAGATACTGACACATAATATAGAAAGGATAAAGAATCAATTAGGATTTATTCCTTAGTAATGACTGTGCAAAATAAATTGCCGAACAATTTAAAAATAGTCGATGCTTGTAAAAAGGATAATATAGATAATAAAAGGGGTTTGCGGCTAATGTGAACCATTAGAATTGAGAAGCCAATGGCGTTAAATGTTTTAAAGGCCACTTGTGGTTGCCTAAATGTGGAGATTTTGAGATGTAGTCATGTTGGAATCTCGTAAGTATAAGTATTCTATTCATGACATTTCTGACTAAATGTATCTTTATCTGAAGAAGTTGTACTGATGGCAAATTATGAAGGCAGACACCGCCTCATACATTAGTAAACGTCTACCTATTGCAAAGGTCATCATCTGAATTTGATTCGATTTGGGCCATCGTCGACAGACTGACCAAATCTGCTAATATCATTCCTATTAATGATAGATTCTTGATGAATAAATTGACTCTTTGTGTTTAAAAGAGTTGTGTAAACATAGTGTGCCGTATCAGTCATCTCTATCAAGATCCTCGCTTCGCATCGAATTTCTAGAGATTTGCTCAGAAGTCATTGGAAACGAACCTTGATGAGAGTACTATTTACCACCCCAATCGAAGGGACGAGGTAAAGTAACGATACAAAATACTAGAAGTGTTGTTTTATGTTTGAATGATTGACCTTTGGTAATGAACCGTATAATCGTTTCCTTTGGAGAGATTATTATTGATAATTATCGTAATCGAGACCGAATCTTGTGAGGATCTAAATGTGAGAGCATCTGTAAGCAAGAGTTGGGAGGAAGACACCTGACATACACCCATTGTGAGTTGGACATGTCTTTTAGGTTTAAGGTTTCCTATGATGGCAAACCTAACCTTACAAAATACTCGACCCCCGAAACCTGAAATGATTGTTGAAATTAGGATTTGATTATTGACTGCCGGTAGTGGGCAGGAGGTTATGTGAATATGAAATGTAGATCTTGAAGTGCCAGATAGGTAGCGAAGTTATGCCAAAAATTTTAACCCCATGGAAAAATGAATTGATGATCTGAAAGATCATGGGATATAAGTCCCCGTTGTATGGGACCATTGAGATAATATAAAGAGTTGGTTTGAAAGGCATATAAGTTGAATCTACCCTAGGACTTCAAGGACTGCGTGAATTATGTTTCGTATATCGAACTTGATAAATGTCTATCAAGTGAAAATCTGAATTCTTCTTGATGAAGTTTAGATTGGCGAAAAGTTGCATTCATCAAAAACCCGTGAACATCATGGATAGAGAAAGTAAGTCAACATTAAGACTGATCTTATTTTCGTAGTTATGTTTGATGAAACTCGCGTATTGTAATGGATTACACTTGTGAGAAAAGACCTAATATGGAGGAAATACCCACATGGCTTTAACTCTATAAGAAGCGAGTAGTAAGATAAGATGATCTTTGAGGACAAAGATCCTGTTTAGGGGTAAATGCTGTGACAATCCGTCAATTTATGGTTGATATTTTATTCTCAAGTATAATTTAAAAACATTATTTTAATGTTATATTATGAACTCACTCATTTCTAGGAAGAAATTTGGATTTATGTCTTGAAGTAGCATCGACTACGTCTAAACCGAAGGATTCTACGATTACGTGCTTACGTTTACATATACCGTTTTGGTGACAGTCCGACACTTCAGAAAATAAATTTATCCATGAATATTATTTTGGAGTTTTAAATTTGTGTTGGTTCATAAACTCACAAATTTACGAGAAGAGATTAGGACTTACGTGAATAATTTAACGTCATTTACGACTAAATGGAAACCTTAGGATTACGTATTTACGTTTTTGAACTCCGTTTTTGATGAGACAATTTTTATTAGATTCGTTTTTTGCCGTTGATTCATAATTTGTAAAAACGTTTTTCGTAAAACGACCCGAGGGCACGCAAATCGAGGAAACTAGAATCGAGGAATACCCGTAAATTAGCGGGATGGGATAAAACAAGTTTATCCCACCCCACTCATATGGGACGGCCAAAACTTGACACCACAACATGTGATGTGTCCAAGTTGTAGCTAGTTCCTTACACTTGTTAAGCAAAGCTTAACAAGTAAGCTAACTTTCCACCCAAAACCACAAAACCACTACACACTTACCATTTGCACATTTCACTCATGCAAACCACTCACCAAACTCTCTCCTCTCTCTAAAATTCGTCCAAGAACCACCCCTAAACACCCTCATTTGATCAAATTTAACCATGAAATCATATGTTATTCACACATATGATGAAGCCCTTTTCAAGCTCTATTGATTGGTGGTGATTTTAACTTCCAAGGAGAAGATTTGTTGGTGTCATAGGGCTGATTTCTACAAGAAGTTTACAAGTATTGGTGGTCTTGAAGATTGGTGTTGATCTATCATAAGTTTTGCCATCAAAAATCTAAGCCTTGATCATAACCTACACAACCTTGGTGGTATAAAGATTGTTCTTCCCATCCTCTTGTTATTTTGATTATGTAATCTTGTAATTTCTTTATTTATGTATATGTATATGATGATGAATGATGATTAAAAATATTATGTGGGGATTTGGTGTTGATAGATTTGATAAATATGGTTAAAAAGATGGAAAACCATAGGTAACAAGGTTAAAATCTTGCTAAATATGATGTCTGTATAAAAACAGTAAGTAACCAAATGATAAACTGATAAAATGGCATGGTGGAATCAATTTACAGTAATTATTAGATGTCATACACATGTGAGAGTTGGCCATGCAATAGAATCATCAAAATGAGTGAGATATGATCAAAACAAAATTAGTATACCAATCTGAATAGTCTGTTTTGTAGGGACTGTTAAGGATACTTAGACATGGATTGAGCAGTAGCTATAACTAACTTATTTGTATCACATAATATGAAGTTTATGTCATCCAAAAATGAGCTTCTATCTCTTTATAGAACTCAAGATATGATAAAAATGGTGAAAGTGAAACTAAAAATCAGATTTTGTGAAATTAAAGTTTAATAGTATTATATAAGCACTCAAAATAATATAGTATAAAATGTGAAATTAAAACCCACTAATTTATATATTTCATTTATATAAATATGTATAAGGATAAATAAATGGACATTATATAAAAATGGTAGTTTGGTAAGTTATATAAGTTATAAAAACTATAAACAAGATTTTTACGTCTTTTCGGCTAGTACCGTAAAATTAACATTTTTCGTCAATTAAAACTTAGACGACCGGACCCGTCTAATGTAAACTTTTTAAAAGTCATATACTGATATATAAGTACTTAATACAAGTAAAAACCGATAAAACCCGAACTAAATAACATATGGACATTAACGGGCTAAGTTAGCATTATTGGACTATTAATCCAACTAAATGGGCTAAACACTTATAAATTTACTTATTGGGCTTAACCCACTTGGGCCCAACATGTAAAGTACAATACTGATAATAAAAGTGTAAAATGGACTAATTTAAAGTATTGGGCTTATAATAGGCTTATTGGGCCTAAAACAAGTAAATAAGTAAAACTAGTAAACTAGTATAAAAGTTACCAATACATAACACTAAAATGAGTAAATGAGAATGTATAAACCCACTTGATCATCATATATATAAAATAATCATATGTATACATAATTGTTATTTTGATAAAGTCATTGGACAAAAGTCTAAGACAATATTATTTGTCTAGGTTTCCGTGATTGAAGCACGTACCGTACATCCGAATTGCCGATAACCCGCTTTCCCACATCAACGTGAGTTCATAGCCTCGTACTCTTTTAAATGTTTTTATGAAATGTTTTATAAACCCACGAGGGAGATAACATGTTAGTTTTTATGAAATAGGACACCAGTTGTCCCGATTGTGTGTTTATTGATTTGGACCCGAATGATTGTATGACATGATGAATGATTATATGACCTGATGTATGAAATAAAATGGATTATTAAAGTTAGGTTATGTCACTAAAAGTCCCATTAGCATGAATTGTGAACTACCAGGATTTGGTAGACGCTTATGCATATAATAGTACTATTTGGGGATGATCACCCCAGTTCGCGCCTTGACGGTTGATCCCCGTCGTGCCACATTGATTGGTAAGCGAATTTATGTATGAGAAGATTTCCATAGCGTGATTATTTTGACGACACGCTAGCTTAGATGGGAAAATTGAGTATCGGGTTAGCTACCCGTTGTTGTGATAGTAAGGTAACAATGTCATGCGGCTTGTAATAATCCAAATAAAGAAAATACTGATATACGCATTGAATTACGATGTACTGCCTGACTAGCTATACGGGGTCTTATTACTAATGTTATGTTTGTGTTTTGGTTTTATATAACCATATTCATATAACGGTTTTTATTTAACTTTATACAACGTTATAAAACGTATTGTATGATGTTTTTACGACAATGGTTCGTATAATGATTTTGAAGGCAAAAGCCTATATCATGTTTTTTGATAAAGATTTGTATAAAATGACTTTGGCTATTTTATGGCCTATTACAAAGATTTGTACAAAATGATTTTCGGTAATAATTTTATACCGATTTTATATTGATGGATTTTATTAAACTCTAGGAATTCACTCGGCGTTATCGCTGACCTTTTCTTTTAATATGTTTTATCTCAGGTACTTGAAGATAATTCTCGGGAAGACGACAAGAATTCATGGCCCACACTTAAATAATAATTTCCATTCAAATGCTTTGTAAAACCTGTATGAAATACAATGACTTGGGACCTATGTAAATTTGATATCTATAAATGGAAATGCTTTATTATTAAACGACGCGATTTTTATGCGTTTTCTATGATGTGTGTAATGTGCTATCCCGTAACACCAACGAGTCTTCCGCTGTATTGAATTGAGTAAATTTGGGGGTGTTACAGTTTGGTACCAGAGCTCTCGTTATAGAGAACGAAAGATTTTTAAAACCAAGGTTTTGAATAAAACATTTCAAAATCTTTTAACTATAAGCATTTTTCACAAAATGTCTAAAAATCTTTTGACTATAACGGTGCCGAAGAATTCCCGAGTTACCGACAAGGCCAGACTGAGAAGTGTTATTTTAATATATATATATATATATATATATATATATATATATATATATATATATATATATATATATATATATATATATATATATATATATATATATATATATATATATATATATATATATATATATATATATATATATATATATATATATATATATATATATATATATATATATATATATATATATATATATATATATATATATATATATATATATATATATATATATATATATATATATATATATATATATATATATATATATATATATATATATAACTTGGATTATATATATATGATATAATTTTATTACATGATTGTTTGATGATTATTTTGATATTTATACGAGGTATTTATACGACGTAGATTGTCACAAGGAACCCTAAATCCCCTAGTAAATTAATCGAAGCTTTTCTCGTAGGAATTCTAGCTATCCTTGATCTAAACCAAGTTGTGGATATTTATGATCCCAACAAATGGTTGATATTCGTAGAAATGTTGATATTAGTTGATTACGATATTAAAGAAGAATTGGCGAGATTAAATCTGATATCGATGTCATGATGATCTTTCCTTATAGAGTGGAGTTTGACAAAACGTTACTGATGAGATGGCATTTATACATGATCTCATCGTTCTTTTCTGGCTTTAAATGCATAAAAATGTCATAATATACCATATATATGCTTGTGTTTGTTTACTTGTGTATTTTAGGTATGGATATCGTGAAAAAGACAAAAGATCACAAGATACAAGGAAAAACGGACACGAGAAACAAAGCCGTACAAAGAACCGGGCCCTAAATCATGGAATATTCAACAAATACCCTTAAAGACTTAAAGATGTGCAAGATTGATCCTCATTTATTGAAGAAATGACACTTAAAACCCTTGTATATTGATAATTACAAGTTTGGTCCCTTAAGTTTGTCAAAATTACACAAAAGGTCCTTCTACTTTGAAGAAATGGCAAGATTAGTCCCTCAACAATTTCAAATTGTCAATTATGATCCCTCATCAAGCCAAAGATACATTGAAGACCTTTGAAGATCAAGAAAGTCCAAGATCAGCCCTTGACATATCTCAAAATGACAAAAACAATCCTTGTAATCCTTTTTCCAAAAGTTTGTGCCAAAAGTGTCAAAGGCTGAAAGTTATTTACAAAGGAAAATCGTTTTTAGGGCTGAAATACTTGATTTACCAAAATTCCCAAAACACAAGGGCTAAATGTGTGCAACTGAAACATTTGAAATGAAATTGCGCCAAACACTTTCCATCCCACCAAAAACGGATCAAACACACTACTATTCACCTTTTCACCCCCAGTTACCATCTCACTTAAACCAAAGGGTAAATCCCAATTACCCACACCCACGTGTGATTCACACATCCAGAAAACCATCCCAACCTCAAAACCCTCACTCCCACTCATAATGGACCCCACCCCCAATTCCCTTTCCACCAATCAGAATGCTACTTGCCCTCCAAGTCATCCAACGTGGCAAAATCAACAGCTATGACTCATTGCTTCATCATAAAGCTAAAATGAACGTTTGGGATCACTTTGGACAGCTCATCAACAACAAACTGCCTCAAGGACTTAAGGGCATTTTAGAGAATTCACTTCTAGGGTTTGTGAATAGTGTAGCCTGGCATTTGCCTATAAAAGGAGACCTCAACATGTGAGAGTCCCTTTGTTCCAGTCTTACTCTTTAAATATTGTAATTCCTTTTTAAAATTTATAAAAGTTGGTATTTTGAGAAAATTGTAATTCCTTTTTATGTTTTTGAAAGTTGGTGTTGTTTAAAGGGTGATTCTGAGTTCCATTGATTGTTATAAGTGTGCTTGAACCTTTTGGATCAAGGACGTTTATGTTTGGTAAGGTTTTTCAAGTTTGAAAAAGCTTGAAAGAAGGTTCTGATTTTGCTTATTTTTGTGTACTAACCCTTAACCATAAGCTATAAGCTCTTGCAAGCTTGTTGACACCAAGCTTGTGAAGGGATTAGAGCCCTTGGTTGAGTTGTTTGCTGCTTGTGTTGAAGACATCAAGTCCTTGAGTTTCTGCTTTGAAACATCAACCAAGGCATTCATCATCTTTCTTGTTGAAGTACCTTGGTCTTGTTCTAGTTGTTGAACAAGGTCCAAGGAGCATAGCTGGCCTTCTTAGATGTTGTGGAAGGCAGGTATAACCTCTTGTTAAGATTCCTCTCAAAATTTCATGTTTCTGCTTATTTTGTACTTTGGTATATGATTTGGAGTTCTTGTGTTTGTGCTTTGAGTTTTATGGCTGGTATCTGTTAGTTGTCACCTAGTGTAGCTATTTGATCATTAAAATCAATAGGTTGTGTTTAAAAATCAGAAGTTTGTTTGAAAAGTGGTTGATTAAGGGTTGTTTGGGATTACTGGTTCATAAGGCCTTGTGGCCTTGTGCCCTTGGTTCTTAGGGCTTGGGAGGTCTAAACAAGTCCTAATATACAAGTTTTAGTCATTGGTTTTCTTTCTGAAAGTTTGGAAAAGAGATTTGAAGTTTTGCAAAAATCTGATAAAAGTGGTTTTGGAATTGGTCAAACACATCAGATCCAATAACTTCTTTGTTACTTGGATCTAAGGTCTGAAATCAGGTTTGGGAATAGTTTGGGTGATAATCTATCTATTGGTTATCTGGTTGTTGAATTTGGTGGCTTATTGTGGTTTTTATAGCTTATCAAAAGTTGCTGAAGTGGTCATTTGCATCAGCAAAGTGACCACCTCATTTTGTGCTTGCATTTGTTATCCTAGTGTACGCCTTGTGATTTTGCTGCTTGGAACTTGTTTATGTGCTGCTTGTGATTGGATTTTGCTATTTGGATTGCTTTGTATCTGGCTTATAAGCTAACTGGCTTATTAAGTCCTTATTGCCAAAATCTATCATCAAAAGGTCAACTGAACTCTTGATTCACAAGGCCTCCTCCTTGAGTCCTTCACAAAAATTGCTTATAACAAGCCCATAGACCATTCCTGATCATTTGGTGCATTTTGGAGTACTTTGACTTTTGGTCAAATAAGCACTTTTTGGCTTATTTTTGAGAACTGCTTATTGGCACATGCAACAACTTATCTTTTGTAATAGAAATCATTTTTCTTAGCTTAATATCATATCTGGAAGTTTACAAGTCTTTTGGTTAAGCTTTTGCTAGAAAACTAGCTTATTTGGCTTTTTCATCCAGCTTATTTGCTCATACAGCTTATTCAACTTGGCTTTTTGTGATTTTCTCGATTGATTATTCTTAGTTAAGCTATTTGTGAGCTTTTGCAACAAACTAGAGCTTCTGAGGTGCCCTAAATCTCAAACACGACTATTTTGTCTTTTAGTGAATTTTTACTTTGCTTATTTATGGCTTATTGAGTGTGCTTTTTCAAAATTTCTTTTTACAGATCTTATAAGCATCCCAAAAGAAGGTTGTGTGTCAAATTAGAGCTTATGGCATTGGCTTATTGCTTAATGGGCTGAAAAGCCCAATAAGAATAAGCTGTGTGTTTAATAAGTTGTGATAAGCTCACATTCAGCTTTTGGGCCTTTAGAGTTTTGTTCTTAGAATTAAATTTTGAGTCATATAGGGCTTTTCCAAGTCAATTGGGCCAAGTTTGACTTTTTGGGCCCAAAAGCCCATTTGGTTTGACTGTTTTTGGTTTTGGCCCATTTGAGGGCCCAATAGGGGTATTCTGGTCATTTCACTTTGATTTTCTGATTATTTAGGTTAAAATAAACTAGTTTGAAAGTTTTTAGAATTTTTTATAATTTTTGGATTTTTAATATTATTTTATTATTATTTTTCAAATTTCACATTTTCCAACTTTTTACATTTTTCTTAGCTTTAATACATTAAAACAGGAATTTAGCAACTTTTAGAATAATTTTATCTCTTTTAGATTAATTTTTATAATTATTTTAAGTTTTAATAGTTTTTAAATCCTTTTAAATAGTTTTTATTAGTTTAAAGATTTCTAAAAATAGTTTTTAATCTTTTTAAGTCATTTTAGAGGTTTACCAATTGAAAAATCTTTATTTGGGCTTTTTGATAATTTATTTGATTTTTAGGGCTTTAATTAGCATTTAAAAATTGAATATTTAATTATTTAAAAGGTTTGAAAAATTTTTGATCATTGGTAAACTCTTAGTTTATTTATTTTGATTTTTGGTGAATTTTTGGTAATTTTTAGAATTAATTTTTATTTTTGTAGATTTTAAGGTTTTACGTTTTAACTTTCTAGTAGTAATTTTTACGTCTTCGTCATCTTCTTTTCTCATCCCCTTCTAAACCAATCATTAATCACAAACATTTAACAAGTTTTTCACACACATATACCTCCTTGGGAAACGAACTTTCACACCATAAGGGTCATTAGTGTTTACGTTTTCCTAAACGTACACTTAATACTCACCGCTTTTACGCTCCTTTTCCTAAAGGTCGTATTTTACCACAATCGTTTTGGCGCCGCTGCCGGGGAGGTGTGTCGTGATTAATTTGTATTGTTGTTTTTAATATTAACCAAAAATAGTATTTGTATTAGTAGAACTCTACTAATACGTATTATCGGTTTTCTTGGTTTTCCTTGTAAAAATATTATTACTATATTGTATTAAGTATCACAACAAATAAACAATATCTCCAAAAGTGTGAAAACACAACCTTAATTGGGATTTCATCACTCAATTATTGTATTCGAATCTCAAACAAAAAGAAAAAGGCAAAAATAGATAAATACTTTCGTGAAGCTCGATTTTGAAATATACAAACTATAAGGTGGGTATAAGGCGGGTATTATAAAATATACCCTAAGGAAAAAGGCTCTTAAGTTCTTCGCGCCGCCTCGTTTCCCTGCTTGCTTGTGAGTATTTTGAGATTGAAGGCTAATCGAGGGTTTTGCCTCCCAAAGTATTATTACGTATAATATATTTGCTTGGTTTCTTTGTGATTAAAACCTCTTGAACAATTTAGTTTTCACCAAAGTTCTAAAGTCATTCGAAGGCGTTCACTCCACGTGATCGTTTTCATTCCTTTGAGGCTTCTTTAATCAAGAGTTTGATTCGAGGAGAGATTTTGTAGATTGTTGTCTACGAAGATACAACCAAAATCCAAAAAAATTAAATATCATCAAAAACACAAAAAAAAAAATTAAAAAATTCACAAAACACCCAAAAAGAATCTTCTTTGCTCACCTCCCATTCTTCGTGAAGTTTATGATCACTCATAATCAAGCAAAACGAGCTCGTAAACGTCTTCAAAAGCAAGCCAATCAAGAGACGTTGATTGAAGAACAACCTCCAATTGTTGAACCTATTGTAGAACAAGAAGTCGTCATGGCTAATCGTACTATGATGGAGTTGCTACAAGCACCCACCGAAGGTTTTGGAGAGGCCATTGTGATTCCCGTCATTCTTGCGGAGAATTTCGAGATTAAGACGGGTTTAATGTCGATGTTGCAAGCAAATAAGTTTAGAGGTCACGAGAAAGACAACCCGCACTATCACATGAGGAATTTTAACCGTCTCACCGCTACTAGCAAGTTTAAGGATGTTCCACATGACGCCATTAAGATGATGTTGACATGGACCGATCTCGTTTCTAAGTTTGTGAACAAGTTTTTTCCACCATCTAAAACAACACATTTGAAAAATGAGATTTCACGATTTGTGCAAAGAAATAATGAAAGTTTTTCAATGGCATGGGAACGCTTTAAAGAAATGTTACATGAATGTCCACACCATGATTTTACGGAATTGCATCAAGTTGATACTTTTTATAATGGACTTAATGATCATGAACGAGATTATTTGAATGCCGCCGCGGGTGGTAATTTTTTGTGCAAGACGACAAATGAGGCTTTACAAATCATCGAGAATAGATCTAAGGTTTATAGCCCTCGTAACACACCGAGTGTTGCCAATTTGGGTTCGTCTTCATCGTCATCGTCTCGTAGCATTAATGCCTTACATGATGAAGCTAATGAGGAAAATCGGTTTTTTGATAGATTTGCTAATCTTATGTCCCATTGGAAAGCTCAAGAAGCTTCAAATTCCGCTTCGGTTAAAGCGGTTGCTAAGAGTTGTTTGTCTTGTGGTGGAGCTCATGATCTTTCCAAGTGCATTACCGCGGATGGTAACACTTCGAGTGCTTATGTAGCAACGTGAACTTACAACCAAAACGGTCAAGGTTCCCGCCAAAATCAAGCGCCACCAAATCAAAATGCTAATAGTTATCGAAACAACAACCAAGGTGGTAATTACCAAGGCAATTCACGTAACTACAACAAGGGGAATTATCAAAATGGGAATGGACAAATTTCTAATCAAAACCAAAACCGTGATTTTCAAAACACTACACAAGGTTTTCAAAATGCTCACACTAAAAATCTTCAAGGAGAGTTTTTGGATTATGCTAAAGCAAATGATGCTAAATTTGATAACATGCAACGTGAGATGATTAGTTTAAGATCCGAGTTGAAAAACGAGCTAAAAAACGAACTTGCTAATGAACTTAAAACTCATGCAAACAATATGGAAGGAAATGTCCAACGTCTTCAACAAAATCAACAAAAGATGGAATTAGGACAACATGAGATTAAGCAAGAGTTATTAAAAGCGGATGCTAGGCAATAAAAATTTGAGGACCGACTGGCTAAGATGTTTGAAGCAATCATGTGTAAACCCTCTTCCTCGGGTGGTCTTCCTAGTGATACCATTGCAAACCCGAAGGGAGAAATGAAGGTTATTACTACACGAAGTGGTAAAACTTTCAAGGAACCAATCTCTCATCCAAGTACTTCTACGGAGAAGGAAATCGAGAAAGAACCCGAGGTGATGGTAGAAAAGGAGCACATTACAATCCCACGAAGTACCGCTCAAACCACACCTACGGTTGAACCAATACCAATTGTGGAACCCGAGTTTCCAAGGCCGTTGCCTAATGACCAACCCACACCACCTTTACCCTACCCTTCGAGACGAAACAAAGAGAAATTGCAAGAACGTAACAAACAAAAAATCGAGCTTTTTATAAAAATGTTTCAACAAGTGCATTTTGATGTGAGTTTAGCCGACGCGTTGTTGTATATGCCTCGTTTTGCTTCCACTTTTAAAAGTATGATGAGCGATAAGGAAAAGCTTTCAAAGCTTGCTAATTGTTCTTCGGTTTATCTTAACCGCATACCGGAAAAAGTTGGTGACCCCGGAAAGTTTCTCATTCCTTGTGACATACAAGATATGAAAGAATGCCTCGCCTTGGCCGATCTTGGTGCGAGCATTAATTTGATGCCATTTTCCATTTGGAAATCGATTTCGCTTCTGGCTCTTATTCCTTGGAACATGTCTATCGAGATGGCCGATCATTCTACGATTTTAGCATGTGGAGTAGCCGAGATGTTTTCGTGAAAGTGGGGAAGTTCTACTATCCCGTTGATTTTATAGTAGTTGACATCCCCGCGGATCCTCAAGTTCCTCTAATTTTAGGTCGTTCATTTTTAGATACTTCGAGATCGCTTATCGATGTTCTTGCAAGAACTATCACTTTGAGATTCAACGAAGAGGAACTTGTTATAAACGCTACTCAAAACTCGAAACCTTCTCATGTTTATGAAATCGCTACCATCAATCACATTGACATCGTTGATGTGGTTTGCGATGAGTTTTCACAAGAAGTGTTAGGTTTTTCTGATAGCTCGTCAAGTGGCAATCCCACTATTTTGGATCCGATTCTTGCTAATTCAACACCAAATCTCACTCCATTCCAAGGAGGCGGTCTCACTTCAAATGAAATCGACAATGAAGATGAGGTGTTGATTAGTGATGATACTTCTATTCCACCATTTCTTCCGCCGATGGAAGTTATGAGTGTTGAACCAAAATCTTCAATCGAGGAACCACCTATCCTTGAATTGAAAGATCTTCCTTCTCACCTTGAATACGCATTCTTGGAAGGTGATGACAAGTTGCCGGTTATTATTGCAAGAGGTCTTGCTAATGATGAAAAAACCGAGCTCTTGAAAGTTCTTAAGGCTCATAAAGGGGCAATTGCGTGGAAAATATCCGACATTAAGGGTATTGACCCAAAATTTTGTACTCACAAGATTTTAATGGAGGAGGACTACAAACCCGCAATTCAAAGTCAAAGAAGGGTGAATCCCAAAATTCACGATGTCATTAAAAAGGAGGTCCTTAAACTCCTTGACGCGGGAATGATTTATCCTATATCCGATAGCCCATGGGTGAGCCCAATCCATTGTGTCCCTAAAAAGGGAGGAATGACCGTTGTGCCTAATGAAAACAACGAGTTAATTCCCACTCGTGTTGTGACCGGTTGGAGGGTGTCTATTGACTACCGAAAGTTAAATGACGCCACTCGTAAAGACCACTTTCCTTTGCCCTTCATGGATCAAATGTTGGAGCGACTTGCGGGAAATGAATTCTATTGCTTTTTAGATGGTTTTTCCGGTTACTTTCAAATCCCTATCGACCCTCGTGATCAAGAGAAGATTACGTTTACGTGTCCTTATGGAAAGTTGGCTTATCGTAGGATGCCTTTCGGACTTTGTAATGCACCGGGTACGTTTCAACGGTGTATGATGGCGATTTTTCACGATCTGATCGAGAAGTAGATGGAAGTGTTTATGGATGACTTCTTGGTGTTTGGCAATTCGTTCACGTCGTGTTTATCTAATCTCGAGAAAATGTTAAAACGTTGTGAATAAACCAATCTTGTGCGTAATTGGAAAAATGTCATTTTATGTGTAAACAAGGAATCGTCTTAGGACATAAGGTGTCGAAGGCGGGGATTGAGGTCGATAAAGCTAAGGTAGACATCATCGCCAAGTTACCTCATCCCAAAACCGTTAAGGGAGTTAGGAGTTTCCTAGGCCACGCGGGCTTTTTGTAGAAGTGTAAATCTTGCTTATGTTTTTAGAGAGAGAAAGAGATAGAGAGATGGTGGATTAAACATAATTCTAGAGAGAGAAACAAGAGTAACTATGTGAAAAATGATTAACCACACCACCCTCTCCATCAAAGTAGAGGGTTTATATACCCAAGCCCTTGTCATGGGCTTGGGCTTACATTTGGGCCGACCTACACATGTTGTAGGCTAGGCTTGTTCTGGTTTGTTAAATAAAGAAAGTTAACTAAACTACGAGCTATTACATGGACTATCGTTGGAGTGACCGATCCTTCTTAATACGTAAAACGTATTTCCAACAATCTCCCCCTAAGGGAGGTCACTCCAAACAAGGGCGTTACCCGAGTTACAATAATGAAATGAACCTAGCATACTATGCTTGTCTTGAGCTCGTAGTCTTCCTCTTTCTTTTCCTTTTCTTTTTCTGGTGAACATGCTGATGTGATCTTTGATATCAGTCTTGAGCATTAATCTCTTGCCTTGATCTCGTGCATCCATCACTTGTGATCTTCGCCTCTTCGTGACCTCATGTCCCACATACTTATACCTTAGTAGTTCTTGAAAGCTTCAGAGTTTGATACAGCGGAAGACTTAACTTTTAGGCTTTCTTGAATTAAATGAGATATTAAGTGCATAAAGTATAAGCATGCAGGGACGACTTCTTCTTGGATTCCGCAACGCCACCGTCTTCAAATGCCGCAACATAAGTAGACACGAACGAAATGGCTTTGAACATTTCATTCTAAATCGGTAGCATTTTACCTCCGGTCGGTGAAGACCGTTGGACGATATTAGATATCGTACCCGTGACAGATAGTTTCAATTAAGTAACTTCCTGACAGGATTTCGCGGGTAAACCCATTCTCTTTATTCGACCGTCCAAAGCTGACTGCGAACATAAAGAGTGAATCATTTGGATAATAATATCCGCATGATTTGAAGCCGTTAATTCACGTTCCTGGAACAAGTGAAATTCAATTAAGAACCGCACCATCGTTGCTTTCTAGTTGTCACGAGCTTGATTCGTATAGAATCTTGCAAGTTACCTACCAAGTGCTGTTTGAGGTTAACACTAGAAGGATTTCCACTCATCACTGTGAACACTAAGGTATCACTCTGAGTGTTCTGGCAAGATCACTAAGATATTGCGTAGAGGCCTGGAACGTGTTTAAATTCAGTTAAGAATTAAACAGTTGTTGCTTTCCAGTTATCACAAGTTTGATTCATAAAGAATCGCACAAGTCACCTACCATGAGCTTTTTGATATTCGCTCAAGAAGGATTTCCATCTTCATTGTAAATACATTCGTATTACTCGGATGTTCAGGCAAGATCATGACGATTTTGCGTAGGACTCTTAAGATCTTTCTTACTTTTCACAGTGTGTGAAGAAGCAAGGAAATATGAAAGTGTGTCCTAATGAGATATTTGATGATCTCAAATGGCTCTAGACTCGATCGTGCACTTTGGATATTAGTGATCGGAGGCTGGAGAGGAGTGCCAGCATTTCAATACCAATTTATTCGGAGTGAATAAATCGATAGATAACGTGTTGTCTCTGTGTGATTAAAACAAATACCTTTTGAGAGATATCTGAGTTAGCTGGGATGGGTTGTGCATTGCATCACTGGGTCCATGATGTCTTATCTTCACTATCGAGAATCATTAAAATGATCTCAATAGCATATGTATTGACCCGGTTTCTGCCTAAAGTTGTAAGGAGGGCTTCTTTCTTTACACCCTTTATCTTTACAATTCTTTTTCATTCTTCAACCCCTTCAATGCTTACCAATACGTCATCACTAGCACCTTGTTGTGATTGTGCCAGTGCTAACTTAAGTACTTGGTCGGCATTCAGCTACATTCACAATCTTTCTCCAACTTTCCTAAGGACTACTATTTCTAGCTATGGAATGTCCTTGGGAAGATTCCTCCGGTTCTAGAAGAATCATTGGACTTAACCTATCCTACCATCCTTATGTCACCACAATCTTCATCGTCGTGAATTAAATGAGGTTTGGGTAAGTATATGTCACCGTGAAAATCCATTTTGATATGCTGATACAAGATATTTTTACTCGTTTGAAAGTTCGATTCTCGGAATCCTCTCGAATTGATCTTAGTTTTAAGTGGAATGATTTGTTCTTGGTGTCCAAAAATGGGTTTGGTTTTCTAATCTACTAAACAGGGAAATGAATAAAATGATAATGAGATAAACTTGAAACAGTCAACAATTAAAAAGCAACACTTGAATTAAAACTGGAAAATACCCTTATGAAAAATATCCTACTCGGAAAAATACCTCTATGCGGAAAAATGTGGCCTATCCGGAAAGTAAGTCCTATGCGGAAAAACTGAGCTATTCGGAATGCATGTTCAATTCGGAATACTGGTCTTATGCGGAATAAAGTTTAACTCGGAATAAAAGTTCTCTATTCGGAAAATCTGGCTATTCGGAAAAACAATCCTATGCGGAATGTTCGAAATATTCCGAGTAATGGAAAAAGAAACTGGCTATGCGGAATATATTATTCCGAATAAGGGAAAAGTAAATAGCCCTATTCGGAATATCCAATATTCCGAATAAGAGAAACAAAAATTCGTCTATTCGGAAAGTCTGGATGAAGAACAGTAGCAGTTACAGCAAAAACGATTGTCGAATCAAATCACCAGATTACTCAAAAAAGGTTTTACCAAATCAACCAATAATCATTTAAATACCATAAGTAACAAATCCCAACAATAAAAACACAAAATCAACCACTTTTAAAAGATCAAAATCAATCACACAAGAACTTAAGAACTTTGATTAAAATGGAGATGAACAAGATGAATGAAAAGATGGAATTGAAAGATTAATGTAAAGGTAACAAGAGTAATGATTAAAACTTACAAGATTGAAGGAAAAATTAAAAATCACCAAACACCCTAATGGTGTTGGTGATGCTACGAACCAAAAACCTGGGAAAGAAAAAAATAAAATCTAACTCCCTAATTGTGTGAAGGAAAAATCCTTTTATAGTCCTAGTGGTTGGTTGGTGAGTGGGCTTTATCCCTTTCTTCTTGTCTTCTCGTCTTTTCAGAAAAGTTGACGTTTTCGATTCTGATCCGGGATTTGTCGACGATTAAATTCAACTCGTCTTTTAATTTCTTCATTTAATAGACTTGAGTTTCTTCGACATATGTAAATCTTCCGTCTTTGGTCCTTTTCTTCGATAAATCTTCAGATAGGCCCATTGACTTCAAATCTTTTGCATCTCTTGGACAATAGACTTCGACTTTAGTCTTTTTCCTTGATAAAACCCGTGCAATCCCATGTTTTCTTTAATATTCATCCGGTTAGCTCTGAAAATACAATAAACACAAAAACCACGCATAATTCCAAACAAATGATATTAAATACGTGTTTTGGTCTTGTTTTAGCCAGAATTAAGTGGTAAAAGGATGGATGTTTACACACCTATCAAATCCCCTACACTTAACCATTGCCATGCCCTCATGCAATGCTTAGTGATAAAGCAATTTTACACTTTTCTCATAATTAATCAACCTTGGCCTTATTCAAATACTACTAAATAAAAATTAAAATACTAAGAGAAATTAAAACTTAAAATAAACAAAAGGATGGAAATAACTTGCAAAGAAATCAAGGACATACATTAGGGCTTTGGTGCTGCGAAGATTTATCACCCTCAAGTTTCACGTTCCCCAAACTAAGCTTAAAAACGAGATCATTGTTATTATAAGTTAGCAAATCAAACACTTACACACATGGCTTAATTAAATGCTTAAACTCCCTTATTCCTAGGTGTATCTCTTATATTTTATTTTTGTCTTAGAATGATCATGAAGATGCATTTTTCGACTTATTTCGATAGTTTATTTAGGCTGAAAGCAAAGTAGGACGATTTGATCAATAGTTAGCTAAAGGACAAAATCTCTTAAAACTGCTTCTCGGGATATCAAAAAGTTCATATCTTGGCATAACTCGGTTCACGATTTGAGACCTTTCTCGGGCCGATATTTGGCATGTACTTCATACTTCATATCTTGAGAGACGTTCTTGCGATAATGGTCTTCTCATCGTAATAGAGTTTCTTCACTTGGAGACTTTAGAGGGGTACTCCAACTTTGTTGACCACGACTTCATGATTATTTCTTCAATCTCTAATTGGGATTTTGAGATACAACGATCCGCCTCCTTTTCGGACTTGGATCTATTTATCCTCATACCTTGTTAGGGTCTTTTCGGATAGACTTCTCCATGATCTTTATGGGAGTTAATTGCTTTTCGTCGTGAGTCTTGATCCTTCATATTGATTTTGGGAATAATGCTTTTCACATCACTTTGGATCTTCAGCAATAAAATTGAATCCTCATGCCTTGTTAGGGCCTTTTCGGACTCGCCAATCTTCGCGCCCCGCTTCATAAGTTATGCCTTGGCTATGAACTCTTATCATTACCGAGCAACTTTTAAACGATCTTGGGCTAGAAGCTAAGTAACTTTTCAAATCGTACGACCTTACTTATTGCAGATAAGTTATTAGCAAGTGATGGGAGAATAGGCAAGTAATTACACAAAGTGAGCTTGCGCAAGAATACCGACTTATAATTGACTCTATCATTTCTCGTCCTCCACAATTTAAAATCTCAAGTAATGAGACTCGTGGACACTTAGCCTAATAAACCAATTAAGGTCTACATGGTTAAGGATACTAGCTAGAATAAACTTGGATAAGTCTATTCGGGTTGAGTCAAAATAAACGCAACGGGCCTAATATGTCAAAGATTTCTAAACTAGCTACACCACTTTATTAATATTTTTGACTTTATTGTGGGATATATACATATGAAAGCAACGATAAAAATTTAAAAATTACTACAAAATGGCCAAAGTTAATAAAAAATTTGAAAAATGTTGAAAAAGATGATTTTCCGGTTTAATGAAGGCATTTTCATGGAAAAGTCCACTTAAAACTTTCGATAGAAGTCCCCCCTACACTTAAGATAAACATTGTCCTCAATGTTTAAGCATGTGGGAAAAGTTTCCCCTACACTTATGACATTGTGCACGTTGGTTAACTCGAGTTAAGGAAGAGACGACTAAAATGATCAATTTCAAATGTGAGTATGAAGAAAATTGAATCACGATAGTTGAGAGATAGAACCGGATTTCGGATAACACGGGAGCACGGTTCTTCAGAGATTCCAAGAGTGCACTTATCCCTGTAATCACATCACCACACAAAGACAAACACCTACGTAGGTCCCCCTACACTTAGGAGGTTAAAACATAAAAGGATAGATACTCGGGCTGCCTCCCGAGGAGCGCTTGTTTTTGATAACCGAGTCACGAGCCTGACTCGACCCAAATTCAGTTCATGGGGAACGTGGTGACGGATGGAATCACCTCCTGAGAGGTGTCCTCACCAAAGTACAACTTCACTCGTTGGCCATTCACCTTAAAATTAGGTCCATTAGGTTGAGCGAGCTCGAGAGTACCATATGGAAAAATTTGGGCAATGGTGAATGGGCCGGACCAACGAGATTTCGGCTTGCCCGAAAAGATTTTCAACCGAGAGTTAAAAAGTAAGACTTTGTCTCCAATATGGAACTCTCGGTTTTTGATCTTGGAGTCGTGAATGAGCTTAGTTCTTTCCTTATAGATCAAAGAATTTTCATAAGCCTCATTCCGAAGTTCATTGAGCTCATTGAGTTGGATCTTGCGTAGGTCACCGGCTTTGTTTATATCAAAATTAGCCCACTTCAAGGCCCAATAAGCCTTGTGCTCCAACTCAATGGGGAGGTGGCACGCTTTCCCGTACACAAGATGATAAGGCGTACAGCCGATCGGGGTCTTGTAAGCAGTACGGAAAGCCCACAAAGCATCATCAAGTTTATCAGCCCATGAGGCACGATGCTCTCCCAGGTCCTTTCAAGAATTCGCTTAAGTCCTCGGTTGGATATTTCGGCCTGGCCATTAGTTTGTGGGTGGTAGGCTGTGGAAAGACGATGATTTCCACCGTACTTAGCCATGACTCTTGCGAATTGGTCATTGCAAAAATGAGTCCCACGATCACTAATAATGGCACGAGGCACACCGAATCTAGCGAATAGAGCTTTCAAAAAGTTACAAACCACCCTTGCGTCATTAGTAGGTAAAGCTTTGGCTTCAACCCACTTTGAAACGTAGTCAACGGCTACAAGGATGTATTTGTTTCCTTTAGAGGAAGGGAATGGCCCCATAAAGTCGATACACCAAACATCAAAGATTTCACATTCTTGTATGAAATTCTGAGGCATTTCGTCTTTATGTGTGATCGTGCCTTTTTTTGGCAAACATCACATTTTTTAACCATATCGTGAGCGTCACGATATATGGAGGGCCAATAAAATCCCGAATCAAACACTTTTTTGGCGGTGCAGTTGGGACCAAAGTGACCACCGGTGGGTCCTTTGTGGCAAGCATCAAGGATTTCCGAAGCTGCCGGTCTATCAACACATTGGCGAATAATCAGGTCGACACATTGTTTGAATAGGTAAGGGTCATCCCAAAAGTAAGTCTTAATGTCGGTGAAGAACTTTTTCTTTTGTTGGGACGTCAACCCTTCCTTGAGAATTCCACCCGCCAAGTAGTTTGCAAAGTCCGCAAACCACGGGGTTTCATCAGATTTCGAATTTATAGACATTAAGGTCTCCAAGGGAAAAGAATCATTGATTTATTTGTTCGGATGATCCCCTTGGTAAGGATCCTCAAGTCTGCTAAGATGGTCCGCGGCTAGGTTTTCTGCTCCTTTTTTATCGCGAATTTCGATCTTAAATTCCTGAAGCAGCAAAACCCAGCGAAGAAGTCTTGGTTTGGAATCTTGCTTTGTCAACAAGTACTTCAGCGCGGAATGATCGGTATACACAATGGTGGTGGAAAGGACAAGATAGGGGCGAAATTTTTCAAAGTCATAGACAACAGCTAAAAGCTCTTTTTCGGTTATCGTATAATGAAATTGTGCCCCCGTCATTGTCTTGCTAGCGTAATGGATTGGTTGGAAGTGTTTGTTCACTCTTTGTCCCAGAACCGCTCCAATAGCAAAATCGCTAGCATCGCACATCAACTCAAAGGGAAGCTCCCAATTAGGGGTAACCAAGACGGGTGCCTTAGTTAGCTTATCCTTAAGCGAGTTGAAGGCTTCAAGGCACTCTTTGGAAAAGATAAAAGGAGTATCTTTTTCCAAGAGGTGGGTCATCGGGCGAGCGATTTGAGAAAAATCTTTGATGAATCGACGGTAGAAGCCCGCATGACCCAGAAAACTTCTCACACCCTTCACGGTTGAAGGTGGAGGCAACTTGGCGATAACATCGACTTTAGCACGGTCTACTTCAAGACCGGCTTTGGAAATCTTGTGTCCCAGCACGATGCCTTCTTTTACCATAAAATGGCATTTTTCCCAATTTAGAACAAGGCGAGTGTCTCCGCACCGCTTAAGCATACGTTCCAAATTGGCAAGGCAAAAAGAGAAGGAACCCCCGAAGACCGAGAAATCATCCATGAAGACTTCCATGGTTTGTTCAACCATGTCATGGAAGATAGCTAACATGCACCTTTGAAAAGTCCCGGGCGCATTACATAAGCCAAAAGGCATTCTTTTGTAAGCAAATGTGCCATAGGGACAAGTAAATGTAGTCTTCTCTTGATCTTGGGGATCAATGGGTATTTGGAAATAACCCGAGAAACCATCAAGAAAGCAGTAATATTCATTACCCGCTAAACGTTCAAGCATTTGGTCCATAAAAGGTAGAGGGAAATGATCCTTTCTCGTGGCATCATTGAGTTTGCGGTAGTCTATACAAACTCTCCACCCAGTAACGAGACGAGTGGAAATCAACTCGTTGTGTTCATTTGGAACAACGGTTATTCCGCCCTTCTTGGGCACACAATGGATTGGACTAACCCATGGTGAATCCGAAATAGGGTAAATCATACCCGCATCAAGAAGTTTGATAACCTCTGTTTTGATGACTTCATGGATTTTTGGATTCACCCTTCGTTGGCTTTGAATTGTGGGCTTAAAGTCGTCCTCCATGAGAATTTTGTGTGTGCAGAAGTGAGGATCAATTCCACGAATATCAGAAATCTTCCAAGCAATAGCCTTCTTATGATCTTTCAACACGGTGATAAGTCGGGCTTTTTCTTCTTCCTTTAGGTCCTTAGAAATGATGACTGGCGACTTCTTCTCTTCTTCAAGGAATACATACTCGAGATGGGGCGGCAACTCCGTAAGTTCTAAATCCGGAGGATTTTCGACGGGAGGCGTATTCGAAGTCGGAGTATCGATAGCAATAACCATGGGAGATGGAGGAGAAGGATTGTCTTCGGTGAGAAGATTGTCAAAGAAATTCATGTCTTCATCCCCATCGGTGGGAGAATCATTAGTAGCTAAATTCACATCTCCCATGGTATCTTCAAGATTGTTCCAAAATAAATCACTATCTCCAAATAGAGACAATGATGAATCAATAGAGGACACGGTCTCAACATTGGGAAGAGAGGCAGGAATACTTTTGCAAGCATCATTAAAGTGTTCTTCACAAGCCTCATCAAGAACGTCAATACAATTAACACTCTCATATGAATAAGGCTGTTTAGACAACTTTCCCATGTTGAAGACTACTTTATCGTCACCCACTCTCATGATAAGCTCACCGGCTTCAACATCAATGAGAGTGAGACCGGTCCTCAAGAATGGACGACCAACAATTAGTGGCACACGGGGGTCCATCTCGTAGTCGACGACAACAAAATCAGCAGGAAAGGTGAATTTGTTGACTCCTACAATGACGTCTTCGGCTATCCCCACTGGATAAGCAACCGTACGGTTGGCTAATTCCAAAGTCATTTTGGTGGGGACTAGCTCAGGGAGAGATAATTGCTTCCAAACGCTTAGAGGCATGAGATTAATACTGGCACCTAGATCGGCTAGGGCCATGCAATTCTCTACTCCCGGGAAATTGCAAGGAATTAAGAAACGACCCGGATTACCAAGCTTGGTTGGCAATTTCCTTAAGAGCACTGCAGAGCAATTCTCATTAAGTTGGGTGTTGGCAATATCGAGGAGCTTTTCCTTGTCGCTCAGAAGATCTTTAAACATTTTTGCGTATTTAGGCATGTGAGCGAGAGCCTCAGCGAAGGAGATATTGAAATTCAGTTGTTTGAACATTTTAAGGAAATTCGAAACCTGAATATCGTCCTTGCTTTTGAGCTTCTCTTTCCTCAACCTAGATGGATAAGGTATATTGGAAGAAGAGGAAGGCTTTGGAAGAATAGGATCACTCACATCCTTGGGTGGAGGAGGGGTAGAAGGAAGAGGTGGAGAAACTGGGGAAGGAGAAGGATGAGAAATAGGAGCAGGTGACTCGTTCTCCTTAGTCACAACCACCGGTGGAGGTATAGGAAGCTCGGGTTCCTTGGTACCTTTACCACTTCGAGTAGTGATTGCTTTCATCTCCCCTCTTGGATTCGCAACGGTGTTACTCGGAAGAGTATCCGAAGAAGAGGGTTGATTACCTTGGAAGAAACTAGCTATCATGTTCCTCAAGTCATTTGTTTGGCTATCCAACGTATTTCTCATGTCGGCTCTCAAATCGTTTCCTTGCTTGACCAAGTCTGCTTTAAGGTTGAGCACTTCTTTCTAAAGATTTCCCACGATCACATCATTGGTCCTCATATAGGTTTCCACTTCTTGGTAAAGAGCGGTGGGTTGGTTGGGAGGAGCATTGTATGCAGGTGGTAGGTAAGCAGGTTGTTGGTAGACTTGATTGTTTCGTTGAGGTGGTTGTTGCTGCTTGTGAGGTGGGATGTATGGTTGTCGAGGTTGTTGTTGTTGTTGAGGAGGGCGATTGAGGTTTTGTTGTTGGTTTGGGTTGTTTGGAGGGAAACCGGGTGGAGAAAGATAATTGTTAGAACGGTAGCTAAGCAAGTTACGGTCACCTTGAGGTCTAGCTTGATTAGCAGGTTGAGGATAGGTGCCATATGCCGCATTCACATTTTCAGCAGGGTAGTCTTGGGTGGCAGTACAAGTGGTGTAAGAGTGAGAACCACCGCATATCTCACAAGGTTGGCTGACAGCGTTAACTTGAGCGTTTTTAGCGTTGTTGCTGTTGTTGCTGACGGTATGGGTGACAAGCGATTCAAGAAGCGTGGTGATTTTGTCCAATCGCTTGTCGCTGTCATTAGTGCTAGCACTAGCGACATTGGTCCGAACACTCTTGGTTTGCACACGAGATTTATTCTCAATGATATCCCAAGCAGCATTGAAAGTCTTAGCCAATAGATTACCCCCCGAGGCACTGTTTAGTGAATCTTGGTCACTCATGCTTAAACCATTGTAAAAAGTATTAATTTGATGTACTTTGGTAAAACCATGTTGTGGGCATTTTCTTAAAAGATCTTTAAAACGATCCCAAGATTCACTGAACGACTCATCGTACTTTTGTTCAAAATTTATGATTTCATTCCGCAAAGCGGTAGTACGAGAGGGTGGAAAAAAGTAATTGATAAACTTGGTTTCCAAATCCGTCCACGAGAGAATACTCTGTGGCGGTTCCTTAGCAAGCCAATGTCGGGCTTGTCCCTCTAAAGAAAAAGGAAATAGTTGTAACCTGATAATCTCTTGTGGAACCCCATTGAACTTGACCGTGTTGGTGAGTTGCAAGAATCTCTTGATGTGGTCGTGTGGATCATCAATGGTACGTCCCAAGAATGGTTGAGCGGACACCATCTGGATAAAGCCTGATTTTAGCTCAAAGTTGTTGGCGGCGATTGGAGGTATGACAATTGGGTCAGTGTTGCCGTCTACATGAGCTTGCAGCAGTTCAATCATCGGGCGATTATCCAGAAGAGGCTCATTGTTGTTGTTATTGTTCATGTTGTTGAAAGGTGGGTTGTTGTTGTTATTATTGTTGTTCGGAGGTGGTATGTTATTGTTGTTTTGTACACCGGCCATGTCTAAGTTATCGAGAGGCTCGGGCTCTTGATAAGACGTGGATCGAGTGCGCATACACCTACAAAAGAACGAACAAAGAAAAACAAAGCAAAAATATTTTTGGTTTTTATGTTTTTTAATTTTTTTGTATTTTTGAAAATTTTATAATTTTTTAGGATTTTTGAAATTTTTTTATGAAAAAGTAACGTTCATGGGGAACGGATCCCAAAATCCAAGTTCTCACAAAAACTTTTGATCTTAACGAGAAGAGCCGGCAGCGGCGCCATTTGATACAAGAGATTTGTACTCGTTTGAAAGTTCGATTCTCGGAATCCTCTCGAATTGATCTCAGTTTTAAGTGGAATGATTTGTTCTTGGTGTCCAAAAATGGGTTTGGTTTTCTAATCTACTAAACAGGGAAATTAATAAAATGATAATGAGATAAACTTGAACAATCAACAATTAAAAAGCAACACTTGAATTAAAACTGGAAAATACCCTTATGAAAAATATCCTACTCGGAAAAATACCTCTATGCGGAAAAATGTGGCCTATGCGGAAAGTAAGTCCTATGCGGAAAAACTGAGCTATTCGGAATGCATGTTCAATTCGGAATACTGGTCTTATGCGGAATAAAGTTTAACTCGGAATAAAAGTTCTCTATTCGGAAAATCTGGCTATTCGGAAAAACAATCCTATGCGGAATGTTCGAAATATTCCGAGTAAGGGAAAAAGAAACTGGCTATGCGGAATATATTATTCCGAATAAGGGAAAAGTAAATAGCCCTATTCGGAATATCCAATATTCCGAATAAGAGAAACATAAATTCGTCTATTCGGAAAGTCTGGATGAAGAACAGTAGCAGTTACAGCAAAAACGATTTTCGAATCAAATCACCAGATTACTCAAAAAAGGTTTTACCAAATCAACCAATAATCATTTAAATACCATAAGTAACAAATCCCAACAATAAAAACACAAAATCAACCACTTTTAAAAGATCAAAATCAATCACACAAGAACTTAAGAACTTTGAATAAAAATGGAGATGAACAAGATGAATGAAAAGATGGAATTGAAAGATTAATGTAAAGGTAACAAGAGTAATGATTAAAACTTACAAGATTGAAGGAAAAATTAAAAATCACCAAACACCCTAATGGTGTTGGTGATGCTACGAACCAAAAACCTGGGAAAGAAAAAAATAAAAGCTAACACCCTAATTGTGTGAAGGAAAAATCCTTTTATAGTCCTAGTGGTTGGTTGGTGAGTGGGCTTTATCCCTTTCTTCTTGTCTTCTCGTCTTTTCAGAAAAGTTGACGTTTTCGATTCTGATCCGGGATTTGTCGACGATTAAATTCAACTCGTCTTTTAATTTCTTCGTTTAATAGACTTGAGTTTCTTCGACATATGTAAATCTTCCGTCTTTGGTCCTTTTCTTCGATAAATCTTCAAATAGGCCCATTGACTTCAAATCTTTTGCATCTCTTGGACAATAGACTTCGTCTTTAGTCTTTTTCCTTGATAAAACCCTTGCAATCCCATGTTTTCTTTAATATTCATCCGGTTAGCTCTGAAAACACAATAAACATAAAAACCACGCATAATTCCAAACAAATGATATTAAATACGTGTTTTGGTCTTGTTTTAGCCAGAATTAAGTGGTAAAAGGATGGGTGTTTACACACCTATCATATGCAAATCCGTTTTGCTCCCCCTTAACATATGCCACGATATTCGAAAACATTTCGCACATGTCGGGATGAGCCAACACATTAAGTCAAACCATTTGTGATAATATCCCATATTAAATCACATTTTCTCCCCCATATTAAAAATATTAACTCAATCGATGTTTTTAATATCAATTGATTTAATGAAGTTTTAACAAAGGTTTTGGGAAGAAAAATGCAAGTCCATTTTATCTTCATGATATAAAACGTATGAGATATGATACCGATTTGTAACATGATCACATATTCACCATATTAGAAAAGAATTGACAAGGTTGGACCTGATAGATGAGAACATCATATGATAAGATCAAATGGTTCTTGTCAGCATATGTTGGTCGCCTCATCACGTCTGAAGTCATCTCTTGACACCACATGTACGATTGGTATTGTAGTCTTGACACCAACTTGTGAACTTGGCACGTTCGGCATCGAAGATTCTGAATGCTTGACAATTGCTCCCCCTCAATTGTTGACCCGTGTTCTATCGAAAGAGCTGTAGTCGTCGATTGAGTAGTCGCATCGTCTAGTATGTAGATACCAATTGTAGATAGCATGGTTGTAGAGATGATAGCTTCATAAAAACAAGACTTCTCTTGTTTTAACAAATAAATGCACTGAGGCGTACATACATTTGTGTTAGACCAAGTTATAAAGTAAACTTGATCCCTTACAAGGTTTTAAAGTAAACCTTGCCCGAGAAAATTAATTCCCGTTGTGAGCCAAAGCTTTCATAAGAAATACTTGACTTTAATATGAAAACCGGGTTGTAGTCAGAAGTAACTACAAGCCATAAGGGCATGTTTTATGAAATATTTACAACTTTTGTACGAACTCTATTTATGGCGCCGTGTCGATATTAATCAACATTTCTAAGGCCGTAAATATTATCGTACCAAAAGACATGCCTTTGAAAAATAAAGTAAAAATATTTTTGGATTTTTATGAATTTTTCAATTTTTATGGTTTTTATATGGTTTTATATTTTTGTATTTTGCTTTTGTGTATAAAAATATAAACAATATATACAGATGATCACCAAGGATACAGAGAATAGTTTTACCACCACTATTCTTTCGCTTCATCTGCTAGTTCCTTAAGAGTCTCAGGCGAGAAGGTTCTCATTCCTAGCTTGTCGGCCAAAAATTCAATTCGAGCGCGATCTAAAGCCTTCGTGAAAATATCCGCCAATTGATACTCAGATCGGACAAAGTAAAGCTCGATTACTCCATTTTCCACTTGCTCCATGATGAAATGGTAGCGAATGTCAATATGCTTCGACCGGGAGAACTAAACATTGTTGCAGCATAAGGCAATTGCACTCTTGTTGTCGCAGTACATTGGAATTTTGTTGAAACCTAGACCATAGTCGGTTAATTACGATCTCATCCAAAGAATTTGAGCACAGCAACCGGACATAGCTATGTATTCTGCTTCCGTACTTGAAATTGCAGCACTTTTCTGCCTTTTCGATGCCCAACTGATTAGTCGATCTCCTAGTAGTTGCAAAGTTCCACTCGTGCTACGCCTTGTATCTTGACAACCCGCGTGATCCGCATCTGCATATGCCATTAGTGCAATAGAAGAGTCCTTCGAATACCAAAGTCCCCGATTAATGGTTCCTTTAAGATATTGAAAGATCCTTTTAACAGTAGCTAAGTGTAACTCAGTAGGCCTAGTTTGATACCTGGCACACATACATATAGCAAATTGAAGATCAGGTCGACTGGCTGTGATATACAGAAGAGTACCGATCATTCCACGATAAAGTGTCGGATCAACGGCAACTCCATGTGGATCTGCATCAAGCTTAGTTCGTTCCACCATTGGAGTATCCACGGGGTCGCAAGATTCCATCTTGTATTTCTTAAGCGATTCAAGAGCATACTTGGATTGATTGATAAAAATGCCTCTGGGACTCTGAGATATCTGAAGACCTAAGAAGAATGATACCTTGCCCATCATAGACATCTTAAACTTGGAAGACATAAGTTTCCCAAATTCGTCGGATAAAATTTGGGTCGAGGCTGCAAATATAATATCATCAACATATATTTGTACCATAATCATATCTTTACCTCGTTTCTGAATGAACAGCGTAGGATCCACCTTGCCTTTAGCGAAGCCTTGCGTAATGAGGAATTGTGACAAAAGATCATACCATGCGCGAGGAGCTTGCTTCAACCCATAGAGAGCCTTCTTAAGCTTGTACACATGATTAGGATAATTAGGATTCACAAAACCATCCTGTTGTTGAACATAGACCTCTTCCTTGAGTTCACCATTAAGAAATGCCGTCTTCACATCCATCTGATAGACGATCATATTCATATGGGCTGCATAAGCGAGGAATAGTCGAATAGCTTCCAAACGGGCAACAGGTGCAAAGGATTCCATAAAGTCGATGCCCAATAATTGCTTGTATCCACGAGCTACTAGTCTAGCTTTGTTATTCAATATTCCGCCTAACTCATCGAGTTTCACTTTGTAAACCCATTTCAAAGTGAGTAACTGCACTTGATCCGGGCATGGGACAAGTTCCCATACTTCAAGACGTATAAATTCATTAAGTTCTTCTTGCATAGCTTCTATCCAACATGATTGAGTAAAAGCTTGTTGCCATGTCTTAGGTTCAACTTCAGTGAGAAAAGCATCAAAGTGACAAAACATTGCACTTTCTTGTAACTGACTTCGTGTGGATACCGGACGATTAGGGTCACCAATAATAGAATCTATAGGATGATCCTTTGTCCAGTTGCTGTCATGTTCACGAATCCGTGGATTGGAGTAAACCGTACTAGGAGCTTCCTCTAAGGTGGACGACCCGGCTTGATTAGGTTTGGGAATAGGTACACCAAAGAATGGAAGTTCACGCATTTGAGAGAATTACAAATCGTGATCATCATCATCCTCTTCATCATCAATAGGCATGACGTGGGTAGTTGTTACATGTGTTGGTTGAGAATTACTCGTTGAAGCTATATCTTGACCAATTGTAGGTGCAGATGTGTCTGATTGTGCAACGGTTGCTGGAGCGACAACTTCGGTTACCGGAGCTATTACCTCAGGTTCTGGAGCAACAATACTTGGAGGAGTAAAGAATTCATCAAAGAACGGTTGAAACAACGTATCACATTCAGTCCTAGAAGGTGGTGTAAATGATGATGAAGTAGGGTTGTTTGGGACAAGACCAGAACTAATGTTACTGGGTCCCATTTCATGAAGTGCGGGTTCAGAGCTGCTTTGCTCAGAATCCATTGCTGTCAGCTCATCAAAATCAACATTCATAGTTTCGAGGATCTTGCGAGAGTTACGGTTGTAGATTCGGTATGCCTTCTTTGCGGGGGCGTAACCAATGAAAATACCAATATCGGCCTTTGGTTGAAGTTTTCCCAAATTGCCACCATCATTATTTGGATAGCAAAGAGAACCAAATACATGAAGATATGATAAATCTGGTACTTTTCCATGGAGAAGCTCATAAGGTGTTTTACCATGGCGTTTACGAATTAGTGACCGGTTTTGGGTGTACACTGCTGTACATACTGCTTCTGCCCATAAAAACACTGGAGCCTTTGCGTAAATTAGCATCGTTCGAGCAGCTTCCATAAGTGTGCGATTTCGCCTTTCAACGACACCGTTTTGTTGTGGAGTGCGTGCAACTGATGTTTCATGAGATATGCCAACTGCTTCATAATAATCACGCAAGATTTGATTAACAAATTCGGTTCCATTATCTGTACGAATGCGTCGGACAGTAGTGTTGAGACGCACTTGAATCATCTTGAGAAATCCGATGATGGATTTAGGTGCCTCATTTTTTGCTTTAAGAAATTTCACCCATGTAAACCGAGAGTAATCATCGACAATGACGAGGATGTACTTTTTGCCACTAAGACTTTCAACACGCATTGGCCCACAAAGATCCATATGCAACAGATAAAGTTTCTCTTGTTTGGTGTCTTCAGTCTTGGGTTTGTAAGACTTCTTAGTGCTTTTCCCCATTGTACACGCGGAACACAAATGATCCTTGTGAAATGAAAGTTTAGGAAGACCACGAACAAGTTCGTTTTTCGCCAAGTAATTAATAGCGTCAAAGTTAAGATGAGATAACCTTCGATGCCATAACCATGACTTAGTCTTCGATGCTTTGGAGAGAAGACATACTGGAGAAGCGGCCATCATGTCTTGTAGAGACAAAGTATACAAATTATTCCCTCGAGTACCTTTCAATAAATCAACCCCTTCGAAATTACGAATGAAGCAGGTATGCTCTCGAAAAGCAACTTCTAGGTTTGCATCACAAAATTGTCCCACGGAAAATAAGTTGTGACCAAGACCTTCCACGTAATACACTCTTGAAATTATAACATTCCCAATATGATATTCACCATAACCCATTATCTTTGCAATATGATCATTACCAAATCGAACCGTACCAAGAAACTTGCTGACGAAATTTCTGAGCTGAGAGCGATCTCCGGTCATATGTTTGGAGCAACCAGAGTCCAAATACCAGAGAACAATTTGGACCACCTGTTTTCAACAACAACAGTAGACAATGCATTGGAAGCTATTGGTTCCGGAGTGTTAGCTAATGAATTGATTTTTGCTCGGTTCAATTGTTCGTTTCTCGGTATCTTAACGAATTGATTTCTGGCTTAAAGTACGACTCAGTTGAATTTTGGTGAAACAAATCTTTGTGTTGTTTTTTTTAAATAAAAGTGAAAAACTTTAAAGTAAAAGTGCAATTAAAGTAAATCTAAGTCTAATTAAAGTAAATGGGTGCAAGTATTTAAAAGCGTGACTAAAATTAAAGGGCACTAAAGTAAATGACGTAAACTTAAATCTACCTAAGGCAATCTTAAAACGCGACTAAAACTTAAACTAAGGTAAAACTATAATAAAGCTAAGGCAATTAATGCAATTAAAATAAAAGACACGAACAATAAAGCTTAAAAATAAAAGACAGAAAATTAAAAAGAAAAACCAGAAAGAACCTGACAAGAAACTCTTGATTCGGAAGTTTAAAACTTCCGAATGAACTAGCTTGACTCGGAACTTTTTAAGTTCCGAATGAAACTTGCTTGGTTCGGAAGTTTTGGCTTGACTCGGAACTATTTCCTTCCCTTGATCCGGAACTTAGTTCGGAAGATACTGATCCGGAACTTTTGCCCTTGGTTCGGAACTTTCGAATTGATCCGGAACTTTTGAGAAGTTCCGAATGAACAGCCCTTGGTTCGGAACTTTGGAGTTCCGAATGAACGCTCACTGATCCGGAACTTTTGGAGTTCCGAATGAATTGCTTGATCCGGAACTTTTGAGTTCCGAATGAATGATTCTTGAGTCGGAAGTTGTCCTTCGTTCAGAAGTTTGAGACTTCCGGATGAGTAATGCTTGAGTCGGAAGTTGTCCTTCGTTCGGAACTTTGAATGTTCCGGATGAAGCCCTTGATCCTGAACTTTGAAGTTCCGAATGAAAGAACTCTTGGCTCGGAAGATTTCACCTGGAAAGATCAGAAACACAAACAAACTCCCCCGAAGAACAAGGGATCACAGAAACAAGGAAGATAACACAGATTTAACCAAAATCAACACAAACGATTTAATAAAACTATCAACGAAACAACAGTAAACATAAACAAACAATTAAAATCAATAAAACAAACAAATTTAACCACAATAATCAAAAACCCACTTGATCAAAATAAAAGCATGAACATAAACACAAACATAAACATAAAAATCAAAGATTAAGAAAGGTAGATAAGAGATTAACAAGATAAAGTAAAGATTGACAATAATTAAATGAAAACTTACTTGAAATTAAATAAATTTAAGGTGCAAGACAAGGTAATTAAATTGACAAGTATTTAAATGACAAGGTAATTAAAAGTGGAAGACTAATTGTCACACTTAGCCAACAAGAGAAAATGATTACAACTAATGACTATTTATAGGGGAGGATTAAGGAAGCTTCCTCCCCTCTTTCCTTTTCTCTTAATTACAAGATTAGGTCCTTCCTTCTTTAATCTTCATTAATTGCACCATTAGTCCTTTATTCTTCTAATCTTCTTTAAACTTGAACTTTAAGGACTTTTGGCTTCGGGATTTCTTTGAACTCGTCTTTAAATTCTTCCATAAAATAGACTTGAATTCTTCGGCTTTTGATAAACTTCCGTCTTTTGACTTTTTCTTCGATAAATCTTCAGAATTGGTCGTGGACTTCCGTTCTTTTTGCACTCTTGACTTCTTGACTTCGTCTTTCATCTTTTTCTTCAATAAAAGTCCGTAAATGCCCGTGAATTCCCGTGTTTTCTCCACTTTTCACCTTTTCGTCCTAAATCACAACATAAACACAAACCACACATAATTCCGACATAAAAGACATAAAATACACGTTTTGGTCCGGTTACTATTGTAATTAAGTGGTAGAAAAGATGTGTGTTTACACACATATCAAATCCCCTACACTTGACCATTGCAATGTCCTCATGCAATGCATTAGTTACAAAGCAAGATTACATTTTTCATCATAATCAATCTACGTTGGCCTTTATTAAAGAAATAAAAACTATAAACATTCAAAGTAAAGAAATCAAAAGCATACCTTGGGTTTTGGAAATGTTATGAATAATCATCATCCTCAAGTTTTCACTTTCTCCAAACCAAGCTTAAAAACGAGATCATTGTTATTATAAGTTAGTAAACTATCACGAACTCATGTGGGCCAATTACTCACTTAGACTCCCTTATTCCTAGGTGTATCTCTTATATTTTATTATTGTCTTGAATGATCACGAGGATGCATTTTTGACTTATTTCGATAGTTATTAAGTCTGAAAATAAAGTGAACGATTTAATCAATAGTTAGCTAAAGGACAAAATCTTTTAAAACTGCTTCTCGGGACCTCATAAAGTTCATATCTTGGCATAACTCGCTTCGCGATTTGAGACCTTTCTCGGACTGATATTTGGCAGCGACTTCATACTTCAAATCTTGAGAGACGTTCATGAAATAATGGTCTTCTCTTCATAATGGAATTTCTTCACTTGAAGTTTTGAGAGATTCATACTTGGACCACGACTTCTTCATTTTTCTCCAATCTTTATTTTGGACTTTGATATACACCGATCCGCCTCCTTTTATGACTTGGATCTATTTATCCTCATACCTTGTTAGGGTCTTTTCGGATACACTTCTCCATGACTTTTGGGGAGTTTTTTTGCTTTTCGTCGTGTGTCTCGATCCTTCATATTGATTTTCGATAAATGATTCTTCACATCACTTTGGATCTTTAGCAACAAAATATAGCCCTCATGCCTTGTTAGGGCCTTTTCGGACTCGCCAATCTTCGCATCCCGCTTCAATAAGTTATGCCTTGGCTATGAACTCTAATCCATACCGAGCAACTTTTAAACGATCTTGGGCTAGAAGCTAAGTAACTTTTCAAATCGTACAACCTTATTTATTAGCAAGCGATGGGAGAATAGGCTTATAATTAACTCACACAAATTCACGAAAGAATACCGAACTTATAATTGGCTCTATCATCTCTCGTTCTCCACAGTTTAAAATCTCAAGTAATGAGACTCGTGGATGCTTAGCCTATTAAATCAATGTTTTGGGTTTTCGAGTCGCCTATAGGATCTTGCAAATTCTTAGACTCTTTCAAGTTTAGAAATCGCATTTTAAAGTTCCCTTGATAAACGACTCTCTAGGATCAATTATAGGAACTTGCGAAAAGTTCTTGTTCTTAACCCGTAAGAGTTAAGACTTTCGCGTTTTATAGCTCCCTACATAATAGCCTAGCAAAACTCGACTTAAACACGTTAAGGGTACTAGCTAGAGCAAACTTAGATAAGTAAACTCGGATTGAGTCAAAAGATTCACAACGTTTGATAATTAAAACCACTTATTTAAACATTTATTCTAATAAGGCAGGAAAATAATTTACGCAAAGGGCAAAACTAATAGGCCAAAATAGATCAAAAATTTTGAAAAATGTCGAAAAATTGATTTTCCGGTTAAAATGAGGACAAATACAAGGAAAAGGCCACTTAACTTCGATAGAAGTCCCCCCTACACTTAAGATAAACATTGTCCTCAATGTTTAAGCATGTGGGAGTAAACTCCCCTACACTTAGGACATTGTGCACGTTGTTTAAATCTTGCTAAGGAAAAGAAAACTAAAGAGATTCCTATTTTAATATTGAGAAAAGATAAAATAGTGAATCGAAAAGAGTTTAGGATAAAACCGGGAAGAACTAGAATACGGAATCACGGGTTTGTCAGGAATCATCAAGAGTGGATCTTTGAAGCTCTAATCCCTGATTAAGAAGTGAGGAGAGGAAATAGCAAACCAAAGGGTCCCCCCTACACTTATGATAAAGAAAGCGAAAAGATAGATGCATGGGTTGCCTCCCAAGAAGCGCTTGATTTTTGTTAACCGAGTCGTGAGCCTGACTCGACCTTGATCATCAACGGAAGAAGCGTGAAACATATCCACCAGGATCAAAGACATAGTTTTCATCCATCAATAAGCACGAGCTTAAGGCGAACAAGGCAAGCCAAAGAAGAAGTGGCAAGGTTCCCTTAAGCAAAGATGGAGCACGGTGGGAGCAAGGTTGAAGTGGTGCAAGCAGATTTCCATAAGTTCCAAAGATATTTCCTTTTATTTCATCAGGTGGATACTGAGATGGCTTAAAGACTTCAATACCGGGGTCGAACACCTTTTCCTTCAAGGGAAAATAGCACTCAGGCTCAGCCGAGTGTGAAGAAGATCCGCAAAGAAGCACAACCTCGTCCTTAGAAGGGGGACAAAGAGGTGTCAAATCATATGTGCAACGAATATTGGTGGCAACCGGTTTCTTCTCCTTTGATAGAATGTTCTTCAAATCCAAAGTAGGATCAAGACGATAATCTTCAAAGTCATAAGGAGGAGCATCACTCTCATGAGGGAAGTAAGTGTTGAGAAATTCAGAGAAATCTTCCTCAAATGAGTAATCGTCCACAGTAGGATCGAGTGATGGCGGAGGATCTTCATCATGTGAAGAATCGCTCGAGAGAGTATTGGCCTCATCAAAATCATCGAAAATGGGCATCTCGGGATACTCAGAAGTACAATCAAAATCATCCGAATCATAAGCATCAAAGACCGGTGGAGAATCATAAATGGGAGAAGCGTCCAAAGTAGGGAGAGAATCATCCACATCATCATTAAAAAGTGGATTATCAATGCAAGAGTCGAATAGAGGATTGGCGTAGATGACAAAGTCATCAAGCACATTAATCATATTCACTGATTCTTGTCCATAATATTTGCCTGTAAGCTTCCCCATTTTGAAAATTTGTGAGGCATTCCCGACTCTTAAGATTAACTCACCTTCGGCAACATCCACTAAAGCACGTCCGGATCTCAAGAATGGCCGACCAAGTATTAAAGGAATACGAGGGTCCATTTCATAATCAACTACGACAAAATCGACCGGGAAAGTAAATGCGCCAACTTTAATGAACACATCTTCGGCTATACCAACGGGGTAAGCGAGAGTGCGATTTGCAAGTTCGAGAGTCATCTTTGTTGGAGTGAGGTCGGGCAATGATAGTGTTTTCCAAACACTCAGTGGCATCAGATTAATACTAGCCCCGAGATCAGCAAGGGCAGTAAATTCTTCAGTTTTGTTGAACACGCAAGGTAACACAAAACGACCGGGATCTCCAAGCTTTTCCGGAAGTTATTTAAGAATAACCGCAGAGCAGTTTTCATTTAAGCGTGTGTTGGCGAGTTCAATCAGCTTCCCCTTCTTGTTAAGCAATTCCTTAAATGCTTTAACAAATTTGGGCATGTGGACAAGTGCTTCAAGAAAACTAATGCTGAAGCCCATTTGAGAAATCATATTGATATATTTTGTCACTTGAGAGTCCTCCTTTGTTAGATCATTGGTCTTGCCTATGCAAGAAGGGTATGGGATTCTGGGTTTATAGGTGGAAGGTGAAGGTGTAGTCGGTAAAGGTTGGGATGTTGAAGGGTCCTTCCGAGAGACATCGTCATGACGAGGCGGAGACGGTAATGGTGCACTAATACTAGGTGTAGGAGGAGTAGGGATACATGGTGGTGGAGGAGGTGTAGATGATGGGGGTGGGATTGGTGGTCCTACGATGGTGACTCCACTACAAGTAGTAATAGCACTCACATTAGCTCGCGGATTAGTGACGGTGTTTAAAGGTAGAGAACTTGAAGTAGAAGGTTGAGTGGCGGGCAAGAAACTAGCCAACAGATTCTTTAATTCAGTCGTTTGAGTGCTGAAGGAGGATTGAATATTTTCACGAACCTCGGTTCTAATGTCATTTCCTTGCTTCATGATATCTCCTTTCAAATTGATTATTTGGCTTTGCAGATTCTTGATTTGTTCACCTTGAGTTCTCATGACGGCTTCAACATCGGGATTAATGGGTGGGGTTTGTTGGGTGGGTGGTTGATAAGGGTTAGAAGCTCTTGGTCGGATTTGGTTGCTTCAATTGTAGTTGTTGGCGGGATTTTGGTTTTGAGGAGAAAAACCGGGTGAAAGGTAATTGTTGGATCGGTAACTCAGCAGATTTCTATCCCCTTGTTGTCTAGCTTGGTAATTTTCCGGTGAATAATTACCATAAGCTGCATACACATTTTCCGGATTTCCTTGTGTCGAAGGACAATCGGTGTATGAGTGAGGACCGCCACATGTTTCACAAGGATTAGCAACCGCTTTAACTTGTTGTTGTTGTTGGTTTGAAGCGAGAAGCGTAATACTTTTGATCATTTCAGTCATCATGCGGGTGAGTTCGGTCATATCAGGGTTTGCTGAGGTGGAGGAAACATTGACTCTCGGGTTGTTCCTTGAAGAAGCAGAGGAATCCCAGTTTTTATGGTGAGTAGTCATGTTCTCAATTAACTCTCTACACTCCTCGGGTCTCCTTTTCATGAATGTGCCACCGGCGGCTGCATTAATCGTATCACGATCTCGAAAAGTCAAACCGTTGTAGAAAGTATCGATTAAGGTCACAGGGAGCATGTTGTGGTTTGGACATCTATCGATCAAGACATTATATCGCTCCCAAGCATCAAAAATAGATTCATCAGGGTCTTGCATGAAACCGCTGATTTGATTGCGAAGGCTCGTGACCATGGATGGTGGAAAGTAGCGCGACAAAAAGCGTTGAGTCATGTCATCCCAAGTGTGAATAGAATTCTTCGGGAGACGATCAAACCATTTCTCGGCATGATGTAATAAAGTATGTGGAAAGAGTTGTAGGCGAAGTTCATCCATTGTGGCACCGGCCAACTTCATGCTTTGGGTGATTGTAATGAACTTGTCGAGGTGTTTGTTGGCATCATCATCAGGCAATCCACGGAATGGGTTTGTTTGTACTTGCTGAATCATGTGGTGCTTCAACGAAAACTCAGGAGCGTTGATTTGCATCGGCGCAATCGGTCCTCCTCGTCCAAACATTGTTGGTTGACAAAGTTCCTCCATGGTCCAAAGATCGGGCTGTGGAAGAGCATTGTTGTTATTATTAGGGTGCGGTGGATTATTGTTGTTTACACCTGACATAGCTAAATCTTCTTGAGGCTCGGGCTCTTGATAATTAGAAGATCTAGTACGCATGCACCTACAAAGACAAAAGAAAAAGAAACCAAACACAAAAACAATATATATACAATAAAGATGAAATCTTTTTGGATTTTTGAAATTTTTAATTTTTATGGGTTTTTATCAATTTTTCAATTTTTATGGTTTCTTTTTTTTTTTTGAATTTTTTATGCAAGAAAAATAACGCTCACAAGTGAACGGATCCCAAAAAGCAACGCGTCTCTCACAGAAAACCGTTAATCTTTACGAAAAGAGCCGGCAGCGGTGCCATTTTATACAAGGCTTTTGCCCGTATAAAAATTAAAGTTCTCTTGTCTAGATATCTTAACGAATTGATCTAGGTTCTCTATGTGACTCAGTCGTTCTTTGGTGAAACAAATATTTTTGGTTGTTTTTAAATTTAAATGGTGCAAAGACTTAAAAGTAAATGTCGTTGAAAGTAAAGGTGCTCTTAAAGCTAAATCTACTTAAGGCAATCTTAAAACGCGACTAAAACTTAAACTAAGGTAAAACTATAATAAAGCAAAGGCAATTAATGCAATTAAAATAAAAGACAGGAACAATAAAGCTTAAAAATAAAAGACATAAAATTAAAAAGAAAAACCAGAAAGAACCTGACAAGAAACTCTTGATTCGAAAGTTTAAAACTTCCGAATGAACTAGCTTGACTCGGAACTTTTTAAGTTCCGAATGAAACAGGCTTGGTTCGGAAGTTTTGACTTGACTCGGAACTATTTCCTTCCCTTGATTCGGAACTTCGTTCGGAAGATATTGATCCGGAACTTTTGCCCTTGGTTCGGAACTTTCGAATTGATCTGGAACTTTTGAGAAGTTCCGAATGAACAGCCCTTGGTTCGGAACTTTGGAGTTCCGAATGAACGCTCACTGATCCGGAACTTTTGGAGTTCCGAATGAATTGCTTGATCCGGAACTTTTGAGTTCCGAATGAATGATTCTTGAGTCGGAAGTTGTCCTTCGTTCGGAAGTTTGAGACTTCCGGATGAGTGATGCTTGAGTCGGAAGTTGTCCTTCGTTCGGAACTTTGAATGTTCCGGATGAAGCCCTTGATCCTGAACTTTGAAGTTCCGAATGAAAGAACTCTTGGCTCGGAAGATTTCACCTGGAAAGATCAAAAACACAAACAAACTCCCCCGAAGAACAAGGGATCACAGAAACAAGGAAGATAACACAGATTTAACCAAAATCATCACAAACGATTTAATAAAACTATCAACGAAACAACAGTAAACATAAACAAACAATTAAAATCAATAAAACAAACAAATTTAACCACAATAATCAAAAACCCACTTGATCAAAATAAAAGCATGAACATAAACACAAACATAAACATAAAAATCAAAGATTAAGAAAGGTAGATAAGAGATTTACAAGATAAAGTAAAGATTGACAATAATTAAATGAAAACTTACTTGAAATTAAATGAATTTAAGTTGCAAGACAAGGTAATTAAATTGACAAGTATTTAAATGACAAGGTAATTAAAAGTGGAAGAATAATTGTCACACTTAGCCAACAAGTGAAAATGATTACAACTAATGACTATTTATAGGGGAGGATTAAGGAAGCTTCCTCCCCTCTTTCCTTTTCTCTTAATTACAAGATTAGGTCCTTCCTTCTTTAATCTTCATTAATTGCACCATTAGTCCTTTATTCTTCTAATCTTCTTTAAACTTGAACTTTAAGGACTTTTGGCTTCGGGATTTCTTTGAACTCGTCTTTAAATTCTTCATTAAAATAGACTTGAATTCTTTGGCTTTTGATAAACTTCCGTCTTTTGACTTTTTCTTCGATAAATCTTCAAAATTGGTCATGGACTTCCGTTCTTTTTGCACTCTTGACTTCTTGACTTCGTCTTTCATCTTTTTCTTCAATAAAAGTCCGTAAATGCCCGTGAATTCCCATGTTTTCTCCACTTTTCACCTTTTCGTCCTAAATCACAACAAAAACACAAACCACGCATAATTCCGACATAAAAGACATAAAATACACGTTTTGGTCCAGTTATTATTGTAATTAAGTGGTAGAAACGATGTGTGTTTACACACATATCATTAGCAGATACATATATAGAATTATCAGAATTGCTAACATTTTTGAGACCCTTAGATTTCCAGCGTTTTCTAATGATAGTTTTAGCACTAACAGGTTTTACTGTTCCAACTTTCTTAGGTTTTGGATTATTCGCGGGCACTACAGTGGGAGTAGACCTATTTAAAGGGTACTTGGTTCCTACAGTAGTGTTAGTGTTCCTAGTTAAAGGACACGCTTGTGTTTTGGTAGCCTTAGTACTCCTAGTTAAAGGGCACGCTTTCTTCACTTCAGTGGGAGTGATCCTAGTTAAAGGGCACATATTTCCTACTATAGTGAAAGTTCTACCAGTGGGGCGCCACATCCAACCAACTTGGGTTAACACTTTCCCAGTCGGTTTCCATTCTAATCCATTTTTCCGGGCATACATCTCATTCACATGGTCAATAAGGCAAGAATCATGACGACTAGAAAACATACATTCATTGCAATTCCAACATTTTAAATTAGAATTCACAGTAGGCTTAGAACGCTGCACAACCGCAGAGCCTTTAGGTTTAGCTACATGATTCTTTTTATTCAAAACAGAAATAACATTCCTAGGATGGGCTTCTACTTTCTTCTTCACTTGACTACTAGATGGGGGCAATATCCTATCATTCTTCTTGTTTCTTTTAAGCTTAGATCTTTGAGCCTTAGTAGTGGTGCTTACTCCTGTAGAAGGCAACACGGGAATATTAGAAGCTGGTTTTGATTCCGCCTTATCTTTAGTGACCAAAGTTTGAGATGGTTTAGTCCTAGGGCCCTTGTTAAGTGGTGTGACGGCTATAAGGTTCCTTTTGATTGCACTAGAGGACGATGCTGAGATAGTGGCTGCGTTATCCACAACATTGTACCTTTTAGAGTACGAAGTGTTTCCTTTAACTCAGCCAAGACCAGATTCTTATCACAAATTTGTTCCCTCAAATCAGATATTTCCATCGACTTTCGATTCAATTGTTCAATCAATGATTGATTCTGTGCAGTGGTATCAACACATGCGGGCTGTACTGAATCGAAGAGTCGTGTATTTTTCTGTTTTAAGTTATCAACTTTGGAAAAAATCTTGGAAACATGATTATCTAGATCAAGTTTAAGATTCTCAGCGGCCTCAAGTACGTTCACACAGTTAAGCTCCTTAGATTTCTCTATGTCGATCGGAAAAGATTGAGCAACCTTGTCACTTGGCTGACGCTGTTTTGATTGTAAATTCATTCGAAAATTATTTTCAAAATTTGCATCATCGATATTAACACCTTCGAATGACGTTTCAAAGATTTCTTGAATAAATTTTTGCTTGCATTCAAGCGAAATACAATGTGTTTGAATCTCATCAAAACGTTTTGAAAGCAATGAATATGAATCTTGAAGCTTTAAAAATCCAGCGTCAGATTCGTGACAAGTACTATCTACCACAGTATCCACAGATTCAACATTATGCACAATAGAATCATTATCAACACTTGTATTCACACAGACAGAAACTATATCATGAGACATCAGTTGATTCAGAAGCAGATCATTATGGCGTGAAACCCGTTCTATTTCAAGTAAACTGTTTTCATAAGCATCTTCCATTTCATTGAAAACACGTCTAACTTCTTCTATTTCCAAAAACAAATCTTGATCAATATTACGAAGACAAGCTTTAACATTGTTTACAAACGGAACAATTTCATCTCGAAACGCAGCTCTAGTGTGCTCAAAGTTCCATTCACCTTCCGTTATGGCCGTGGCCGTCGTACGTTCCAAAATGACCTTGTCAAAATCGGCTAAGTGTTGGTGAACCGTATTTAAGTTAACGGACGCCTTACTTACCGGTGGAATTAACTTCGTTAAATCCTTTTTGAAGAGTGTAGGAGACGTACTAGGAAGGTTTTCATTTGACAAACTTTGGGGCACAAGAACTGTTTATTCTGCTAATACCTTTTGTAAGCGAATGCGTGTCTTTTTCGAAAATTGATCTTTGTTATGTTGATCATAATCAATTGTGTGGAATTTTGAAAGCATTTTAGAATGAGTTTCATCCCCAAGTGATTGTGTCTCCTCAGTACTACGAACAAAAGGTGCTTCTTTCGATTTTCCAATTATGGTCATATCATAAAGACCGGGAATATATTCCTGAGCTTGTTTTGCATAACCGGGATTAGGTGGTAAATCTTGAAGACGTTTAAGTTCGAGTTCTTTAAATGATTTAGTTAAAAGATGAACCTTTTCTGTGGAAGAGTATTGTTTTAAAAGCTGTTGTTCTTTGAATTTAAGAAGTTTGGTAGCATTAATTTCCGATTCAACCTTTTTAGACTCGAGAATTTCGAAATCCATTTTAAGTTTCTGAAAATCATTGACAACCGACTCTTTTTCTTTTAATTCATTAGAAAGATTAGCTTTTAATGATTCTATTTCTTTCAAGTGTTCAATCTTTTCAAAACGTAATTGGTCAAATTCAGAACATGTTATTTTCTCTTCTTGAGGGACCATTTCAAAAGTTTTGACCTTTTCTTTATGGAACGCAAGCTCAGCAGTTAGGGTGGAATTGGTATCTACGGATTGTCTGAGGGCCATATGCATTTGATAATTAATATGTTTAGGCACAATTACCAAATCATGTTGAACATAAGATTCCATACCCGTCGTAGCATTTGGTTGAGGTTCACTCAAATGTGTAGAATTAGGTACCACATCATTTGAGTTACTAGTTCCCGAATGCTGTTCGAGGTTGTCATTTTCATGCCCAACTTGATGTTGGTTATCATCAATATTATTAGATGTGGTTGGTACCTCACTGATGACATCAGAACTGTAGTGAGAAAGATTAGCAACGAGAGCAGCTTGGGCAAAGTGAATGTCATCACAATCCGAATCGTATGCATCAAGATCGTCCGCTTGATAAGCTACATTAGAAGTAGAAACGACTGCAATGCCTTCAGTATCTGCTGCCCCTGGGTCTGCAAGAAATGCTAACTCATCTGAATCCAAAATCTTCCCCTTAGACTGAGCATCAACCAAACATCTTCTCACGAAACCATGCATCATCCCTTCTCCGTTTCGGCTGAGTGCATTCCCTAGCCATATGACCTTGTCCTCGGCAATTGTTGCAAGTCACAACCTTCTTAGGACCAATAGGACTCCCATTTCCACTAGCTTGAGAATTCACAACTTGATTGTTCCCAGTCCTTGTAGGAGGTCCATATGAATTTTGCCTTCCCTGAATAGGTTGCACCGTCACTTGACCATCTTGAACAGTGGCTTGTTGTCGAGGATTTGATGAGGTGCGGAGCTGATTGTTTGTTGGTGGAAATCCTCTTGTTGCAACAAGTTTTGACAAGTAGGTTGTGAGATGGTTTAGAACATCAGCTGGCGTATCATTTGGAGTAAAGACCGGTGCTTGGATTGGTGGAAGTTCATTAGAGTAGAAAGCTTGTGCTGGTTGTGCTTCTATTGGAAAATATCCTTGCTGAGGAGCATAGCCCAATGGAGAAGTGTTGGCTTGTGATGGTGATGTTTGATATGGTGGTTGCTGTTGAAAAGATTGTTGATGAACACTTTGTTGATATTCTTGTTGTGGCATCATTGGTGGTTGATAAGATGGTTGCTGTGGTTGCTGATAGATGTGTGGTGGTGGTTGCTGCAAGTATGATGGTTGTTGATAAGTATAAGCCATGTTTTGTTGAGAAGCATACATTGCAAGTGGATCATGAACTTGAGGTGTAGACAACCGAGCCTCGATCACATGGCATTCGTGTTGTTGAAGAAAAGCTTGAAGTTGATCCACATTGGTGTTATGCAAGTCCTTAGCCAATTTAACATCCGTCACGTATTTTTTCCATTATGGAGGAAGAGTGTTCAAATACTTGGTGTTCAATTGAAAGGTAGGAATTGCCATGCCATAGATATTTAGCTCATTCAACAATAGGGTAAATCTCAGATAGTAGTCATTGAGAGTCTCCCCTGGCACATAGGCAAACTTATCAAACGCATCATAAAGCTTACACTCTCGTTCTTGTTTAGTTAAGAGGTGCCTTGCATTAGAACCCGAATTCTATCCCATAACTCTTTGGCAACTTTATGTTTGCTGACGAGTTTGTAGAAATCTGGAGGAACGGCTTGGAGAATGATGTTTGTTGCATACTTATCACATTTATCTTGAATCTTCATATCTCCAGTAAATTCACCCGTTGTGCGAGGACGAGTGGTCGTACCTTCCGTCACTGTACCATAATCTAATGGTCCATTGAGCATCGATGCCCAAATTAGATGTCCATTCTCCTTGTTCAACATATAAAGTTCCATTCGGGAAGCCCATTCCTCATACATAGTCTTCACCAACATTGGTGGACGATTATCCGTACCCGAGAGGATGGACTTGTCCGTAAGAGATGTGTACTCCATTCCGATAAGTTAAGATTTACAAACAATGATCGAACAATGAGAGAAAGTAAATGTGCTTGTTGTCGTGTGTTGAAGTCGAGAAACTATGTTAAAATCCCCTACAATTGTCTTCGTGAGAAACCAAAAAATCTTGAAAATCTTGAAAAAATCTTGAAAATTCCAAAGATTTCGCAATGCTGAGATTTCGCAAAGATTCAAATTCGCAACTCCTTGTAGGATTTCGCAATTCACAAAAATTCGCAATAAACTGACAATTCCGCAATCACTATGCAAGATTTCGCAATGCTAATTCCGCAACTTACATTGGATTCAGTTCCGCAATTGCTGAGGCAAAACAATTTCGCAATCCCTGTTGCACTCAAATCCGCAATACCAATTGCGAAATTATGACAAGATTTCGCAATAATCTGAGTCCAAGATTCCGCAATATACAAATCCGCAATTAAGCCAGGAATTCGCAATTTAGTGAAGATTTCGCAACTTTGCAAGGTGCAAGATTTCGCAATTTAACAAACCATTGCGAATTTATACCAGATATTGCGAAAAGTGGAGAAAAACAAGGGATTCGTATTGTACTTGAAAAAGACGAATCTTGATGCCAAAAATGAATCCAAACACTCAAAAATTTTGCGTTTTTGAGCGATCCAAGTAACCCAAATCACTAATACGTGAATGTAAATGATGTTGGTGAAGATCAAACCACAAAAAAACACCAAAAAATTTTTGGACGTGGGAATAGGGGTCAAGAACACACGAATTTCTATAAACACAAACACAAAAACTATACACACATCCCATGGCTCTTGATACCATTTGTAGAAGTGTAAATCTTGCTTATGTTTTTGAGAGAGAAAGAGATAGAGAGATGGTGGATTAAACACAATTCTAGAGAGAGAAACAAGAGTAACTATGTGAAAAATGATTAACCACACCACCCTCTCCATCAAAGGAGAGGGTTTATATACCCAAGCCCTTGTCATGGGCTTGGGATTACATTTGGGCCGGCCTACACATGTTGTAGGCTAGGCTTGTTCTTGTTTGTTAAATAAAGAAAGTTAACTAAACTACGAGCTATTACATGGACTATCGTTGGAGTGACCGATCCTTCTTAATACGTAAAACGTATTTCCAACACTTTTATCATCGTTTCATCAAGGACTTTTCGAAAATCTCTCGACCTATGACACACCTTCTCGAGAAGGATGCTCCTTTTAACTTCAATGAGGATTGTGTTAAAGCTTTCGAAACTCTCAAAAGGAAACTTACCGAAGCTCCCATTCTTGTTGTTCCTAATTGGGAATTACCCTTTGAAATCATGTGCGATGCAAGTGATTATGCTATAGGGGCCGTCTTAGGGCAACGTTATGACAAGCATTTCCGTCCTATCCACTATGCTAGTAAGACGATGACCGAGGCTCAATTAAAGTACACCACAACGGAAAAGGAATTCCTTGCCGTGGTCTATGCTTTTGAGAAATTCCGACCTTATCTCGTCTTGACTAAAAGCATCGTGTATACCGACCATTCGGCTATCAAGTATCTCTTAGCTAAGCAAGATGCTAAGCCGAGATTGCTTCGGTGGATGCTCCTCCTCCAAGAATTTGATGTCACCGTGCTTGACAAAAAAGGAGCCGAGAATCTAGCGGCCGATCATCTCTCTCGTCTAGAAGATCCTCACAAAGATGTTTTCGAGAACAAGGAAATCACTGAAACATTTCCTCTCGAGACTCTCGGTGTAGTGAATTCTAAAGACACCACCCCATGGTTTGCCGACATTGCAAATTACCATGCGGGAAATTTCATAATCAAGGGTATGACGACACAACAAAAACGAAAATTCTTTCGTGACGTCAAGTTCTATTTTTGGGACGACCCTTATCTCTTTCGGGTTTGTGCGGATCAACTCGTTCGATGTTGTGTTTTTTGTGCCGAAGCTTCTAATATCCTTAGAGCTTGTCACGAGGGACCCACGGTTGGTCACCACGGTGCTAATCTCACGGCTAAGAAAGTGTTTGATGCCGGTTTCTTTTGGCCTTCTATCTATCGTGATGCACACGCACTTGTGAAGTCGTGTGATTCGTGCCAACGTCAAGGAAAATCGTCTCAACGTGATGAAATGCCGCAAAACATAATTCAAGTGTGTGAGATTTTCGACATATGGGGAATAGACTTTATGGGGCCGTTCCCATCGTCTCATGGCAACGAATATATCCTCATCGCGGTGGACTACCTTTCTAAGTGGGTGGAAGCTAAGGCTTTGCCTACTAATGATGCTCGTGTGGTAGTGAAGTTTTTGAAGCAACTATTCTCTCGGTTCGGAACCACTCGTGCTATTATAAGCGATCGTGGAACCCATTTTTGTAATGACCAATTCGAAAAGGTTCTAAAGAAATATGGAGTTACTCATCGCCTTTCTACGGCTTATCACCCACAAACGAGTGGGCAAGTCGAGGTTTCGAACCGAGCTTTGAAGAGGATTTTAGAGAGGTCAAATGGAGAAAACCATGCTTCATGGTCCGACAAACTTGATGACGCTTTATGGGCCTTTAGGACCGCTTATAAGACACCTATCGGTTGCACTCCTTATAAGTTAGTCTATGGGAAGAATTTTCATTTGCCCATTGAGTTGGAGCACAAGGCATATTGGGCCCTTAAGCATGCAAACTTTGACTTGAAGACCGCGGGAGATCACCAGAAAATACAATTGAATGAATTGGAATTAAGAGATAATGCTTATGAAAATTCATTAATTTTTAAAGAAAAGACTAAAAAGTTTCATGATTCAAAGATTAAAAACCGGGTTTTTAACGTTGGTGATCAAGTGTTGCTTTTTAACTCTCGACTTAAGATATTTTCCGGGAAATTGAAATCTCGATGGTCGGGTCCGTTCACCATTAAACAAGTGTTTCCGTATGGGACCATCGAGCTAGCTCAAGATGATGGTCCTAATTTCAAGGTGAATGGACATAGGCTTAAGCACTACTTTGGTGGGGAAATTCCTTTAATGGTTTACCTCGACCAAGTCACCTTCCCCAATGATAATTAGCATTGAGGGGATCGAGTCGAGCTCATGACTCGGTAATCAAAAACTAGGTGCCTCGTGGGGGAGATCCCATGCTTATCCTTTATGCTCACTATTCACTAATAAGGGGACTTGTACCCTTCCAACTCTTTGTCTCGTGGTTGTTTGTGATTGTGTTATCTAGATCATCATCATCATCTACGATTGAAGACTCTCGTGTTCGTTTACGTGAGCCTCCATCGTTTACTTGAAGAATTTTTTCACGAATCCATGACATATCCTTTATTGTTCTAACAATTATCTTTTAGCATACTTAATAAACGGCTTTAGATATATTGTTAATCACCCTTTCCATGCTAGATCCTAAGCATTCGACTCTTCGTCTCTAGTATGGGGGTGCTCCACCTTTAGACTCGAAACATTGAGGACAATGTTTACTTTTAGTATGGGGGGTGAATAGGTACCCTCTTTGCTACGCCCTCACGCTTTCCAATTTTTAATGTTTTGTTACTAATAAGGCTAAAAATGGCCAAATTTTAATATTTCTCTTAGTTTTCATAAGTGTTTTTAAGACACGAATGTATATTTTCCGTTGGGTAGAATAAGAGTTAATTTTTGACTTGATGGGCATTTGGAGCCATTTACATTCCTTAACCCGCTCAATTCAAGTTTTGCTAGACTTTTATATAGGGAGCTTTAAAACGCGAAAGTCTTAGCTCATTCGGGTTAAGAACAAGAACTTTTCGCAAGTTCCTATAATTGATCCTAGAAAGTCACTTATCAAGGGAACTATAAAATGCATTCTCTAAACTTGAAAAAGTCCAAGAAAGTGCAAGATCCTATAGGTGGCTTGAAAACCCAAAACTTTGATTTGATATAGTCTTAATGAAAGCTAATCCAAATTTGGCTTAATTTTGACTTGCATGGCTAAGTATTCACGAGTCTCTTTTAGAGGTCTTTATATAGTGAAGAACGAGAAATGATAGATTTCGACAAGTGATCATGCTAAACGTAGAACATGAAAATGTTCTTTCAAAAACTCATATGTTTTTAATTGTGGCTTTTTTCTTCCCATAAGATCAATGCATTAGGAATAAATCATAATTGCAATAAGTAAGGTCGTACAATTTGAAAGGTTACTTAGCCTCTAGCGCAAGATCGTTTAAAAGTTTCTCGGGGTTGAATAGAGTTCATAGCCAAGGCATAACTTACTGAAGCGGGACGCGAAGATTGGCGATCATCCAAAAAGGCCCTAACAAGGCATGAGGAGCTCTATTTTTGCTAAAGATCCAAAGATGATGTGAAGTATCATTATTCCTAAATCAATATGAAGGATCGAGACACACGACGAAAAGAAATTACTCCCCTAAAGATCATGGAGAAAGTCTATCCAAAAAGACCCTTACAAGGTATGAGGATAAATATATCCAAGTCCGAAAAGGAGGCGGATCGTTGTACATCAAAATCCAACGTAAAGATTAAAGAAAAATGATGAAGTCGTGGTCCAAATATGAAGAATCTCTCAAAAACGTCAAGTGAAGAAATTCCAAATATATGAGAAGAGAAGACCATAATTTCAAGAACGTCTTCCTAAGATTTGAAGTATGAAGTACATGCCAAATATCGGTCCGAGAAAGGTCTCAAATCGTGAAACGAGTTATGCCAAGATATGAACTTAAGGAGATACACGAGAAGCCGTTTTAAAAGATTTTGTCCTTCGGCTAACTATTGATCAAATCGTGCTACTTTGCTTTCGGACTAATAACTATCCAAAAAGACCCTTACAAGGTATGAGGATAAATATATCCAAGTCCGAAAAGGAGGCGGATCGTTGTATATCAAAATCCAAAGTAGAGATTGAAGAAAAATGATGAAGTCGTGGTCCAAATATGAAGAATCTCTCAAAAACGTCAAGTGAAGAAATTCCAAATATATGAGAAGAGAAGACCATAATTTCAAGAACGTCTTCCTAAGATTTGAAGTATGAAGTACATGCCAAATATCGGTCCGAGAAAGGTCTCAAATCGTGAAACGAGTTATGCCAAGATATGAACTTAAGGAGATACACGAGAAGCCGTTTTAAAAGATTTTGTCCTTCGGCTAACTATTGATCAAATCGTGCTACTTTGCTTTCGGACTAATAACTACTCAAATAAGTCAATATGAATCACTTGTGATCCATGACAAATAGAAAAAAAATGCTAGTAACCCATTTCTTTTTATAATAACTAGGATTGCGGGAAGAAAAAGTATTACACAATTTGGACGTATGAGTAGTGTTAGCATTGTGACTTGTACCAACAATGATCTCGTTTTTTCACTTAGCATGGAATGTATGACAATCAAGGATGACAAAGTTTACTCTAAGGGCATTTGCTTGTTTCTATTCTTTGACCCTAAAAGTAACTTTTTGTGATGAAAATCATATGTTATGTCTTTACACATCTTCGTAGTATGTTGCAAGTCTTTTACTCTTCAATAAAGGTTAATAAAATTGAACTTTGGTGATGCTTAGATACTTTATTCTAGCATTGCGTGAGGGCACGGCAATGGCTTAGTATGGGGGAGTGATGAGATGGCATTTATTCATGATCTCATCATTCTTTTCGGGCTTTAAATGCATAAAAATGTCATAATATACCATATATATGCTTGTGTTTGTTTACTTGTGTATTTTAGGTATGGATATCGTGAAAAAGACAAAATATCACAAGATACAAGGAAAAACGGACACGAGAAACGAAGCTGTACAAAGAACCGGGCCCTAAATCATGGAATATTCAACAAATACCCTTGAAGACTTAAAGATGTGCAAGATTTATCCTCATTTATTGAAGAAATGGCACTTAAAACCCTTGTATATTGATAATTACAAGTTTGGTCCCTTAAGTTTGTCAAAATTACACAAAAGGTCCTTCTACTTTGAAGAAATGGCAAGATTAGTCCCTCAACAATTTCAAATTGTCAATTATGGTCCTTCATCAAGCCAAAGATACATTGAATACCTTTGAAGATCAAGAAAGTCCAAGATCAGCCCTTGACATATCTCAAAATGACAAAAACAATCCTTGTAATCCTTTTTCCAAAAGTTTGTGCCAAAAGTGTCAAAGGCTGAAAGTTATTTACAAAGGAAAATCGTTTTTAGGGCTGAAATACTTGATTTACCAAAATTCCCAAAACACAAGGGCTAAATGTGTGCAACTGAAACATTTGAAATGAAATTGCGCCAAACACTTTCCATCCCACCAAAAACGGATCAAACACACTACTATTCACCTTTTCACCCCCAGTTACCATCTCACATAAACCAAAGGGTAAATCCCAATTACCCACACCCATGTGTGATTCACACATGCAGAAAACCATCCCAACCTCAAAACCCTCACTCCCACTCACAATGGACCCTACCCCCAATTCCCTTTCCACCAATCAGAATGCTACTTGCCCTCCAAGTCATCCAACGTGGCAAAATCAACAACTATGACTCATTGCTTCATCACAAAGCTAAAATGAACGTTTGTGATCACTTTGGACAGCTCATCAACAACAAACTGCCTCTAGGACTTAAGGGCATTTTAGAGAATTCACTTCTAGGGTTTGTGAATAGTGTAGCCTGACATTTGCCTATAAAAGGAGACCTCAACATGTGAGAGTCCCTTTGTTCCAGTCTTACTCTTTAAACATTGTAATTCCTTTTTAAAATTTATAAAAGTTGGTATTTTGAGAAAATTGTAATTCCTTTTTATGTTTTTGAAAGTTGGTGTTGTTTAAAAGGTGATTCTGAGTTCCATTGATTGTTATAAGTGTGCTTGAACCTTTTGGATCAAGGACGTTTATGTTTGGTAAGGTTTTTCAAGTTTGAAAAAGCTTGAAAGAAGGTTCTGATTTTGCTTATTTCTGTGTACTAACCCTTAACCATAAGCTATAAGCTCTTGCAAGCTTGTTGACACCAAGCTTGTGAAGGGATTAGAGCCCTTGGTTGAGTTGTTTGCTGCTTGTGTTGAAGACATCAAGTCCTTGAGTTTCTACTTTGAAACATCAACCAAGGCATTCATCATCTTTCTTGTTGAAGTACCTTGGTCTTGTTCTAGTTGTTGAACAAGGTCCAAGGAGCATAGCTGGCCTTCCTAGGATGTTGTGGATGACAGGTATAACCTCTTGTTAAGATTCCTCTCAAAATTTCATGTTTCTGCTTATTTTGTACTTTGGTATATGATTTGGAGTTCTTGTGTTTGTGCTTTGAGTTTTATGGCTTGTATCTGTTAGTTGTCACCTAGTGTAGCTATTTGATCATTAAAATCAATAGGTTGTGTTTAAAAATCAGAAGTTTGTTTGAAAAGTGGTTGATTAAGGGTTGTTTGGGATTACTGGTTCATAAGGCCTTGTGGCCTTGTGCCCTTGGTTCTTAGGGCTTGGGAGGTCTAAACAAGTCCTAATATACAAGTTTTAGTCATTGGTTTACTTTCTGAAAGTTTGGAAAAGAGATTTGAAGTTTTGCAAAAATCTGATAAAAGTGGTTTTGGAATTGGTCAAACACATCAGATCCAATAACTTCTTTGTTACTTAGATCTAAGGTCTGAAATAAGGTTTGGGAATAGTTTGGGTGATAATCTATCTATTGGTTATCTGGTTGTTGAATTTGGTGGCTTATTGTGGTTTTTATAGCTTATCAAAAGTTGCTGAAGTGGTCATTTGCATCAGCAAAGTGACCACCTCATTTTGTGCTTGCATTTGTTATCCTAGTGTATGCCTTGTGATTTTGCTGCTTGGAACTTGTTTATGTGCTGCTTGTGATTGGATTTTGCTATTTGGATTGCTTTGTATCTGGCTTATAAGCTAACTGGCTTTTTAAGTCCTTATTGCCAAAATCTGTCATCAAAAGGTCAACTGACCTCTTGATTCACAAGGCCTCCTCCTTGAGTCCTTCACAAAAATTGCTTATAACAAGCCCATAGACCATTCCTGATCATTTGGTGCATTTTGGAGTACTTTGACTTTTGGTCAAATAAGCACTTTTTGGTCAAGTGTAGGGGATTTAATAAGTGTGAAAACACTTATCCTTTTACCACTTATTTCCAATAATAACAAGACCAAAACGTGTGATTTATGTCGTAAAAGTCGGAATTATGCGTGGTTTGTGTTTTTATTGTGTTTTAGGACCAAAATATGGAAAAGGAAGAAAACACGGGCTTTTACGGGCTTTTATTGAAGAAAACGGGAAAAGACGAAGTCAAAAGATCAAGAGTGCAAAAAGAACGGAAGTCCAAGGCCTATTCTGAAGATTTATCGAAGAAAAAGTCAAAAGACGGAAGTTTAACGAAGTCGAAGAACTTTAGTCTAATAGAAGAAGAAAATTAAAAGACAAGTTCAAATCCCGAGACGACAAAGTCAAAGAATTAAAGTCGAGTCGAGAAGAAAGCAAGAAAGAAGAAGCGACACATGCACTCCTTCCACCTTCCCTATAAATACCCTCCTAATAGTCATTAGGAGGGTAGTTAGAGTTTTTAGTTAATTTTTCACTTTTTAGTTTTCTCTAGTTTTAGAGAGAGAAAGTCTTAAACTTTCTCTCACTAAATTTCATCTTTTTCTTAATCTTTCAAGATTAAACTCTTTGTATTGCTTATTATTATTAATCAAGTTCTATTTTAAGCTTTTATTTCTTAATCTCATTCTACTTTTCTTTGATTTAAGATTGATTTTGGTGCGATTATCATGTGATCCGTGTTGTTCTAATTGATTTCGTGCTTAAAAAGTTAATCTTTTGATCATTTCATAAGTTTTCATTTGATTAAGCTTTAAGACTTTTGTGCTTATTGGCTTATTTTTATGATTAGCTTATTTTTCTTATTAAAAAGTTTTATTAAAAAGTTTATGTTTTTATTGTTTGATCTAAAAAGTTGATTAATTTCGAGTTGAATAAGTTGATCAAAGTGCTTATTTGATTCGGATTTGTCATTGATTCGGGCTAGTTTTGTGATAAGCTTATTATATAGCTTATTCACTTGCTTATAACCAATTTCCCCCATTTTCGGAAAGGGTTTAACTCCCTTTTCCGATTGGTATACATTCCGAGCAGCTTCCCACCCTTATTCCGATTGATCCAATCGGAAAAGGGTTTTGACTTTCCGATTGGAACCCCAAACATTCCGATCCAGCCCTTTGTTGGATATTCCGATAGGTGCAAATGTGTTTATTCCGATTGGATACTTTTGCAAGTATTCCGATTTGATCAAGATCGTTATTCCGATTGGTGGATTTTGTGATATTCCGATTGAGCTCATTTGAATATATTCCGATTGTAGCATTTACCCATATTCCGATCAGCCGATCGGAAAACATTCCGATCGGGGGTTCTTTTGACTTGTTTTGGTTTCTTTCGATCTTACTTTCTTATAGTACTTTTTATTTTCAGAAAATTTTCCAAGTGTTAGTTTTATTTAGTGTGTTAGTACTTTTCCATTTTACCTTTAAGTTTATATGCATTTATTTTTACTCGTCATTCAGAATTAATCTTTTAACTTCCATTTAACTCAACGACATTTTAATTACTTGCTAATAGTTTAAAACAAATCAACCAAACCATTCTCTTGATTCACCAAAAGACGATTGAGTCGCACTTAAGACCGGTTTTCAATTCGAGAAGACTTGGGACTAACATTATTTTATACTAGGAAAAAACCAAGTATTAAATGGCGCCGCTGCCGGCTCTTTTCGTTAAGATAAATGGTTTCTAGTGAGAGACGCATTGAATTTTGGGATCCGTTCTTTGAACGTTATTTTCATTGCTATAAAAATTTCCAAAAATCCATAAAAAAATATAAAAATTTTCAAAAATACAAAAACATTTAAAAAATCATAAAAAGCAATTCTTTTCCAAAGGTTTTGCACCAAAAAGATTATATAGCTATTCTCTTTGTGTATATTTTTCTTCTGCAGGTGTATGCGTACTAGATCTTCCAACTATTCTGAGCCCGAGACTCGTGAAGATTTAGATATGGCTGGTGTTAATAACAACAATAATCACCCACCTCAACACAATTTGAATAACAACAACAACAACAACAACAACAACAACAACAACAACAATGTCCTTCTACCTGATTTACGAACCATGGAGTAATTGTGTCAACCCACCATGAACGGACGCGGAGGCCCGATTGCGCTGATGCATATCACGGCTCAAGAGTTTTCGTTGAAGCATCACATGATCCAACAAGTGCAAACTAATCCATTCGCCGGAATGCCTAATGATGATGCCAACAAACACCTCGACAAATTCATTACTATCACTCAAAGCATGAAGTCCCCCGGTGTTTCTATGGATGACCTTCGCCTCCAACTTTTTCCACACTCGCTTTCTCACCATGCCGAAAAATGGTTTGACCGTCTTCCTAAGAATTCTATTCATACGTGGAATGACATGACTCAACGCTTTTTATCGCGCTACTTTCCCCCATCCATGGTCACTAGCATTCGTAACCAAATCAGTGGATTTATTCAAGAGAATGATGAATCGCTTTTCGATGCTTGGGAACGCTACAATGATTTGATCGACCGCTGTCCTAATCACAATATGCTCCTCGTCACTCTCATTGACACCTTTTACAATGGTCTCACTTTTCGTGATCGTGACACGATCAATGCCGCCGCCGGTGGTACTTTTATGTAAAGGAGACCGGAAGAGTGTCGAGAGTTGATTGAAAACATGACTACTCACCACAAGAATTGGGATTCTTCCGCATCCTCAAGATCTAATCAGAGAGTCAATGTTTCATCTACTTCTTCCACCACCAACTCGTCTGTTTTGGAACGTGTTATTCTTGATATTAACAAAAGTCTCCAAATTTTGACTTCTAACCAAACTCAACAAGCTAAAGCCGTTGCTATTTCTTGTGACACATGTGGTGGTCCTCATTCCTACAATGAGTGTCCTTCTACTCACGGCAATTATTCTAAAGACGTTAACGCAGCATATGGTACTTATCCCATGGGAGGCTATCAAGCTCGCCCTCAAGGAGACCGTAACTTGCTAAGTTATCGCTCCAACAATTATCTTGCTCCCCCCGGTTTCCCTCCTGCTAACCAATCCCAACCTCGTGCAAATAATCAATATCAATCCCAAAGAAACCCATACCCAACTCAAGGAAATTCTCAAGCTTACCAGACTCCACCTCTCAATCAACCGATGGCAGTGAATCCAGATGTCGAGACATTTATGAAGACCAATCGGGAGTTGGTGACGAATCTTCAGAGTCAAGTCCGCAACTTGAAGGGAGAAATGGCAATACAAGGGAACGATATTCGAGCCGAGCTAAGAAATGACATGGCTAAACACAGCGATGCGATTAATGCAAACATGCAAAACTCTTTTAACAATCAAGCTCTTCACCTTCGTGATATGATTGGTTCGCTCATCCAAAGTAATCAACCCTCTTCTTCGGGTACTCTTCCGAGTAATACCGTTGCGAATCCAATAGGGGAGATGAAAGCAATCACCACTCGAAGTGGAAAAGGTTATATGGAACCCGAGCTTCCAACACCTCCACCCGTGATTGTGAACAAGGAAAAAGAGCAACTTTCCCCACCTCCTTCACCTTCTATCCCTATTTCCCCACCACCCGTGGTTGTGAGTGATCCTATTCCCTTAAAGCCTTCTTCTTCATCCAATATACCTTATCCTTCAAGGTTGAGGAAAGAGAAGCAAAAGAGCAAGGATGATATTCAGGTTTCAAACTTCCTAAAAATGTTTAAACAATTGAATTTTAACATCTCCTTTGCCGAGGCTCTCGCTCATATGCCCAAATACGCTAAGATGTTTAAAGATCTTCTAAGTGATAAGGAAAAGCTGCTTGACATCGCTCAGACCCAACTTAATGAGAACTTCTCCGCAGTGCTCTTAAGGAAATTGCCCACCAAACTTGGTGATCCGGGTTGCTTCTTGATTCCTTGCAACTTCCCGGGAGTAGAGAATTGCATGGCCCTAGCTGATCTAGGTGCCAGTATAAACTTAATGCCTTTAAGTGTTTGGAAGCAATTATCTCTCCCCGAGCTTGTCCCCACCAAAATGACTTTGGAATTAGCCAACCGTACGGTTGCTTATCCAGTGGGGATAGCCGAAGATGTCTTTGTTGGCGTTGACAAATTCACCTTCCCGGCAGATTTTGTTGTCGTTGATTACGATATGGATCCCCGTGTTCCATTAATCGTTGGACGTCCATTCCTGAGGACCGGTCGCACTCTCATTGATGTAGCCGCGGGCGAAATAATCATGAGAGTTGGTGACGATAAAATTGTCTTCAACATGGGTAAGATTTCTAAGCAACCTTATTCGTATGAGAGTGTTAATGCTATTGATGTCCTCGATGAGGCTTGTGAAGAACACTTTCATGATGCTTGCAAAAGAACTCTCTCTTCTCTACCCAATGTTGAGACTGTTGCCTCTATTGCTCCAGCATTGACTCCTTTTGGAGAAAGTGACTTGGATGATTTCGAAGCTATCTTGGGTCCTCTCGATATTAAGTATGATAATTTGTCCACCAATTGGGATGAAGACATTCGTACTATTGAGAGACTTCTCAATGAGGACCCATTGTCTCCTCCTGCTCCTAAAGAAGTGACTAATGATGATCCATCGTTAGTTTCACCATCTATTGAGAATCCCCCTACTCTTGAGCTTAAGGACCTACCGCCTCATCTTGAGTACGTTTTTCTGGACGACGACGAGAAGCTACCGGTCATCATCGCAAAGGATCTGCAAGAAGACGAAAAAGCCCGACTTGTCGCTGTGTTGAAGAAGCATAAAAGAGCTATCGCTTGGAAAATCTCCGACATCCGCGGAATTGATCCTCACTTCTGCACACATAAAATTCTCATGGAGGACGACTTTAAGCCCACAATTCAAAGTCAACGAAGGGTGAATCCTAAAATACATAAAGTCATCAAAAAAGAGGTTATCAAACTTCTTGATGCGGGTATGATTTACCCTATTTCGGATTCACCATAGGTTAGTCCAGTCCATTGTGTGCCTAAGAAAGGCGGAATCACCGTTGTGCCCAATGCAAACAACGAGTTGATTCCTACCCGTCTCGTTACTGGGTGGAGAGTTTGTATAGACTACCGCAAACTCAATGATGCCACGAGAAAGGATCATTTCCCCCTACCTTTTATGGACCAAATGCTTGAACGTTTAGCTGGTAATGAATATTACTGCTTTCTTGATGGTTTCTCGGGTTATTTTCAAATACCCATCGATCCCCAAGATCAAGAGAAGACAACATTCACTTGTCCCTATGGCACCTTTGCTTACAAACGAATGCCTTTTGGCTTATGCAATGCCCCCGGGACTTTCCAAAGGTGCATGTTGGCTATCTTCCATGACATGGTTGAGCAAACCATGGAAGTCTTCATGGATGATTTCTCGGTCTTCGGGGATTCCTTCTCTTCTTGCCTTGCCAATTTGGAACGTATGCTTAAGCGGTGCGAAGACACTCGCCTTGTTCTGAATTGGGAAAAATGCCATTTTATGGTAAAAGAAGGCATTGTGCTAGGACACAAAATCTCAAAAGCCGGTCTTGAAGTCGACCGTGCTGAAGTTGATGTCATAGCCAAATTACCTCCACCTTCAACCGTGAAGGGTGTGAGAAGTTTTCTGGGTCATGCGGGCTTCTATCGTCGATTCATTCAGGATTTCTCTAAAATCGCTCGCCCGATGACCCACCTCTTGGAAAAAGATACTACTTTTATCTTTTCTAGAGAGTGTCTCGAAGCCTTCAATCTTCTTAAGGATAAGCTAACTAAGGCACCGGTCTTGGTTACCCCTAATTGGGAGTTGCCTTTTGAATTGATGTGCGATGCTAGCGACTTTGCTATTGGTGCGGTTTTGGGCCAATGAGTGAATAAACACTTCCAACCAATCCACTACGCTAGCAAAACAATGACGGGGGCTCAATTGCATTATACGACAACCGAAAAAGAGCTTTTAGCTGTTGTCTATGCTTTTGAGAAATTTCGCCCCTATCTTGTTTTATCCACCACCATCGTATACACGGACCATTCCGCGTTGAAGTACTTGATGACTAAGAACGACTCTAAGCCAAGACTTCTTCGCTGGGTTTTGCTCCTTCAAGAATTCAACATTGAAATTCGTGACAAGAAGGGAGCCGAAAACCTGGCCGCGGATCATCTGAGCAGACTTGAGGATCCATATCAGGGGGATCATCCGAACAAAGAGATCAATGACTCTTTCCCCCTGGAGACTCTAATGTCTATAAATCTCAATCTTGATGGCACCCCGTGGTTTGCGGACATTGCAAACTACTTAGCGGGTGGTATTCTCATCCAAGGGTTAACATCCCAACAAAAGAAGAAGTTCTTGAACGATGTTAAGACTTACTTTTGGGATGACCCTTATCTATTCAAACAGTGTGCTGATCTGATTCTTCGTCAATGTGTTGACGGACCGGCAGCTTTCGATATCCTCCAAGCTTGCCACAAAGGACCCACCGGTGGTCACTTTGGTCCCAACTACACCGCTAAGAAAGTGTTTGATTCAGGTTCTACTGGCTCACCATTTATCGTGACGCTCACGAAATGGTTAAGCATTGTGATGCTTGCCAACGTCAAGGCAAGATCACACATAAGGATGAGATGCCTCAAAATTTCATACAGGAATGTGAAATCTTTGACGTATGGGGCATCGACTTTATGGGGCCATTTCCATCATCCAAAGGGAACAAGTACATCCTCGTCGCTGTCGACTACGTCTCTAAATGGGTTGAAGCTAAGGCTCTTCCTACGAATGATGCGAGGGTGGTTGTGAACTTTTTGAAGCAGCTTTTCGCTCGATTTGGCGTTCCTCGTGCTATTATCAGTGACCGCGGGACTCATTTTTGCAACGATCAATTTGCAAGAGTCATGGCAAAGTATGGTGTCACTCACCGTCTTTCCACCGCCTATCATCCCCAAACCAATGGGCAAGCCGAAATTTCCAATCGTGGCTTGAAGAGAATTTTGGAGCGTACTGTGGGAGAGCATCGCGCCGCGTGGGCCGATAATTTAGATGATGCTCTGTGGGCTTTCCGTACTGCTTACAAGACCCCGATCGGTTGTACACCTTATCGTCTTGTGTACGGGAAAGCCTGCCACCTACCCATCGAGCTGGAACATAAGGCGCATTGGGCCTTGAAGTGGGCTAACTTCGACATCATCAAAGTCGGTGATCATCGCAAGGTTCAACTCAACGAGCTAAATGAACTGAGGAATGAAGCTTATGAGAACTCGCTGATCTACAAGGAGAAGACGAAGATGATCCACGATGCTAAAATCAAGAACCGAGAGTTCCACGTTGGTGATCAAGTCTTACTTTTTAACTCTCGGTTGAAGATCTTCTCTGGCAAGTTGAAGAGCCGCTGGACTGGTCCATTCACCGTCACCAAAGTCTTTCCGTATGGGACCATTGAGCTTACTCAGCCGAATGGGCCCAATTTCAAGGTGAATGGCCAGCGTTTGAAGCTGTACTTTGGTGAGGACATCTCTCAGGAGATGATTCCATCCCTCACCACGTTCCCCATGAACTAAAATTGGGTCGAGTCAGGCTCATGACTCGGTGAACAAAAACAAGCGCTTCTCGGGAGGCAACCCGTGTTATATCCTTTACTGCTTTCATAATAAGTGTAGGGGGAGCCCCGCATATGTTTGTTGTCTTGTTTCTTGTGCTGTGCAGGGATTTAAGCTTCAGAGAGCATCTTGATGACTTTTGATGAACCGTGATACCGTGTTCCCATCTTCCCGGTTCTATCCTAAACTCTTGTGATTCAATATTTCATATTCTATATGTTCACATTGAATTCACTTTAGTTGTCCTTTCCTTAGAAAGTTTTAAACAAAGTGCACAATGTCCTAACTGTAGGGGAGTTTACTCCCATATGCTTAAACATTGAGGACAATGTTTATCTCAAGTGTAGGGGGGACTTCTATCGAAGTAAGTGGTCTTTTCCATGAATTTACCTCATTTCAACCGGAAAATTTGATTTTTCGACATTTTTCAAAAATTTTAATCTATTTTGGCCTAGTTGTATAGTTGTATTTGCCTTTGTTATGTTTCCTTTGCTAGAATAGTTTTTCAATAAAGTGGTTTTAGATTTTTCCTAGTCGTGAATATTTTGACTCAACCCGAGTTTACTTGCCTAAGTTTACTCTAGCTAGTATCCTTAACGTGTTTAAGTCAAGTTTTGCTAGGCTTTTATATAAGGAGCTATAAAACGCGAAAGTCTTAACTCTCACGGGTTAAGAACAAGAACTTTTCGCAAGTTCCTATAATTGATCCTAGAGAGTCGTTTATCAAGGGAACTTTAAAACGCGATTTCTAAACTTGAAAAAGTCTAAGAATTTGCAAGATCCTATAGGCGACTCGAAAACTCAAAACTTTGATTTAATAGGCTAAGCATCCACGAGTCTCATTCCTTGAGATTTTAAACTGTGGAGAACGAGAGATGATAGAGTCAATTATAAGTTCGGTATTCTTTCGTGAATTTATGTGAGTTAATTATGAGCCTATTCTCCCTCCGCTTGTTAATAAATTAATCTGCTAATAAATAAGGTTGTACGATTTAAAAGGTTACTTAGCTTCTAGCCCCAGATCGTTTAAAAGTTGCTCGGTAATGACGAGAGTTCATAGCCAAGGCATAACTTATGAAGCGGGCGCGAAGATTGGCGAGTCCGAAAAGGCCCTAACAAGGCATGAGGGCTACATTTTGTTGCTAAAGATCCAAAAGTGATGTGAAGAATCATTTATCGAAAATCAATATGAAGGATCGAGACACACGACGAAAAGCAAGAACTCCCCAAAAGTCATGGAGAAGTCTATCCGAAAAGACCCTAACAAGGTATGAGGATAAATAGATCCAAGTCCTAAAAGGAGGCGGATCGTTGTATATCAAAGTCCAAAATAAAGATTGGAGAAAAATGAAGAAGTCGTGGTCCAAAGATGAAGAATCTCTCAAAAACTTCAAGTGAAGAAATTCCTATTATGAAGAGAAGACCATAATTTCAAGAACGTCTCTCGAAGATTCGAAGTATGAAGTCGCTGCCAAATATCGGCCCGAGAAAGGTCTCAAATCGCGAACCAAGTTATGCCAAGATATGAACTTTTTGATATCCCGAGAAGCAGTTTTAAAAGATTTGGTCCTTTAGCTAACTATTGATTAAATCGTTCACCTTATTTTCGGACTAAATAACTATCGAAATAAGTCAAACAATGCATCCTCGTGATCATTCAAGACAAAAATAAAATATAAGAGATACACCTAGGAATAAGGGAGTCTAAGTGAATAATTGGCCCACATGAGTTCGTGATAGTTTGCTAACTTATAATAACAATGATCTCGTTTTTAAGATTGGTATAGGGAACGTGAAACTTGAGGATGATAAACGTTCATGGCCGCCAAAACCCAATGTAAGTTTTTAATTTCTTTACTTATTTCTATCTTTTATGTTTAGTATTTAATAAAGGCCAAGGTGGGTTATTTATGATAGAAAATGTAAACCGTGCTTTAAAATTAATGCATTGCATGAGGGCATTGCAATGGTCAAGTGTAGGGGATTTAATAAGTGTGAAAACACTTATCCTTTTACCACTTATTTCCAATAATAACAAGACCAAAACGTGTGATTTATGTCGTAAAAGTCGGAATTATGCGTGGTTTGTGTTTTTATTGTGTTTTAGGACCAAAATATGGAAAAGGAAGAAAACACGGGCTTTTACGGGCTTTTATTGAAGAAAACGGGAAAAGACGAAGTCAAAAGATCAAGAGTGCAAAAAGAACGGAAGTCCAAGGCCTATTCTGAAGATTTATCGAAGAAAAAGTCAAAAGACGGAAGTTTAACGAAGTCGAAGAACTTTAGTCTAATAGAAGAAGAAAATTAAAAGACAAGTTCAAATCCCGAGACGACAAAGTCAAAGAATTAAAGTCGAGTCGAGAAGAAAGCAAGAAAGAAGAAGCGACACATGCACTCCTTCCACCTTCCCTATAAATACCCTCCTAATAGTCATTAGGAGGGTAGTTAGAGTTTTTAGTTAATTTTTCACTTTTTAGTTTTCTCTAGTTTTAGAGAGAGAAAGTCTTAAACTTTCTCTCACTAAATTTCATCTTTTTCTTAATCTTTCAAGATTAAACTCTTTGTATTGCTTATTATTATTAATCAAGTTCTATTTTAAGCTTTTATTTCTTAATCTCATTATACTTTTCTTTGATTTAAGATTGATTTTGGTGCGATTATCATGTGATCCGTGTTGTTCTAATTGATTTCGTGCTTAAAAAGTTAATCTTTTGATCATTTCATAAGTTTTCATTTGATTAAGCGTTAAGACTTTTGTGCTTATTGGCTTATTTTTATGATTAGCTTATTTTTCTTATTAAAAAGTTTTATTAAAAAGTTTATGTTTTTATTGTTTGATCTAAAAAGTTGATTAATTTCGAGTTGAATAAGTTGATCAAAGTGCTTATTTGATTCGGATTTGTCATTGATTCAGGCTAGTTTTGTGATAAGCTTATTATATAGCTTATTCACTTGCTTATAACCAATTTCCCCCATTTTCGGAAAGGGTTTAACTCCCTTTTCCGATTGGTATACATTCCGAGCAGCTTCCCACCCTTATTCCGATTGATCCAATCGGAAAAGGGTTTTGACTTTCCGATTGGAACCCCAAACATTCCGATCCAGCCCTTTGTTGGATATTCCGATAGGTGCAAATGTGTTTATTCCGATTGGATACTTTTGCAAGTATTCCGATTTGATCAAGATCGTTATTCCGATTGGTGGATTTTGTGATATTCCGATTGAGCTCATTTGAATATATTCCGATTGCAGCATTTACCCATATTCCGATCAGCCGATCGGAAAACATTCCGATCGGGGGTTCTTTTGACTTGTTTTGGTTTCGTTCGATCTTACTTTCTTATAGTACTTTTTATTTTCAGAAAATTTTCCAAGTGTTAGTTTTATTTAGTGTGTTAGTACTTTTCCATTTTACCTTTAAATTTATATGCATTTATTTTTACTCGTCATTCAGAATTAATCTTTTAACTTCCATTTAACTCAACGACATTTTAATTACTTGCTAATAGTTTAAAACAAATCAACCAAACCATTCTCTTGATTCACCAAAAGACGATTGAGTCGCACTTAAGACCGGTTTTCAATTCGAAAATATTCGGACGATAATATTTTCATACCTAGCCAAAAGCGAAGTATTATGAGCTCATGTTCATGGAAAATGGCAGGGACTGCTGAGTCAATGGCATCTTTTATTCTTGTGGAAAGGTGACTGAGTCCTTGGGCTACACCTCTTCTTGCACCATCCTGAATAGGCTTAGTAACCGCCTCAGCCACAACCTTTTTTATGATGCCATGGAATGTCACAGTGAAGTTGTGCATTTCAGACTTGATCACATCCAGCTTTCTTGATAAACGCTCAATATCTGATTGATGATGAACAGGTTGAAGATTCTTGATATTGAGGCTTTGCTGAGCATAGTCATCCCCCCTTTGTAAGAGATCAAAGTTAGTCTGGGCAGGATGATCAAACAAGAGAAATTCTGCTGTTGGATCATAAGTTGGTCTTTGGAAAACTGTTGTTGTTGAGGTAGCAGAGTTTGGAGTATCAACAACATCCTTGGGAGGAGAAGTCTTATCGCCAGCTGGTGTGGACACAGCTATTTCTTTGGGAGGAGAGACAGACAGCTGGTCTTCCTCATCTTCTTCATCCTCTTCATCGAACATCCCTTCAGGGATTTCATCTTCAGGCATGGACTCAATATCAGAGACATAATCCTCCAATGATAGCATTTCATCATCAGCATTTAACAGAGGCTCTTCATCATTAGGTTTGTCTTGAGTCTGTATCAGCCTCCTTTTCTTGTTGTACCTGAGATTCGATGACTGGCTGTACAATTTCAGCCTGCAAATTGTTTCAATTAGTAACAGGGAAAAAAATAAGGGGAATGGTCGCCATTTCGCTGTCCCAGAGAGGCTGAGGGTGATTACTCAGCCACTTCAAAGGATAAATCCTTGGGATTCTTTTAAGTGTGAATAAAATGTGGTTAATGATCGCCATTCGCTGCCCCTAGGAAAGCTGAGTGTGATTATTCAGCCCCCTCCAAAAGGTTAAAACCTTTGGGACTCTTTTGATTGTGAGACATATGTTGTTTATGGATCGCCATTCGCTGCCCCTAGGAAAGCTGAGTGTGATTATTCAGCCCCCCCCCCAAAAGGTTAAGAACCTTTGGGACTCTTTTAAGAGTGAAACATATGTGTTTAAAGGTCGCCTGTTACGCTGCCCCTAGGAAAGCTGAGGGTGATGATTCAGCTCCCCTGAAAAGGATAAATCCTTGAAAAGAATAAATCCTTTGGGACTCTTTTAAGGAGGGAACCAAGAGGCTGTGTGAGGTACAGCTGATCAAGGTTGAGACATAAGTGTATTCAGGTTGTTGTTAGCCTGAATACTGTCTAGAGGGTGCAGGGTCATTGGGGTGCTTTATAAACACAAATGAATCATTCCCTGGTGCAAAGACAGGGTGTACAGAAGTCTTAAAGGATTCTAAGTGCATTGACAGACTTCTAAGGGTCGAGGATTACCCTAACTTCACCACTCTCTCCTACAGACAAATGAGAGTGGCTGCTTGTGAACCTCTAAAAATGTACACTGATTACCTGTGAGATATCAGCTGGATCAGGCTGGTTTCCTGTTGTCTCAGCTGACTTTGAGACACTAGACTCCTGTTGTTTGTCAGCAGATGTATCTGAATCCACATGAGTATCTGGACCAAAGGAGGTGTCAGTCTTCATTCCCTTGGCCTTAGAAACAGCTTTGGTGTGGGAAGAAGAGGGGATTTTCTTCTTCTTAGGTTGTTGGCCAGAAGAAGCCTTGGACTTGGTAGTGTGCTGCCCAGAGGTCAAAGACTTAGACTTGCCAGCAACACTAGAAGTATTCACCTTCTTAGAGGAAGGGAGCAAGGGCTTCTCAGCTGTTGGTAGTTGGTTGGCCACATTCATCATATGAGCGGTGACAGGGACATCTTCAGCTCCTATTTCTTTGTAGATGGCACCTGTGATGCGGTAGGGATTAAGAGCAGTCAAGGCCTTGTTGTGGTAGTTGTCTCCCAGCAGGCTTTCGAAGATCAGAGACAGGAAGCGCACATAGCAGATATTCTTTTCCCTGACTTGATTCCTTCCCTTCAGCTGTTCTACAAGGTTGGAGAAGAGAATGCTTCCAACATCAACATCAGCTCCCCAGATTAATCCATAAGCAATAGCCTGATGGTTGAAAGACATCTGATCCTGTGATCCCTGCATTCCTCCCAGGGATTTAACAATGTGGGTGAAGAGGACACGCCACGTGGGAGTGAAATACTTAATCTTCAAAGGAGATTTGGAGAGAACCTCAGCTGGTGTAAGGGCAGGGTTTACGTCATGGCAAGGGTTGAGTGTGGCCAGGGATTCTTTGACAGCCTTTTTATCAACTACCTTCAGGCATTCATCTCCATGCTTCAATCCGGCCACACTTGAGAAATCTTTAAGGGAGAAGGCGAATAGGTGTTCATTGCATGAAAGGCTAAATGTTATGGTGTCATCAACCACCTCAGCAGAGTACCAGAATTCCCTAAGGTATTCTTGGTAAAAGGTGGAAGGGGATTTGGTAAAGGCTTCACTTAGGTCACAATTCTGCATGAAACTGACCAGATCTGAATAGGTGCTATTTGGGGCCTTAATCCATCCAATGGCGTTGTTGGAGGCGAGGATGCTTTCGTTGATCTCGAAGTTAACATTTGCTGCTTTAGGAACTGAAAACGCCATGGATTCGAGGTTGAAGGTGAAAGAAAATGGCGGATAGGTTAAGAGAGATAAGAACTTAGAGAGAGAAGTAGATTTGAGAAATGAGAATGGTGGTGGGTGAGAAGAGAAAAGAAACAATATATATTCAAACTAAGTGAACAGTTATTCAACCGTATTAAATGCAAGGTGCGAAAATGACTGCTCAAGTAGGTCCCCTTGACCTTTCAAAATAGTTTGTCTACTCGTTATCCGAAAAATAAATGATTAAATATTTGAGAATGTTTTTTGCATTTACTTGGAAAGTAAATACCTAGTTTCATGTGAAAAACATTTAATATAGAATCAATCATTTAATGAACACATTTAATATCAAGCCACAGGCTTTGAGATATTGAGCATCCCTAGCTCAGCAACTAGCCTGTTGAACGAAGGTTCAACCAAAGGCTTTGTAAAGATATCAGCTAGTTGCAGCTCTGTGGGAACAAAATGCAGCTCAATATCCCCTTTCATTATATGATCCCTGATAAAATGATACCTGATATCAATGTGTTTGGTACGAGAGTGAAGAATAGGGTTGTTGGATATGGCAATGGCGCTGGTGTTGTCACAAAAGATTGGCACTTTGTCATACAAAATTTCATAGTCAGCCAATTGACTTTTCATCCAGAGCACCTGAGCACAACAGCTGGCTGCAGCTACATATTCTGCTTTAGCTGAAGACATAGCCACAGAGTTTTGCTTCTTAGCACTCCATCCAACCAATTTTCCTCCTAGGATTTGACAGCTGCCTGAAGTGCTTTTCCTGTCAATACAGCATCCAGCATAGTCTGAATCTGAATAGGCCTTGAGATCAAAGCCTGATTCCTTTGGATACCATAGGCCTAAGGATGGTGTTCCTTTGAGATACCTGAAAATTCTCTTAACAGCCACTAGATGGGATTCTTTTGGGTTAGCTTGGTACCTTGCACAGAGACATGTGGAGAATTGGATATCTGGACGACTAGTTGTTAGATACATGAGTGACCCAATCATGCCTCTATATAAAGTCTCATTGACAGAGACCCCTGACTCATCAGGGCCCAAGTTGTTGGGTGGAAGCATGGGGCATTTCACTGATGCACAATCAGCTAAGTCATATTTTATAAGTATATCCTTAACATACTTTTCTTGACAAATTGAAATTCCCTTAGGACATTGTTTAATTTGAAAGCCCAAAAAGTAAGGTAATTCACCCATCATACTCATCTCATATTTCTTGGTCATTAATTTAGCAAAACGTTTACTAAGATTGACATTTGTTGACCCAAAGATGATATCATCCACATAAATCTGCACAATGATGAAACCACTCTTATCCTTGAAGGTAAAGAGTGTTTTATCAATAGAACCCCTAACAAATTTATTTTCAGTTAAGAAATTTGAAAGAGTTTCATACCATGCTCTTGGAGCTTGTTTCAGCCCATACATTGCCTTGTGAAGTCTGTACACATGGTTGGGAAACTCGCTGTTCTCAAATCCTTCAGGTTGTGCAACATACACTTCCTCAGCCAAATCATCATTGAGGAATGCACTCTTTACATCCATCTGATACACAGTGATGTTCATATAGGCAACATAAGCAAGGAAGATTCTGATGGCTTCATGTCTAGCAACTGGAGCAAATGTTTCATCATAATCAATTCCTTCAGTCTGAGAGAACCCTTGTGCTACCAGTCTGGCCTTGTTCCTGATGATGTTCCCAATTTCATCCATCTTATTTCTATAGATCCATCTAGTGCCTGTGATATTCTTTCCAGGTGGAGCTGGCATTAGTGTCCATACTTTGTTCCTTTTGAACTGATTGATTTCTTCTTGCATAGCAGCTACCCATCCTTCTTCTACCAGAGCCTCAGCTACTCTTTTAGGTTCAATTTGTGAGAGAAATTCAGCAAAGAGACATTCATTGGCTGAGGCTGACCCTGAGTCTTGGATTCGCTGTCTAGTTGTGACCCCTACATTTGGTTCCCCAATAATGTTGACAAGAAGAATGTGTTGATCTCTTGACCACTTATTTTGAGGAGATGGGGACTCAAGGACAGGAGCACTTGTGGGCATATCTGGTACAATTTGAGTTTCATCCTGCTGACTAGGAGGGCTTTCTTCAAAGACTACTTCAGTGTCAGAGTCTTCTTCAGCCATATCAAGGGGTGCTATTTCATTGTCAGCAGGAGAGTCTTCATGGATTTGAAGAATTGGTGAGTCATCAATAGCATGAGAAGGACCATCATAGATTTGAGGTTCTTCTTCATCAAGTTCCTGAGAGGTGGGAACTTCTATGTTGTGAGTAGACAGAGGGTCAAAGGCAGGGACATAAGGAGTGAGAGTGTTGGAGTGATGATGACTGGTAGGTCTGGGTTCGGTGAACTCATCATTTGGGAAAGAAACATTTTCATTAAAATCAATTTCATCACCCTCTGTTCCTGTTCTCTGTATGACTTCATCATCTTCATTGAATCTAACATGGAATGTTTCTTCTACTTCTTGTCTTCTAATGTTGAATACTCTGAAGGCTTTGGTTGTTGGAGAGTATCCCAAGAAGAAACCATCATCAGCTTTTTCATCAAACTTTCCAAGTTTATCCCTGTAGTTATAAATAAACACAGGGCATCCAAACACATGAAAATAGCTGACATCTAGAGATCTTTTTCTGGAAACTTCATAGGAAGTTTTACCATGTCTTTTGACAATGATTGATCTGTTTGTGTGTAGCAGGCAGTGTGAACAGCTTCTCCCCAAAATTGCTTTGGTAAGGCTGCACCATATAACATAGTTCTTGCTGCTTCAATCAAAGTCCTGTTTCTTCTTTCAGCGACACCATTTTGTTCAGGGGTGCCAGCTGAAGAGAAGTTCTGTGAAATCCCTTTTTCATCACAAAAAGATTCAAGTTGATGATTCTTGAATTCAGTACCATTATCACTTCTTAGAGCTTTGACTCTAACATCATTCATATTTTCAACCTTTCTGATGAAGGACATGATGGTTTCAGCTGCATCGCTTTTCCTTCTAAGGAAGAACACCCATGTGTATCTTGAAAATTCATCAACTATGACCAAGGTGTATTTGTTGAGATTAATGGTCTGAGGTTTGACAGGTCCAAACAAATCCATGTGAAGGAGATGTAAGCACTTGTCAATAGAGAATGATTGCCTAGTCTTGAATGAAGACCTGTGATGCTTTCCTTTGACACAGGCAGAACAAGTCTTGTCTTTGGAAAACATTACTGAAGGTAGACCAGCAACCAAGTTTTGAGTGGCTATCTTGTTGATGTTCTTGAAGTTGAGATGAGACAGTCTTTTATGCCACAACCAATTGACACTTTCAGAGGCTTTAGCAAGAAAACAATTTGAGCTGTCTTCAGAGCACACGGCCATGTTGATGACATAAACATCTCTCCTTCTAGGTGCAATCAGCACAACATCATTGTTTTTGTTGAATATGGTTCCCTGAGTCTTAGTAAACAAAACCTTATAGTCAGCATCACACAATTGGCTGATGCTAATAAGATTGTGTTTAAGACCATTCACATATGCAACCCTGGTAAAAGTAATCCCATTGCAGTTCACTGAGCCATATCCTTCTGTGTCACCTGAAGAGTTATCTCCAAACACCACATTAGGACCTGGCTCCTTTAAGTATCTGTGCAGGTATTGTTGAATCCCTGTCATGTGTCTAGAACAACCACTATCTAGATACCATACCGATTCCTTGAGATATTTCTGCACAGATACATAGAAACAGATTAGTTCCTATGGTGAACCCACTTTCCAGTGGGTTCCCTGAATTGCTTATTAGCAACTCTTGTGTTCCTGAAAAACTTTTGGCGTTGTGAGGGACAGTTCATTGTTTCATGGTTATAACTTCCACAGATATCACACCCAGGGAAGTCACCACACTCGTCTGAGTGATGGTCTGTGAACCCACAAAATTTACAGGGAGGATAAGGTTTGTAATTTCCCTGTTGTCTTTTAGAACTCTGTGGTCTGTCCCTAGAGGGCGTCTGAGCTCTTTTAGCTGCCATGTGTCTGTCATGATCTAAGGTCGAATGGTGAGAGTTTTTACATACATTGCAATAAGGTTTGATTAACCTTTCCCCTTTGGGTTCACCTAGGACTGACTTAGGTTCATAAGAAGTAGAGCATTCAGCGGAAGGCTTAATGTGTTGTTTCAAGAGTTCTACTTCTTTCATAAGAGACAACAGGCGATCTTCAGTGGTAGGGTCAACCTTACTCACAGCTTTAGTAGCAACAAGCTTAAAAGCTACTTGTTTACCAGTTTGTTTAGCAGGCACATAAAAAACTTTAGCTGTAGGAATCTCAATATCAGTCCTAAGCTCACCCTTAGCAGATCTAGAAGAACTGCTGGGTTCAACTCCAGAGAGTTTCGGCAGGGAGGGTAGCTCAGCCATATCTTCAGAGACAGGATCATTAGTCAAAGTGGTATCTGACATATGAATAGTCTCTGTAGATTTAAAGACAATGTCTTTGGGTTTGGTGAGTATCTTCAGCTTATTTCTCTTAGCAGATATATCCCTTTTTAAGTCAGCAGGCACTTCATCCCTAAGCAATTGATCTATGGTAAACCTAGCACACAGCCATTTTTCAATAACCTTGTTCAATTCAGAGACTTGATCATTTAAAGCAATGTTTTTCAAGGTTAATCTAGCTACTTCATTTTGCAGGGATATTTTCTCTAAATTAACCCGCCTGAGAGTATCACATTCAGCTTTAGCATTTAGCATATCAGTTTTAACATAGTGAAACTTATCAAGTAGGTTCTTTCTTTGTTCCTCAACGAAGTGTAAATCAACAATGGTGTAATCAAGGACATGCTTACGTTCATCACTATCAGACATGGATAAGAGCCTGTGTACCTTTTTCATTGTGATGTCAACCCATTGTCCTGATCTTGCATCTCCTTTTCCAACAGCTGGTTCATCCTCAGCTATCGCCATGAAAGCCCTGACTCTGGTGGTGTCTTCTTCATCTGAAGTCAGTGGCTCATCATTCCAATCATAAGTTTCAGCAACCAACCCTTTCTCTGTCTTTTTCTCACTACCCTTCTTCTTGGACAGAGCTTCAATCTTCAAGTTCATTTGTTCTAACTCAGCTTTAAGTGCCTTGTACTTAATTTTGTAATCCTTCTTCTCAGTGTCTGAAGAATTTGATTGAGATGAGTTATTGTGTTGTTTGAACTTGTAAGGTTTGGATGAAGATGATGGATAAGAGGGTGAGGATGTCTTGGTGGAAGGACAGTCTTTTTGAAAGTGTCCAAGCTTTCCACAGGCAAAGCAAGTTTCTTTTGACCTGTCAGTTGGTTTACTAGCTGATCCTACTCTTCCTGATCTTTTGAAGTATCTTCTTTGGTTGGCTAGCAAGGCTCTTTCATGGAACTCTGCATTAAGGTCTGTCAAGAACTCTTGGCTGCTACGGGTATCTTCTTCAACATCAGAATCGCTGTCATGAGGATGTGTTGCAGAGATCAATGCTTTGGAAGATGCTCCTTGGACTACAAATCTTTCAGTCTCTGACTTGTAAATGGTATCAATCAGACCTTCTTCATAATTGTACTTTCCACAGAGCTGAGCAAGTGTATCATTTTTGATTGAGTTGTTAGCTCTTTGAGTCTGATTCATGCTCAGCCACTTTCTTGGAAGGCTGTTGACAAAAGTGGCATTGATCTCAGCTTGACCAATAGTGACATCATTCATTGCTAGGTCATTGAGAAGAATCTTCAGCCTAGTATAGGTTTGCTGAACCTTTTCACCTTCAAGAGACTTGAAGGCATTGAACTCAAGTCTGAGTGCCTGAATCTTTGTCTCCCTTGTTTCAGAGGGTCCTTCATGGCCAAGGATGAGGTCTGTCCACATTTGTTTAGCTGTGGGACACTGAATGACAGACATCATGATATGCTTGGGAAGACAGGATATTATGATGCTTTTGAGACGTTTATCTTGGTTTGCCAATTTCCTATCAGCTGGAGTCCATTGTTTGATAGGTTTGGGAAGAGGGTTTTATTTAGTGGATGTAAGCGCCATGGGAATATAAGGACCATTTTATAAAATTTCTAGAAGAAAAGGTTCAAGCCCATCAAGATATACAAGAAATTGACTCTTCCAACTGGCAAAATCTTCTTCATCAAAGACTGGTACACTTGTGACGTGTGATCCCCCTCTTGAGTCAAGAAGTTGGGGTAGATCATCGTCATTGGCAGGAGGGTTGAGTCTTGGTGAAGATGGGTTTGTGGAAGGTGATTGTGGTGGGTTAGAAGTTTCTGGCATGGTGGATCTTGATTATAAAACTGAGAACGATGTTTCTTGAAGGTTTTAATATCAAACACCGCTCTGATACCAATTGTAAGTCATTAATCAATGCAAGAAACCCTAATCTTAACTTAATCAACACAAGGTATTACTTTTCAAACGTAATCTTATTATTGTATAATAAAGAATTACAAGTGTTATGGATAATGCAGTTTGATGACAATGTGTTGTGCACACTTTGAACAACTATAAACCCTAACTTATGAATACAGTCGTAGCTGTTTGATTCACTAAGTTATATGCAATAATGTTATGAATATCTCAAAGTGTTTTAACATTAATGCATGGATACACATCCTATTTATAGTGTTACGAGATTGACCTAAATAGTACTTGATGGTGACTACACAAGCTTTTACAAGTTCCCACATCAGTCACATGATGTCCTTCTATTCTTGGTAGTCTTCCATTATGCTTTAAGGAAACAGTTGTCAAAACAGTTTCCTTTTTCTTCATAGTCTCGAACACACAAATGGCATGTCCAAAGTGTGCTGAGAGTTATCAGGGTATTGCCACCCCTGTTAACTCTCAACCCCTTAGAGTCCCTGATACATCTTGGCTGTTATCCATTACAGCCAATGAGTATGTCTTCAGGTAATCTTCGACTTCCCTGACAATGTCTCTGACATGGACTCCTCTGAGGTTGCTCACAGAGACTTGGATCCCTGTGAGTCTTGCGAAACTTGCCTGCTTCCTAGGCACAGGCAAGGGACTATCTAACAGCCTAATTATGTTTAAATCAATGATTAGGGAATCTAACAAGTTTAGGTTCCCAACACCTTTGTTTACTAACACATTCTCCTAGGGTTTGTGAGGCTTTATCAAATCTCTGAATTTTAAGATCTACATTATCCTTATACTTGATAGCCTCATATAACTTAACCTGTAGTTCAGCATTGACCCTCTCCATGATATTTCTAATATCAATACTAACATTTAAATCATGTTTTAAGATATTAATTTTATCTTTTAGGTCAAGCTCCATTTTCTTATACTCAGCTGAAGTCTTTTCAGTTTGAGTAAGAGCAAGTTCATAGTTAGACAACTTGCATATCTCATTACTCACATCTGTTGACAATTTTAAAACCTCTTTGTTAAGTCTTTCAGTATTTAAACGACAACCATTACTACAAAAAGCATCATCATATACCTCATTTTCTGATGAAGATGATGAGTGTGCCATGAGAGCATATTGAACATGCTCTTCTTCTTCCATTTTAGCAACCAAAGCTTTATTCTCTTCCTCATCCTTAGCAAAATAGCTCCAATCCCATCCAACACCATCAATTTCTTGCATTGCCATCATGGCCTTGGGATCCTGAGCCTTAACAATTTTTCTTGAGGGTTTTCTAGCATCAGTTCTTCTTGGAGATCTACATTCTCTCATAAAGTGCCCCATACGATGACAATTGTAACAATCAACCTTGGATTTGTCAAATCCAGCAGTGTCCTTAGCATTAAAAGTCATCTTCTTCTTGAATCTTCTATTCTATCTGTTGGCTCTTATAATTGCAAGAGCCATATTCCACTTAATGTCCATCTCCTCCAAATGCTCATCACTAATTTGCTCAAGGTCCTCATATGTAATCACTGTACCATTGGGCAATGAAGCAATGTATGCACACACAATATCCAGATAAATACCAGCAGGCTTAACTCTAGTCAATATTGTATGTGTCAGCGTCTGCATGTGAGGCGTTGACAGGATATGATCTAGCGTTGACACAAGTTGATCCAGTAACGGGGTGCATGTATGACTCCTTTTGATCAAATTGACCTTCACTATGTGAGAAGAAGGCCATGTTTCCATTGGTAGACTTACTTCCATGATCCAAAAGAGTTTCATTCTCCAATAGCCTCAGTTTGTTATAAACATCATCAAAAGTAGAACTTTTGTGAGTGTTATTGGCAATTATAGATCTTGCTTCAATCTTCCAAGCATCACCAAGGCTTTTAAGAAAAGTGGCGATAATATCAACATCACCAATCACTGTTCCCATGAAGGATAGCTTGCTTGTGATGTCAAGAAGTCTGCTTCTCACACTACTTAGCTTCTCATTTGGTTGAGCTTTAAAAACAGCATACTCGTGTAAGAGTTGCTTCTTTTTCTCTTGCACAGTATCAGCATTACCACCATAAGCAACTTCAAGAGTTGTCCAAAGATCTTTTGTAGACTCATAGCCTCTGTATTTGTGCTGATTTTCTTGACCCAAAGAGAGTTTCAAAATGCTTAGGGTTTTCATATCAACCCTTCTCTTTGCTATGTCCTCAACAGACACAGCTCTACCATCTTCAGGTTTTTCTTTTCTATCTTCTTCAGTAGAGCCTTGAACAACTGTTCTTGTAGCTATGGCAGCTGCAATCTTTTGAGCTTTATCAAATGTGTTTCCATATTCAATGATTTCCCATAGGGTGTAATCATGGATTTGTATATATTGCTCAAAGTTGGACTTCCACAACTCAAAATTGTTTGCATCTACCATGGGAATCTTAATGTTGTGGTTTGATGATGAGGAGGAGTTTGTTTCTGGGGTAGACATGGTGTTTTTAGGGTTTTGTGAAAATTAGGGTTTTTGGCAGTTTAGGGTTCTTGTGTTATTCAGATCAAATTTTCTCAACAAGCTCTGATACCACTTGTTGGTCCCAAACTTAGATCGATTTAGCTTGTGTAAACGAGATTAAATCAAGTTAAACACGTAGAGAAACTTTGTTTTGTATAAAACAATTTAAGTATTATGCGGAATTAATACTTAAACAAGAACACACAAACATTTGTAAAACAAACTTTCACTTGATTGATAATAACAAACTTGCTTACAATGAAAGTGTTAAACGTATGGAAAACTTATATGAAACATAACCTAAAGGTCTTCTTTTATAGACATAAGAAGCCTTGTACAAGAGTCTATGTATCAGCTATTCTAGGTAAAGATAATTATAGAAAATACATTGTTGATCCTATCTTTACTAGAAACAAACTAGAAACATAATACGCGTAGACCATATCTTTCTATCAGTGCTTGTCTTCAACCTATCAATGCTTGACTACTTCCTGTCAACACTTGATCTGTCAGCGTTTGTTTTCTTCTTATCAATGCTTGTTTTCTTCTTGTCAGCGTCCAAGTGTACTGGCTACATTTTATTCCCAACGGTTTAGGGGAGGATTGTTGGGAATAAAATGATCTAAGTCACTGACACGCTGACTAGAATAATTTGGACGTTGACAGGAGGAAATGAAGAGCTGACAGATCAAGCACTGACAAGAAATATCCAAGCGCTGACAAGAAGAGGTCGAACCACTGATAGGAATACATAGTCAACATGTTTAATATTTGACGTAAAGATATGCTTAATATTGTATTTTCTATATTTATTTTTACCTAGAATAGTTGATAGGTAAACCTTTCTACATGACTCCTTGTGTTAAAAGGAGGTCGTACGGTTTGTAGTTTATATACATTATTCATTTTTACAACTTTCATTGTAAGCAAGTTTGTTTATCAATCTAAAGTGAAAGTTTGGTTTACTTGTTTGTTTGTTCTTTATTCAAAGTGTTAATTCCGCATAACACTTCGATTGTTTATTTCAACAAAGTTTCTCTAAGTATTAATCTTGATTCAATCTCGTTTAATACAAAGCTAATCGATCTAAGTTTGGGATCAACAATTGGAGGCTATAACTACACTTCATTCATAAAATGCAAACCGTAGCCTCTTAAGGGGACTAAAGATATTGGAGGATTGTGTCAGTTGTTGAAAAGTTGGTGTCAGTCTTACGAATTAGTGACAATAATCTGGAGGATAAGGTGCAGTATCAAATTGGTACTCTCAAAGATCGTGTATTAATTTGGTGGAAGGGAAGATTTGCTTCCATAGGTATCGTTACTTATGGAGTACCATGGACTAAGGTTAAAAAGCGGTTGACTGAGGAGTTTGTCCTTCTAACACCCCCAATTTACATTGCGAAGCGGAAATACACAATTGTGTGCTAGACACAAGCATCATCACACAAGGTATATTGAACGACTCAAAAGTGAGACGTTTACACATAAATATAAACAAGATTTTCATAATAGGTCTAAAACATAAATTTCATCCCATAATTGTACTAAAACGACACCTGAGTAAAGCGTTTAGTCCTCATGGATCTCGACCAACAACCAACAAGTGCTTAGTACAGTACACAAACGTAAAATAAATTCTTCCACGGTAAAGGATAGAAACAGTTTTTAGACCAACATTCATCCAAAAGCCAAGCCACAACCTCCACAGCAAAGCTCCATGCTCCATCACTTCCTATTACCTAAAATACATGCTAAAACGATTCAACAGTAATGTTAAGCGAGTCTATAGGTTTATCAAATCACATTTGAACACAAGAAGAAAATCAATCATAATCATTTATAGAATTGGCGTACACACAATCTATATTCAAGGCAATAATAAACATTGTATTTAAGCTCATGACACTGACCCCTTAACCAAATAGTCACACACGCCAAATGCCGGTATGACTAGAATAAAACCATTGCCCCTCTAGGGTATCAGTTGCTAGAATACCATATTCTTATTCCCGTAAATTATCCTTCCCAGAGGTTAATCAATGTAATGCCCTGGTCTCAGATAGGGTGGTCAACCCAATAGTACTATCATTAGAATAAGCGGCTATTCCCGACTCACAACATCAAGTCAGAAGATAGTTAACGGCTCATGAATTTAGGGTCTTTAGCAACAAGGTACTCAATACAATGTAATCAACTTTAGGCAACATTCGGGTCCAACAATTACTCATGACTTGTGTTCAGTTATTTTCAAATAGCATGTATCCCCCTCGCGAGTATAAAAAATTTAGTAGCTAGCATGAAAAGCGAGACTACAGAATCACCTTAGTATAAGAGATCTAGCGAGATGATCGTCGATGATAATGGATGCCTTTCAAACACGATAACCGCTACCTATCAAATAAGGCGCGTTCATTAATAATGACTCGAGAAATAAATCATACATAACAACATCAAAATCAAACTCAAATAATCACGATAAACTCGAGAGAAAATGATATAAATAACTTCATTATACTCTATTACACATTTACTTTACCATTTTATACTTTTAACAAAGTCCGCTGGCACATACTACATGAACTAGCTTATTTACCCCTTTTTAAACTTGTCAAACGTTTATGAAACGACTCGATAAACTAACTTACTATATATAGAAAGTCCTCCAACAAGTTTATCAAATGAAATTAATTTTAAATTCCTTTACTCGACTCATCTTCAAACTACAAAATCCGGACAGATTTACGTTATTTTTTCATACAACCGTTTTAACTTCTTTAAACGACTACGTTTACGAAACCGACACTAGGGTTTTAAAATAAAATCACCCTCTAAGGTTTACACTTCATTATCAGTAGGTTATACATTTCAAAACTTCAATTTATAGTCACCGAGATCCGATCCAAATATCGACAACAACTATATGTAGTGCTGATACTCGTCTCCCGGTACACGAATAATCAAAACATCATAACTTCGCTCTCGTTTGGAGCTAGAAGCTCTACTTTATATCAAATCGAAGCTAATCAAATTATCTATAACCCTAGGCAATAAGTTAAACCGTTATAAAAACATAAAAATCCCGAATTTACAGTTTACTTACTGTTATAAAATCACTATCAAAAACTTGTATAAAATCACATTTTTGATCAAAACCAACCATGAAAATGATCATCCCTATACCCTAAAATCAACATATCAACCATAACATTCAAATCATTATAAAAACTAAAACCTTTAGATCAAAATCAAGTTTTTAACAAAATTCTTGCAAGAATCACCATTGATCATGCTAAAAACACCATGCATGATCATGGCTTTCACCTACCAACATGAAAAAAATAAAAAGCCTTGCATGTATGATTTTCTTACACCAAAATGATCCTTGATCAATTATAATACAGGGACTTTGATTAGTTTAGCTCAATTCATGATCAAAATGGAGCAAAATTTGAAAATGTATGGTTTTGTGGTGGTGGGTGAAGTCACGGCTAAAGAAGAGAAAAAGGAGAGAGATGAGAAAAAAAATTTTGTGGAAAATATGGTGTGTGTGTGTGTGTGTTTGTTTTAAGTTTATATATAGTGCTTCAGGGACCTTGGTTGTAATTTTGCAATAGTTGTGGTTCAAAATGAAAATAGTTGGCTAAAAAGCGGGAAATAACAATTAGTCAATTTTGAAAATATTTATAGGGCTCGGGTTTCATAAAGATACTTTTAAAAATTTAAAACGTACCTCAAATATAATAATATCGACTCCTGACTCGACTTAACAAGTCATTTAAAATAAAACATCAAAAATGACAAAAATCGAACAACCGACAATAAGACGTAAAATATTTGGCATCCATCGACATCACGCTTGCTAATACTCCTTATACTTATTAAAATTAAAATATAAACCTTCCAATATCGGTTTAAACTTAAACCTTCAAAAATAAATATCATTCAAACTCATCCAAAAATTTCAAAAATAATCGTAAATTAAGATTAAGCAATGACCTCGGTTTTGGGTTGTGACATCCCCCCCTTCTTAAAAGAAGCGACGTCCGCGGCGCTTAATCCTTCCTAAACAAAGGAGGATACTTATCCTTAAAGAAATCCTCACGTTCCCAGGTAAACTATGGTCAACGTCTAGAGTTCCATCTCACCTTCACAATCAGAATCCTACTATGTTTCAACTTCTTAACCTCCCTATCCATAATCTCTACAGGTTCCTCTATAAAATGCAACTTATCATCAAGTTGAATTTCCTCCAATGGAATCACCACATCCCTTTTACCTAATCACTTCTTCAAATTAGACACATGAAAAGTATTATGAATAACCTTAAGCTCATCAGGCAATTCTAACTTATAAGCCACCAATCCAATCCTTTGGATAATCTTAAATGGTCCAGTATATCCCGGGCTTAACTTTCCTCTCTTTCAAAAACGAATCACTCCTTTCCATGGAGATACCTTCAACATAACCATGTCTCCTACTTAAAATTCCAACGGTTTCCTTCGGTTATCAGCATAACTCTTTTGTCTACTTCCGGCATATAACAAGCGCTTCTTAATTTGCACAATCTTTTCAGTCGTCTCAAATATCATTTCAGGCTCAGTCAATTGACTTTCTCCTACTTCACTCCAACACACTGGTGATCTACACTTACGTCCATACAAAGCTTCAAATGGAGCGACTTTAATACTAGCATGATAACTGTTATTGTACGAAAATTCAACCAATGGCAAATGCTTATCCCAACCGTTTCCAAAATCAATTACACATGCACGAAGCATATCCTATAACGTTTGAATTGTTCTCTCACTTTGTCCATCGGTTTCCGGATGATATGTTGTACTCAAGCATAACTCCGTTCCCATTGATTTCTGCAAAGTCTTCCAAAATTCTGAAGTAAACCTACTATCACGATCAAAGATTATCGACAAAGGCACACCATGTCGACAAACAATCTCCTTCACATACACTGTTGTTAACCTCTCCATACTATCCGTCTTCTTCATTGGCAAAGAGTGAGCAGACTTAGTCAATCTATCTACAATCACCCATATCATATCACAACCATTTGCAGTCCTTGGCAAACCTGTCATGAAATCCATTGTTATCTTCTCCCATTTCCACTCAGGAATCTCAGGTTGCACTAATAATCCAGACGGTTTCTTATGTTCAGCCTTCACCTTCGCACAAGTTAGTCACTTATTAACATACTTTGTTATATCTACCTTCATATTCAGCAACCAATAAACTTTATTACGATCTTGATACATCTTGTCCGATCCAGGATGTATTGAATACTTCGACTTATGAGATTCATTCACCACTAAATCTCGCACTCCTAAAGAACCTTTCTCAGACGGACACAATGGTAACCAAATCCTATTCTCAAAAAACCTCAATCCATTTGACCTTACTTCAAACAAAGGTTTCAACATTCTACCCAAACTTTCTGCCTCAACATTCTCTTCCTTTAAACCATTATTTTGGGCTTTCAATATCGCATCTATCAAATCAACACTTTCCATCATTACCAAAGCTCTAACTCTTATAGACTTATCTCTTTCCTTTCTACTAAGTGCATCAACAACCACATTCGCTTTACCAGGATGGTAACGAATCTCGCAGTCATAATCACTCAGCAACTCAACCCATCACCTTTGCCTCATATTCAATTCCTTTTAATCTAAAATATACTACAAACTCTTATGATCAGTGAAAACCACACACTTGGTTCCATACAAGTAGTGTCTCCACAGCTTCAATGCAAAAATCACAGCCCCAAGTTTTAAATCATGTGTAGTGTAATTCTCTTCATGCTTCCACAATTGTCTCGATGCATATGCTATTAGTTTCTCCCTTTGCATCAACACAGCCCCAAATCCTTTATGAGACGCGTCACAGTACACTACAAAATCCTCAGATCCTTCTGGCAAAGACAATATCGGCGCAGAACACAACTTATCCTTCAACGTACTAAATGCAGATTCCTCTTCCAATCCCCATTCAAACACTCGATTCTTTTCCGTAAGCTTAGTCAACGGCTTAGAAATTAGCGAAAACTTCTCGATAAACCTTCTATAATACCCAGCTAAACCAATAAATTGGCGAACTTCAGTCGGCGTCTTCGGCACTGACCAATCCTTAATTGCCTCAATCTTAGCAGGATCCACACGAACACCTTCACTATCAATCATGTGCCCCAGAAATTGCACTGATTTCAACCAAAATTCACACTTAGAGAATTTCTCAACTTCTCTTTCTTCAACAATTCCAAAATTATTCACAAATGCTTCTCATGTTCCTTTTCACGTTTGGAGTAAACGAGAATATCATCAATGAATACGATAACAAAATCTCCCAAATACGGATTACATACACTATTCATCAAATCCATAAATACAACAGGCGCATTTGTTAACCCAAAAGTCATCACTTGAAATTCAATATGTCCATATCGAGTACGGAAAGCTGTTATAGGGATATTTTCTTCCCTAACTCTCAGTTGATGATACCCAGACCTCAAATCGATCTTCGAGTATACACTTGATCCTTGCAACTGATCAAACAAATCATCAATCCTCGGCAGTGGATACCGATTCTTGACAGTCAATTTCTTAAGCTCTCTATAATCAATACACATTCTAAAAGAATCATCTTTCTTTATAACAAACAAAACAGGAGCACCCCATGGTGACGAACTTGGTCTAATAAATCCCTTATCCATCAATTCCTTCAATTGACCAGATAATTCTTTCATCTTAGATGGAGCTAAACGATACGGTGAACGAGCAACAGGCGCATAACCCGACACTAAATCAATACGAAACTCAACTTCACGATGCGGCGGTAATCCTGGCAAATCTTCAGGGAAAACCTCAGGATACTCTCTAATCACAGGCACATCCTCCAATTTCCTTTCATTCACACCATCATTACTTATCTGTGCAAGAAACACATCACAACCTGCTTCTATATACCTCATCATCTTTAAACAAGAAACAACTCTCAAACGAGAAGTACATTCATCTCCTTTCACAGTCAATACCCTATTCCTCAACGGTATCTGAACTAATCTTTCTCCATAATCAATTACTGCACCATTACCAACTAACCAGTCTATTCCAATAATCACGTCGAAAGATCCTAATTCTATGGGCATCAAATCAATACTAAACAGATACTTACCTAACTTCAAGGAACAACCTTTCAGTATAGAACTAGTGCTTACAACCTTACCATCAGCTAACTCCACCTTATAACTAGTTGTCAATCTCACTCGTTCTCTATCCAATAGCTGACTGAATCTAACATCTACGAAACTTCTATCGGATCCAAAATCAAATAACACACTAGCATAACAAGCATCAAGTAAAACGTACCAGTCACCACATTCGGTCCTTGAGGTTTGTCAGCATCTCCCATGACATAGGCTGGAGCAGCAATCCCAGCAGCAACAACAACAACATTGCCTCCCTGTCGTATGCCAACCCTCGGACAGTTCCCTTGCTTATGTCCACGGCCGCTACATCTAGAACAGTTAACTACCTTAACAACATTGGCTCTAGTGGCCACACCCTTGTTTCTACAATCTGCCATCTTATGTCCGGCCTTCCCATACTTGTTGCAAGCAGGTGGACAGTTCCCAACATGATACAGATTACACTGACCACACTTCGGATTCACCTTGTTACCTTGGTTTCCAGTGGCGGCACAAACACCATCATTCCTTCTCAAATTATATTGCTGATTACTATTCGGTCCTTGGTTATTGTTATTACGATAACCACCACGATTCTGCCCTTGGTTTGAGTATGCAGCTTCCCACTTTCTCTTATTCCCCTCAGCATTACTATCCTTTCGATCATGCAGCTTTACATCCATTAAAGCATGAGCCATCTGAACAGCTTCATCAAATGACTTGGGTTTTGATGATGTAGTCTCTCCCTTGATATTACTAGATAAACCCCTGATATACTGCTTCATCTTCTTACGGTCATCAGCAAAAGCATCAAGACACAACAAACATAAATCATAAAATCTCCTTGTATAAGCCACAATATCATTATTTCTCAGCACCAAATGCCTCAATTCATCTTCCAACTGACCTAACTCTTCCTAAGGACAAAACTTAGCAGTCAACAGTCCCTTGGTCACAGTCCATGTTCTAGCATTAGTTTCAACTAAACCCACAATAGCTACCTAACTATTCCACTAGCTTAATGCATCATCCTAAAAAGTAACTGCAACAAATTTTACCTTACCAGCTTCTGAACATCCACTGATTTCAAAATTACTTTCAATCTTCTCAATCCACCTCCTTAATTCCAAAGCACCACAAGTACCACGAAATTAGGTAGGTCCACATTTCATGAAACTAGCATAAGAGCATTCCTTCTGAATCTGCTGAACAACAACATTACCTCCAACTTGTCCCGTAACATTTCCTCCCGCTTGTTCATCAGCATTACCTACAACTGGATTTCCAACATTCCCTCCAACCTGACCATCAACATTCATAGTCATAGCCTCTTGGTTCCTCGCAGCACGTTCAGCTTCCAGTGCTCTAGCGATAGCTTGCTCAATCATGGTATTAACAGTAGCAGTCGTCAATTTAGGCGGCATGTTTTTAGGAAACTAACCAAACAATAATTTTGTAAACTCAGAAAAATGCCTCCCAACTCCTTCCTGTGTTACCATAAAAGAAAAAGAACAAGTAAGTATTCATATCAAGATAAGAAGAAGGATTTCTCTATCAAGATGTAACATGGATACTACATGTACCAACAACACAATTCCAATGAATCATTAACCAAATCACAAAAGAACTAATAAGACAAATCATAAGTCATGAAGGTAATTTGGATTGCGTTGGAAAATTTCCACAAAATTGTGACAAGTAATGTCGCTACAACCCTTCATCACGTCAAACTTAAAGTCATTAAGTTTCATCATAAACTACAGTACGAGTCTACATAAGTTCTTTTACAACAAGGCTAATAAAAACAACATAAAAGAACTAAACATCAGATCCCCACAGCTTCTTGTACATCGACTCATCATCACTGCTGCTATCATCATCCTCATAATCTCTTCCACTTTTTCCTTCCCCTTTCGACTACCTCCATCACTTGGCTTCACCAACACTTGAGCTTCAACATCACTCGGCACATCGCGAATCACTACACCTCGACTAGGAAAAGATCTCATAGGCAGACCCCATGCATCCAACCTTGCATTCATTTCTTGCTCCTCACGTAACCTTTCAACCTGCCTACTCGAATACAACACCATAGATCATAATCTACCAACTTCATCCATTTCTCTTGCCCTAACAGACTCTGATCTCCTCACATTACTAACAAACCTGTCAAACTTTTTCTCATTCTGCTCAAACCTTCTAATCACACGGGTTTCAACCAAATACCTTTCAAACAAAGACCTATCAAACATCTTAAGAAACCAGAAAATATCGTCATAAGACCTAGGACCTGGACAATAAACCTTAGATATGCCATCATGAATAGATCGAGCACTAGCAGCACTACTCGACTCAACAGGAACATCACCCCTAGCAAATGCAATCCCAGGAAAACTGCTAATATAAGCATCACAAGTAGGCGTCGAAGAACGAACAACAGGTCGCTGACAATCTAGAACAGTCTGTGGCACAACATTAACCCTTGGAACATAACTACCTTATATCAATTCAAGTTCTGTCTGACCAACTGCAGTAGGTGGAATCGCATCATCTAAATACTCAAAAGGCTCCTCATCATCACTAGCACCAAAGTTATCTAATTCCTCCCCATCCAATACATTAGTCATATCAATCCATCCATCCTCATGAGCTAAACCAGTCATTTTCTACCATTATAAGGGTTCAAGGATACTTAAGATCATTGTTAATAAAATAAAAATTAGTATGCCATGCTTATGCAAATGTTATACATAATCCATGCTATGCAACACGATGCAAATGATGTTTATACAATGCTCGCAAAAAAAATATGATACTGACAAGAACTCAGCGTACTTTCAATAATTCCAATACAATATCGTAGTATTTACTTAATAAATACTCGGAAAATCATTTCAGTTATGAGGGATACATCTATAATGCAAAACAAAACTAAAAGTGATCTTACCGGAGCGTTGCAGAGGAGTTGTGAGCTTTTGAAGAATAAATACTTTCGACACCAAAGTTATAGTTTAAGACAATTTTCAAAATCGACCCTGTTCTCTATAACTCGTAGCTCTGATACCAATCTCTAACACCCCCAATTGACATTGCGCAACGGAAATACACAATTGGGTGCTAGACACAAGCATCATCACACAAGGTACATTGAACGACTCAAAAGTGAGACGTTTACACATAAATATAAACAAGATTTTCATAATAGGTCTAAAACATAAATTTCATCCCATAATTGTACTAAAATGACACCAGAGTAAAGCGTTTAGTCCCCATGGATCTCGACCAACAACCAACAAGTGTTTAGTACAGTACACAAACATAAAATAATTTGTTCCACAGTAAAGGATAGAAACAGTTTTTAGACCAACATTCTTCCAAAAGCCAACCCACAACCTCCATAGCGAAGATCCATGCTCCATCACTTCCTATTACCTGAAATACATGCTAAAACGAGTCAACAATAATGTTGAGCGAGTCTATAGGTTTATCAAATCACATTTGAACACAAGAAGAAAATCAACCATAATCATTTATAGAATTGTCATACACACAATTTATATTCAAGGTAATAATAAACATTGTATTTAAGCTTATGAAACCGACCCCTTAACCAAATAGTCACCCACGCCAAATGCCGGCATGACTAGAATAAAACTATTGCCCAACTAGGGTATCAGTTGCAAGAATACCACATTCTTATTCCCGTAAATTATCCTTCCCAGAGGTTACTCAATGTAATGCCCTGGTCTCAGATAGGGTGGTCAACCCAATAGTACTATCATTAGAATAAGCGGCTATTCTCGACTCACAACATCAAGTCAGAAGATAGTTAACGGCTATGAATTTAGGGTCTTTAGCAACAAGGTACTCAATACAATGTAATCAACTTTAGGCAACATTCGGGTCCAACAATTACTCATAACTTATGTTCATTTATTTTAAAATAGCATGTATCCCCTCGCGGGTATAAAACATTTAGTAGCTAGCATGAAAAGCGAGGCTACAGACTCACCTTAGAATAAGAGATCTAGCGAGATGATCGCCGATGATAATAGATGCCATTCAAACACGAGAACCGCTACCTATCAAATAAGGCGCGTTCATTAATAATGACTCGAGAAATAAATCATACATAACAACATCAAACTCAAACTCATAGAATCACGATAAAATCGAGAGAAAACGATATAAATAACTTCATTATACTCAACTAAACATTTACTTCACCATTTTACAGTTTTAACAAAGTCCGCCGACACATACTACATGTACTAGCTTATTTACCCCTTTTTAAACTTGTCAAACGTTTATGAAACGACTCGATAAACTAACTTACTATATATAGAAAGTCCTCCTATAAGTTTATCAAATGAAATTACTTTTAAAGCCTTTACCCGACTCATCTTCAAACTACAAAATCCGGACAGATTTACGTTAATTTTTCATACAACCGTTTTAACTTCTTTAAACGACTCTGTTTACAAAACTGACACTCGGGTTTTAAAATAAACTCACCCTCTAAGGTTTACACTTCATTATCAGTAGGTTACACATTTAAAAACTTCAATTTATAGTCCCCGAGATTCGATCCAAATATCGACAACAACTATATTTAGTGCCGATACTCATCTCCCGGTACACGAATAATCAAAACATTATACGCGCTCGTTTGGAGCTAGAAGCTCTACTTTATATCAAATCAGAGCTAATCAAATTATCTACAACCCTAGGCTATAAGTTAAACCATTATCAAAACATAAAAATCTCGAATTTACAGTTTACATACTGTAATAAAATAACTATCATAACCTTGTACAAAATCACATTTTTGATCAAAACCAACCATGAAAATGATCATCCCTATACCCTAACATCAACATATATCAACCATAACATTCAAATCATTATAAAAATTAAAACCTTTAGATCAAAATCAAGTTTTTAACAAAATTCTTGTAAGAATCACCATTGATCATGCTAAAAACACCATGCATGATCATGTCTTTCACCTACCAACATGAAAAAAATAAAAAGCCTTGCATGTATGATTTTATTACACCAAAATGATCCTTGATCAATTCTAAGATAGGGACTTTGATTAGTTTAGCTCAATTCATGATCAAAATGGAGTAAAATTTGAAAATGTATGGTTTTTGTGGTGGTGGGTGAAGTCACGGCTAAAAAAGAGAAAAACGAGAGAGATGAGAAATTTTTTTTAGTTGAAAAATGGTGTGTGTGTGTGTGTGTGTGTTTGTTTTAAGTTTATATATAGTGCTTGAGGGACCTTGGTTGTAATTTTGTAATAGTTGTGGCTCAAAATGAAAATAGTTGACTAAAAAGCGAGAAATAACTATTAGCCAATTTTGTAATATTTACAGGGCTCAGGTTTCATAAAGATACTTTAAAAAATATAAAACGTACCTCAAATATAATAATATCGACTCCCGACTCGACTTAACACGTCATTTAAAATAAAACATAAAAAATGACAGAAATCGAACAACCGACAATAATACGTAAAATATTTGGCATCCATCGACATCGCGATTGCTAATACTCCTTATACTTATTAAAATTAAAATATAAACCTTCCAATATCGGTTTAAGCTTAATCCTTCAAAAATAAATATCATTCAAACTCATCCAAAAATTTCAAAAATAATCGTAAATTAAGATTAAGCAATGACCTCGGTTTTGGGTTGTCACAGTCCTCGAAGTATTTCTAAAGTATGGAGCAAGTGTTGTACAAGCTAGAACTAAAGGGAAAAAAATCCAAATTGGAAATCGTTTCGTGCATTAGAGCTCGTAAGTATATCGAAAAAGGTTGTGAGTTATTCCTAGCTCAGGTATCGGAAAACAAATCGTAAGCGAAGTGAGTATAAATACTCTATTCAATCGCGACTATTCCGAAGTGTTCTGGGAAGATTTTCCAGGACATCCGCCTCCAAGGCAAATAGAATCCCTAATTGATCTAAATCCTGGTGTTACAACTGTGGCACGTGCATCATATTGTTTAGCACCATCCGAATTGAAGGAGTTATTTGTGCAGTTGCAAGAACTATCTGATAAAGGTTTTATTCAACTGAGCTCGTCACTTTGGGGAGCTCTTATTCTATTCATTAAGAATAAAAATGGTTCATTCTGTATGTGCATCGATTACCGAGAGTTGAATAAGCTAACAATTGAGAATCGTTGCCCACTTCCAAGAATTAATGATCTATTTGATCAACTTCAAATTCTCGTGTTTTCTCCAAGATTGATCTTTGTTTTGCTTAACCATCAACTTCACATACACGAGGAAGATGTTCCTATTACGGTGTTTAGAACTCGTGATGGTCATTATGAGTTTCGTGTTATACCTTTTGGGTTGACTAATGCACCTGCTGTATTCATGGACTTAATGAATCGTATGTGTAAGCCGTATCTTGATAAATTCGTGATCGTGTTCACTGATGATATTCTAATCTACTCTAAGAGCAACGAAGAGCATGTTGAAAACATAAGAATTATCTTGATCTCCCAAAAGAACGAAAAGTTGTACGCTAATTTCTTAAAGTTTGATTTTTGGCTTAGTTCCGTACAATTTCTCTGACATGTCATTGATAAAAGTGGGGTACATGTTGATCCTGCGAAAATCGAAGCCATAAAAAATTTGAGTGCTCCAACTACTCTAACTGAAGTACGACAATTTCTAGGTTTGGCTGGTTATTACCGAAGGTTTATTAAAGGATTCTCTTTGATATCGAAACCATTAACTAGGCTAACTAAACAGAATGAATCGTATGTGTGGGGCGATGATGAAGAGAAAGCTTTTCAAACCATGAAAAGGGAAATCTACAACACGCCAATCTTATCGTTACCCGAAGGAAGTAAAGATTTTGTTGTTTATTGTGATGCATCTCTTAAAGGATTTAGAGCTGTTTGATTTGTGTATGCTTGTAGGAAACCTAGGAAGAATGAGGAAACTGCACAACCCATGATTGTAACTGGGTGCGGTGATTTTTACTCCACGTCTATGGAGACATTAATTGTATGGCACAAAATGTACGGTATCCACCGATGGTAAGAGCCTACGATATTTTATGGATTAAAAAGAAATGAATAAGCCTTTAAGTGATTACGATTGTGTTATTCGTTATCATTTGGGATGTAGGAGTAAATTATAATGGAATCATTGTTAAGCTCTTGAAAAATCAGTCTGAATATGGTTCAATTTGTGTCAATGTTGACCGATGGACTATGCTATTTCATTCTGATAAATAAATCGATCTTGCTAACTAAGAATTGTTTGTTAACAACTCGTGCTAGACATGAAAGTTATGATAATGTGAAGCGAAAACCTTCGGAATTCGAGGTAGGTGGAAAAGTTTTGCCAAAGCTATCACCATGGAAAAGGTGTTATATATGTTGGAAAACGTGGGAAGTTAAGTCCCTGTTATGTTTGGGCCATTCGAGATGATATTGAGGATTGGTCTTGTTCCATGAAAACTTAAATTACCTCGAGAATTACAAGGAATTCACAATACTTTTCATGTGCGAACCTAAAGATATGTCTTCCCGATGAAGATCTATTTATCTCTTGTTGGAAATACGTTTTTTTATATTGAAAGTCTCGGTCACTCCAATAATATTGTTAAAGGGTCGTAGTATAGTTTAGTATCATTTTATGTTTAACACCCCAATTTACATTGTAATATTTCGTTTTTATAGTTCGTTTTCTCTCGGTCTAATCGAATTGATTTAACTTTTCAAGCTCGACTTAATTGTTTCTGGTTATAAAATCTTGTTTGGAATCTAAGCTTCTTGTACACAAAACATGTAACAAGGTAAAAATAGTCTATATACTACGTATATGTACTATCTAAAACATCTAGCACTTACCACAATCAAGCACAAAATACAAGTAAAGTAAACAAGTAACTAACTAACAAATTTTATAACAAAAAATAACTAGTTACAATGAAATAACAAACATAACTAAAATGGAGATTTAACAAACTTAACAAATTCTAACAACTTTTAACAAAATCAACCAACTTACCAATTTTAACTAACTCCTAACAAACTTTTTATAACAAACTTTTAACAAAATTGTAACTAACTTTTTATCAACTATTTTTTATAAAAGTAAATTTTGTTTTTTTATAAAACCTAAAGTAAAAGTTAATCTCTAAATTTTTTAGACATTTTCACTGTTTTAGATCTTTCACTAATTTTCATCAATTCACTTGTGCTAGCCCAAAAACAATTTATAAGCCCACATTACTTGTAAACAAAAATACAGTAAAAAAATCTTACATGCATGCAGGTTATGCTCCTCCTAATTCTAACAGTAAACAAATTATGGTTAACTAAGAATTCTCATATAAGTATAAACTGTGCTTAACCAGTGAGTTTGAAGAGTCTGTTGTTGCTGTAGCGTAACGCTGTGCTAGCTATTCTCAATCACCAAGATCTTATATCGACATCGACTTTACGAACTACTCTTGAACCGGTCTGCTGCTACTTTAACAGTAAATCTTCTACTTCATGTAATGGTTACAAAACTTTTATAAACTCTTCGACAGGACTTCTACTGCTCGCTATTGATCATAATTGCTTCGAAAATCTCCTCAGCTACAAACTCCGAACAATAATGATCAAAGAAATCGAAACCACGTCTTCAATCAATCGAGATTCGAGACTAAATCTTTGTTTCCTCGCTACGGATACTCAACGACAAACTCGAACTCGATAGCTTTAGAAAACTGGAACCATTTCTCATGGTCGACGCGAAGACGAAAATCTCCACAGCTTTACTAATCTGAATGAAACTGCTTAGAATTCAGTTACCATAACAGATTATCTCGTCCACTTATATCGAACCACTACTGAAATCACCTAATTTCATTCGGTAAACAAGCAACACGTTATTAAAACTACTTCAGCTCGAACTCGAACCACAAACTGACGTCGACAATAAGTAGTCAAGAATCACTTTGCTGCTACAACTCTAACACCTCATCTACTATAAAGTTCTTAACAGAATCATTTAGCTAAACAAATCATTCCAACAAAGCTTCGATCCTCCATGAAAAGCGCATGAAAACAAAGCATAATCCAATCAATAACAGTAGTTCGATTCAACAGAATCAACAGTACGAGATCAGGCTATGTGTAAAGTGATATTTGAGAGAATGTGAAAATGAGAAGTATTTTTATTAATGGTGAACTGTTAAAATTCTGTTACAATAGTTGTAACTAACTACAGCTATGATGATGAAGTGTAAAAATAGTAAGTGAAAGTATGTGTGAAACGCATACTAAGAAAATGGAAGTTGACTAATTGAGAGAAAGAATTTACTCTAACTAACTGTGTGTTTTAAACACACTAAAGCTACGTTTTCAAATGAGGAGAGTGAACATGTATTTATAAGCGTGCTAAGGTAAGGGAGTGACTATCACTGACGTGGCAGCTCCAATAGGAGATCTCCACGTGGACATGCTGAGAAGAAAGCATTACGTGGCTCTCTTTTTTTCTTTGGTTTATAGACTTATATGATAGCAGATAGAAATCCCAGTAGTTTGATCCGTGTGATGTGGTGGGAGAATTGTGATAAGAGAATGTAGTTGAATGGGGATTCGGTTTTAGAAATAATGGGAATGGATCAATAAATGTTGTTGTGAAAATGATTAAGGGATAAATGAGAATTGGTTTAATGTTTATTAAATGTGGAATATCCCTCAATCATTGTGGCAATGATTGATTATATTTGAGTGCTGCCTTTGACTGGTTATTTATGGAAACTTGAACTAATAGCTGGCCCTGACCATGTTTGAACATCTCATAGCTTGTCGTGACATCACAATCTGCTTTCTTTGTTTCACACTTTGGCGTTTTTCTTTTTGCGTCTCGGATCATTTATTGATCAATGAATCGTTATTATGAAGTCTGCTCATTAAATTGATGCTTATGATTCTCCCAATGATTGGCTGGTTATTGCATTATTATCTATATCTTCAAAAATAAACGTCTTCAGCCCTTTAACTTGTTGACTTAGCGATATTGATATTTCTATTGTCTTCTTTCTTGGTCTTTTCTTCGGATATTTCCTACTAAAGCACGTGTTTGCTCCAAAATGTATCTTTTTACCTGAAAACACATGAAACACAAATACACACATAATTCTGATATTTTACAGTTTAAGATAATGTATTTGACCGTGTTTTAAGTGGTTTTTGGGTCATTATTGATGAGTGTTTTCAGACTTATCAACTCCCCTCCACTTGATCATTTCCATGGCCTCATGCAATGCAGTATTTCAAAGCTCTAGAGTGCACTTTTCTCATAATTAATCCACCTTGGCCATTTTATGATTTAATAAACTATACTATACTACATGATGAATTATTTTGAATATTTATATGCAATGCAAAGAAAACAATCTTATTATATATTTTGTTGATTTTCTTGAAATGGTTTTGATGGAAATAACTCATAAAGAAATCATAGACTTAGATTAGGGCTTTTGGTACCATGAACACTTATCACACTCAAGTTTCACTTTCCCCATACCAAGCTTAAAAATGGGATCATTGCATTCACAAGTAAAAAGTGCATCAACTTATTCATAACAATTAAATGTGGACCGGTTATTATTTGAGCAAATTGCTTGGAAGCAAATTTTTCATTATTTAAAGCGTCAAATATAAGGAATGTAAAATCTTTAAATAAGGAAGCACGTTTTTAATCCTAACTAATACTCTCATCCATTACTTGAAAAACCGCTCACAATTAATATAAATCTGACTCAAGAATAATAAGTCATTCGCCTTATGTGTAAAATCCTTATGTCATGCATTAATAAGTAGCTACACACTCGCTAAAGAAAGAAAAATAAAAATTACACAATAATTTACATCCTCCGCCTTTTTGAGACTTTGGATCTTTAATCCCACAACCAGTCAAGGTAATATTGGATTGGAGAAACTATCAAATCCTCGCAGCCCGTCAAGGTAATATTGGAATTCAATAATCACTATAATTAACACTTCACTGCCCCTCTTCGGAGTATTGTATAATTATTTTTTTTCTTTTTTTTTCTTTCTTTTTTTTTTTCTTTTTTTTTCTAGCCACTCATTTTTTTTTCATAAGCCGCTCTTACTTTTCTTTATTCCTCACAAATAAAGTTGAAAAGAATAAAAGGAAAAACATCCGCTAAGTATTAAGCATGACATAAGTCTAGTACACATAAAACGTTCTAACTTAGAATCTTAAGACGTACTTATACCAACCATGAATGATTAGTCAAAAATGCATAAGAGACTACAAACCAATTAAAACCGTTCTTGATTATTTATTAACATATATACATGCGAAGAAAATAGAGGCAAAGAAAGATAAGGGTTTAGCCACAAATAATTGTCATGAAGTTTATCTAGCCCTTTTATACTTGCTTCAACTCTATCATCTCCCATTCTTCACAAATTTAAAATCTCAACTAATGAGATTAGTGGATGCTTAGCCTAATAGACCAATTAAAGAGTATATGGTTAAGGACACTAGCTAGAGTAAGCTGAGATAAGCAAACTCGGGTTGAGTCAAAGTATCCATGGCGGGCCTAATATGTCAAAGAAGTCTAAATTTGTTAAACCATGTCCTTATTATATTATTTTTCTTTTTATATATTTTTGATGAAAAATAAAAGAAGAATATATACAATGCAAATGTTTTATGCAAATGAAAAATGATTAATGCAAAAATTATGAATGCATATTTTTGGTGGCCAAAGTAGATCAAAAATTTGAGAAATGTTTGAAAAATTAATTTCCAAGTTATCATGGAGTTAAGGCAATGGTCTAGGTAAGGTCACTTTGATAGAAGTATCCCCTACACTTAAGATAAATATTGTCCTCAATGTTTAAGATTATTGGAGTAAACTCCCCTACACTTATTACATTGATAACTTTGCTTAACTCAAGCTAAGGAAGAGACAACTAAAATGTATTCATTTTAAGCACAAGTGTTATAAATATCACAATAGCAAAAACTAATCAAAGTGAACCGGATACACGGTCCTCCTCCATAAGCTCCAAGCATGAAATGAGAGAGATCAACCCTTGAAGCAAACACCAAAAGACGAAGAAAGGAAACCCTTCCACTTCAACTCTACTATAACATCCTCTTACTTAATGGTGAACTGTTACAATTCTGTTACAATAGTTGTAACTAACTACAGCTATGATGCTGAAGTGTAAAAAGAGTAAGTGAAAGTATGTGTGAAACGCATACTAAGAAAATGGAAGTTGACTAATTGAGAGAAAGTATTTACTCTAACTAACTGTGTGTTTTAAACACACTAAAGCTACGTTTTCAAATGAGGAGAGTGGACATGTATTTATAAGCGTGCTGAAGTAAAGGAGTGACAATCACTGACGGGGCAGCTCCAATAGGAGATCTCCACGTGGACATGCTGAGAATAGAGCATTACGTGGCTCTTTTTTTTCTTTGGTTTACAGACTTGTCTGATAGCAGATACAAATCCCAGTAGTTTGATCCGTGTGATGTGGTGGGAGAATTGTGATTGGAGAATGTAGTTGAATGGGGATTCGGTTTTAGAAATTATGGGAATGGATCAATAAATGTTGTTGTGAAAATGATTATGGGATAAATGGGAATTGGTTTAATGTTTATTAAATGTGGAATATCCCTCAATCATTGCGGCAATGATTGATTATATTTGAGTGCTTCCTTTGACTGGTTATTTATGGAAACTTGAATTAATAGCTGGCTATGACCATGTTTGAACATCTCATAGCTTGTCGTGACATCACAATCTGCTTTCTTTGTTTCACACTGACGTTTTTCTTGTTGCGTCTCGGATCATTTATTGATCAATGAATGTCTCGTTATTATGAAGTCTGCTCATTAAATTGCTGCTTATGATTCTCCCAATGATTGGCTGGTTATTGCATTAATATCTTTATCTTCAAAAATAAACGTCTTCAGCCCATTAACTTGTTGACTTGGCCATATTGATCTTTCTATTGTCTTCTTTCTCGGTCTTTTCTTCGGATATTTCCCACTAAAGCACGTGTTTGCTCCAAAATGTATCTTTTTACCTGAAAACACATGAAACACAAATACACGCGTAATTCTGATATTTTACAGTTTAAGATAATGTATTTGGCCGCGTTTTAAGTGGTTTTTGGGCCATTATTGATGAGTGTTTTCAGACTTATCAACTCCCCTCCACATGACCAATGCCATGGCCTCATGCAATGCAGTATTTCAAAGCTCTAGAGTGCACTTTTCTCATACTTAATCCACCTTGGCTATTTTATGATTTAATAAACTATACTATACTACATGATGAATGATTTTTAATATTTATAATGCAATGCAAAGAAAACAATCTTATTATATATTTTTTTGATTTTCTTGAAATAGTTTTGATGGAAATAACTCATAAAGAAATCAAAGAATTAGATTAGGGCTTTTGGTACCATGAACACTTATCACCCTCAAGTTTCACTTTCCCCATACCAAGCTTAAAAATGGGATCATTGCATTCACAAGTAAAAAGTGCATCAACTTATTCATAACAATTAAATGTGGAACCGGTTATTATTAGAGCAAATTGCTTGGAAGCAAATTCGTCATTATTTAAAGCGTCAAATATAAGAAATGTAAAATCCTTAAATAATGAAGAACGGTTTTAATCCTAAGTAATGCTCTCATCCGTTACTTGAAAAACCGCTCACAATTAATATAAGTCCGACTCAAGAATAATAAGTCATTCGCCTTATGTGTAAAATCCTTATGTCATGCATTAATAAGTAGCTACATACTCGCTAAAGAAAGAAAAATAAAACTCACGCAATAATTTACATCCTCCGCCTTTTTGAGACTTTGGATCTTCAATCCCGCAACCCGTCAAGGTAATATTGGATTGGAGAAACTATCAAATCCCCGCAACCGGTCAAGGTAATATTGGAATTCAATAGTCACTATAATTAACACTTCAGTGCCCCCCTTGGGAGTCTTGTATAATTATTTTTTTTCTTTTTGTTTTTCTTTTTTTCTCTAGCCACTCATTTTTTTCATAAGCCGCTCTTATTTTTCTTTATTCCTCACAAATAAAGTTGAAAAGAATAAAAGGAAAAACATCCGCTAAGTATTAAGCATGACATAAGTCTAGTACACATAAAACGTTCTAACTTAGAATCTTAAGACGTACTTATACCAACCATGAATGATTAGTCAAAAATGCATAAGAGACTACAAACCAATTAAAACCGTTCTTGATTATTTATTAACATATATACATGCGGAGAAAATAGAGGCAAAGAAAGAGAAGGGTTTAGCCACAAATAATTGTCATGAAGTTTATCTAGCCCTTTTATACTTGCTTCAACTCTATCATCTCCCATTCTCCACAAATTTAAAATCTCAACTAATGGGATTAGTGGATGCTTAGCCTACTATACCAATTAAGGAGTATATGGTTAAGGATATTTGCTAGAGTAAGCTTAGATAAGCAAACTCGGGTTGAGTCAAAGTATCCATGGCGGGCCTAATATATCAAAGAAGTCTAAATTTGTTAAACCATGTCCTTATTATATTTTTTTTCTTGTTATATATTTTTGATGAAAAATAAAAGAAGAATATATACAATGCAAATGTGTTATGCAAATGAAAAATGATTAATGCAAAAATTATGAATACATATTTTTGGTGGCCAAAGTAGATCAAAAATTTGAGAAATGTTTGAAAAATTAATTTCCAAGTTATCATGGAGTTAAGGCAATGGTCTAGGTAAGGTCACTTCGATAGAAGTCTCCCCTACACTTAAAATAAATATTATCCTCAATGTTTAAGATTATTGGAGTAAACTCCCCTACACTTATTACATTGATAACTTTGCTTAACTCAAGCTAAGGAAAATACAACTAAAGTGTATTCATTTTAAGCACAAGTGTTATACATATCACAATAGCAAAAACTAATCGAAGTGAACCGGATACACGGTCCTCCTCCATAAGCTCCAAGCATGAAATGAGAGAGATCAACCCTTGAAGCAAACACCAAAAGACGAAGAAAGGAAACCCCTCCACTTCAACTCTACTATAACATCCTCTTACTTAAACCTAACCTATTTAGATCTACTCTATGTTTTCTAACCTAGTTATTCAATGCTTGAGTTTTTTTAACCCTAAGTTTCTAGCTCGACTCGACCCCGAATTAAGTTGTCCTTGGGGAAACCATCATGGAGAATGAAGGATATCCACTTTGAAGCACATCTCACATGATACAATCAAACTTAGCACGTTTCCATTTACTATAAGATTTACAATATCCGCCTCGATAAATGGAACGGTCCAACGTGTCTCAAGTTTGTCCAACATACAAAATCTCTCATATATGAAGCACCCCAGGATCAAATACATAGGTTCTATCTCTACATGTGAACAACTCCAAAGTAGGTAGCATCAAAAAAGTAAGCTCAAACGAGAAGCCCATATCAATCAAAATCACACTCATAAGTGGAGTGGATGAAAACCAATTTTTTACAAACATACGTATCCCAGGATAAAGAACCTTTCCCTTCATGGGAAAATAAGAAGATGAGCTCGTATCAACCATATAAGATTCCCCCTAAGATATCAAAGCCTCACGAGATAATGAAGGTGTAGGAATCAAAACATTCATAACAAGTATATCCATGTGGTGCTCCTCATCATCATCAAAAGGTGGGTAAGAAAGAGTAATATGTGAAGGTTCATGAGAAAGTTGAGTGGGAATGGAATATTTATAAAGCAATCTCTCTATTTCACGAATGTCCTCATCCCAATTAGAAGAAGATGTATCAACCACAATATCATCTCTCTAAAGATAATCTTCAATTTGTTTATCTATCAATTATTCTTCACTAAGCAATCTTTCAATCTTTAGAACCTCCTCATTCTCATCAATGATAGACCCCTCCTCATCACTATTGTCATCATAGACTGGTATGTCAAAGATTGGTGACTCCTCAAAACTCAAGGAAGTGTGATCATCTAAAAATGGAGATTTACAAGTGGAAAACTCATCATCACTATAATCATCATATATTGGTGTATAACAAAGAGAAAGTTCATCATCACTAAAATCCTCATTGGTTTCTTCATCATGGTGGAAAAGTGGGTTATCAAATGATGTTTCAAAAAGAGGATTGGAATGAATCACAAAATCACTTGGAGGAATAGGTGAAGTAGTCAAAGAGGACATGGATTCATCATCAGATGTAAAGGACTCATAACTATCATAAGGATCATCAAAGGTTGCATCACAAGAATCACAAGGTGGGAGAGGAGAACGATCCATATTTCCTATAGGAGCAAATTCTTCATACAAATTAGGAATGTTATCTTGACAAGACAAGTCATCAGATGATATAGCATAAGATGCCTCACTAGAATCATAATCATCATCCTCCATTTGTGGCAAGTCTTTCACAAACTCTTCCTCAATCTCATTATCCCTTTCTTTAAATAATTCATCAAGATCAAAATCACCAAAATCACTAGTAGTAGCATGAAGGTCAACATGTGATGAAATCTCAATGTGATCATAGGGAGAAGAGGTATTAATACGAAGCTCGTCACATGGTTCATTGGAAACACTCAAGCTCTCTTTGGATTGGGATAAGGTTCTTAACACTAGAGGCGGTCAATTCATCCAAATCGATGTTTGTATTAGTGCTAAGAGGCTCGTGCCCCATGGTTAAAGAGTTGTTGGGTTCCACGTGAGGTAAAGGGATAAAGGTGTGTCATGATTAAGTGAATCATCCTCAACATCTACTCTCAAAGAAGGCGCATCATTAAGTAAAGCATTGTCAGGTCTAATGTGTTGCAAGACGTGTGTTCGCGGGCCTAAGATGTTCGGATCAGTTGCCCCTTTCGTTTGCTCAAGTTCTTGAAATATAAATTTAAAAGCGTCTTCACGCAAGAAATGATAAATGCCTTGAATTTGAAAGGTTGTTTGATAAATGACTTTGAAAATTTTCTTCATTTTGAAAATCGTCTTGATTTAAAAATTCTTGATTTTGAAAATCCTCATTAAACCCTTGATCATAATCGCTCGCACATAGATGACAATTATTGTCACCATGCGGTCCTCCACAATTCGCACAAGGCCCATACACAGCTCGATAATGCTAGTCTTGTAATATCTCCAAAATAGGACGATTATCCATGTGTGGCAAAATGGTCGAATGTATATACAAGTGAAATGACGTTTAAAAGCTTCCTCCGGGAAGGATGTAATACACCAAAGCTGGTATGGTTACACGTGTGCGAGTACAAGTGTAAGTAAGCTCGAGGAGTGAGAGATAAGCTCTTGGTCGACTTTTGAAGGAGAAGAGATTATCTCCCTCGAGGTGCAATAAGTAATATCCACAAGAAAATATAATATATATAAGTAATACTTGGGTGGCACACCACTCACCACTATCACTTTTGAAAGACCCACAAGGAAGCGGAGAAACGAGGCGACGCGTAGCACTTAAGAGCTTGCTTCTTTAGAATGTGTAATACACTCGCCTTATACCCCCCACACAGTGTCATCTTTCTTAAGATCAAGTAGATTGCAGCATTTATCTATTGTGCCTTAATTAAGTTTGATCGATACACGTGTCAAGGACCGGAACGGTACCGAACACGGTGTATTGCCTCGGCAATACTTATGGAAGTAGATGTATTAAGTGTTCGTATCTACGTATACTTATTTACATATAATAATATATCAAAAATATTTTTGTATTTATTGGGGTTTTTAAGAAAAATACTAAATGTACGTAAAAACGATGAAAACCGATATAATATATATTTTTGGTGTAATCTTTTAGGAAAAAGATTTCTTTTTGGATTTTTTATTTTTTGGTTCAATTCTTTAGGAAAAGAATTGATTTTGTGGTTTTTTATTTTTATATTTTTATCTTTTTGATCTTTTTATGATTTTGATTAATAATTCGTAAAAATAACGTTCACAAAGTGAACGGATCCCAAATTCCATTCGTCTAACTCGAAACCGTTAATCTTCATGAAAAGAACCGGCAGCGGCGCCATTTTAATATTTCGTTATTATAGTTCGTTTTCTCTCGGTCTAATCGAATTGATTTAACTTTTCAAGCTCGACTTAATTGTTTTTTGTTATAAAATCTTGTTTGGAATCTAAGCTACTTGTACACAAAACATGTAAAAAGGTAAAAATAGTCTATATACTACGTATATGTACTATCTAAAACATCTTGCACTTACCACAATCAAGCACAAAATACAAGTAAAGTAAACAAGTAACTAACTAACAAAATTTATAACAAAAAATAACACGTTACAATGAAATAACAAACGTAACTAAAATTGAGATTTAACAAACTTAACAAATTCTAATAACTTTTAACAAAATCAACCAACTAACCAATTTTAACTAACTCCTAACAAACTTTTATAACAAACTTTTAACAAAATTGTAACTAACTTTTTATCAACTGTTTTTTATAAAAGAAAATTTTGTATTTTTTTATAAAACCTAATGTAAAAGTTAATCTCTAAATTTGTTAGACCTTTTCACTGTTTTAGATGTTTCACTAATTTTCATCAGTTGACTTGTGCTAGCCCAAAAACAATTTATAAGCCCACATTACTTGTAAACAAATACAGTAAACAAATCTTACATGCATGCACGTTATACTCCTCCTAATTCTAATAGTAAAAAAAATATGGTTAACTAAGAATTCTCATATAAGTGTAAACTGTGCTTAACCAGTGAGTTTTGAAGAGTCCGTTGTTGATGTAGCGTAGCGCTGAGCTAGCTATTCTCAATCACCAAGATCTTATATCGACATCGACTTTACGAACTACTCTTGAACCGATTTGCTGCTACTTTATCAGTAAATCTTCTACTTCATGTAATGGTTACAAAACTTTTATAAACTCTTCGACTGGACTTCTATTGCTCGCTATTCACTGTCACGATCATAATTTCTTCGAAAATCTCCTCAGCTACAAACTCCATACAATAATGATCAAAGAAATCGAAACCACGTCTTCAATCAATCGAAATTTGAGACTAAATCTCTGTTTCCTCGCTACCAATACTCAACGACAAACTCGAACTCGATAGCTTCAAAAAACTAGAACCATTTCTCACGGTCCACGCGAAAACGAAAATCTCCACAGCTTTACTAATCTGAATGAAACTGCATAGTATTCGGTTACCATAACAGATTATCTCGTCCACTTAAATCGAACCAATACTGAAATCACATAATTTCATTCGGTAAACAAGCAACACGTTATCAAAACTACTTCAGCTCGAACTCGAACCACAAACTGACGTCGACAATAAGTAGTCATGAATCACTTTGCTGCTACAACTCTAACACCTCATCTACTATAAAGTTCTTGACAGAATCATATAGCTAAACAAATCATTCCAACAAAGCTTCAATCCTCCATGAAAAGCTCATAAAAACAAAGCATAATCCATTCAATAACAGTAGTTCGATTCAACAGAATCAACAGTACGAGATCATGCTATGTGTAAAGTGAGATTTGAGAGAATGTGAGAATGAGAAGTATTTGTATTAATGGTGAACTGTTACAATTCTGTTACAATGGTTGTAACTAACTACAGCTATGATGATGAAGTGTAAAAACAGTAAGTGAAAGTATGTGTGAAATGCATACTAAGAAATGGAAGTTGACTAATTGAGAGAAAGTATTTAACTAACTGTGTGTTTTAAACACACTAAAGCCACGTTTTCAAATGAGGAGAGTGAACATGTATTTATTAGCATGCTTAAGTAAGGGAGTGACTATCACTGACATGGCAGCTCCAATAGGAGATCTCCACATGGACATGCTGAGAAGAAAGCATTACGTGGCTCTTTAATGTTTGAATTTTTTTTGCAAATTCTTTTTATGTTCGTTTATCGTTCCACAAATCGACTCGAAATTGATTTCCAATTAACGTAAGATTTATTGTTTTTGGTGAATAAAAACTCTTTTAGGTATTTTAAACTAAAAACTATTTAATGTAAAAACTATTTAATCTACTTAAAACTATTTTCAAATAAACTAAATTAATTTTTAACTAATAAAAATAAAACTAATTTTAAAAACAATTAAAATAAAATATTGCAATTAAAATAAAACATATTTATTTTGTCTTCTTTTTTAAAAAAAAATTGAATTAAAGAAAATTGATATAAAACTTTTTAAATAAATTCAATTAAACTAAACGTGTATTTAAATTGAGAAATAAATTTGACAACTTAAAAATTAAATAACCTATATTAAAATAATAGACTTAGAATGAACATAAAAGAAAGGCTAGAGGAGTTGGTTAGGACGATGGTTGTGTGAACAGAATGTCGTAGGTTCGAGTCTTGGATCAGATGTTTTTGAATGATTAATTTGTTTTTTTTTGTTTTTTCTTTGGGAATAAAGAACTCTCAGACCAAAAGGGTCTGAGACTTATGCAGCAAATAAGACAAATAAGCTATAAGCGAAAATCAGACAAACAAATAGAACTAAGAAGCAAAACTGAAATAGCTATATCAAAAAAGAAGTAAGCCAGTCTACACAACTAAGCAGATAATCATAAACCTAAAAATAAACAGATAAGCATATAAAACTAAATAAACTAATAAAAATAAAATAGATCAAACCTATGAGAAAATCAAAACCAAACAGTAAGCAAGAACAAAGATAGGCTAAAACGTAAACTTAACCAAATAAGCAAGACTAAACAAGCATATAAAATAAGCAGTAGACCTATAAACCAAATCGCACAAACAGATTATTACCAAAATATTATAACTACTCAAATTTAGATAAAACAGATTTAAAACAAAGAACAAAACAAAAAAAAAAACAGATTAATCTAAAACGTATCTAACAAAATAACCAGGCTAAACAAAACAAACTCGCAAACTATATCAAAAGTAAACAGATTCAAACCAATCGAACAAACTAAAGCAGATCTAACAATACGAATAAATAAAAATAAATAAAAACAAACTAAAGCCTAAACTTTGACTAAAATGAAACTTGCATCACTCTAACATATCAAATCAAAATCATAAGCAGATAACTAATTAATAAAAACTTTATAAATAAAAGATATTTAAAACCTGATGTCAAAAACCCGTTGGGAAGAAGACGCGGCGCTGAGCCGTCTTACCGAATCCGACACCACCTTCTCACCCTAACGTACCTTCGAAATCATCAACACTCGAACCAAATTTTTTATAAAATTTCCCAGTGGGGGAAATTTTAACATCCACTTTTTTACTTGATATTCATTAATAAAAAACAGATGAAAAAATAGATTGCAGTAATTAAAATAAAACGAGACAAAATTTAAACGAAAAGAGTATTTCATTAATAACCAAAAATCTTGAGTACAATACTGAAAAGAAAGAAATTACAATTTTTAATCTAAAAAACTAATTTGCATAAAACTAGAATTAACCTACTCTAAAAAAACAGTAAATAAAAAAATAATAATAAAAGAAGGGATCCTTTATTACAGAAAAACTAAGGGTTTATATAGGGAACCCGAGGGTGTGGTGTTAATGCTGAAACTCAATCTTGGCCTTTCGATGTTTTCTCTTTCTCTTCTCTTTTGATCAAATAGATGAGATTGATTTTCTCTCACACAGATCGCCAACGTGGAAGCGATTTGTGCTTCTTGTGCTTCTTCTTTGCTGATGTGGGAGGATTCTATTGATTTAATGAAGTAATCATCCAATCAGGGTTGAGGGATGATGTGTACATGATGCCACTATGACCATCTTCTTCCTCCCTATTTAGTAGGGGATTTAATTAAGCGTGTGGACTTCACATGCCATTGATACGAAAACCCCCAATTTGTTATTAGGGTTTGGGGTGAAAAGTTGAGATGGCTGCTTTTTTTTCTCGTTTGTATCGAAGGTAAGATAGCAATGAGAGTGAAAGTCTGAGTTGACCAAAAAAACAAGTGAAAAAATTTTCATTTATATTCTTCTACCGTCTGATTTCTTTTTGCTATTGGGCTTGGGAACCCAAAACTCCCCATGGCTCATTGTAAATATGAAATGGTTTGGTCTTTTTTTATTTAATCTTGGGCCAGAATATCCATCCGTTTGAATGTCATAAGGAATTTGATTTGTCCAATGATAGGTGTGTAAACACCCATCCTTTTTACCACTTAATTACAATAATAACCAAGGCAAAACGTGTATTTCATGTCTTTTATGTCGGAATTATGCGTGGTTTGTGTTTTTGTTGTGATTTAGGACGAAATTGTGAAAAGTGGAGAAAACACGGACATTTACGGGCTTTTATTAAAGAAATAGATGAAAAGACGAAGTCAAGAAGTCAAGAGTGCAAAAAGAACGGAAGTCCAAGACCAATTCTGAAGATTTATCGATGAAAAAGTTAAAAGACGGAAGTTTACTAAAAGCCGAGGAACTCAAGTTTATTTTATTGAAGAATTAAAAGACAAGTTCAAAAGAAATCCCGAGCCACAAGTCATTAGAGTCCAAGTTTAAAGAAGATTATAAGGAAAAAGGACTAATGGTGCAATTAATGAAGATTAAAGGCTTAAGGACCTAATGACGCAATTAAGAAGAAATGAAGGAGGGGAGGAAGCTTCCTAAACCTCCCCTATATATAGATTAGATCTTAATTACCTTCATTTTGTTGGATAGTTTGACACACTATTTCTTCCACTTTTAATTACCTTGCAATTTAATTACCTTGTCATTTACTTTATTGTCAAATTTAAATACCTTGTCTTGCACCTTAATTTCCATTTAATTTCAAGTAAGTTTTTCTTTTAATTCTTGTTAATCTTTATCTTTATCTTGTTAATCTCATTCTACCTTTCTTTAATCTTTGTGTTGATTTGTTTATGTTCATGTTCTTAATTTTTGTTGATTTATTTAAGTGGGTTTTGATTATCTTGATCTTTATTGTTAGTTTTGTTGTTTTGGATTGATTGTTTATGCTTAATAGATGTTTTGTTATTAGTTTGGTTTAATCTTTTTGTTGATTTGGTTAAGTTTCTGTTAAATTCGTGCATATTTCTTTCCCTTGTTCGTCGGTTCGTTGTTTCTGTATTTCCAGGTTTTGATCTCCCTGACATTCCGAGTAAAGCTTTTCACTGGGTGACTATTCGGAATATTGAATATTCCGAATAGTGGTTTTATTCCGGATTGTGCTATTCCGCATAGGAAGGATATTCCGCATAGGCTTGGTTATTCCGAATAGGGGTATCTTTCCGAATAGCAGTTTATTCCGAGTAAGCTGAAGATTCCGCATAGGGGTGATTATTCCGCATAGGAACTTTATTTCGAATAGGTGTATTATTCCGAGTAAGAGCACTATTCCGCATAAGACTTTATTCCTAATAGGGACAGATATTCCGGATAGAGGTATTATTCCGAATAGGTGTATTATTCCGGATAGCCTAGACATTCCGAGTAGACAAATATTCCGAGTAGGGTGACATTCCGAATAGGTGACATATTCCGAATATCCATTTATTCCGAATAGGGGTTTATTCTGGATAGGGAAGTCCTAGTTTTTAATTTCTGCCTTTTAAATTCTAGCTTTATTTTTCCCGCCTTTTTTATTAGTCGCACTTTAAGTTTATTTGCCTTAGATTTATTTTAGCATTGCCTTAGTTTTAAGTCTTAATTTTAGTTGCCTTTTAAGTTTTCCTTAGTTAGATTTAAGTTTGCTTTATTCACTTTTAGTGCCTTTTAATTTTAGTCTCGCTTTTAATACTTGCACCATTTACTTTAAATTAGTTTTAGATTTACTTTTGAGTCATTCACTTTAATTGTTCTGCACTTTTATTTAAAATCAACCAAAAATATTTGTTTTACCAAAATCAACTGAGTCGTACTTTAAGCCGGAAATCAATTCGTTAAGACTGGAACAACGAACTTTTCAACTAGCAAAATCTGCATTATCCAAAATAAATTATAAACTTCCTCCATTAGCCCAATAATTATGCCCGTTAAACTAATATGGGACCCACTAAGCCCAAATCCTTCAAAAACTTAAATCCGCGAACAAAATCGAACTTGATTTTCGGCATTCTCGATTTTTCTTCAATCTCATGTCGTTTTTGCCGGTTTTCGTGAACTTGGGTACCTTTGCACTTTTTGTTCTTTGACGTTGACTTTGTTCCTTTCTTTGAATTTTCTTCAACAATTGACCGTGAAATCCCGTGTTTTCTTTCCTTTTGATATTTTGTACCTATTTCACACAAAAACACAAAACCACGCGTAATTCCGACTTATACGATATTAAACACATGATTAGGTCTTATTTTTCCTTGTTTTTAGTGGCAAAAAGGATAAGTGTTTACACACTTATTAAATCCCCTACACTTGACCATTGCAATGACCCCATGCAATGCATTATTTTAAAGCATTAAGTTACGTTTTTCTCATAATTAATCCATCATGGCCTTTATTAAGATATACTACTACTACGATAAAGATAAAAACTTTAAAGGAAACAAAAGTTATAACAATTTATTAACTTGGAAATTATTTTGATGGAAGAAACTCGTAAAGAAATCTAAGACATAGATTAGGGCTTTGGTGTCATCAATATTAATCACCCTCAAGTTTCACGTTCCCCGTACCAAGCTTAAAAATGTGATCATTGTTTACCATAAGTTCTCAAGTTAAAACCACTTATATAAGACAATTGTGTAATACTCTTTCTCGAATTCCTACGTTGTATCTCTAGATATTATTGATTGTCATTCACCCGAAGGCTCATTTGACTTATTTGATAATTATTAGTCCAAAAATGAAGGCAAAACGGTGCAAACCCGACACTCAAAACCTAACCTCGTCCTCAAAAACGTTGTCACTAAAATAAGACCACATCAAGGATGATTTAACACGATTTGGGGAATAAATTTCTCGGACCCAAAATTTGGCCAATAGTACTACTTATTAATTATTCCTCCAAAGTCATGTAGACTTTATGTGGAGTTTAGCAAGTTCACATCATATACCCTTAGGCTCTTTAAGATGTAAAAATGCTCCTCGTCTATTGTCCACACACTAAGGCTCCTTGAACGATAAACGAGGAAATTGATTTTTGATCAATTTTTATTCAACACTTACCATGCCATACACCCTAAGGCTCTAATGACAAGGTTCGTGCTACATGCCCCACACCCTAAGGCTCCTTGAGGTCATGTTTTAATATTATTCTTTCTTTATTTTTGATATATATCATAGGCCAAATTCTATGGTCCCATGGTCTGAATACCTCCTACTTAGTGGTTATGAGCCACCTTAGTCGGAATTCCACAACGCTGGCACCCTTAATGTGTTCATGCTTTAATTACAAGGAGATAAAAGATTTGGCTAAGAGTTAATATATCTAATCGACACCGCAAAAATCCTCATTTATTAAGCAATTAAATATACAAACGGGAAGAAAGAGCCACAAAAACTCATATAAGCAAAAATTAACCCTTAAACTTATTATCAACTCTATCATCTCTCGTTCTCCACAATTTAAAATCTCAAGGAATGAGACTCGTGGAAGCTCAGCCTAATAAACCAATTAAGGTCCATATGGTTAATGATACTAGCTAGAGTAAACTTAGATAAGTAAACTCGGGTTGAGTGAAAATATTCACGACGGGCCTAATACATCAAAAATATCTAAACTTGTTAAAACCATTTTATTCATTTATTTATTATTTGACTTTATTCTTGAAATGGAAAATACGATGCAATGATAAAAGGAAGAAAATAAATAAAAATACTACTAGGCCAAAATAGATCAAAAATTTGAAAAACGTTTGAAATTGTTTTTAAATTTTCCGGTTAAATGGGGTCAAATTCATTGAAACGCCCACTAAAATTCGATAGAAGTCCCCCCTACACTTAATATAAACATTGTCCTCAATGTTTAAGCATGTGGGAGAATAAACTCCCCTACACTTAGGACATTGAGTACGTTTTTTAAATCGAGCTAAGGAAGAGACAACTAAAGTGATTGCATTTATTCGTTTTATTTATATACAAGATTTGATACACAATAGCAAAAACATATCGAAGGAACCGGGTACACGAGAAACACGAGATCCTGGGTCGCGTCAAAAGCACCAAAAGTGGATCATGAAAGCACACATCCCTGCACAACATCAAAACACACAAACAACCTACTATGGCTCCCCCTACACTTATTGTAGAAAATAGATAAAAAAAAATAGATCATCGGGTTGCCTCCCGAGAAGCGCTTGTTTTTGTTAACCGATTCACGAGCCTGACTCGACACCGAATTAAATGATCCATAGGGAAGCCTCTAATGTAATACCAGGTTCAAGAATCTTATCCTCGGTCCCAGAGGAACGTAATAAATGAGAGGCAGGAGGATAAGTCATGAAAGGTAAAAAGGTCCTCTCAACATAAGTGAAGTTATCATCCACAGAAGTATCAATATTAAGAAACTCATCGATCTCGGGAATGAGAAAACCATCATCATCACTAAAAGTGATATGTGGAAGAGAATTGATGGTAGAATCAAAAGTAATTGGTGAAGAGGCAAATGTGAATTTATCAAAATCCGAGTTTTCAAAATCAATATCAATATCAAGTTTTAAAACTCCGTTTGCCTTCTCATCAATACCATGATCACAATTAAGCTCATGCGAGAAATCCAATAACACGAGATCATAAAAAGCATCCTCGTGATGGAATTTCTCAATACTCGGGGTATAAAAGTCATCACGAAGGAGTAAAGAATCCGATAAATCATTAGTATCATGGTTTTCAAAAGTCGGTTTTGGTAAAATAGGAGAATCATCCTCATCCGATCCCGAGGAATAATTAAAAATGTAGTCGGAATCACAAGATAACGCATCCCTATCTACAAACTCCTTAGGTGTAGGACAAATTAAGGGTTCTTCTTCTATGAACTCATTATAAAGTTCTTCACACTCCTCAAAAATTGGTTTATCAAAACATGTCTCGCTAAAAGGACTTGAAGAAAGCATATAGTCATTTGAAGGAGTAGGTGAAGGAGTCATAAAAGAAATGGGGTCATCCTCAAGTATAATCTCAGGAATTTCCTCAATAGGTGAGGAAAGAGGAGAGCTAATTATATCCGTGGGTGTCAACACCGGAGGGGGAGTAAAACTCATGATAATCTCCGGGCCTTGTCTCTCCTTTATTGGCGGGGAGATGGAAGGATCCACAGTGGGAACATCACTACTAGTAGTGGTGTTAGCCTCAACATCAACTCTCAAAGACGGCTCAATATCACCTTGAGCTTGATAGGTTTCTAAAATGAGCATGAATTTCCTATCGGTTTCCTCTTGCCTTTCTCTTAGTAATATATCATGTTCCTCAAGTTTATGAAGAATTAAGTCCATTTGAGGTTGTGAAATATGCCCTTGATTATAGTTTTGAAAATTGCCTTCATTTGAAAAACCTTCATTATTTGAAAACCCTTGATTTTGAAATTCCCCATAAAACCGATGATCATAATGTGGTGGGTCACTAGTTGTAGGAAAACTAGGGGAGCCAAAATAAGTATTATTAGCATAACACATACTTTCCTCATTATTATAAACCTCCTCATAAGTTTTGTCACAATTAAAATAAGCATGAGGTCCACCACAAGTCGTACACTCCTCGGACATAATCTTATAACGCTCTTCTTGCAATATTTCCCAAATCGGACGATTCTCCATGATAGTGTCGAAAGAAAACGAAATAAGAATAATACGTAATATTTTTGGCGTAATACTTTAGGAAAAGTATTACTTTTTGATTTTTTAATTTTTTTGGTGCAAATCTTAGGAAAGAATTTGCTTTTGTGATTTTTTTAATTTTTAATTTTTTTTTGTATTTTTATCTTTTTGATTATTTTATGTTTTTGATTTTTTTAACAAGAAAAATAACGTTCAAAATCGAACGGATAACAAAATCCAAATCGTCTCACGACAAATCGTCAATCTTAACGAGTGAAGCGGCAGCGGCGCCATTTTAATGTTTGAATTTCTTTTGCAAATTCTTTTTATGTTCGTTTATCGTTCCACAAATCGACTCGAAATTGATTTCCAATTAACGTAAGATTTATTGTTTTTGGTGAATAAAAACTCTTTTAGGTATTTTAAACTAAAAACTATTTAATATAAAAACTATTTAATCTACTTAAAACTATTTTCAAATAAACTAAATTAATTTTTAATTAATAAAAATAAAACTAATTTTAAAAACAATTAAAATAAAATATAGCAATTAAACTAAAAAATTTTTTTTGTCTTTTTATTTTTTTTTAAACTAAATTAAAGAAAATTGATATAAAACTTTTTAAATAAATTCAATGAAACTAAACGTGTATTTAAATTGAGAAATAAATTTGACAGCTTAAAAATTAAATAACCTATATTAAAATAATAGACTAAGAATGAACATAAAAGAAAGGCTAGAGGAGTTGGTTAGGACAATGGTTGTGTGGACAGAAGGTCGCAGGTTCGAGTCCTGGACCAGACGTTTTTGAATGATTAATTTGTTTTTTTTTTGGAATAAAGAACTCTCAGACCAAAAGGGTCTGAGACTTATGCAGCAAATAAGACAAATAAGCTATAAGCAAAAATCAGACAAACAAATAGAACTAAGAAGCAAAACTGAAATAGCTATATCAAATAAGCAGTAAGCCAGTCTACACAACTAAGCAGATAATCATAAACCTAAAAATAAGCAGATAAGCATATAAAACTAAATAAGCTAATCAAAATAAAATAGATCAAACCTATGAGCAAATCAAAACCAAACAGTAAGCAAGAACAAAGATAAGCTAAAACGTAAACTTAACCAAATAAGCAAGACTAAACAAGCATATAAAATAAGCAGTAGACCTATAAACCAAATCGAACAAACATATTATTACCAAACTATTATAACTACTCAAATTTAGATAAAACAGATTTAAAACAAAGAACAAAACAAAAAAAAACAGATTAATCTAAAACTTATCTAAAAAATAACCAGGCTAAACAAAACAAACTCGCAGACTATATCAAAAGTAAACAGATTCAAACCAATCGAACAAACTAAAGCAGATCTAAACAATACGAATAAAAAAAACAAACTAAAGCCTAAACAGTGACTAAAATGAAACTTGCGTCACTCTAACGTATCAAATCAAAATCATAAGCAGATAAACTAATTAATAAAAACTTTATAAATAAAAGAGATTTAAAACCTGATGTCGAAAACCCGTTGGGAAGAAGACGCGGCGCTGAGCCGTCTTACCAAATCCGACACCACCTTCTCACCCAAACGTACCTTCGAAATCATCAATACTCGAACCAAATTTTTTATAAAATTTCCCAGTGGTGGAAATTTTAACATCCACTTTTTTACTTGATATTCATTAATGAAAAACAGATAAAAAAATAGATTGCAGTAATTTAAATAAAACGAAACAAAATTTAAACGAAAGGAATATTTCATTAATAACCAAAAATCTTAAGTATAATACTGAAAAGAAAGAAATTACAATTTTTAATCTAAAAAACTAATTTGCATAAAACTAGAATTAATCCTACTCTAAAAAAAACAGTAAATAAAAAAATAAAAATAAAAGAAAGGATCCTTTATTACAGAAAAACTAAGGGTTTATATAGGGAACCCGAGGGTGTGGTGTTGATGCTGAAACTCAATCTTGGCCTTTCGATCTTTTCTCTTTCTCTTCTCTTTTGATCAAACGGATGAGATTGATTTTCTCTCACACAGATCGCCAGCGTGGAAGCGATTTGTGCTTCTTGTGCTTCTTCTTTGCTGATGTGGGAGGATTCTATTGGTTTAATGAAGTAAACATCCAATCAGGGTTGACGGATGATGTGTACATGATGCCACTATGACCATCTTCTTCCTCCTTATTTAGTAGGGGATTTAATTAAGCGCGTGGACATCACATGCCATTGATACAAAAACCCCCAATTTGTTATTAGGGGTTGGGGTGAAAATTTGAGACGACTGCTTTTGTTTTCTCGTTTGTATCGAAGGTAAGATAGCAATGAGAGTGAAAGTCTGAGTTGACCAAAAAAACAAGTGAAAATTTTTTCACTTATATTCTTCTACCGTCTGATTTCTTTTTGCTATTGGGCTTGGGAACCCAAAACTCCCCATGGCTCATTGTAAATATGAAATGGTTTGGGCTTTTTTTATTTAATCTTGGGCCAGAATATCCATCCGTTTGAATGTCATAAGGAATTTGCTTTGTCCAAAAAAATTATAAACTTCCTCCATTAGCCCAATAATTAAGCCCGTTAAACTAATGTGGGACCCACTAAGCCCAAATCCTTCAAAAACATAAATCCGCGAAGAAAATCGAACTTGATTTTCGGCATCCTCGATTTTTCTTCAATCTCGTGTCGTTTTTGCCGGTTTTCGTGAACTTGGGTACCTTTTCACTTTTGGTTCTTTGACCTTGACTTTGTTCCTTTCTTTGAATTTTCTTCAACAATTGACTGTGAAATCCCGTGTTTTCTTTCCTTTTGATATTTTGTACCTATTTCACACAAAAACACAAAACCACACGTAATTCCGACTTATACGATATTAACACATGATTAGGTCTTGTTTTTCCACAAAGGTACGTCTTCTGTTGGCTTTAAGACGAATGACACATTCGCATTACCCAAAAAGATGATGAGTTGGCGCCGGGGAAGACGACCAAATTATGCCGTTATGCTAGACCCGAATTAAGTTTAATTCGGGTTGGCTGGGCTCCGGCTCCTGCACCAAGTGAATCGTTTGGTTGGGATCCTGTACACTAAACAACACACGTTAGGCTTACCGTGGGAATGTTTCCCACGATTAGACTCCGGCGTGAGAGTAAGTAATCGATTTAGGGTTTATGTGAGTTAAGAGTATAAGACGTAATACCTTTGTGGAACCCTTGGGGGTTCCTTTTATAGGCAGTGGAACCCTAATGGGCTACCACTTGATACTTCGGCCCCAAGGAAAGGATAACTACCAGGATTAGAATGATTGTTATCTTCTAATTTTGGTAGTGAATATCCTTTCCCATTGGGATAAAGATATTCCTAGACAGAATATGATTCTGTCTAACCCTATGTCGGCCGCACCGGGCCGTGGGCCGCACACATGTGTGCGGTTACTGTTCATCCAATCCCATAAGCATGGATGACATTATTCTACCCATCCGTGATGGACCAGATACGGGTAGTACCCATGGGCCGGGTTCATGACCCGGCTGGGGACTATACGTCATCATGTCCCCCTAGTCTAGTTGTTACAACCATAGGCGTAATCTCTAGACTACCAAGATGCTCCCTGAACGTACCAAAGAAAAAATAGGGAATGATAAGTTGTCCAAGAATTTTGTATTGGCCGCACGTGGGAACCTGGCTTAGGAAGTTATTTCATCAGTATCTCAGCCGCATATGGCGACCGAAACAAATTAAATATAGCATTAAATGTCAAGTCTTACGTAAGAGCCGCATATCCCGACATTAATAACTGTTCACCTGACATGTTGACTGACAAAAGTGTAGACAGTCAGAACGTTGAGCAGTGCAAACGTTTGAGCCAGAAGTGACCCGTGGGTCCCGCCTGACGTTTCACTTGCCACTTGCCCCCTAACCACACGATCAAGAATAGTGGCAGACACGTGTCACACATCCAACAGGTCGTGACCCACGAGGCAACCCTATAAATAAGCCACCCCTACGGTTGTGTGAAACACACAGTTATAACCTCCATTTCTGCCATTAAAGCGTTCCTCTTAGCTCGAACCAATTACGCACGAATCCCTTCACACGCAGGTTAGAACACCACGTCCTTACACTTTTATTTAGCAATGGCTCACAGAAACAACCCTACCATTGGATCCGTGCTGAATGTTATGACCCAAGACCAATTAAACCACTTTTGTACAAACTATTTCATCCCTACCAACCTACACCCCTCACTTCCTTGCGCCGGAGACCTCATCACTGAGGCTCCAGCGGGTAAGATTGGCTTGTACACTCGCCTCTTTGATGCGGCTAATTACCGCATTTCCTTCACCCATTTCCTTGTAGATCTGTTAGGATACTATGATGTACATATTAGTCAGCTCCATTGTATAGGTGCCTGTAAGATTAGTCAATTCGAGATCCTCTGCCGTGCTAGGAGAATCCCCCCAACCGTAGAATTATTCTGGCTCTTTTATGTTCCCAACATAGTAAACGGTTGGGTATCTTTTAAGAAACGATCCCCTAACAGTCCTCAATCGCACAATAAGCCAATGGATTCATTGAAAAAATGGTATGACCACTATTTTTTCATTGACGCAGTAGTATGGCCGGCCGATTACACCTTTAGAACTAGGATACCCCACGACCCCAAGCCGCACACAAGTACATACAACCCCCGACATTCCCAAGAATTAGATCTGAATAGGACCGGGTTCCATAGAAGTCTGCCCGAGTCATTTCTATGCTTGCTAGGGATTAGCCGCAATTATTTTGGTCCGTCAATAGGTATCCTGTGTTTTGGAGACGACAGGGTGAAGGTAGGCTACCATCCATACGCAAAAATGTTTTCAATTATTTGATAAAGGGCTAACATATTTTGTTTTTTATATTGGGCAGAATGAACTTCTTTGGGCTTTTGCGTCAGGGCGACCCGAAGCTTGTACCGGAGGGTACCCGTCCTCTCCGTGAGAATGAACGACCCCTTCTTGAGCATACCCGAAACGTGACAGTTGCTCTCGAATCCGTGCAAGATCCCCACTCAGACGAGGAAGAGCATGGCGACAATGGTGGTGGTGATAACCGCATGCATGAAGGAGGAGCCGGGCCCTCCTCACCACATAGAGAACGACAGGGAGATAACATTGACCTAACCACCTCCAGCCTCCGCCGGATGATGGGCGATGATGATGAAGAAGTACAACAAGTCAATCTGGAAGAAGAAGAAGAAGAAGAAGTGGAAGAAGAAGTCGAGGAGGAGACTGACGAAGCAACAGCTCAGCCCGTCGCCAGGCGTACCCGTAAAAGAAACAAACGAGCAAGGCGAACTGCTTCAGTCGAGATTGGCGAACACAACGCCCCTGCCAAGAAACTTCGAGAAGACCACCCCTTGTATCAATCTGTTGGTAGTACTACCCAGGGTTCCGAGACTATCCGGGCCGCACATGTTGATCCCGTCACTCAGATTGCCCCTACTGCATCAGAATTAGCGAGAAATGACATGTAAGGCTCCATCCTAACACGTAAGAATGACAACTCCTTTTTGAAGTAAAACTTAATATTCATCCACATGATTGTTCTCACAGGGATGAACAAACTGGTGCCGTGCCTCCTCATGATACTCAAATAGATAAGGGAAAAGGAAAAGAAGTGGAAAGAAACTCCATTCTTCACACAGCCGCCCAGAAGTCTGGCCCTATTTTTGAAGAAGGTTCACCCACGGCTTCCCAAGACCTCCCAGCGTCCGGCCCCCCTCAATCGTTCAATCCTGTATGGAATATCACAACTGCATCACGAATGAGGGACGCCGATGAATGCCGGGAGTACCTCAACAACTGCATTCCACCAAGCTTGGTGCGAGAGGTGAACGCGCTCAGCCATGCGGATTTGGCGGATGAGTATAATGGTGCCTTGGTACACCAAATGGCGATGGGCATCTCGATGAGGGTAAGGTTTGAAGCCGCACTTGGGCATGTTGAATCCCTTAAGAGGAAGGTTGGACGGAGGGAGAAGATGATCGTGGACAATGAAGCTCAAATCGCAGACCTCCAATCCCAACTGGCTAGCGCCGAGGCGACCATAAAAAAGCAATCGGCCCGCGCGAGTGAATACGACCAACAAGTGGCCAACCTTGAGTCACAACTAGATGCTGCGACCACCAAGGTATATATCCGTGCCATACCACCCATTTGCTAAAAGAAATATATTCTAACATTTTATCTCTTATAGGTAGCCACAGCAGAAGCGTCTGCCCAGTCGTACTCCAGCCAGATACACGTGCTGAACAAGAAACTAGAGGACGCGCACCTGGCCGTCCAAAGCATGGATAAGGTACAAGGGGAGCTTGCTGATGAGAGGGCTGTCACCCAAGAGCTGAAAGAGGCGTTTGCCCAAAAAGATTTGATGATTGATGCCCTCACCGCTGAGCGTGACGACGTGTTATGCCCCCAACTGCTAGCGGCTATTGCCGGCCGTAGGTGGATGGTAGGGCATGGAGCACGCTTGGCCGTCATGAAAGTACTGGAGGCCCCCGAGTTTGTGCAACAATTTGCAAGCCTAGTGTCCGATGGCATTGACCACGGACGTCATGAGGGAATGGTTGAGGCCGTCGAGCTGATCAAGAAAGGGGAAAACTTTACCAATCATGCCTTTTTTAATCCTGAAGCCGCTAACAAGATGACTGCTTCCATGGCCGCGATGCGGGATCTGCACTATCCATTCTTAGATGAGCTGGAGGCCACCAAAGATGCGTCAAATATGGAAATCATGGAAAGGCTAAGGCTTAGTACGTTCTCCCAAGGTGAGAGTCACTCCCATGCTTCCCTCACTCCATCACCCAGCAACCTGACACTCCCCATATATGAGGACGTAACCAGGATCGTGCTTGATGAAGAACCCTTAAGTGTGGTGCTGGAGAGGAATGCGACTCAAGCCCAGAAGCGGAAAGAAAGTGATGAGTGGTTGTCGTGTCTGGTCGAGGAACAAGTGGAAATGGGTAAGTTTTTCCCCCCTATGTAAGATGCTCCTACTTTATGATCCCTTTCAGACACTTTGGTTTGTAACCGATGAATATCTGTTGCTTCTATTCGTCCGTGCATGTACACGGCTAACAACATTTGTATTTTGTATGTAAGTCCGTGATTGACCACAACAATTTTGTTATCTATTTGGAAACTTGTGTACCTTGACTGTGTTAAATATTGTACCTCAATACTGCATGATATATCACGTCTTACACACAAAGAAAGAAAATAAATACAAGTCTATAATTTACTAGACATACGACATGCGTCTTTACTATGCGGAGCACTGTGTGACTACGGCATATGAAACTTACCCCAACGTCTTGTGAGTAAGGTGTCTAGTAAGGATACATGATCCGTGCGGCTGGGGTTGCATCCCTCTTACGCGGCAAGTTGAATTAGTAGGTTCACTTAATCCTCTTACCCCGCCTGGAGGCGTATAGTACATGTATAGTAATTTGAAAGAATGCATATGAATGAAACATGGCATATTATAATATAAGTAAAATTCATACGACTAACAAAAAATCTAAAAAATGACTTGCACGAAACAAGCCGTGGGGCTAGCTAGGCACCACGGCATTTTATTAGAACGTTTACACTTTTTGTTTGAACAATAATGACAAGTCCTAAAAAACAAGAAAGGAAACTAAACAAAGATAAGAAAAACAAAACAGACAGACCGCATGGTTCTTTATTGAGACCGCATATAGCGATGTACCCATGCGGAAGCCGTAGCGTTCAGAGATAGCACCTTTTGAGATTGGAAATGTTCCATGTGCGCTCTAGGTCGCGGCCATCCATGTCATGTAACTTGTACGCGCCTAGTCCCAAGGCTTCAGTGACTTCATACGGTCCTTCCCACTTAGGGCCCAGCTTTCCTGTATTCTCCGCTCGACTTGCTTCGTTAGCACGATAGACGTAGTCTCCCGGTCGAAAAGAAACACCCTTGACCTTGGCGTCATAATAAGCCTTCATCTTAGCCTTGGACTTAGCCTCATTGATGGCTGCTATTTCCCTTTTTTCTTCCAACAGATCCAGGTTGATTCGCAGCTGTTCATCGTTCGTGACGACATTAACCTCCGCCGTGTGGATGGTAGGCATTCCTATTTCTGCTGGTATAACAGCTTCAGTGCCGTAAGCCAATGCAAATGGAGTATCTCAGTTGGCTGTTTTGATCATAGTTCTATGCGCCCATAGCACATGTGATAACTCATCGACCCATTTGCCACTTCGTTCATCCAGGCGCGCCTTGATGCCATTCCCCAAGCTTCTATTTGCCCGTTCGACAAGGCCATTTTTCTGCGGATGCTTGACAGATGCGAAGCGCCGCTTGATTTTCAATGATGCACACCAATCTTTGAATGGGTTGTCCGTGAACTGCTTGCCGTTGTCCGAGATGATTTCTCACGGTAGACCAAAACGGCACACAATATGTTCCTAAACAAACTTCTTAACTTGTTTGCCTGTGATAGACTTGACTGCCCTGGCCTCTATCCATCGTGTGAAGTAATCCATCGCAACAATCAAGAATTTAACTCCCCCCGCAGCTACAGGAAATGGTCCTGCAATGTCGATTCCCCACTTGTAGAATGGCCATGGGGACGTGATAGGTGTAAGCTCCTGCTGCGGGTGTCGCGGCACTGGCCTATGCACTTGGCAATCACTATACTTGTGAATCATGTCGCGCGCGTCTCTGTGCATGGTAGGCCAATAGTATCCTGTCCGTAAGGCTCTAGCCACCACGGACCGTGGACCTGCATGCATGCCACACAATCCTTCATGTATGTCACTGATTATGTATGTGGCTTGACGTGGTCCCACACACCGCAGCCATGGCTGCAAGAAAGAGCGCTTGTAAAGGATGCCCTCTCGAAGTTCAAAATGCTGCGACTTCCTTCTGATGCGCCGTGCTGCTTTTTCCTCGTCTAGAAGGGTTTCACTAGTCAAATAGTTGATAATCGGGGTCATCCATGTAGGTCCATCCTCCTCAACTATAGCAGCAACCTCCCCCTCCGTTATAGATTTCTCCTTGAGTATTTCCACCAAGACTTGTTTAGACAAGTGAGCGAAGCTTGTGGATGCGATCTTGCTAAGAGCGTCCGCCTTCTTGTTCTCGCCCCTTGGCACCTGCTTGATGGAAAACTTACTGAAAGTCGCGATTAGCGACTTGACTTTATCCAAGTACTTGACCATGTTGTCTTCCTTAGCCACATATCCACCTATAATATGGTTCGCAACAAGCCGTGAGTCCACGTAGGCCTCAAGGTTGCGGACTCCCATTCTAGCGGCGATTTTTAAACCCGTAATTAATGCTTCATATTCCGCTTCGTTGTTAGTGGCCGTGAACTCAAAACGGAGGGCGTACGTGAATTCCATTCCTTCTGGATTTGTGAGGATGAGACCTGCTCCGGACCCGTCCGTACACGAAGATCCGTCTGTGAATAACACCCATGGTTCTGTTGGGATCTCGTCTTGTTTAACGATTGGCCCTTCCTCATCCGGCTTCTCGATCAGGAAATCTGCCAAGATCTGGCCTTTAACAGCCGTCCTTGGCCTGTAAGATATATTGTGCTCCCCCAATAGGATGCTCCATTTTTGTAGCCTCCCTGCTACGTCCGGTCTAGAAATAACCTGCTTAATTGGCTGATCCGTAATGACCACAATTGGGTGCGCCTGAAAGTATCGGCGCAGCCGCTTTGTAGCAAACACTAGTGCTAGCACCAGTTTTTCCATAGAAGAGTAATTCAGCTCCGGCCCTTGTAGTATTCTACTTATAAAGTAGACCGGAGTTTGCACTGTATCTCTATCTGTCATAAGTACCGCGCTTATTGCGCCATGAGTGGCTGAGAGATACATAATGAGTTCCTCCTTTGGCCGGGGAGCTACTAGCATAGGGAGGGATGCAAGATGCTGCTTGAGTTGGCCGAAGGCTTCCTCGGCTTCCTTCGTCCATCGGAAGTCTCCCTTTCTAATGCACTTCTTGAGTGTCTTAAATAGGGGTAATGACTTCTCTACGGATTTAGATAGGAACCTATTCAGCCCGGCTAGCTTCCCATTTAAGGATTGCACCTCCTTCCGTGTCTGAGGGGACGGTAGTTGTATCACTGCGTCCGTCTTCTCTGGGCGAGGTTTGATGTCGTTTGGATCAATCAAATATCCAAGGAACATTCCCTCCATTGCCCCAAACGTACATTTCTTTGGATTTAACTTCATGTTAATCCTTCTCAGCGTGTAGAATGTCTCTTGGACATCTCGGAGAAGTGCCTCCTCCGTGTGACTTTTTATCACCAAGTCATCAACATAGACTTCCAAGTTGCGGCCTATCTGTGATTCAAAAGCTTTGTCCACCAACTGCTGATATGTAGCACCGGTGTTCTTCAGTCCAAACGGCATTTTCGTATAGCAATATACGCCCTGGCTCGTATGGAACGCCGTTTTTTCTGCATCCTCCTCCTCCATCTGGATTTGGTGATACCCTTTATATGCGTCCAAGAAGCATTTAAAAGGATATCCACATAGGGACTCCACCTTCCAGTCGATTTCCGGTAACGGGTAACAGTCCTGTGGGCAGGCCTTGTTTAGATCCGTAAAATCCACACACATGCGCCAACTTCCGTCATGTTTCTTGACCATGACCGGATTGGATAACCACTCGTGGTAGTATACCTCGCGCATGATGCCTGCATCCACTAGTTTCCGTACTTCCTCCAATATCACTTGGTTGCGCTCAGGCGCCTGGCCGCGCTTCTTTTGCTTGATGGGTTGGTACCCTTGGCGGATCTGGAGCTTATGCTCTGCTATCGCACGTGGCACGCCTGTCATATGCTTTGGCTCCCATGCGAATATATCTAAGTTTGCACTTAAAAGAGAGCACATGGCCCTTTTGCCGCTATCCGAGAGCGCCCCTCCTATGGATACCTCCTGTTCCGGATAGTCCGGGTGAATGGCTACCTTCCAATTGGGAGGTGGTGATCCATCCTTGGGTGGAACAGGTGGATCCGGTGTTGTCACAGTGTGACACTCGGATGCCGATACGATTGTGTTGTAAATGGTAACAATTCCCCCCTCAACGGGGAATTTGATCATTCCGTGCGCCGTGGAGGGTACTGCCCGTATAGCCAAAATACTTGGTCTGCCTATGATCCCATTGTACGGAGAATGTGAGCGTATAACCATGAAGTTCATCCACGCCGTAGTGGAGTGTTCCTCATTCCCAATGGTTACAAGTATCCGTAGTTGCCCTATCGGCCAGATAGTGTCTCCACTAAAGCCGGTGAGCGGGGCCGTGGCCGGTACTAATTGGCTTCTTATTTCTGGACATAACTGCACAAAACAATGTTCATACAGTACTTCTGCTGACGACCCTCCATCCACATACATGCGACGAACATTGTGTGTTCCAATGCTTATCTCAATAGTGAGAGGCGCATCAATTACATCGCTTGCTGTGATGGGAGGGAACGAGATTTCCCTTCCGCGTGAAAATTTTTGGCCCACTTTCTGCCTCGTGCGGCGCTGCCTGGATTGGATCATGTATATGGTCGAAGGTTTGTCCTTTTGGGGATCCTTCTTATCGTACTTCTTGTTGTTGTCTTTTCCATCCTTCCAATCCTTAACTAGGTGCTTGAGTTTACCTGATTTGATCAGCGACTCAATATGCTTCTTGAGCTGGATACACTCCTCCGTACCGTGGCCTTTGTCATTATGGAACTCACAGAAGCAATTTCCTTGCCGACGTTCCGGCGGAGTGGTCATTGGGAGAGGCCTTGGAAAGTTCGCCCCTTCCGTCAGCAAGATCTCCCGGTAGGACATCTTTAGGGGGGTGAACTTATCGTCCGGCCGTCCTCCTTTTCTTTGGCTCTTATAGTCTAAGCCCTTGTTATTGTTCTGATTGCCTTGACCGCCCGACTGTCTCCGGGACTGATCATTTGACCGGTACCCATTTCCTTGGGATGGGTAGGCCACGGCAACAGCTGTTTCTCCTTCTATGAAATTTCTGACCCTTTCCATGAGGTCATCATATCTCTCTGGACGCTTGTCATTGAGGCGCCTGATCAACTCTCTGTCTGTTATGGCGTGCATGTAGTCAGAGATTTTCAGGAGCTCCGACATTGTTCTTGTGCGCGTGCACTCATCATTGAAGCGTTCAGTGAAGGCTTCTGTGGACTCCCCTGGCTGTTGTTTGACAGTTGCCAATGAGACCGGATCCCTATTATACTTCTTCCTCTGAGTATAATTGTTCTCGAACGCATTGCGTTGTTCCGTGAAACTATCAATGCTCCATGGGGGAGTGCCTCAAACCAGTCACGGGCATTTCCGATCAGGGTTGAATTGAACATTTGGCACCATATAGGCATGGGCCATCGCTTAATTTTAGCCTGCGTATCAAATATTTTAAGGTGATCCACCGGATCACCGGACCCATCATAAGTCTTGATACACGCCGGCATGCGACGTTTGGTGTCCTCAGAATAGTTCCGTATGCGGAGGGTGAACGGGTCTTCCCTGGGATCCGCCCACGGCCGGGTGAGCCTAGGGTCATCCCATGGTTCACACCATGGACGCGAAAGATCCTCCGCTTCCGCATCTCGATAGTAAGGGCCACCATAATACTCATCATTGTTTGGTGGTGGTGGAGGGGTGCGCCTAGGCCGGCGACGCTTAGGCGGATGGTCATCTGAGTCCTCTCCTGACGGGTCCGGGGACGGCGGTGGTGCCCCATCCTTTGGGTAGGGACCACTTTTTTGGGACGAACCAGGAGCCTTTTTCCCAATGTTCATCCTGTCCCACACACTCGGGCGACGTACGGTGCTGGCCAGCTCTCGATCTGGTCGCTCGGGTGAGCCATCCGACTTTTCTCCTTCTTGAGACTGCATTAGTTCCTGCATGAGGCGATCTCCTATGCGCTCAAACACATTCCGAGGTTGAGGGGTTTCCTCAAAGGTTCCATGTTCCTGAGGCCGAGCTCTCCTTTTCCTTTGATTTTGGAGGAGGTGATTGGTCCGGTGTCACCAAAGTTGAGTCTGGATTGGAGGTTCCTCCCCAGATTCAACCTTGATGCGATCCCCGGGACGATCCTATCGAAGTTCTGCGTGAGAACTCGAGTAAGATCCTCCTTGCTGAGTGGTAGGACTTCCACTTCTTCCTCCGTCGAGGGTGTGCGCGGTTCCTTGTTAGGAGGGTTTGGCGCACTCCTGGGTCAGGGTTGTCCAGGGTTGAAGTAGGTGGGGGTGTCATGGAGATCGTGCTCGTCACCCCCAAGGACTGAAAACCCCCACGGTTACCAGGCCCGCCTGCGAGGCGGCTAGGTGATTGATTGGGGATGAGAATCCCTTCCCCTTGGGACTTCCGGTTCCCGGGATTCGCGTTCCTGGGGTTAGCTTGCGGATGCCCCTTCGTCATTGGAATATCAGGATGAGGTTTTGTTCTAGCTTAGTGTAATGGTCCCACGGATGGCACCAACTTGTTGATGCAAAAGTTGGGTGATCCTTGCTAGACCCGAATTAGGTTTAATTCGGGTTGGCTGGGCTCCGGCTCCTGCACCAAGTGAATCGTTTGGTTGGGATCCTGCACTCTAAACAGCACGCGTTAGGCTTACCGTGGGAATGTTTCCCACGATTAGACTCCGGTGTGAGAGTAAGTAATCGATTTAGGGTTTATGTGAGTTAAGAGTATAAGACATAATACCTTTGTGGAACCCTTGAGGGTTCCTTTTATAGGCAGTGAAACCCTAATGGGCTTTCACTGATGCTTCGGCCCCTAGGAAGAGATAACTACCAGAATTAGAATGATTGTTATCTTCTAATTCTGGTAGTGAATATCCTCCTCCATTGGGATAAAGATATTCCTAGACAGAATATTATTCTGTCTAACCCTATGTCGGCCGCACCGGGCCATGGGCCGCACACATGTGTGCGGTCACTATTCATCCAAGCCCATAAGCCTGAATGACATTATTCCACCCATCTGTGATGGGCCGAATACGGGTAGTACCCATGGGCCGGGTTCATGACCCGGCTGGGGACTATACGTCATCAGTTTACACACTTATTACTCTTTTTTTCCTTTGATTTACAGACTTGTATGATAGCAGATAGAAATCCCACTAGTTTGATCCGTGTGATGTGGTGGGAGAATTGTGATTATAGAATGTAGTTGAATGGGGATTCGGTTTTAGAATTAATTGGAATGGATCAATAAATGTAGTTGTTAAAATGATTAAGGGATAAATGGGAATTGGTTTAATGTTTACTAAATGTGGAATATCCCTTAATCATTGCTGCAATGATTGATTATATTTGAGTGCTGCCTTTGACTGGTTATTTATGGAAACATGAATTAATAGTTTGCCATGACCATATTTGAAAATCTCATAGCTTGTCGTGACATCACAATCTGCTTTCTTTGTTTCACACTTTGGCGTTTTTCTTGTTGCATCTCAGATCATTTATTGATCAATGAATGTCTCGTTATTATGAAGTCTGCTCATTTAATTGCTGCTTATGATTCTCCCAATGATTGCATTCATATCTTTATCTTCAAAAATAAACGTCTTCAGCCCTTTAACTTGTTGACTTGGCCATATTGATCCTTCTATTGTCTTCTTTCTTCGTCTTTTCTTTAGATATTTCCCATTAAAGCACGTGTTTGCTCCAAAATGTATCTTTTTACCTGAAAACACATGAAACACAAATACACGTGTAATTCTGATATTTTATAGTTTAAGATAATGTATTTGTCCGTGTTTTATGTGGTTTTTGGGTTATTATTGATGTGTGTTTTCACACTTATCACATTGCGCAGAGGAAATACACAATTGGGTGCTAAACACAAGTTTCATCACACAAAGTATATTGAACAACTCAAAAAGAGACGTTTACACAAGAATATAAATAAAATTTCGCACATTGTCTAAAACATAATTTTCATTCCATAACGTACTAAAATGACACCAGAGTAAAGCGTTTAGTTCCCACGGATCTCAACCATCAAACCAACAAGTTTCAGTACAGTACACAAACACTAGATAAATTGTTCAACAGTAAAAGGATAGAAATTGTTTTAGACCATAACACTTCAAAATCCAACCCACAACATTCCCAGAAAAGCTCCAACATAAATCACCTTCGATTACCTGAAACACATGCTTAAACGAGTCAACAATAATATTGAGCGAGTCCATAGGTTTAACAAATCACATTTGAACACAAGAAGAAAATCAATCATAATCATTTTTATAGAATTGTCGTGCACACAATCTATATCATTGCAATTCATTGTATTTAAGCTCATGATTGGGTGGTAAACCCAATAGTACAATCATTTGAATAAGCGGCTATTCCCAACTCTCAACATCAAGTCAGAACATAGTTAACGGTTCATGAATTTAGGGTCTATAGCAACAAGGTACTCAATATAATTCAAGGCAACATAGGCAATATTCGGGTCCAAATAGTTAATCATGACTTGTGTTCATTTATTTTCAAATAGCATGTATCCCCCTCACGGGTATTAAAACGTTTAGTAGCTAGCATGAAAAGCGAGGCTACAGACTCACCTTAGTATAAGAGACCTAGCGAGATGATCGTTGATGATAGATAATACTCTTCGAACACGAGAACCACAACCTATCAAATAAGGCGCGTTCATTAATAATAGACTCGAGAAATAAACCATACATAAGAAGATTAAACTCAAAACCATAAAATCACGACAAACTCAAGAGAAAACGGTTCAAGTGATGCTATCATACTTTTCTATACATTTACTTTATTGCTTTATACTCTCGATAAAAATCTGTCGGCACATACCAAATGTACTAGCTCATTTAACCCATTTAGACACATCAAAAGTTTATGATACTACACAGAGATCTCACTTACTATCTATAGAAAGTTCTCCCAAATTTTGGTTAAAAGATTTTACATTTAAACTTCCCTTCCCGACTCATCTTTGAACTACAAAAACCGGACAGTTTTACGTCATCGACTCATACAAACGTTATAACTTCTATAAACGACTCCATTTGCAAAACCGAGTCTTAGGTATGATAATAGATTCACAACCTAGGGTTTAAACTTTTACATCAGTTATTGACTCATTTCAAAAAATCATTCTATAGTCCCCGAGATTCGATCCAAATATCGAAAACAACTACATGTTGTGCCGATACTCGTCTCCCGGTACACGAATAATCAAACTATCATAACTTCTCGCTCGTTTAGAGCTAGAATCTCTACTTTATATCAAATCCAAGCTAATCGAATTCTCTACAACCCTATTCTATTAGTTAAGAAATAATCAAATCATAAGGTACCCAAAAATATCCTTTTATCTACTGATCTAAATTACCCTTTAATATCTTACATGAATCCATGTTTTAAATCAAAATCAACCATTTTTATTATCATCTTAAGCACCTAATAACAACATAACCTAATCCTAACACTTGTATCAATCTTCAAATCAAAAACCCAAAATCAAAAACAAGTTTTTAGTAAAAATAGCATGATCATCACTTGATCATCATCAAATAATACATACATGATCATCTACTTTACCTACCAACCCTAATTCTTATAAAAATAATCAAACTTCATGCATGTTGCTTAAATTAGTACCAAAAGAAGCTCCTTAAAATTTTAAGGATGGGTGTAGATTTGTTTTAGCTTGGATCAAACTAGATTTTGAAAGAAAATTGTGTTTATGAGGGGGGGGGTGGGTTAGGTCACGGTTAACGAAATAAAAAGGAGGAGGGAGGAGATTTTGATGTAACTAGTTTATGTGTGTGAAAACTAGGTGGAAAATCACCTTATATATGGTGGTGGAGGGACCCCTTTTGCCAATATGTGATAGTTTGGTCCAAAATGAAAATAGTTATCTAAAAAGCGGGAAATGACGATTAGTCAATTTTGAAAATATTCACGGGGCTTGGGTTTCATAAAAATACTTCTAAAAAGTTAAAACATATCTCAAATATAATAAAATCGTCTGCCGACTTGACTTAACACACTATTAAAAAGAAAAGCATCAAAAACGACAAACATCGAACAACTGACAATAAAATGTAAAACATTGGGCATCCATCGACATTACGTTTGCTAATACTCCTTCTACTAATTAAAGATAAAATATAAGTCTACTAACGTCGGTTTAAACTTCAACCTTCAAAAATAAAAATCATTCGAACTCATCAAAAATTTCAAAAATAGTCGTAAAGTAAGATTAAGCAATGACCTCGGTTTCAGGTTACCCCTCTCTAAACAATTGAGGATACTTATGCTTAAAGAAGTCCTCACGTTCCCAGGTAAACTCTGGTCCACGTCCAGAATTCCATCTCACTATCACAATCGGAATCCTACTATGCTTCAATTTCTTAACTTCCCTATCCATAATCTCTACAGGTTCCTCTATAAAATACAACTTATCATCAAGTTGAATTTCTTCCAATGGAATCACCAAATCCCTTTCAGCTAAACACTTCTTCAGATTTGACACATGAAAAGTGTTATGAATAACCCTAAGTTCATCCGGCAATTCTAACTTATAGGCAACCAATCCAATCCTTTGGATAATCTTAAAAGGTCTAATATATCTTGGGCTCAACTTTCCTCTCTTTCCAAAACGAATCACTCCCTTTCATGGCGATACCTTTAACATAACCATGTCTCCTACTTCAAATTCTAACGGTTCCTCCTATTACAAGCATAACTCTTTTGTCTACTTCTGGCAGATAACAAACGCTTCTTTGCACAATCTTTTCGGTTGTCTCAAATATCATTTCAGGTCCAGTCAGTTGACTTTCTCTTACATCACTCCAAAAACTGGAGATCTAGACTTACATCCATAAAAAGCTAAAAAATGGTGTAGCTTTAATACTAGCATGATAACTATTATTATACGAAAACTCCACCAATGGCAAATGTCTAAATCACATAAGCTCGAATCATATCCTCTAATGTTTGAATCTTCCGTTCACTTTGTCCATCAGTTTCGGGATGATATGTTGTACTCAAACTAAACTCAGTTCCCATTGCTTTCTGTAGAGATTTCCAAAACTCTAAAGTAAACCTACTATCACGATATGAAATTATCGACAAAGGCACACCATGTCGACAAACAATCTCCTTCACATACACAGTCGTCAATCTTTCCATACTATATGTCTTCTTCATTGGTAAAAAGTAAGCAGACTTAGTCAATTTATCTACAATCACCCATATCATATCACAACCACTAGAAGTCCTTGGCAAACCTGTCACAAAATCCATTGTACTCTTCTCCCATTTACACTCAGGAATTTCAGGTTGCACTAATAATCCAGACGGCTTCTTATGTTCAACCTTCACTTTCGCACAAGTTAAACACTTATTAACATACTGGGATATGTTTGCTTTCATATTCGGCCACCAATACACTTTCTTAAGATCTTGATACATCTTGTCTGATCCAGGATGTATTGAATACTTCGACTTATGAGATTCATTCATCACTAAATCTCGCACTCCTAAAGCACCTTCCTCAGACGGACACAATGGTATCCAAATCCTATTCTCAAAATATCTTATTCCATTCGGCCTTACTACGAACAATGGTTTCAACATTCTACCCAGATTTTCTGCCCCAACATTCTGTTTCTTCAAACCATTAGCTTGGGCTTTCAATATCATCTCTATCAAATCAACACTTTCCATCATTACTAAAGCTCTAACTCTTAAAGACTTATCTCTTTCCTTTCTACTAAGTTCATCAGCTACCACATTCGCTTTACCAGGGTGGTATCGGATCTCGCAGTCATAGTCGCTCAGCACTTCTACCCATCTCCTTTGTCTCATATTAAATTCCTTTTGATCCAAAATATGTTACAAACTCTTATGATCAGTGAAAACCACACACTTGGTTCCATACAAGTAGTGTCTCCACAACTTTAAAGCAAAATTTACAGCTCCAAGTTCTAAATCATGAGTAGTATAATTCTCTTCATGCTTCCTCAATTGCCTCGACGCATAAGCTATCACTTTCTCTCTTTGCGTCAACACAGCTCCAAATCCTTTATGAGACGCGTCACAATACACTACAAAATCTTCAGATCCTTCTGGCAAAGACAAAATCAGCGCAAAACACAATTTATCCTTCAGCGTATTAAATGCAGCTTCCTCTTCTAAACCACATTCAAACACATGATTATTTTCAGTAAGCTTGGTCAATGGTTTAGCAATTAGTGAAAACTTCTCGATAAACCTTCTATAATACCCAGCTAGACCAAGAAATTGGTGAACTTCATTCGGCGTTGTTGGTACCGACCAATCTTTGATAGCCTCAATCTTAGCAGGATCTACACGAACACATTCACTGTCAATCACGTGCCCTAGAAATTGCACAGATTTCAACCAAAATTCACATTTAGAGAACTTCGCATACAACTTCTCTTTCTTTAACAACTCTAAATTTATCCTTAAATGCTTCTCATGTTCTTCTTCACTCTTGGAATAAATGAGAATATAATCAATGAATACGATAACAAACTCATCCAAATACGACTTGCATACACGATTCTTCAAGCCCATGAACAGGGCAGGCACCTTCGTTAATCCAAAAGGCATCACCTGAAATTCAAAATGTCCATATCGAGTACGGAAATCTGTTATAGGAATATATTCTTCCCTAACTCTCAGTTGATGATACCCTGATCTCAAATTGATCTTTGAGTATACACTTGACCCTTGTAATTGATCAAACATATCATCAATCCTCGGCAATGGATACCGATTCTTGACAGTCAATTTGTTAAGTTCCTGATAATCAATACACATTCGAAACGATCCATCTTTCTTTTAACAAACAAAACAGGAGCACCCAAACTCGGTCTAATAAATTCCTTATCCATCAATTCCTTCAATTGATCAGATAATTCCTTCATATCTGACGACGCTAAACGATACGGTGCACTAGCAACAGGCGCAGCTCCTGGCACTAAGTCAATACGGAATTCAACTTCACGATGCGGCGGTAATCCTAACAAATCTTTAGGAAATACTTCAGGATACTCTCTAATCACAGGCACATCTTCCAGTTTCCTCTCATTTACACCATCACAAGTTATCCGAGTAAGAAACACATCACAACCCTCTTCCATATACCTCATCATCTTCAAACAAGAAACAACTCTCAAACAAGAAGTACACTGATCACCCTTCACAGTCATTACCCTATTCCTCAGCGGTATTTGAACTAATTTCTCTCCACAAACAATTACTGAACCATTCATAACTAACCAGTCCATACCAATAATCACGTCAAAAGATCCTAATTCTATGCGCATCAAATCAATACTAAACACATAATTCCCTAACTTGAATGACCAACCTTTCAGCATAGAACTAGTGCTAACAACCTTACCATCAGCTAACTCCACATTATAACTAGTTGTCAATCTCACTGGTTCTCTATCCAATAGCTGACTGAATCTAACATCTACAAAACTTCTATCGGATCTAGAATCAAATAACACACAAGCATAATAAGCATCGAGTAATAAAGTACCAGTCACTACATTCGGCCCATGAGGTTTGTCAGCATCTCCCACGACATAGGCTGGAGCAGCAGCAACAACATCAACATTGCCCCCTTGTCGAGCGTGAACCCTCGGACAGTCCCAACAACAACAGCAGCAACAACCTCCACATCCAAAACAGTTATTCACCTTGACAGTATTAGCTCTAGTGGCCACACCCTTGTTCCTACAGTCTGCCGCCTTATGTCTAGCCTTCCACACTTGTTGCAAGCAGGTGGAAAATTTCGAATATGATACAGACTACATCGACCATACTTTGGGTTCACTTTGTTACCTTGGGTTCCTGTAGCAGCACGAACACCATCATTCCTTCTAAAGTTGTATTGCTGATTCCCATTCGGTTCTTGATTATTGTTGTTCCGATAACCTCCTCTATTCGGCCCTTAATTCGAGTGTGTAACTTCCCACTTTCTCTTGTTCCCTTTAGCAATACTATACTTTCTATCTTGCATCTTAACGTCCATCAAAGCATGAGACATCTAAACAGATTCATCAAAAGTCTTAGGTTTCGAAGAAGTAGTCTCCCCCTTGATATTGCTGGATAAACCTCTGATATACTGCTTCATATTCTTTCGTTCATCAACAAAAGCATCAGGACACAACAAACAGAAATAAGAAAACCACTCGTATATGCAACAATATTATTATTCCCTCAGCACCAAATGTCTCAACTCATCTTCCAACTGACCTAACTCTTCCTCAGGACAAACTTCGTAGTTAACAGTCCCTTGGTCATAGTCCATGTTCTGGCATTAGCTTCAACCAAACCTACAGTAGCTACCTGACTATTCAACCAACTCAAAGCATCGTCTTGAAAAGTAGCTGCAACAAATTTCACCTTATTGGCTTCTGAACATCCACTGATTTCAAAAGTAATTTGAATCTTCTCAATCCACCTTCTTAATTCCAAAGCACCACCAATACCACAAAATTGGGTAGGTCCACATTTCATGAAACTAACATATGAACATTCCTTCTGAACTTGCTGAGCAGTAGCATTACCTCCAGCTTGACCAGCAACATTTCCTTCAACCGGCTCATTAGCATTACCTCCTACTAGATCAGCAGCATTCCCTCCAACTTGACCAGCAGCAATCCTATTCTCAGTCTCTTGGTTCCTCGTAGCACGTTCAGTTTCCAGTGCTCTAGCAATAGCCTGCTCAATCATATTACTCACAGTAGCAGTTGCCAATTTCAGAGGCATGTTTCTGACATTACAAATGAAAGAAAACAAGTAAGTATTCATATTAAGATAAGAAGAAGGATTTCTTTATCAAGATGTATCATGGATACCACATGCACAAACAACACGGTCTACAATAAATCATCAACCAAATCATAAAAGAACTAAAAGACAAATCATAGATCATGATGGTAATTTGGATTGTATTGGAAAATTTCCACAAAATCATGACAAGTAATGTCACTATAACCCTTCATCACATCAAACTTAAAAAGTCATTAAGTTTCATCACAAACTACAATACCAATCTACATAAGTTCTATTGCAACAAGGCTAATAAAGATAACTTGAAGAAACTAATCACGTGAAGATCCCCGTGGCTTCTTGTACATCGGCTCGTCATCACTACTACTGTCTTCCTCCTCAGAGTCTTCTTACACTTTCTCCTTTCCTTTTCAACTTGTTCCTTCACACAGCTTCACCAACATCTGAGCTTCAACACGACTTGGCACATCACGAATTACCACACCCTAACTTGGAAAAGAGCTCACTGGTACATCCCATGCATTCACTCTGCCCATCCTTTCTTGATCCTCGTGAAACCTTTCAAATTGGGTTACTCAGATTCAGCACCATCGATTGCAGACTAGCAACTTCATCCATTTCCCTAGCTCTAACATACTCGGACCTTCTCACACTAGAAACAAACCTGTCAAACTGCTTCTCATTCTGCTCAAACCTTTTGATCACTCGGGTTTCAACTACATACCTTTCAAACAAAGACCTATCAAACTTTTTAAGAAACCAGTAAATATCTTCATAAGACCTAGGACCTAGACAATACACCTTAGCTATGTCATCATGGATAGATCGAGCACTGGCAACATTGCTTGACTTAGTAGAGAAATCATTTCTAGCACGGGAAAACCTAGGAAAACTGCCTATATAAGCATCATAGCTAGGCATAGAAGAACGTACAATAGGTCGCTGAAAATCCTGAACAGTCGGTGGCACCACATTAGCTCTTGGCACATAACTACCTTGAATCACTTTGAACTCAGTCTGTCCTATTGCATCAGGAGCAATCCCATCATCCAAATATTCATATGGCTCTCGTCGTCACTAGCACCAAAGTTATCTACTTCCCATCTCCGACTATGTCATTCACCTCAATCCAATCATCCTCACGTGGTATATCACCTATTTTCTAAAATTATAAGGGTTCAAGGATACTTATGGTCATTGTTAAAAATTATATATGCAATGCATGAGCATGTAAATTTTATACGTAACCCATGATATGCAAATGCAATGCAAATGATGATTATGCGATGCTTCGTAAAAATAAAATTTGATATTGACAAGCATTCAGCGCACTTTCAATAACATCAATACAATATCGTAGTATTTACTTAATAAATACTCGGGAATTCATTTAAGTTCTGAGGGATACATCTTACAGGAGCGTTGCAGAGATGTTGTGTGCTTTTGAAAAATAAATACTTTCGATATCAAAGTTATAGTTTAGGACAATTTTCAAAATCGATCTGGTTCTTTATAACTTGTAGCTCTGATTAACAATCTTTAATGTTGATACAAAAGTTGGATGATCCTTTCTTAATCCAAAATAGGCTTAATTCGGATAGGTTGGGCTCCGGCTCTTGCACCAGGTGAATGTCTTGCTGAGATCGTGCACACTAAAACAACACGCGTTAAGCTTACCGTGGGAGTGTGTCCCACAATTAGACTCTGGCGTGAGAGTATGTAATCGATTTAGGGTTAAGAATCAGGTGCAGGTTGAGAGTATGGAGAGTACGATACCTTTGTGAAACCCTTGGGGGTTCCTTATATAGGCGGTGAAACCCTAATGGGTTGTCATCGATGCTTCGGCCCCAAGCAAAGGATAAGTTCCATAATTATTTTTATTGTTATCTTCTAATTATGGTGAGTGTATATCCTCCACTTTGGGGTAAATCCCAATCCTAATAAGATTGTGATTCTGTCTAACCCTGTACCGGTCGTGCCGCGCCGTGGGCAGCACACATATATGCGGCCACTGTTCATTCGAAGCCCATAAGCTTAAATGACATTAATCCAACCCATTAGTGACGGGCCGGATGCGGGTAGTACCCGTGGGCCGTGTCCATGACCCGGTTAGGGACTATACGTCATCATGTCCCCCCAGTCTAGTTGTTACAGTCGTAGGCGTAACTTCTAGACTAACTAATTTCCCTAATATCGCCTTTGCAAATAAAGTCGTACCATAAAAAAACGGTCGACCGGGACAATATTAATGAGTGTATTAATGACAGTCATGGTTCGCAGGATTGACTACAAAAGTCCACCCTATGGGCCCACCCTCGAGCTACACAAAAAATGTTTAAGAAGTGACCCGTGAGCCCCTCTGACGTTTCAGATGTGTCAGTAACCCCATCTGTTAGATGGACGTATTGGATTACACGTGACAATCATCCAGGCCACCTCGTAAACCGAGGCAACCCTATAAAAGGCCTGTGCGTGTGACTGTGTACACACACAGTTAACAACTTCTACCACCATTGTTGCATTCCTTTCACTCCTTCATTACTTCTTCTAACTTTCCACGGAAATCCACCGTACCAAGTTAGATCATTGCGCCCTTCTACTCATATTTATAAATCATGGTGAAGGACAACCCCACCATCACGACTGTACTCAATGTGATGTCACCGGAAAAATTCATGGAATTCCTTTCTGATTATTATATTCCTGAGAGCGTACACCCCACCTATCCGGGTGACGGTGAAGCCATTACTGATGCCCCAGAGGGGAAAATAGGTGTATATACACGCCTATTTGACTCGGCAAATTACCAAATCCCCCTTTCTAGTTCCTTGTAGACGTTCTAACCTACTTTGATTTTCACATATCCCAACTACATTGCATAGGAGCGTGTAAGATAAACCAATTTGAGATCTCATGCCACGCATGTAGTGCAACCCCAACCATAAGCTTGTTTAGGGTATTCTACGCCCCCCCCCCAAATGGAAAATAGGTGGTTGTCTTTAAAAAACGATCCGCAAATGCCCTAATGTGTTATAGGAGAGCCTTAGATTCTCTTAAGAATTGGTATGATGATTATTTCTTTGTAGATGCCAAAGTGTTCCCCACGCCTTTTGTTCCAAAAACCAGGGTGCGACACGATTACCCTCCCCCCTCAAGCGAGTACAACAGTCGGGACGTTATAATTTTAGATACTAACCGTATTTACTTTCATAAGGAACTGCCAGAGCATTTCCTATGCTTGGTAAGGATTAGTCGTAACTATTTTGGCAGGGAGGACAGATACCCGTGCTTCCTGGATGCCCGTAGGCATGGTGGGTGTTTTATTTTTGTTAATTACGTGTGTACAACATGCTTTGTTTATTTTTCCCCAAAACTAACATTGTTTTGCATGTCCACAGAGATGAGGCTATTCGGTCTGCTACGCCAAAGGGACCTGAAGAAGGTGCCTGAAGGATCCCAGCCCCTACGTCAGGACAAGCTACCACTCCTTGTGTCTACCCAACACATGACCCTGCCTTTGGAAGACGTGCCGCAACCCCACTCACATACAGGGGAAGTAATAGAGAAGTCTCCATTGGACTTATTGAATGAAGATGGCCACAACCTCTTATTATAAGGTGGTAACGGCACGGCGCAAAACTCCACGACCACTCACCTAGAGAACTAAGAAGATGATCAAGATCAATTGTCCGAGGAAGTCGACCGAATGCTTGAATCCAAGGGGAAGAAGTAGAGGACCAACCCAACTTCACCACACAGTCCAAACCTGCCAGAACAAGGCGCACATCCAAGTGGATGATTGTGAAGCCTACGAAAGAAGAAATGGGCGCGTCCAATCCACCTGTTAAAAGGTTACGCAAAGACCATCCCCAATACCAGGGAAGCAGTAGTGCCACCGCGCCCGAAAGTAACCCACTTCCTCCTCCCACCATGACTAGTAGCCAGGCGGAGAAGACCATGTGCCAAGCCACCCCTGTCACCACCGTGACCCCTACCATCACAGAGTCCACGATAGCCATAACGTAAGTGTCTCACTTTATCCCTTATCATCAATGTTATTTGTATATGTATAAACTTCAAAAGACTAACAAGTGCACAACAGGGTGGACGCGACGGCCATGCCGCATAAGGGAGACGCTGCCAGGGATCCATCACCTGTGATGCAAGACCACCCACCAACTCCTCCCCCCACCCATATGGAAGAGGACCAACCTGAAGACCCGGTATCCTGCCTTCGTCTAGCCTGGAACTTGTCCAAGTTGACAAGGGTAGAGGCTGAGGCGGAGTGCAAAGAATTTGTGGATCACTTGACTTCTCCAACCCTGGCGCAAGATCTGGATGAGCTCAACAATGGGATCCTTCTTGAGTAGTTCAATATGACAACAACGCACCAGATGACGATTGGTGCGGCCTTACAGCGTTATTTTGAGGAGGCCTTGGCCTATGTACGTCGTGCCGATAGGAGAATGACCCGCAGGGAGGAGCTTGTAGAGAAGCATAAGCAAACAATTGCTACCATGCAGGCGGATTTGGCCATGGCTTAGGATACCATAAAAGAATAGGCAAGCCATGCCACTGCCCGTGACGAGCATATTGTCGAGCTGGAAGCTCTTCTTAAGGCTTCCCACAGCAAGGTACGTATCCTTGTATGCTTATATATATTTTGTATGTTGTGTAAAACCTTTCTTGTCTTTCCGTTCCATATTAACCTTAACCTTTTATTCATAGGTAGCTGCAGCCGAGGCCTCTTCTAAGACCGCGGCTGACCAAGCATCCGCCCTCACAGAAGAACTAGAGAAGATGCGGATGCTGTTGAAGGGCGAAGGAGCTTTGAAGGAAGAGTTCGCCAAGGAGCGGACTGAAATAGAAAGGCGAACGTCTGAGGCCTTGGAGAAGGTGGACAAGGAACTGAGCATACTGGCCATGGATTATGCGAAAGTGTTGTGCCCCCCACTTCTTACGGCCACTACTGGTCGTAGGTGGATGGTGGGTCAAGGGACGCGCCTAGCAGGGATGAAGGTGATGGAGTTACCTCAGTTTGTTCAGTCCTTCCCTGATGTCGTGTCAAATGGTATTGACTGTGGCCGTCATGAATGTATGACCAAGGATGCCGAGCTAATAAGCCAGAAAGAAAACATTAATAGGCACACCTACTTCAACCCAGGGGCCGAGGATAAAATGACTGCATCCATGGGTTCTCTAGGGTACATGGAGTATCCCTTCCTTTCCGAACTTGAAGCTATGAACGACGCCACCAACGAAGACATCATGGCGAAGCTTCGCCCAGACGCAAGGTCAGAAAGCGAAGCGGACCCCTAAGCCCTTCTTATACCGGACCCCAGCCAGCTTACCCTTCCCAATTATGATTCGAACTCAAAGGTCATGAAGGGTAATAAGTGTGTAAACACTTATCCTTTTGCCACTAAAATCAAGTAAAAACAAGACCTAATCATGTGTTTATTATCGTAAAAGTCGGAATTACGCGTGGTTTTGTGTTTTTGTGTTTAAATAGGTACAAATGATCAAAAGAAGAGAAAACACGGGATTTCACGGTCAAATGTTAAAGAAAAGTCCAAGATAGAGACAAAGACAAAGTCAAAAGACCAAAGTGTGCCGAAGATCACGAAAACCGACAAAGTCGACTTAATTTTGAAGAAATGATCAAGAAAGTCGGAATCGAGCTCGTTTTAATGGAATTAATCATTTTTGAAGATATTCGAGCCAGGTGGGTCCCACATCGGATAAATGGGCTCAAAAGCCCATTTAAAGAAAAGAGTTATTTAACTTTTCACCAAAAGTCCATGTGATAGCCTATTTTGCGACGGATAAAAATAAAACGGATGGGATAAATTTGTTTTCACCATTTTGTGCTTGATCGGTCAACTCACACCATTAAACACAGTCAACACCAAACACTTATTTTCTCCCCACTCACACGTGTAACATACACGTTACACCCCAACAGATATTTACCCACTCCCCAAATAAATAAAACAAATATTTTTACCCCACACCCTATTTTGTTTCGTTACAAACAAAGTAAAACACTCTCACCACTTCATCTTCTTCCCACAAAATACGCAACTCCCTCCCCAAAACCCTAATTTTTACTGATGAAAATTAACTCACCCAAAATTGGGGGTTTTACCCAATTCGTGTGGTTCACACGGATTGGGATTAAATCCCCATAAAAATCGCATCAAAACACCAACTGTGGTCCTCCATTCAATCATACCTGGCTTCCTTTGCTTGTTTTGATTGGCTATGACACCTCACCACAAACCCCTCAACCAATTACATAATTCCACATCATACTCAAACAAACACAAATAGCACATCAAGAGCCATGCTGGCAATCCGTGGCTACAAGGGCGTTTTTCAACCGTTGATCAAGAGAAGAAAAGAGAGAGAAAGAAGAATGAGGAAATAAAGGGCTGAGATTCTACTCCGTGGGCACCAAGGTTTGAGGGTTTTCCCTATTAACACCCCCATTTCTCACATGTAATGGTGCCTTTTTCTTTAGTTTTAATTTTTATTTTCTGAAAATAGAATTAGGGTTCTTGTAATTTTAATTTTGATCAAGCTTTGTACTCATTTTAATATTAATGAAAGTCAGTTTTATTTAAATTTTTGTCTCGTGTCTATTATTATTGCACTTACTTTAATTTTATTTTTAATGAAATAATTGTTAAAACAAAAAGATAAGAGATAATTTCCCCTACTGGGAAATTATATATAAAAAAATATATATATTGGGTTCGGTACTGTTGAAGAACAAAAAAATGATGGTGATGAGTTTTGGGTAATACGGTGGTATTGATTCGATTCGGTTCATTAGGGGTACAACGCCCACCTACTACTCAAAGGTTTTCGCCATTAGGTTTGTGTCTCTTTTAATTTTATGTTAAGATTTATTTAGTTTATGTTCTATATAGTTTGAGTTTGATTTTGTCTGCTTATATTTGCTTGGTTCTGTTTATCTGCTGTTTGGTGTTGGAATAGTTTGTATCTGCTTGGTAATAGTGTCTGTTTAATTATTTGTCTATTTTATATATTCAGTTCTTGTTAATCTGTTTGGTTCTGCTTTGTTTATTGATCCGTTGTTTGCTTTAAATCTGCTTATTTGTTATAATTTTAATCTGCTTTTTGTTTAGATAATATTTGGATTTTTTTTGAGTAGTTTATTTGCTAGTGTTTGGTTTATTTAGTTAAGTTGGATCTGCGTATCTGTTTGTTTGAACTGTTCAATCTGCTTAACTCTTGTTGGATATTGCTTTATTTTTAGTTGCTTATGAGTTTTAAGATATAGCTTATTCTGATCTGCTTATTTGTCTCATCTTTCCTGCTTATCAGCTTTTTATTCGTATGTTTTTTAGCTTAATTGGTTTCTGTTTATCTGATTTCAGCTTTGCTTATTTGGTTCAGCTTATTAATTGTTTGGTTCGAATGCTTATTTTGTTGCTGCATAAGCCTCAGGCTCAATTAGTCTGAGGTTCTTAAGTCCAAATAAAAGTTCCATAAACAGAAAATTAAATAGCAAAATATTGGGTCTGCTGGGGATCGAACCCAGGACCTCTCGTTTGGCAGCCATACGACCCAGCCAACTGCTCTAGACTTGTTTTTGTGTTCTATTTCCCTTTAATTAATTAATATAGGGTTCTTTGATCTTAGTCAGCTTTTATTTAATAGTTTAATTAATAGAAATTTAGTTTAAATTAAATTTTAATTAATCATATTATTTAAAATTTCGTTTTTATTCAGTTTTTATAAAATATATAAAAAGATAAAAATAAAAATATTTTATTTACTTTTATACATTTACATTAGTTTAAATTTCTTTTATAATTTTAAAATAGTTTTATTTTAAGTTTTTAAATTTAGTTTTCATAAAATTAAGTTTTGTTTTTAAATTTCATTTAAAAGTTTATTCTAGTTTAAAATTTATTAGATCAAAATAGTTTTCGTTTAGAAAGTTTTTAAAAGTTTTCATTTAATTAGATTTAAAATTTTAGATTTCAAATAGTTTTTAATTAAGTTTATATAGTTAAAATAGATTTCAATTAAAGTTTTTAGATTAATTAGATTTACATTTTAAATAGATTTTATTTAAAAAAAAATTTTTTAAATTAGTTCAAAAATACCAAAAATATATTTACCAAAAACAAAGTTAAGTCAAAACGATAATTGGAAATCAAATTCGAGTCGAATCGAGGAAAAACGAACTTAATTGATTCATACAAAAACCCTAGTTTCAAATTGGCGCCGCTGCCGCTTCGCTCGTACGATTGACGATTTTTCGTGAAGACGTTTGGATTTTGGGATCCGTTCTATTTGAACGTTACGTTTCTTGCAACAAAAATCAAAAATACAAAAAAATCAAAAACTTAAAAATACAAAAAAATTAAAAAACTCACAAAAGCAATTTCTTTCCTAAGAATTGCACCAAAAAAATTAAAAAAATCAAAAGTAATACTTTTTCCTAAAAGTATTACACCAAAAATATTACGTGTTAGTGTTAATTTTTAGTTCAATTTCTTTCGTTTTTCTTGTGAATATATATTTTTCTAAAAAAATACAAAAAGATTTTTCTTTTACTATAATATATTACGTAGCACAATAAATTTACCTACTTTTCAAATAAGCCTTAGTTTGGATTTCATCACCTAACTATTTTATTCGAATCCATAACAAGAAAAAGGGCAAAATAGATAAATACTAGTAAGACGTTTGAACTCGACATATACAAACTATAAGGTGGGTATAAGGCGACGCGCTATAAAAGGCCGTCTAAGGAAAAGGTTTTTAAGTGCTTTGTGCCACCTCGTTTCCCCGCTTGCTTGTGCGTATATTGAGAGGAACGACCGATTATTGGTTTGCCAACTCAATTAGTATTTACGTATATATTTTTGTAGATTTTTCATATTGCTCCTCGAGAGGGAAAATCCTTTTCCTCTCAAAGTCGACCGAGGTCACCTACCTCATTCCAAAGTTTTAATTGTATGCGCACTCGCGCGCATACATACATACCGATTGGTGTACCAAACTCTTCCAATTCTTCCAAAAAGAAGAAGAAGAAGAAAAACAAAAAGACCGTCATTCAAGCCGATCCCGAGAATCGAGCTTTCGACATAACGATGGCAACGGATAATCGACCAATGATTGAGATTCTACAATCTCACGTTGAAGGAAATGATGACGCGATTGTGGTGCCGAATATTGGAGCTAATCATTTCGAACTTAAATCAGGTTTTATTCAAATGGTTTCCGCTACACCATTTTTAGGCCGTACTAATGATGACCCACACGCTCATATCAAACGTTTCATCCAATTAGCTATAACCGTCAAATACAATGGGGTGCCACAAGAGGCCGTTCGCCTACAACTTTTTCCTTTTTCCCTCGAGGGACAAGCCCGGATTTGGCTTGATAAGGAACCACCCCAAAGTATTACCACATGGATCGATTTAGAGACCAAGTTCATTAACTAATTTTTCCCACCATCACGGACAACTTCTTTAAGAAATGAGATCATCACCTTTGAACAACAATATGGGGAAATGTTTAGTGAGTCATGTGATCGATTTAAAGATCTTTTGAGAAAATGTCCACAACACGGTTTCACTAAAGTGCATCAAATCAACACGTTTTATAATGGTTTAACTCTAAACGACCAAGACTCACTTAATAGTGCCGCGGGGGGCAATATTCTTGTAAAAACCATGAACGAGGCTTGGGCCATTATTGAAAACAAGGCTAAAGTCCAAACCAAGAGTGTTAGGGATACTATGGCAAGTACTAGTACTTGTAATAATGAGGTGAATAATCAAATTAAGGAGCTTACTTCAATTGTAAAAAACCTTGCTCTAAAAACCGACGCCCTCACTACACATGTGCATGCCGTGAAAGAAAATTGTGAAACGTGTGAGACTTGTGGTGGACCACATTCATCCTTTAATTGTGACAAGGTTTACAATAATCAACAAGAAGTTTATGCTTATAATAACAATGAAAATGAGCGGGTTCATTTCAAACAAAATGTTGATGTTAACCATTTGTCTTACAAGTCTAATAACTATTTGCCCCCCCGGGTTTTGTAGCACAACAAAGGCCACCCCCACCCGCCCAAAATAGGAACCAAGGTCCTCAACGGGGTAATTTTCAAGGAAATTCTAATCAATGAGGTTTTAATCAAAATCAAGGGAATTTTCAAGGGCAAAATCAAGGTTCAAATCAATATCAAAACCAAGGTTTTCCTAATCAAGGGTATAATCAAATGAACATGCATAATCCTCAAATGGACTTGGTTTTACAAAAATTATCCGAACATGAGCGAATCATGAGAGAGATGCAAGAATATAATCGACAAATGCAAGAATCGACCGATAAGAATTTTTTTACTATGATTCAAACCTTTCGACCCCAAGGTTCCCTCCCTTCGAACACCGTGACCAATCCTAGGGCTAATGTTAATGCTATCACTACTAGGAGCGGTAAGACCACCGTAGAACCTTCCCCAACTAACCAAGGACCCGAGATAACTTCTTCTTCGACACAACCTTCTTCTTCTTCCACTTGTGGCATACCTCCCGTTATGCATTCGTCTACACCTTATGTTCCACAGATACCTAAATTTTCTACCACACCTTCGGTTCCAAAACCGGTTCCTTCACCTACCATTTCTACTCTTCCTCCACCAAAGGATGTGAGTGAGCAATCCACTCCAAAGCCTTCATCTCAACCCAATATACCTTATCCCTCAAGGTTGCGGAAAGAGAAATTGAAGAATAAGGATGATATTCAAGTTTCGAACTTCCTAAAAATGTTCAAACAATTGAATTTTAATATCACCTTTGTAGAGGCGCTCGCTCACATGCCTAAGTACACTAAGATGTTTAAGGATCTTTTAAGTGATAAGGAAAAGTTGCTTGATATTGCCAATACCCAATTGAATGAGAATTGTTCCGCGGTTCTTTTGAGAAAATTACCGGTTAAGTTAGGAGATCCCGGTCGATTCCTTATTCCTTGTAATTTTCCGGGTGTTGAGAATTATATGGCCTTGGCGGATCTCGGAGCGAGTATCAATCTTATGCCATTGTCCGTGTGTAAACAATTATCTTTACCCGAGCTAGTCCCCACTCGTATGACATTGGAATTAGCTAACCGTACGGTTGCTTATCCGGTGGGGATAGCCGAGGATGTTTTTGTAGGAGTCGACAAATTCACTTTTCCCGCCGATTTCGTCGTAGTCGACTATGAAATGGATCCCCGTGTTCCCTTAATTGTGGGATGACCCTTCTTGAGAACCGGGCGTACATTAATTGATGTAGCCGTGGGTGAACTTATCATGAGGGTCGGGGATGAAAAAATCGTCTTTAACATGGGTAAACTTTCCAAACTTCCCGATGAGCCCGAATCCGTGAATTACATCGATGTGCTCGACGAAGCATGCGAAGAACATTTTCACGAGGCTTGTAAGAGCGGGATTTATCCTTTACCTCATGTTGAGACCGTAGCTTCTATTACTCCTTCATTGACTCCATTTGGAGAAAGTGACTTAGATGATTTTGAAGCTAGCTTGGGTCCTCTCGATCTTAAGTATGATAATTCTCCCACTGATTGGGATGAAGACATTCGTACCATTGAGAGACTTCTCAATGAGGACAATATTTCTCCACCTACTCCTAAGGAAGTTACAAACGATGATCCTACTTTGACTAAGCCTTCCATTGACAATCCACTGGATTTAGAGCTTAAGGATTTACCGTCTCATTTAGAGTACGTTTTCTTAGAGGAGGATAATAAGTTGCCCGTCATTATTGATAAGGACTTAAAAGAAGATGAAAAATCCCGACTTATCGATGTGCTTAAGAATCATAAGAAAGCAATTGCTTGGAAAATCTTCGACATTCGCGGAATTGATCCTAATTTTTGTACTCATAAAATTCTCAAGGAAGATGACTTTAAACCCGCAATCCAAAATCAAAGAAGGGTTAATCCAAAAATTCATGAAGTCATTAAAAAAAAGTTATCAAGCTTCTCGATGCCGGAATGATTTACCCTATCTCGGATTCGCCATGGGTTAGTCTCGTCCATTGTGTACCTAAGAAAGGCGGAATCACCGTTGTTCCCAATGAAAACAACGAGTTGATTCCTACTCGAATCGTAACGGGTTGGCGAGTTTGCATCGACTATCGTAAGCTCAATGATGCCACTCGTAAGGATCATTTCCATCTTCCTTTCATGGATCAAATGCTCGAGCGTTTAGCGGGTAATGATTTGTATTGCTTCTTAGATGGTTTTTCCGGATATTTTCAAATCCCTATCGATCCAAAAGACCAAGAGAAAACCACATTCACTTGTCCCTATGGAACATTTGCTTACAAAAGAATGCCTTTCGGCTTATGCAATGCTCCCGGGACTTTCCAAAGGTGTATGATGGCGATATTTCATGACATGTTTGAAGAAACTATGGAAGTCTTTATGGACGATTTCTCGGTCTATGGTGATTCTTTCTTTTCTTGCCTTGCTAATTTAGAACGTTTGCTCCAATGGTGTGAAACACTCGTCTCGTTCTTAATTGGGAAAAATGCCATTTCATGGTAAAAGAAGGCATCGTCCTCGGTCATAAAATTTCCAAAGCCGGTATCGAAGTCGACCGTGCTAAAGTTGACGTCATTGCTAAGTTACCTCCACCTACCACCGTCAAAGGAGTTAGAAGTTTTTTAGGCCATGCGGGATTTTATCGACGTTTCATCCAAGATTTCTCGAAAATAGCTCGTCCAATGACTCATCTCTTAGAAAAGGATGATCCTTTCATCTTCTCACTTGAATGTCTCGACTCTTTCGAACTTCTTAAAGGTAAATTAACTAAGGCACCGGTCTTAGTCTCTCCAAATTGGGAGTTACCTTTCGAGCTCATGTGCGATGCTAGTGATTTCGCGGTAGGAGCGGTTTTAGGTCAACGAGTTAATAAACATTTCCAACCCATTCATTATGCTAGTAAGACAATGACGGGGGCTCAATTGCATTATACCACTATCGAAAAAGAGCTTTTAGCCGTACTGTATGCTTTTGAGAAATTTCGCCCCTATCTTGTGCTTTCCACCACCATCGTTTACACCGACCATTCCGCCTTGAAATACTTGTTGACCAAGCAAGATGCTAAACTGAGACTTCTTCGTTGGGTTTTGCTCCTACAAGAATTTAAAATCGAAATTCGTGATAAAAAAGGAGCGGAAAACCTAGCCGCGGATCACCTTAGTAGACTTGAGGATCCTTATCAAGGGGAATCTCCAAATCAAGAGATTAATGAATCCTTTCCCCTTGAGACCTTAATGTCTATTAATTCCAATCTTGATGATACCCCATGGTTTGCCGACATTGCAAACTATTTGGCGGGTGGTGTTCTTATCGAAGGGTTATCGTCCCAACAAAAGAAAAAATTCTTCAAGGACGTTAAAACGTACTATTGGGACGACCCTTATCTTTTCAAGCAATGTGCGGATTTAATCATTCGTAGATGTGTTGATGGGCCGGCAGCTTTACAAATCCTTGAAGCTTGCCATAAAGGACCCACCGGTGGTCACTTTGGTCCTAATTACACCGCTAAAAAGTTTTCGACTCCGAATTCTATTGGCCCTCCATTTATCATGATGCACATGAAATGGTTAAACATTGTGATGCTTGCCAAAGGCAAGGCAAGATCACACATAAAGATGAGATGCCTCAACATTTCATCCAAGAATGTGAATCTTTGACGTATGGGGCATCGACTTTATGGGGCCGTTTCCATCATCGAAAGGAAAAAAAGTACATCCTCGTAGCCGTTGACTACGTATCAAAATGGGTTGAAGCGAAGGCTTTACCTACTAACGATGTGAGGGTGGTTGTTAACTTCTTGAAACAATTGTTTGCTCGATTCGGTGTGCGTCGTGCTATTATTAGTGATCGCGGGACTCATTTTTGCAATGATCAATTTGCACGAGTCATGGCTAAGTATGGTGTCAATCACCGACTTTCCACCGCATATCATCCTCAAACTAATGGACAAGCCAAGGTTTCTAACCGTGGTCTTAAGAGAATCTTAGAGCGAACCGTGGGAGAGCATCGTGCCTCATGGGCCGATAAATTAGATGATGCTTTGTGGGATTTCTATACCGCTTATAAGACACCTATAGGTTGTACCCCTTATCGCCTTGCGTACGGAAAGGCGTGCCACCTCCCCATTGAGTTGTAGCATAAGGCTTATTGGGCCTTGAAATGGGCTAATTTTGATATTAACAAAGCCGGTGATCATAGGAAAATCCAAATCAATGAACTTAATGAACTTAGGAATGAGGCTTATGAAAATTCATCATTCTACAAGATTAAAAACCGAGAGTTCCATGTTGGTGATCAAGTTTTACTATTTAACTCTCGGTTGAAAATCTTTTCGGGTAAACTTAAGAGCCGTTGGTCCGGTCCATTCACCGTGGCCCAAGTCTTCCCTTATGGCACCATTGAGTTATCCCAACCAAATGGGCCCAACTTTAAGGTGAATGGCCAACGGGTTAAGTTGTACTATAGAGAGGACATCTCTCACGAGATGATTCCATCCCTCTACACATTTCCCTTGAATTAATTCGGGAAATCGAGTCGAGCTAGAGACTCATGATAAATAAATCAAGCATCGTATAACTAGGTTAGATTTTTACCTTTACCATCCTTTCCACCCTTTTTCACCTTCATCCATTTCCACCAATAAGTGTAGGGGGAGCCAATTAGGTTGTTTGTGTGTTGTGATTGTGTGCAGGGACATGTGCTTTGATGATCCACTTTTGGTACTTTTGACGAGACCCGTGATCCCGTGTTCCCGTGTACCCGGTTCTATCAAAACTATTGTGATTCATACTTGTATATAAATAAAACGAATAAATGTAATCACTTTAGTCGTCCCTTCCTTAGCTCGATTTTAAACAACGTACTCAATGTCCTAAGTGTAGGGGAGTTTATTCTCCCACATGCTTCAACATTGAGGACAATGTTTATATTAAGTGTAGGGGGACTTCTATCTAATTTTAGTAGGTTTTTCCATGAATTTGACCCTATTTAACCGGAAAATTTTCAACGTTTTTCAAATTTTTGATCTATTTTGGCCTAGTAGTATTTTTATTTATTTTCTTTCCTTTTATCATCGCATCATAATAATTTCCATTTCTAGAATAAAGTCAAAAATGAAATAAATAAATAAAATGGTTTTAACAAGTTTAGATGTCTTTGATATATTTGGCCCGTCGTGAATATTTTGACTCAACCCGAGTTTACTTATCCAAGTTTACTCTAGCTAGTATCCTTAACCATATGGACCTTAATTGGTTTACTAGGCTAAGCATCCACGAGTCTCATTCCTTGAGATTTTAAATTGTGGAGAACGAGAGATGATAGAGTTAATTATAAGTTTGGTATTCTTTCATTAACTTATGCGAGTTAGTTATGAGCTTTTTCTCCCATTACCTGTTAATAAATATATTTGCAATAAATAAGGTTGTACGATTTGAAAAGTTACTTAGCTTCTAGCACAAGATCGTTTAAAAGTTGCTCGGTATTAATTAGAGTTCATAGCCAAGGCATAACTTATTGAAGCGGGACGCGAAGATTGGCTTATCCAAAAAGGCCCTAACAAGGCATGAGGATACACGAGTCCAAAAAGGCCCTCACAAGGCATGAGGATTCACTTTTTGCTAAAGATCCTAAGAGATTGTGAAGATCATTAATCCAAATAAATATGATGGATCAAGACACACGACGAGAAGCAATTACTCCCCTAAAGATCATGGAGAAGTCTATCCAAAAAGACCCTAACAAGGTATGAGGATAAATAGATCCAAGTCCGAAAAGGAGGCGGATCGTTGTATATCAAAATCGTAAATAAAGAAGAGCATAAATGAAGAAGTCGTGGTCAATGTTTGAAGCATCTTTCACTCCTAATGAAGATGTATACAAAAATGAAGAGAAGACCATAATTTCAAGATCGTCTCTCAAGATTTGAAGTTTGAAGTACAAGCCAAATATCGGTCCGAGAAAGGTCTCAAATCGTGAAACAAGTTATGCCAAGATATGAACTTTATGAGGTTTCGAGAAGCAGTTTTAAAAGATTTTTTCCTTTAGCTAACTTTTGATTAAATCGTCCCACTTTATTTTCGGCCTTAATAAATTATCGAAATAAGTCAAAAATGCATCCTCGTGATCATTTAAGACAAAATTAAAATACAAGAGATACACCGTAGGAATAAGGGGGTCTAAGTGATTAATTAAACCACATGAGTAAGTGTCAGTTGTGCTAACTTATGGTAAACAATGATCTCGTTTTTAAGCTTGGTATGGGGAACGTGAAACTTGAGGGTGATTAATATTCATGACACCAAAGCCCTAATTCAAGTCTTAGATTTCTTTACGAGTTTCTTCCATCGAATAATTTCCAAGTTAATAAATGATTATAACTTTTGTCTCTTTCTTATGTTTTATCTTTTCGTCGTAGTAATAGTAGTAATAGTAATAAAGGCCGAGATGGATTGATTATGATAAAAATGTAACTTAATGCTTTAAAACTATGCATTGCATGGGGTCATTGCAATGGTCAAGTGTAGGGGATTTAATAAGTGTGTAAACACTTATCCTTTTGCCACTAAAATCAAGTAAAAACAAGACCAAATCATGTTTTATTATCGTAAAAGTCGGAATTACGCGTGGTTTTGTGTTTTTGTGTTTAAATAGGTACAAATGATCAAAAGAAGAGAAAACACGGGATTTCACGGTCAAATGTTAAAGAAAAGTCCAAGATAGAGACAAAGACAAAGTCAAAAGACCAAAGTGTGCCGAAGATCACGAAAACCGACAAAGTCGACTTAATTTTGAAGAAATGATCAGGAAAGTCGGAATCGAGCTTGTTTTAATGGAATTAATCATGTTTGAAGATATTCGAGCCAAGTGGGTCCCACATCGGATAAATGGGCTCAAAAGCCCATTTAAAGAAAAGAGTTATTTAACTTTTCACCAAAAGTCCATGTGATAGCCTATTCTGTGACGGATTGGGAAGTGTTGGGCTTCAAGCCCAAACATTTGCACTAAAAATAAAACGGATGGGATTAAATTTGTTTTCACCATTTTGTGCTTGACCGGTCAACTCACACCATTAAACACAGTCAACACCAAACACTTATTTTCTCCCCACTCAAACGTGTAATATACACGTTACACCCCAACAGATATTTACCCACTCCCCAAATAAATAAAACAAATATTTTTACCCCACACCCTATTTTGTTTCATTACAAACAAAGTAAAACACTCTCACCACTTCATCTTCTTTCCACAAAACACGCAACTCCCTCCCCAAAACCCTAATTTTTACTGATGAAAATTAACTCACCCAAAATTGGGGGTTTTACCCAATTCGTGTGATTCACACAGATTGGGATTAAATCCCCATAAAAATCGCATCAAAACACTAACTGTGGTCCTCCATTCAATCATACGTGGCTTCCTTTGCTTGTTTTGATTGGCTATGACACCTCACCACAAACCCCTCAACCAATTACGTCATTCCACATCATACTCAAACAAACACAAATAGCACATCAAGAGCCATGCTGGCAATCCGTGGCTACAAGGGCATTTTTCAACCGTTGATCAAGAGAAGAAAAGAGAGAGAAAGAAGAATGAAGAAATCAAAGGCTGAGATTCTACTCCGTGGGCACCAAGGTTTGAGGGTTTTCCCTATAAAAACCCCCATTTCTCACATGTAATGGTGCCTTTTTCTTTAGTTTTAATTTTTATTTTCTGAAAATAGAATTAGGGTTCTTGTAATTTTAATTTTGATCAAGCTTTGTACTCATTTTAATATTAATGAAAGCTAGTTTTATTTAAATTTTTGTCTCGTGTCTATTATCATTGCACTTACTTTAATTTTATTTTTATTGAGATAATTGTTAAAACAAAAAGATAAGAGATAATTTCCCCTACTGGGAAATTATATATAAAAAAATATATATATTGGGTTCGGTACTGTTGAAGAACAAAAAAATGATGGTGATGAGTTTTGGGTAATACGGTGGTATTGATTCGATTCGGTTCATTAGGGGTACAACGCCCACCTACTACTCAAAGGTTTTCGCCATTAGGTTTGTGTCTCTTTTAATTTTATGTTAAGATTTATTTAGTTTATGTTCTATATAGTTTGAGTTTGATTTTGTCTGCTTATATTTGCTTGGTTCTGTTTATCTGCTGTTTGGTGTTGGAATAGTTTGTATCTGCTTGGTAATAGTGTCTGTTTAATTATTTGTCTATTTTATATATTCAGTTCTTGTTAATCTGTTTGGTTCTGCTTTGTTTATTGATCCGTTGTTTGCTTTAAATCTGCTTATTTGTTATAATTTTAATCTGCTTTTTGTTTAGATAATATTTGGATTTTTTTTGAGTAGTTTATTTGCTAGTGTTTGGTTTATTTAGTTAAGTTGGATCTGCGTATCTGTTTGTTTGAACTGTTCAATCTGCTTAACTCTTGTTGGATATTGCTTTATTTTTAGTTGCTTATGAGTTTTAAGATATAGCTTATTCTGATCTGCTTATTTGTCTCATCTTTCCTGCTTATCAGCTTTTTATTCGTATGTTTTTTAGCTTAATTGGTTTCTGTTTATCTGATTTCAGCTTTGCTTATTTGGTTCAGCTTATTAATTGTTTGGTTCGAATGCTTATTTTGTTGCTGCATAAGCCTCAGGCTCAATTAGTCTGAGGTTCTTAAGTCCAAATAAAAGTTCCATAAACAGAAAATTAAATAGCAAAATATTGGGTCTGCTGGGGATCGAACCCAGGACCTCTCGTTTGGCAGCCATACGACCCAGCCAACTGCTCTAGACTTGTTTTTGTGTTCTATTTCCCTTTAATTAATTAATATAGGGTTCTTTGATCTTAGTCAGCTTTTATTTAATAGTTTAATTAATAGAAATTTAGTTTAAATTAAATTTTAATTAATCATATTATTTAAATTTCGTTTTTATTCAGTTTTTATAAAATATATAAAAAGATAAAAATAAAAATATTTTATTTACTTTTATACATTTACATTAGTTTTAAATTTCTTTTATAATTTTAAAATAGTTTTATTTTAAGTTTTTAAATTTAGTTTTCATAAAATTAAGTTTTGTTTCTAAATTTCATTTAAAAGTTTATTCTAGTTTAAAATTTATTAGATCAAAATAGTTTTCGTTTAGAAAGTTTTTAAAAGTTTTCATTTAATTAGATTTAAAATCTTAGATTTCAAATAGTTTTTAATTAAGTTTATATAGTTAAAATAGATTTCAATTAAAGTTTTTAGATTAATTAGATTTACATTTTAAATAGATTTTATTTTAAAAAAAAAGTTTTTAAATTAGTTCAAAAATACCAAAAATATATTTACCAAAAACAAAGTTAAGTCAAAACGATAATTGGAAATCAAATTCGAGTCGAATCGAGGAAAAACGAACTTAATTGATTCATACAAAAACCCTAGTTTCAAAGGGCGAGAAGGCGTTGGGTGAGGCGCTGGAAGAAAACCTAGCCCGGGCTCGTAGCTGAAAGGAGGCCCGTAGTGAGAGACTCCGTGCATTGATAGCCGAAGGGAAAAAAGAAATGGGTGGGTTCCTGCATCCTTTGTAATATGTGTAGTTTTCATTTTTGAACATTTGTACTGCTCTTGTTGTATTCGTTTGTGGATGTACACGGCCTTAATATGTAATTCAATGTTTGAATACTTAGAATATTTATGAATATATATGTTCGTGATGATCAAGGCGACTTTTGTTTGTATATTTTAAACTTGTATTTATTCTTAGATATCATGTATCTTTTGCATGACATGTCACGACTAGTTAAGAATAACACTAAGTCTATATTTTACTATACGTGCACTGTGTGTCTTTATCATGTCCGACACTATATAAGTATGACATGTAGAAACATACTACAACATCTTGTAAGTAAGGTGTGTAGTAAGAATACATGATCCACGTCGCGGGGGTTGCATCCCTCTTATGCGACAAGTTGAATTATTAGGTTCACTTAATCCTCTTACTCCGCCTGGGAGCGAATAGTACATGTACGGCTGAATGAATGCATATGAATAAGAAATAATACATAAGATTATCAAAAATAATTCTAAGGACAAAAAAGACAATAATTTGCATAAGAACAAGTCGCAGAGCTAGCTAGGCACCATGGCGTTTTATTATAACGATTACGAATTTTTGACAGAATGAGAAAATCCTAAGACAAATAGAACCTAGAAAACATGAAAGAAAAAAATACATGGATCTTTATTGAAGCTGTCTATAGTGAAGTGTCCATGCGGAGGCAATAGCCTTTCAAAGATATCATCTTTTAAGGTTGCAAATATTCTATGTATGATCCAAGTCACAACCCTTGATTAGATGGCATTTATACATGATCTCATCGTTCTTTTCGGGCTTTAAATGCACTAAAATGTCATAAAATACCATATATATGCTTGTATTTGTTTACTTGTGTGTTTTAGGTATGGATATCGCGAAAAAGACAAAAGATCACAAGAAACAAGGAAAAACGGACACGAGAAACGAAGCCGTACAAAGAACCGGGCCCTAGTTCATGAATTATCCAAGATTAACCCTTGAAGACTTGAAGAAATACAAGATTGATCCTCAATGAATGAAGAAATGACACTTAAAACCCTTGTGAATTCATAATTACAAGTTTGGTCCCTTAAGTTTGTCAAAATTACAAAATGGTCCCTCAACTTTGAAGAAATGGCAAGTTTAGTCCCTCAACAATTCTAAATTGCCAATTATGGTCCCTCATGAAGTTAAAGATACAATGAAGACCTTTGAAGATCAAGAAAGTCCCAAATCAGTCCCTCAATTATGGAAAAATGGCAAAATCAACCTTTGAAATCTTTTTGGAAAAGTTTTGTGCCAAAAGTGTGAAGTATGAAACTTAATTAACAAAGGGAAGTAAGTTTTATGGCTGAAAAACGTTTAATACCCATTTCACCAAAGAACAAGGACTCATATTTCCATTTCCAAGTTTAAACTTAAACAAACACGCGCCAAACACAAATCCCCCACTAAAATCGGATCAAACGTGGCACTGTAGCACGTGATGAACCCAGACATAACATTTTACCAACAAAGGGTAAGGGTTGTTCCCCCATGTGATTCACCTCACCTGAAACCCATCCCAACATTAAATCCGTCTTCTCCACTCACCCTTGGACCCCACACTCAACCTTATCCACCAATGAAAACACAACTTTCTCTCCAAGGAATATGACGTGTCAAGATCAACAGCTTAGAGTCATAGCTTAACTCCAAAGCTAAAATGAACTTCCCTGATGTATTTGGACAGCTCACCAACATCAAACGGCATCAAGCACTCAAGGGCATTCCTGGAAATTCATAGCTAGGGTTTTTAGCATTCTAGAATCATCTGTTAGGCCTATAAAAGGAGACCTCAACTTGTGAGAGTCCCTTGTTCCAGATTTTGGCTATTATCTTTGTAATTCCTTTTTATTTAAACAAAATTTGAATTTCTTAAAATTTGTGAAATCTCTTTTGTGTTTTATAAAAGTTGGTGTTAGAATAGCTGAAATCTGTGTTCCATTTGATGTTATAGACCTTCCTTAATCTTGTGGTTAAGGCACGTCTATGTTTGATAAGTTTTCAAAGGTTCAAAAACCTTGAAATCCTTGTTACTGTTTTACCTATTTTCCTGTACTAACCCTTAGCCAAAAGCCTTAAGATCCTTCAAGCTTGTTGACACCAAGCCTGAGAAGAGATTTAAGCTATTGGTTGAGTTGTTTGTTCATTTGTGTTGAAGAATCATAATCATCAAAACCTTGTTCTACTTTGAACATCAGCAGGTTTTGATCCTCTTTGTGAAGAACCTTGGTCTTGTTCTAGTTGTTGAACAAGGTCCAAGGAGAATTGCTGGTCCTCCTAGGATGTTGTGGAGGACAGGTATGGCCTCTTGTTTAAGTTTCCCCTAAAAATTTCATGATATAGCCTGTTTTGAATTTTGGACTGTGATTTTATGTTCTTGTGTTTGAGGTTGTGATTTTTGTTTTTGAATCTGTTAGTAGTAATCTAGGAAGTGTGTTTGAATCATAAAATCAGTAGGTTGTGTTAAAAAATCACAAGTTGCTTTGAAAAGTTATGGATTAAGGTGTGTTTGGGATAACAACCTGTTTTGGTTTTGTGTTATTTTGAGTTGGTGCTTTGTGTTACTTTGCGTTGGAACCTGTCTAAGTGGTTATTTATCTGCAAGCTTTGTGCATATAAACACCTAGATCCTAAAATAGGCTATAGAATCTTCATTACTTGGTTAAATTGGTTGAAATTTAGAGGATACCTATATCTAATCATAGACTAGGGTTAACAAGTGTTAAATCTAAGTTAATACAACCAGGGAAGTAGGATTTGAGTGCTGAAATTAGATTTGTGGTAATCTATATCAGTAAAAGAGTTAGTGTTCATCAGTGCATGTTAGTGTTCATCAGTAACCTACATATGCTTATATCTGCTTATAATCTTTGATTCAGTGATTGATTTAAGTTTGTTTGTGCTTAATAACAATTTATATAGCTTGTGTATGCATCTGGTTGAATTTGGTGTGCTTATTCATGCTAAAACTGCTTGAGTGTTCATAACTGCTTAATATCCATGTTTGTGCTAGATCTGAGCATCTTTTGATTTTTCTGTGCTAATTAGTGATACTGAATTGTGTTTTTGTGCTTGATTGTGACTCCTTGTGATTAACTGATCACTTGGTGCCCTCTTCTTCCAACAAAACATACAAAATCTCTCTAAAATCAAAGGTCAAATAGTCAAGGCAGTGGGAACCAGTTCCTACTGAAAGTTCCCCCTGCTAGTGTTAATTGGACATCAGCTTATCAATAAGCTATTCTATCTTATTTCAACCAGCAACAACTTTGATTTTGTAATAGGTGCTCGTTATTTGACCCATTTGTTCATATTGGAGCATTTAGTGGGTTGAATTTAGGGTTTGACTAGAAAACCAACTTAATTGACTTTTTCATAAGTGCTTATTGGCTTATTCCAGCTTATTGGTTTTGCTTATTGGATTTTGGTTGATTGATTAGACTTATTGAAGTCATTTGTAACATTTTTTAAGTTGAATCAAGTCCTGAGGTGCCCTAGAACTCAAACCCGACTATTTTTGTCGTTTTGTGGAATTGTTCTTTGCTTATTTCTGGCTTATTGAGTGAGCTTTTTAAAAATTTCTTTTTACAGATCTCTTTAGTAACCCAAAAGAAGGCTCTATGTCAAATTAGAGCTTATGGCATTGGCTTATTGTTTAATGGGCTGAATGGCCCAATAAGAATAAGCTGTTTGATCATTAAGTTGTGATAAGCTCACTTTCAGCTTTTGGGCCTTCAGAGTTTTGTGTTTAGAATTGAAATTTGAGTCAGATAGGGATTTTCCAAGTCATTTGAGCTTGTTTTTACTTTTTGGGCTAAAAAGCCCATTAAGCTTGACTGTTTTTTATTTTAGCCCATTTGGGGGCCCAATAGGGGTAATTTGGTAATTTCACTTTCATTTTTTGATTATTTAGGTTAAAATAAACTAGTTTGCAAGTTTTTAGAATTTTTTATAATTTTTTGATTTTTAATATTATTTTAATATTATTTTATTATTATTTTTCAAATTTCACATTTTTGCACTTTTGTATTTTTCTAAGCTTAAATACTTTAAAATAGGATTTTTGCAACTCTTAGATTATTTTAATCATCTTTAGATTAATTTTTATAATTATTTTAAGTTTTAATAGTTTTTAAATCATTTTAAATAGTTTTTCTTCGTTTCAAAATATATAAAAATATTTTTTAATCTTTTTAGGTCATTTTAGAGGTTTACCAATTTAAAAATCTTTATTTGGGCTTTTTGATAATTAATTTGATTTTTAGGGCTTTAATTAGCATTTAAAAATTAATTTTTAATTAACTAAAAGGTTTGAAAAAGTTTTGATCATTGGTAAACTCTTAGTTTATTTATTTTGATTTTTGGTTAATTTTTGGTAAATTTTAGTATTATTTTTTTTTATTTTTGTACTTTTTACGGTTTTTCGTGTAGTCGTAGTAGTAATTAATTTCACGTCTTCGTCATTCTCTTTTCTCATCCCCTTCTAACCAATATTAATCTCAAATCTTGCTACATTTTAGTCACACACATATACCTCCTTGGGAAAAGAACTTTCATTTCATAAGGGTCATTAGTGTTTGATTTTCCTAAATCATCACTTAATATTTTCCCTATTTACGTTTTTTTCCTAAAGAGTAGTAAAACACTACAATCATTTTGGCACCGCTGCCGGAGAGGTGTGTCGTGATTAATTTGTCTTGTTGTTTTTAATATTAACCATAAATAGTATTTGTATTTGTAGAAATCTACTAATACGTATTATCGGTTTTTTGGTTTTTCTTGTGAAATTATTATTACTATATTGTATTAAGTATCACAATCAATACAAAATATCTCCAAAAGTGTGAAAACACAACCTTAATTTGGATTTGATCTCCTAATTATTGTATTCGAATCTCAAACAAAAAGAAAAAGGGAAAAATAAATAAATACTTTCGTGAAGCTCGATTTTGAAAAATACGAACTATAAGGTGGGTATAAGGCGGGTATTATAAATATACCCTAAGGAAAAAGGCTCTTAAGTGCTTCGCGCCGCCTCGTTTCCCGCTTGCTTGTGAGTATTTTGAGATTGAAGGCTAATCGAGGGTTTTGCCGCCCAAAGTATTATTACATATAATATATTTGCTTGGTTTTCTTTGTGATTAAACCCTCTTGAACAATTTGTTTTTCACCAAAGTTCTAAAGTCATTCGAAGGCGTTCACTCCACGTGATCGTTTTCATTCTTTTGAGGCTTCTTTAATCAAGAGTTTGATTCGAGGAAAAATTTGGTAGATTGTTGTCTACGAAGATACACCAAAATCCAAAAAAAACTTAAAAACAATCAAAAACACAAAAAAATTGAAAATTCACAAAAACACCCTAAAAGAATCTTCTTTGCTCACCCCCCATTCTTCGTGAAGTTTATGATCACTCGTAATCAAGCAAAACGAGCTCGTAAACGTCTTCAAAAACAAGCAAATCAAGATATTTTGATTGAACAACAAACTCCAATTGTTGAACCTATTGTAGAACAAGAAGTCGTAATGGCTAATCGTACTATGATGGAGTTGCTTCAAGCACCCACCGAGGGTTTTGCAGAGGCCATTTTGATTCCCGCTATCCTTGTAGAGAATTTCGAAATTAAGACGGGTTTAATGTCGATGTTGCAAGCTAATAAGTTTAGAGGTCATGAGAAAGACAACCCGCACTATCACATAAGGAATTTTAATCGTCTCACCGCAACTAGCATGTTTAAGGATGTTCCACATGACGCAATTAAAATGATGTTGTGTCCATACTCGTTAGATGGACCCGCTAAAATTTGGCTTGAGAAAGAACCGCCAAATTCAATTTTGACATGGGATGATCTCGTTTCTAAGTTTGTGAACAAATTTTTTCCACCATCTAAAACAACACATTTGAAAAATGAGATTTCAAGGTTTGTACAACGAAATAATGAAAGTTTTTCAATGGTATGGGAACGATTTAAAGAAATGTTACATGAATGTCCACACCATGATTTTTCGGAATTGCATCAAGTTGATACTTTTTATAATGGGCTTAATGATCATGAACGAGATTACTTGAATGCCGTCGCGGGTGGTAATTTTTTGTGCAAAACGACCGATGACGCTTTAAAGATTATCGAGAATAGATCTAAGGTTTATAGCCCTCGTAACACACCGAGTGTTGCCAATATGGGTTCGTCATCGTCGTCATCCTCTCGTAGCATTAATGCCTTACATGATGAAGCTAATGAGGAAAATCGGTTTTTCGATAGATTTGCTAATCGTATGAGTCATTGGAAAACACAAGAGGCTTTGAATTCCGCTTCGGTTAAAGCGGTTGAAAAGAGTTGTTTGTCTTGTGGTGGAGCTCATGATCTTTCCGAGTGCATTACCGCCGGTGGTAACACTTCGAGTGCTTACGTAGCAACGGGAACTTACAACCAAAACGGCCAAGGTTCCCGCCCAAATCAAGCTCCACCAAATCAAAATGCTAATAACTATCGAAACAACAATCATGGTGGTAATTATCAAGGCAATTCACGTAACTACAACAAAGGGAATTATCAAAGTGGGAATGGAAAAGTTACTAATCAAAACCAAAACCGTGATTTTCAAAACACTACACAAGGTTTTCAAATGCTCACACTAAAAATCTTCAAGGAAAATTTTTGGATTATACTAAAGCAAATGATGCTAAATTTGATAACATGCAACGTGGGATGATTAGCTTAAGATCCGAGCTAAAAACGAACTTGCTAATGAACTTAAAACTCATGCTAATAAAATGGACAGAAATGTCCAACGTCTTCAACAAAATCAACAAAATATGGAACAAGGACAACATGAGATTAAGCAAGAATAGTTAAAATCGGATTTAAGGCAATCAAAATTTGAAGACCGGATGGAAAAAATGTTTGAAGCAATCATGTGTAAACTCTCTTCCTCGGGTGGTCTTCCTAGTGATACCATTGCAAACCCGAAGGGAGAAATGAAGGTTATTACTACACGAAGTGGTAAAACTTTCAAGGAACCAATCTCTCGTCCAAGTACTTCTACGGAGAAGGAAATCGAGAAAGATCCCGAGGTGATGGTCGAAAAGGAGCATATCACAAGCCCACGAAGTACCGCTCATACCACACCTACGGTTGAACCAATACCAATTATGGAACCCGATATTCCAAGGCCGTTGCCTAATGTCCAACCCACACCACCCTTACCTTACCCTTCGAGACGAAACAAAGAGAAATTGCAAGAACGTAACAAACAACAAATCGAGCTTTTAATAAAAATGTTTCAACAAGTGCATTTTGATGTAAGTTTAGCCGACGTGTTGTTATACATGCCTCGTTTCTCTTCCACTTTTAAAGTATGATGAGCGATAAGGAAAAGCTTTCAAAGCTTGCTAATTGTTCTTCGGTTTATCTTAACCGCATACCGGAAAACGTTGGTGACCCCGGAAAGTTTCTCATTCCTTGTGACATACAAGATATGAAAGAATACCTCGCCTTGGCCGATCTTGGTGCGAGCATTAATTTGATGCCATTTTCCATATGGAAATCGCTTTCGCTTCCGGCTCTTACTCCCTCGAACATGTCTATCGAGGTGGCTGATCATTCTATGATTTTAGTATGTGGAGTAGCCGAAGATGTTTTCGTGAAAGTGGGGAAGTTCTACTGTCCCGTTGATTTTATAGTAGTTGACATCCCTGCGGATCCTCAAGTTCCTCTAATTTTAGGTCATCCATTTTTAGACACCTCGAGATCGCTTATCGACGTTCATGCAAGAACTATCACTTTGAGATTCAACAAGGAGGAACTTGTTATAAACGCTACTCAAAAATCAAAACCTTCTCATGTTTATGCAATCGCTACCATCAATCACATTGACTTAGTTGATGTGGTTTGCGATGAGTTTTCACAAGAAGTGTTAGGTTTTTCCGATAGCTCGTCAAGTGGCAATCCCACCATTTTGGATCTGATTCTTGCTAATTCTACACCAAATCTAACTCCATTCCAAGGAGGCGATTTTACTTCAAATGAAACCGACAATGAAGATGAGGTGTTTATTAGTGATGATACTTCTATTCCACCATTTCTTCCGCCGATGGAAGTTATGAGTGTTGAGCCAAAATCTTTAATCGAGGAACCACTTATCCTTGAATTGAAAGATCTTCCATCTCACCTTGAATACACAATCTTGGAAGGTGATGACAAGTTGCCAGTTATTATTGCAAGAGGTCTTGCTAATGATGAAAAAACCGAGCTCTTGAAAGTTCTTAAAGCTCATAAAGGGGCAATTGCGTGGAAAATTTCTGACATTAAGGGTATTTACCCAAACTTTTGTACTCACAAGATTTTAATGGAGTAGGACTACAAACCCACAATTCAAAGTCAAAGAAGGGTAAACCCTAAAATTCACGATGTCATTAAAAAGGGAGTTTTAATACTCCTCGACGCGGGAATGATTTATCCTATCTCCGATAGCCCATGGGTGAGCCCAATCCATTGTGTCCCTAAAAAGGGAGGAATGACCGTTGTGCCTAATGAAAACAACGAGTTATTTCCCACTCGTGTTGTGACCGGTTGGAGGGTGTGTATTGACTACCGAAAGTTAAATGACGCCACTGATAAAGACCACTTTCCTTTGCCCTTCATGGATCAAATTTTGGAGCGACTCGCGGGAAATGAATTCTATTGCTTTTTAGATGGTTTTTCCGATTACTTTCAAATCCCTATCGACCCTCGTGATCAAGAGAAGACTACGTTTACGTGTCCTTATGGAACGTTTGCTTATCGTAGGATGCCTTTCGGACTTTTAATGCACCGGGTACGTTTCAACGGTGTATGATGGCCATTTTTCACGATATGATCGAGAAGTCGATGGAAGTGTTTATGGATGACTTTTCGGTGTTTGGCAATTCGTTCACGTCGTGTTTATCTAATCTCGAGCAAATGTTAAAACGTTGTGAAGAAACCAATCTTGTGCTTAATTGGGAAAAATGTCATTTCATGTGTAAACAAGGAATCGTCTTAGGACATAAGGTATCTAAAGCGGGGATTGAGGTCGATAAAGCTAAGGTAGACGTCATCGCCAAGTTACCTCATCCCAAAACTGTTAAGGGAGTTAGGAGTTTCCTAGGCCACGCGGGCTTTTATCGTCGTTTCATCCAAGACTTTTCGAAAATCTCTCGACCTATGACACACCTTCTCGAGAAGGATGCTCTTTTAATTTCAATGAGGATTGTGTTAGAGCTTTCAAAACTCTTAAAAGGAAACTTACCGAATCTCCCATTCTTGTTGCTCCTAATTGGGAATTACCCTTTGAAATCATGTGCGATGCAAGTGATTATGCTATAAGGGCCGTCTTAGGGCAACGTTATGAAAAGCATTTCCGTCCTATCCACTATGATAGTAAGACGATGATCGAGGCTCAATTAAAGTACACCACAACGGAAAAGGAATTCCTTGCCGAGGTCTATGCTTTTGAGAAATTCCGACCTTATCTCGTCTTAACTAAAATCATCGTGTATACCGACCATTCGGCTATAGAGTATCTCTTCGCTAAGCAAGATGCTAAGACGAGATTGCTTCGTTGGATGCTCCTCCTCTAATAATTTGATGTCACCGTGCTTGACAAAAAAGGAGCCGAGAATCTAGCGGCCGATCATCTCTTTCGTCTAGAAGATCCTCACAAAGATGTTTTCGAGAACAAGGAAATCACCGAAACATTTCCTCTCGAGACTCTCGGTGTAGTGAATTCTAAAGACACCACCCCATGGTTTTCCGACATTGCAAATTACCATGCGGGGAATATCATAATCAAGGGTATGACGACACAACAAAAGCGAAAATTCTTTCGTGACGCCAAGTTCTATTTTTGGGACGACCCTTATCTCTTTCGGGTTTGTGCGGATCAACTCGTTCGACGTTGTGTTTTTGGTGCCGAAGCTTCTAACATCCTTAGAGCTTGTCACGAGGGACCCACGGGTGGTCACCACGGTGCTAATCTCACGGCTAAGAAAGCGTTCGATGCCGGCTTCTTTTGGCCTTCTATCTATCGTGAAGTCTCGTGCCAACGTCAAGGAAAATCGTCTCAACGTGATGAAATGCCGCAAAACATAATTCAAGTGTGTCAGATTTTCGACATTTTGGGAATAGACTTTATGGGGCCGTTCCCATCATCTCATGGTAACAAGTATATCCTCGTCGCGGTGGACTACCTTTCTAAGTGGGTGGAAGCTAATGCTTTACCTAATAATGATGCTCGTGTGGTAGTGAAGTTTTTGAAACAACTATTCTCTCGGTTCGGAACCCCTCGTGCTATTATAAGCGATCGTGGAACCCATTTTTGGAATGACCAATTCGAGAAGGTCTTAAAGAAATATGGAGTTACTCATCGTCTTTCTACGGCTTACCACCCGCAAACGAGTGGGCAAGTCGAGGTTTCGAACCGAGCTTTGAAGAGGATTTTAGAGAGGTCAATTGGAGAAAACCGTGTTTCATGGTCCGACAAACTCGATGACGCTTTATGGGCCTTTAGGACCGCTTATAAGACACCTATCGGTTGTACTCCTTATAAGTTAGTCTATGGGAAGAATTGTCATTTGCCCATTGAATTGGAGCACAAGGCATATTAGTCCCTTAAGCATACAAACTTTGACTTAAAGACCGCGGGAGATCACTGGAAAATACAATTGAGTGAATTGGATGAATTATGAGACAATGCTTATGAAAATTCATTGATTTTCAAAGAAAAGACTAAAAAGTTTCATGATGCAAAGATTAAAAACCGGGTTTTTAAAGTTGGTGATCAAGTGTTACTTTTTAACTCTAGACTTAAGATATTTTCCAGGAAATTGAAATCTCGTTGGTCGGGTCCTATCACCGTTACATAAGTGTTTCCTTATGGGACCATCGAGCTAGCTCAAGATGATGGTCCCAACTTCAATGTGAATGGACATAGGCTTAAGCACTACTTTGATGGGGAAATTCCTTCAATGTTTGACCTCAACCAAGTGACCTCACCCAATGATAATTAGCATTGAGGGGATCGAGTCGAGGTCATGACTCGGTAATCAAAAACAAGGTGCCTCGTGGGGGAGATCCTATGCTTATCCTTTTATGCTTTCTAATAACTAATGAGAGGGGATTTGTGCCCTTCCAACTGGTTGTCTCGTGGTTGTTTGTGATTGTGTTATCTAGATCATCATCATCATCTACGATTGAAGACTCTTATGTTCGTTTACGTGAGCCTCCATCGTTTGCTTGAAGAAGTTTTTCACGAATCCATGACATATCCTTTATTGTCCTAACAATTATCTTTTAGCATAATTTATAAACGGCTTAGATATATTGTTGATCACCCTTTCCATGCTAGATCCTAAGTATTCGATTCTTCGTCTCTAGTATGGGGGTGCTCCACCTTTAGACTCGAAACATTGAGGAAAATGTTTAGTTTTAGTATGGGGGTGAATAGATACTTGCTTTGCTACGCCCTCACGTTTTCCAACTTACAATGTTTTATTGCTAATAAGGCTAAAAATGGCCAAATTTCAAAATTTCTCTTAATTTTCATAAGTGTTTTTAAGAGACGAATGTATATTTTCCGATGGGTAGAATAAGAGCTAATTTTTGACTTGATGGGCATTTGGAGCCCTTTACATTCCTTAACCCGCTCAATTCAAGTTTTGCTAGACTTTTATATAGGGAACTTTAAAACGCGAAAGTCTTAGCTCATACGGGTTAAGAACAAGAACTTTTCGCAAGTTCCTATAATTGATCTTAGAAAGTCACTTATCAAGGGAACTATAAAATGCATTCTCTAAACTTGAAAAAGTCCAAGAAAGTGCAAGATCCTATAGGTGGCTTGAAAACCAAAAATTTTGATTTGATATAGTCTTAATGAAAGCTAATCCAAATTTGGCTTAATTTTGACTTGCATGGCTAAGTATTCACGAGTCTCTTTAATTAGAGGTCTTTATATAGTGAAGCACGAGAAGTGATAGAGTTAGACAAGTGATCATGCTAAACGTAGAACATGAAAATATTCTTCAAAAACTCATATGTTTTTAATTGTTGCTTTTTCTTCCCATAAGATCAATGCATTAGGAATAAAAATAATTGCAATAAGTAAGGTCGTAAGGTTACATAGCTTCTAGCGCAAGATCGTTTAAAAGTTGCTCGGGGTTGAATAGAGTTCATAGCCAAGGCATAACTTATTGAAGCGGGACGCGAAGATTGGTGAAGATCCAAAAAGGCCCTAACAAGGCATGAGGATCTCTATTTTATTGCTAAAGATCCAAGATGATGTGAAGTATCATTATTCCAAAATCAATATGAAGGATCGAGACACACGACGAAAAGCAATTACTCCCCTAAAGATCATGGAGAAAGTCTATCCAAAAAGACCCTTACAAGGTATGAGGATAAATATATCCAAGTCTGAAAAGGAGGCGGATCGTTGTATATCAGAGTCCAAAATATGGATTGAAGAAAAATGGTGAAGTCGTGGTCCAAATATGAAGAATCTCTCAAAAACGTCAAGTGAAGAAATTCCAAAATATGAAGAGAAGACCATAATTTCAAGAACGTCTTCCCAAGATTTGAAGTATGAAGTACATGCCAAATATCGGTCCGAGAAAGGTCTCAAATCATGAAACGAGTTATGCCAAGATATGAACTTAAGGAGATACATGAGAAGCCGTTTTAAAAGATTTTGTGCTTCGGCTAACTATCGATTAAATCGTGCTACTTTGCTTCCGGACTAATAAATACTCAAATAGGTCAATATCAATCACTTGTGATCCATGACAAATAGTTAAAAAATGCTAGTAACCCATTTCCTTTTATAATAACTAGGATTGCGGGGAGAAAAAGTATTACACAATTTTGACATATGAGTAGTGTTAGCATTGTGACTTGTACCAACAGTGATCTCGTTTTTGCATTTAGCATGGAATGTATGACAATCAAGGATGACGAAATTTACTCTAAGGGACATTTACTTCTTTCTATTCTTTGACCCTAAAAGTCACATTCGTGATGAAAATCATACATTATGTCTTTACACATCTTCGTAGTATTGTTGCAAGTCTTTTACTTTACAATAAAGGGTAATAAAATTGAATCTTGGTGATGCTTAGATACTTTATTCTAGCATTACGTGAGGGCACGGCAATGGCTTAGTATGGGGGAGTGATGAGATTGCATTTATACATGATCTAATCGTTCTTTTCGGGCTTTAAATGCGATAAAATGTCATAAAATACCATATATATGCTTGTATTTGTTTACTTGTGTGTTTTAGGTATGGATATCGCGAAAAAGACAAAAGATCACAAGAAACAATGAAAATGGACACGAGAAACGAAGTCGTACAAAGAACAGGGTCCTAGTTCATGAATTATCCAAGATTAATCCTTGAAGACTTGAAGAAATACAAGATTGATCCTCAATGAATGAAGAAATGACACTTAAAACCCTTTTGAAATCATAATTACAAGTTTGGTCTCTTAAGTTTGTCAAAATTACAAAATGGTCCCTCAACTTTGAAGAAATGGCAAGTTTAGTCCCTCAACAATTCTAAATTTCCAATTATGGTCCCTCATGAAGTCAAAGATACAATGAAGACCTTTGAAGATTAAGAAAGTCCAAAATCAGTCCCTCGATTATGGAAAAATGGCAAAATCAACCCTTGAAATCTTTTTGGAAAAGTTTTGTGCCAAAAGTGTGAAGTATGAAACTTAATTAATAAAGGGAAGTAAGTTTAATGGCTGAAAAACGTTTAGTACCCATTTCACCAAAGAACAAGGACTCATATTTCCATTTCCAAATTTTAAACTTAAACAAACACGCGCCAAACACAAATCCCCCACTAAATCGGATCAAACGTGGCACTGTAGCACGTGATGAACCCAAAAATAACTTTTTACCAACAAAGGGTAAAGTTAAATTGGTTTTTCCCCCATGTGATTCACCTCACCTGAAACACATCCCAACATTAAATCCCTCTTCTCCACTGACCCTTGGACCCCACACTCAACCTCATCCACCAATGAAAACACAACTTTGTCTCCAAGGAATCTGACGTGTCAAGATCAACAACTTAGAGTCATAGCTTAACTCCAAAGCTAAAATGAACGTCCCTGATGCATTTGGACATCTCACCAACATCAAACGGCATCAAGCACTCAAGGGCATTCATGGAAATTCATAGCTAGGGTTTTTAGCATTCTAGAATCATCTGTTAGGCCTATAAAAGGAGACCTCAACTTGTGAGAGTCCCTTTTTCCAGATTTTGGCTATTATCTTTGCAATTCCTTTTTATTTAAATAAAATTTGAATTTCTTAAAATTTGTGAAATCTCTTTTGTGTTTTATAAAAGTTGGTACTAGAATAGCTGAAATTTGTGTTCCATTTGATGTTATAGACCTTCCTTAATCTTGTGGTTAAGGCACGTCTATGTTTGATAAGTTTTCAAAGGTTCAAAAACCTTGAAATCCTTGTTACTGTTTTACCTATTTTCCTGTACTAACCCTTAGCCAAAAGCCTTAAGCTCCTTCAAGCTTGTTGACACCAAGCCTGAGAAGAGATTTATGCCATTGGTTGAGTTGTTTGTTCATTTGTGTTGAAGAATCATAATTATCAAAACCTTGTTCTACTTTGAACATCAGCAGGTTTTGATCCTCTTTGTGAAGAACCTTGGTCTTGTTCTAGTTGTTGAACAAGGTCCAAGGAGCATTGTTGGTCCTCCTAGGATGTTGAGGAGGATAGGCATGGCCTCTTATTTAAGTTTCCCCTAAAAATTTCATGATATAGCCTGTTTTGAATTTTGGACTGTGATTTTGTGTTCTTGTGTTTGAGGTTGTGATTTTTGTGTTTGAATCTGTTAGTAGTAATCTAGGAAGTGTGTTTGAATCATAAAATCAGTAGGTTGTGTTTAAAAATCACAAGTTGCTTTGAAAAGTTGTGGATTGAGGTGTGTTTGGGATAACAACCTGTTTTGGTTTTGTGTTATTTTGAGTTGGTGCTTTGTGTTACTTTGTGTTGGAACGTGTCTCTCAAGTGTAAGTGGTTATTTATCTGCAAGCTTTGTGCATATAAACACCTAGATCCTAAAATAGGCTATAAAATCTTCATTACTTGGTTAAATTGGCTGAAATTTAGAGGACACCTAGATCTAATCATAGACTAGGGTTAACAAGTGTTAAATCTAAGTTAATACAACCAGGGAAGTAGGATTTGAGTGCTGAAATTAGATTTGTGGTCATCTATATCAGTAAAAGAGTTAGTGTTCATCAGTGTATGTTAGTGTTCATCAGTAACCTGCATATGCTTATATCTGCTTATAATCTTTGATTTAGTGATTGATTTAAGTTTGTTTGTGCTTAATAACAATTTTTATAGCTTGTGTATGCATCTGGTTGAATTTGGTGTGCGTATTCATGCTAAAACTGCTTGAGTGTTCATAACTGCTTAATATCCATGTTTGTGCTAGATCTGAGCATCTTTTGATTTTTCTGTGCTAATTGGTGATACTGAAGTGTGTTTTTGTGCTTGATTGTGACTCCTTGTGATTAACTGATCACATGGTTGCCCTTGCCTTCCAACAAAACATATAGAATCTCTCTAAAATCAAAGGTCAAATAGTCAAGGAAGTGTGAACCAGTTCCTACTGAAAGTTCCCCCTGCTAGTGTTAATTGGACATCAGCTTATCAATAAGCTATTCTAGCTTATTTCAACCAGAAACAACTTTGATTTTGTAATAGGTGCTCATTATTTGACCCATTTGTTCATACTGAAGCATTTGGTGGGTTGACTTTAGGATTTGACTAGAAAACCAACTTAATTGACTTTTTCATAAGTGCTTATTGGCTTATTCCAGCTTATTGGTTTTGCTTATTGGATTTTGGTTGATTGATTTGGCTTATTGAAGTCATTTGTAACATTTTGCAAGTTGAATCAAGTCCTGAGGTGCCCTAGAACTCAAACCCAACTATTTGTCATTTTGTGGAATTGTTCTTTGCTTATTTCTGGCTTATTGAGTGAGCTTTTTCAAAATTTCTTTTTACAGATCTCTTTAGTAACCCAAAAGAAGGTTGTGTGTCAAATTAGAGCTTATGGCATTGGCTTATTGCTTAATGGGATTAATGGCCCAATAAGAATAAGCTGTTTGATCATTAAGCTGTGATAAGCTCATTTTCAGCTTTTGGGCCTTCAGAGTTTTGTGTTTAGAATTGAATTTTGAGTCAGATAGGGCTTTTCCAAATCATTTGGGCTTGTTTTGACTTTTTGGGCTAAAAAGCCCATTAAGCTTGACTGTTTTTTATTTTAGCCCATTTGGGGGCCCAATAGGGGTAATTTGGTAATTTCACTTTAATTTTCTGATTATTTAGGTTAAAATAAACTAGTTTGCAAGTTTTTAGAATTTTTTATAATTTTTGGATTTTTAATATTATTTTATTATTATTTTTCAAATTTCACATTTTTGCACTTTTTGTATTTTTCTTAGCTTAAATACTTTAAAATAGGATTTTTGCAACTCTTAGATTAATTTAATCATCTTTAGATTAATTTTTATAATTATTTTAAGTTTTAATAGTTTTTAAATCATTTTAAATAGTTTTTCTTAGTTTAAAAATTTATAAAAATAGTTTTTAATCTTTTGAGGTCATTTTAGAGGTTTACCAATTTAAAAATCTTTATTTGGGCTTTTTGATAATTAATTTGATTTTTAGGGCTTTAATTAGCATTTAAAAATTAATATTTAATTAATTAAAAGGTTTGAAAAAGTTTTGATCACTGGTAAACTCTTAGTTTATTTATTTTGATTTTTGGTTAATTTTTGGTAATTTTTAGAATTAATTTTTTTATTTTTGTACTTTTTACGGTTTTTCGTGTAGTCGTAGTAGTAATTAATTTCACGTCTTCATTGTCTTTTCTCATCCCCTTCTAACCAATATTAATCTCAAATCTTGCTATATTTTAGTCACACACATATACCTCCTTGGGAAACGAACTTTCATTTCATAAGGGTCATTAGTGTTTGATTTTCCTAAATCATCACTTAATATTTTCCCTATTTACGCTCTTTTCCTAAAGAGTAGTAAAACACTACAATCAGCCCTCCATATCACGTAACTTGTACGCGCCTAGCCCAAAAGCTTCTGTGACCTCATACGGCCCTTCCCACTTTGGACCAAGTTTTCCCGTGTTTTCCGCGCGACTTGCCTCATTAGCACGATAGACAAAATCCCCCTGTTGAAAGGAAACACCCTTGACTTTGGAGTCGTAATAAGCTTTCATTTGTGCCTTAGATTTAGCTTCATTGATAGCTGCTATCTCCCTTTTCTCCTCTAGTAATTCTAGATTGACCCAGAGTTGCTCATCGTTTATGACGACGTTAACTTCAGCCGTGCGGATTGTTGGCATCCCAATTTCTGCTGGGATAACAACCTCTGTTCCATAGGCCAACGTGAATGGAGTGTCCCCATTAGCCGTTTTGATCATTGTTCTATGTGCCCATAGGACATGTGGTAGTTCGTCCACCCATTTGGCGCTTCTCTCATCTAAGGGCGCCTTTATTCCTTCACCTAGGCTTCCATTTGCCCGCTCCACTAGACCATTAGTCTGTGGGTGTTTAACTGATGTGAAGCACCGTTTGATGTTCAACACTGCGCACCAATCCTTGAACGGATTATCCGCAAACTGCTTCCCGTTATCTGAGATTATCTCACCTGGCAAACCAAAACGGCATACAATATTTTCCCAAACAAACTTTTTTACCTGTTTTCCCGTGATTGTTGTGACCGCCTTAGCTTCTATCCAGCGAGGGAAGTAGTCCATAGCAACGATCAAGAAATTAATGCCTCTGGCTGCAACAGGAAAAGGACTTGCTATGTCAATTCCCCATTTGTAGAATGGCCATGGGGATGTGATGGGTGTCAGCTCTTGTTGTGGATGTCGCGGTACTGGCCTGTGTACTTGGCAATCGTTGCATTTAAGAATCATATCTCGTGCGTCTCGATGCATAGTTGGCCAATAGTATCATGTGCGTAAAGCCCGTGCTACTACTGATTCGAGGCCGGCGTGCATGTCGCACGACCCTTCATGAATTTCACTAATCTTATAACTAGCTTGGCGTGGTTCTAAACATCGCAACCACGGCTATAGGAATGATCGTTTGTATAAGACACAATCTCGGAGTTCAAGGTGTTGCGACTTCCTTTTGACGCGGCGCGCCTTTGTTTCCTCATCAGGAAGGGTTTCGCCTGTCAGATAGTGTATGATCGGGGTCATCCACGTAGGCTCCTCCTAATCAACTATTGTTGCGACCTCCTCTGCTACAATGGATTTAGCCTTGAATATTTCTACCAACACTTGTTTGGATAAATGGGCAAAACTTGTAGATGCGATTTTGCTAAGAGTGTTCGCCTTCTTTTTCTCGCCTCCCAGTACCTGCTTGATAGAGAACTTGCCAAAACTAGAGATAAGTGACGTGACTTTCTCTAGATATTGGATCATGTTTTCCTCCTTGGCTTCATACCCTCCTAGGATGTGATTCGCGACAAGCCGTGAGTCTATGTAGGCTTCAAGGTTGCGTACTCCCATCCTAGCGGCGATTTTCAAACCCGCAATCAATGCTTCATATTCTGCCCTCATTATTCATAGCTTTGAATTCAAAACGCAAGGCGTAGGTGAACTCCATGCCTTCCGAATTTGTAAGTATGAGTCCCGCTCCTGATTTGTCCATGCAAGAAGATCCATCTGTGAACAAAACCCATGGTTCTAGTGGGAACTCTTCCTTTGGTACCATTGGCTTGTCCTCCTCGGGCTTCTCAATTATGAAATATGCCAAAATTTGGCCTTTTATGGTTGTCCTTGGTCTATAGGAGATGTTGTATTCCCCCAGCAGGACGCTCCACTTTTGTAGTCTTCCTGCCATGTCTGGTTTGGAGATAACCTGTTTTATTGGTTGGTCCGTGTCCACCACTGGTGCGCCTAGAAGCACCGTCGTAACATTTTTGCGGCGTAAACCAACGATACGACCACTTTCTCCATTGGTGAGTAATTCAGCTCTGGCCCTTGCAGCGCTCTGCTTATGAAGTAGACCGGAGTCTGGACTGAATCCAGATCAGTCATGAGAACTACGATTATTTCTCCATATGTAGCGGATAAGTACGTGATTAGTTCCTCCTTAGGTCACGGGGCGACTAGCATGGGAAGAGCCGCAAGATGTTTCTTGAGTTGCCCAAACGCTTCCTCCGCCTCTCTTTTCGAGCGAAAGTCTCCTTTCTTCAAGCACTTCTTGAGTGTTTTAAATAAAGGAAGTGACTTCTCTGCGGACTTTGATAAGAACCTATTAAGACCGACCAGCTTTCCATTAAGTGATTGCACCTCTTTTAGTGTCTGAGGGGATGGTAGCTGTGTCGTTTGGATTAATCATATATCCAAGGAACATTCCTTCAGTTGCTGCAAACGTGCATTTTTTGGGATTCAGTTTCATATTGATTTTTCTCAATGTGTCGAATGTCTCTTGGACATCATGGAGGAGTTCATCCTCCGTATGGATTTTAATAACCAAGTCCTCCACGTAGACGGTAATGTTACGACCTATCTGTGAGTCGAAGGCTTTGTCCATAAGTCGTTGATATTTGGCACCTGCGTTCTTGAGTTCGAACGGCATTTTTGTGTAACAATACACGCCCTGACTGGTATGGAACGCCGTTTTCTCCTCTTCTTCCTCCGAGGCATCTGGATCTGATGGTATCCTTTATATGCTTCCAAGGGACATTTAAAAGAGTACCCGCATAAGGATTCCACCTTCTAATCGGTTTTTGGTAACAAATAACAATCTTGCGGGCAAGCTTTGTTCAAGTCTGTAAAGTCTACACACATGCGCCAGCTCCCATCATGCTTCTTGACCATGACTGGATTAGAGAGCCACTCATGGTAATAGACCTCTCTCATAATTCCCGTGTCCACCAGTTTCCGTACCTCATCCAGTATTACGTAGCTGCGTTCTGGTGCTTGATCGCGCTTCTTTTGTTTAACAGGGGGGTATCCGGGGCAGATTTGAAGCTTATGTTATGCGATCGAACGTGGTACGCCCGTCATATGCTTTGGTTCCCATACGAATATATCGAGGTTTGCTTTTAGGAGAGATCACATAGCCTTCTTTTTCTTTTTCGGAGAGGGTTCCCCCGATAGATACCTCTTGTTCCGGATATTCATGGTGGATTACCACCTTCCAATTGGGGGGTGGTGATCCTTCCTTTATAAGAGACGTCTGGATTGGTGTTGTCACGGCGTGACATTCCGATGCTGGCACGATTGAATTGTAAATAGTGACATTTCCCCTTCGACTGAGAATTTAATCATGCCGTGTGTCATGGACGGGACTGCCCGTATGGCAAAGATACTTGGTCTTCCAATAATACCATTGTATGGAGAATGTGAATGTATCACCATAAAGTTCATCCACGCCGTGGTGGAATGCTCTTTATCTCCAATGGTTACCAGCAAACATAGTTGTCTTATCGGCCAAATAGTGTCTCCACTAAAGCCAATGAGTGGCGACGTGGCCGGCATCAATTGGCTTTTGATTTCTTGTCGTAACTGTACGAAGCAGTGTTCATAGAGTACTTCCGCCGATGATCGTCGATCCACATACATACGACGAACGTTATGGGTTACAATGCTTACCTCAATCGTGAGAGGTGCAGCAGCCACGTTGCTCGCCGTGATGGGAGGGAATGAGATTTCCTTGCCGCGTGAAATTTTTTGACTAACTTTCTGCTTCGTCTGGCGCTGCCATAATTGGAACCTGTATATGGTCGTAGGCTTATCCTTTTGGGAATCTTTTTTGTCATACTTTTTGTTATCCTTCACATCCTTCCAATCCTTAACCAGATTTTTGAGTTTGCCTGATTTAATTAGCGACTCTATATGCTTCTTGAGCTGAATGAACTCCTCTATACCGTGACCTTTGTCATTAGGGAACTCGCAGAAGCGAGTGCCTTGACGACGATCAAATGGAGTTGTCATTGAGGGAGGTCTTGGAAAATTCGATCCTTCTGTGAGTAAGATATATCGGTAAGCCATCTTTAGAGGGGTGAACTTGTCATCCGACCGTCCTCCTTTTACTTGATTTTTGTAATCCAAGCTCCTCCCATTGCCGTGGTTACCTTGGCCACCTGATTACCTTCTAGGCTGATAGTTTGATCGATAGTCGTGGTACCCTTTTGTGAGGTAAGCCGTAGAAACCATGGTCTCCCCTTCCATAAAATTTCGAACCCTTTCCATGAGTTCATCAAACTTCTTCGGACGTTTATCGTTGAGACGCCTAATTAGTTCCTTGTCTGTTATGGCGTGCATGTAGTCGAAAATTTTAAGGAGCTCTGGGCATGCTTTTGTGCGCATACATTCGTCGTTAAAATGCTCCGTGAAGTCTTCTGCACACTCCCCGGTACTTTGTTTGACTATTACCAATGATACCGGATCTCTATTATACTTCTTTCGCTGAGTATAATTGTTTTCGAACGCTGTGCATAATTCATAGCTGTTGATGCTTCGATGGGGGAGCTTCTCAAACCAGTCGCGCGCATTGCCAATCAAAGTTGAATTAAACATCTGGCACCATATGGGCATCGACCATCGTTCAATTTTAGCATGTGTGTCAAACACCTTTAGGTGATCCTCCAGATCACCAGATCCGTCGTAGGTTTTGACGCTCGCCGGCATGCGGCACTTCTTTTCCACGGAATAATTCCGTATACGAAGAGTGAAGGCATCCTCCCTCTCGCTACATCATGGGAGAGAGATATCTTGCTAATCTTCATCACGATAGTAGGTATCGCCGTAGCGTCCTTCGTCATCCAATGGTTCAGGGGTGGAATACCTAGGTCGGCGACGTCTAAGGTGATGATCATCCGAATCAGACCCCGAAGGGTCGTGATAGGGGGTTTTCCCCCACCTTTCGTCTAACACCCCCAATTTACATTGCGCAGCGGAAATACACAATTGGGTGCTAGACACAAGCATCATCACACAAGGTATATTGAACGACTCAAAAGAGAGACGTTAGACACAAAATATAAACGAGATTTTCATAATAAGTCTAAAACATAATTTCATCCCATATTGTACTAAAACGACACCAGAGTAAAGCGTTTAGTCCCCATAGATCTCGACCAGCAAACTAACAAGTTTAGTACAATACACAAACATTTAACGAATTGTTCAACAGTGAAAGGATATAAATAGTTTTTAGACCAACATTCTTCCAAAATCCAACCCATAACCTCCACAGCAAAGCTCCGCCTTCCATCACTTCCTATTACCTGAAACACATGCAAAAACGAGTCAACAATAATGTTGAGCGAGTCCATAGGTTTATCAAATCACATTTGAAGAAAATCAATCATAATCATTTATAGAATTACCGTACACATAATCTATTTCAAGGCAAAACATTGTATTTAAGCTCATGACACCGACCCCTTAACCAAATAGTCACCCACGCCAAATGCCAGCATGACTAGAATAAAACCATCGCCCCTCTAGGGTATCAGTTGCTAGAATACCACATTCTTATTCTCGTAAATTATCCTTCCCAGAGGTTACTCAACGTAATGCCATGGTCTCAGATAGGGTGGTCAACCCAATAGTTCTATCATTAGAATAAGCGGCTATTCCCAACTCACAACATCAAGTCAGAATATAGTTAACAACTCATGAATTTAGGGTCTTTAGGAACAAGGTACTCAATACAATGTAAACAACTTAGGAAACATTCGGGTCCAACAATTACTCATGACTTGTGTTCATTTATTTTCAAATAGCATGTATCCCCCTCTCGGGTAATAAAACATTTAGTAGCTATCATGAAAAGCGAGGCTACAGACTCACCTTAGTATAAGAGACCTAGCGAGATGATCGTCGATGATAGAGGATGCCTTTCAAACACGAGAACCGCTACCTATCAAATAAGGCGCGTTCATTAATAATGACTCGAGAAATAAATCATACATAACAACATCAAACTCATAAAATCACGATAAACTCAAGAGAAAACGATACAAATAACTCTATTACACTCTTCTATACATTTACTTTACCATTCTACACTTTTGACAAAATCCGCCGGCACATACTACATGTACTAGCTTATTTACCCCTTTTTGACTCGTCAAACGTTTATGAAACGAATCGAGAAACTAACTTACTATATATAGAAAGTCCTCCAAAAAGTTTATCAAATGAAATTACATTTAAAGTCCTTTACCCGAATCATCTTCAAACTACAAAATCGGGACAGTTTTACGTTAGTAATTCATACAACCATTTTAACATCTTTAAACGACTCCATTTACAAAACCGACACTTGGGTTTGAAAACAAACTCACCCTCTAGGGTTTACACTTCATTATCAGTATGTGACTCATTTCAAAACTTCAATTTATAATCCCCGAGATCCGAACCAAATATCGACAACAACTATATGTAGTGCAGATACTCGTCTCCCGGTACACGAATAATCAAAACATCATAACTTCACGCTCGTTTGGAGCTAGAAGCTCTACTTTATATCAAATCGAAGCTAATCGAATACTCTACAACCCTAGGCTATAAGTTAAACCATCATCAAAACATAAAATTACCAAAAATACAGTTTACCTACTGATGTAAAACACCTTTCTAAAACTTGTATAAAATCATGTTTTTAGCTAAAACCAATCATAGTTATGATCATCCCATAACCCTAACAATAACATATATCAACTATAACACTTGAATCATCATCAAAATCAAAACCTTTAAATCAGAATCAAGTTTTTAACAAAACCTTTTGATCATCCTAAAAATAACATGCATGATCATAATTCTCACCTACCAACCCTAAAAAAATAAAACTTCTTGCATGTACCCGAATTTAGTACCAAAATGATCTCGTTACAATTATAGAGATAGGACTTGTGTTAGTTTAGCTTAGATCATCTTTGAATTTGAGTTAAAATTGATCAAAGTTGGATTTTTGGTGAAAAAAGGGTCACGGCTAGCTCAAGAAAAAGAAGAGAGAGAGAAATTTTTGAGTTGGTGGATTCTATGTGTTTTTGTGAAAAATTAAGCTTATATATAGTGGTTGAGGGACCTTTGTTGTCAATTTGCAACAATTATGGCTCAAAATGAAAATAGTTAGCTAAAAAGCGGGGAATAACTATTAGTCAATTTTGAAAATATTTACGGGCTCGGGTTTCATAAATATACTTTTAAAATTTAAAAACGTACCTCAAATATAATAATATCGACTCCCGACTCGACTTAACACGTCATTTAAAAGAAAACATCAAAAATGACAAACATCGAACAACTGACAATAAAACGTAAAATATTTGGCATCCATCGACATCACGCTTGCTAATACTCCTTATACTTATTAAATATAAAATATAAGTCTTCCAACACCGGTTTAAACTTAAACCTCCAAAAATAAATATCGTTCAAACTAATCAAAAATTTCAAAAATAGTCGTAAAATAAGATTAAGCAAGGACCTTGGTTTCAGGTTATCACATCCCCTCCTTCTTAAAAAGAGCGACGTCCGCGGCGCTTAATCCTTCCTAAACAAATGAGGATACTTATCCTTAAAGAATTCCTCACATTCCCAGGTAAACTCTGGTCCACATCTAGAGTTCCATCTCACTTTCACAATCGGAATCCTACGATGCTTCAATTTCTTAACTTCCCTATCCATAATCTCTATAGGTTTCTCTATAAAATGCAACTTATCATTAAGTTGAATTTCCTCCAATAGAATCACCACATCCCTTTCAGCTAAACACTTCTTTAGATTAGACACATGAAAAGTATTATGAATAGCCTTAAGTTCATCAGGCAATTCTAACTTATAAGCAACAAATCCAATCCTTTGGATAATCTTAAATGGTCCAATATATCTTGGGCTCAACTTTCCTCTCTTTCCAAAACGAATCACTCCTTTCCATGGAGATACCTTTAACATAACCATGTTTCCTACTTCAAATTCCAACGATTTTCTTCGGTTATAAACATAACTCTTTTGTCTAGTTCTAGCAGATAACAAACGCTTCTTATTTTGCACAATCTTTTCAGTCGTCTCAAATATCATTTCAGGTCCAGTCAATTGAATTTATCCTACTTCACTCCAACACACTAGAGATCTACACTTACGTCCATACAAAGCTTCAAATGGTGCGGGTTTAATACTAGCATGATAACTGTTATTGTACGAAAATTCAACCAATGGCAAATGCTTATCCCAACCATTTCCAAAGTCAATCACACACGCACGAAGCATATCCTCTAATGTTTGAATTGTTCTTTCACTTTGTCCATCAGTTTCCGGATGATATGCTATACTCAAACATAACTCCGTTCCCATCGCTTTCTTCAAAGATTTCCAAAATTCTGAAGTAAACCTACTATCACGATCCGAAATTATCAAAAAAGGCACACCATGTCGACAAACAATCTCCTTTACGTACACTGTTGTTAACCTCTCCAAACTATCCGTCTTCTTCATTGGTAAAAAGTGAGCAAACTTAGTCAATCTATCTACAAAATACATAGTAATCTTCTCCTATTTCCACTCAGGAATCTCAGGTTGAACTAATAATCCAGACGGTTTCTTATGTTCAACTTTCACTTTCGCACAAGTTAAACACTTATTACCATACTGTGCTATATCTGCCTTCATATTCAGCTACCAATAAACTTTCTTAAGATCTTGATACATCTTTTCTGATCTAGGATGTATTGATACTTCGACTTATGAGATTCATTCATCACTAAATCTCGCACTCCTAAAGAACCTTCCTCAGACGGACACAATGGTAACCAAATCATATTCTCAAAATATCTCAATCCATTTGACCTTACTTCAAACAAAGGTTTCAACATTCTACCCAAATTTTTAGCCCCAATATTCTCTTCCTTCAAACCATTAGCTTGGGCTTTCAATATCGATTCTGTCAAATCAAAATTTCCATCATTGCCAAAGCTCTAAGTCTTATAGACTTATCTATTTCCTTTCTACTAAGTGCATCAGCTACCACATTCGCTTTACCAGGATGGTAACGAATCTCGCAGTCATAATCACTCAGCAACTCAACCCATCTCCTTTGTCTCATATTCAATTCCTTTTGATCCAAAATATATTGCAGACTCTTATGATCAGTGAAAACCACACACTTGGTTCCATACAAGTAGTGTCTCCACAGCTTCAAAGCAAAAATCACAGCCCCAAGTTCTAAATCATGAGTAGTGTAATTCTCTTCATGCTTCCTTAATTGTCTCGATGCATATGCTATTACTTTCTCCCTTTGCATCAACACAACTCCTAATCCTTTATGAGACGCGTCACAATACACTACAAAATCTTCAGATCCTTCTGGCAAAGACAAAATCGGCGCAGAACACAACTTATCCTTCAGCGTACTAAATGCAGATTCCTCTTCCAATCCACATTCAAACACTCAATTCTTTTCCGTAAGCTTGGTCAACGGTTTAGGAACTAGTGAAAACTTCTCGATAAACCTTCTATAATACCCAGCTAGACCAAGAAATTGGCGAACTTCAGTCGGCGTCGTCGGTACAGACCAATCCTTGATTGCCTCAATCTTAGCAGGATCCACACGAACACCTTCACTATCAATCACGTGCCCCAGAAATTGCATTGATTTCAACCAATATTCACACTTAGAGAACTTCGCATACATCTTCTCTTTCTTCAACAATTCCAAAATTATTCTCAAATGCTTCTCATGTTCTTCTTCACTCTTGGAGTAAATGAGAATATCCTCAATGAATACAATAACAAAATCATCTAAATACGGCTTACATACATGATTCGTTAATCCAAAAGGCATCACTTGAAATTCAAAATGTCCATATCGAGTACGGAAAGCTGGTATAGGAATATCTTCTTCCCTAACTCTCAGTTGATGATACCCATACCTCAAATCGATCTTCGAGTATACACTTGAGACTTGCAACTGATCAAACAAATCATCAATCCTCGACAATGGATATCGATTCTTGACAGTCAATTTGTTAAGCTCTCGATAATCAATACACATTCTAAAAGAACCATCTTTCTTCCTAACAAACAAACAAAACAGGAGAACCCCACGGAGACGAACTCGGTCTAATAAATCCATTATCCATCAATTCCTTCAATTGATCAGATAATTCTTTCATCTCAGATGGAGCTAAACGATACGGTGCACGAGCAACTGGCGCATCTGCTGGCACTAAATCAATACGAAACTCCACTTCACAATTCGGCGGTAATCCTGGCAAATCTTCAGGGAAAACCTCAGGATAATCTCTAATCACAAGCACATCCTCCAAGTTCCTTTCATTCACACCATCATTACTTATCTTTGAAATAAACACATCACAGCCTGCTTCTATATACCTCATCATTTTCAAACAAGAAACAACTCTCAAACGAGAAGTACATTCATCACCTTTCACAGTCAATATCCTATTCCTTAGCGGTATCTGAACTAATCTCTCTCCACAAACAATCACTGCACCATTACCAACTAACCAGTCCATTCCAACAATCACGTCAAAAGATCCTAACTCTATGGACATCAATAAATATTAAACACATAATTACCTAACTTCAAGGAACAACCTTTCAGTATAGAACTAGTGCTTACAACCTTACCATTAGCTAACTTCACCTTATAACTAGTTGTCAATCTCACTGGTTCTATATCCAATAGCTGGCTGAATCTAACATCTACGAAACTTCTATCAGATCCAGAATCAAATAACACACTAGCATAACAAGCATCAAGTAAGAACGTACCAATCACCACATTCAGCCCTTGAGGTTTGTCAGCATCTCCCACGACATAGGCTGGAGCATCATTCCCAGCAGCAACAGCAGCAACATTGCCTCCTTGTCGCATGCCAACCCTCGGACAGTTCCCTTGTTTATGTCTACGGCCTCCACATCTAGAACAGTTAACTACCTTGACAGCATTGGCTCCAGTGGCCACACCCTTGTTTCTACAATCTGCCATCTTATGTCCGGCCTTCCCACACTTGTTGCAAGCAGGTGGACAATTTCCAACATGATACAGATTACATCGACCACACTTTGGATTCACCTTGTTACCTTGAGTTCCAGTGGCAGCACGAACACCATCATTCCTTCTCAAATTGTATTGCTGATTCCTATTTGGTCCATGGCTATTGTTGTTACGATAACCACCACGATTCTGCCCTTGGTTTGGTGCAGCTTCCCACTTTCTCTTATTCCCCTCAGCAATACTATCCTTTCGATCATGTAGCTTTACATCCATTAAAGCATGAGCCATCTGAACAGCTTCATCAAATGACTTAGGTTTCGACGAAGTAGTCTCTCCCTTGATATTACTAGATAAACCTCTGATATACTGCTTCATCTTTTTACGGTCATCTGCAAAAGCATCAGGACACAACAAACATAAATTAGAGAATCTCCTTGTATAAACCACAATATCATTGTTCTTCAGCACCAAATTCCTAAACTCATCCTCTAACTGACCTAACTCTTCCTCAGGACAAAACTTAGCAGTTAGCAGTCCTTTGTTCACAGTCCATGTTCTAGCATTAGCTTCAACCAAACCCATAGTAGCTACCTGACTATTCCACCAGCTTAATGCATCATCCTGAAAAGTAGCTGCAGCAAAATTTCACCTTACTAGCTTCTGAACATCGACTGATTTCAAAAGTACTATCAATCTTCTCAATCCACCTCCTTAATTCCAAAGCACCACCAGTACCACGAAATTGGGTAGGTCCACATTTCATGAAACTAGCATAAGAACATTCCTTCTAAATCTGCTGAACAACAGCATTACCTCCAACTTGTTCCGTAGCATTTCCTCCCACTGGTTCATCAGTATTACCTACAACTGGATTTGCAACATTCCTTCCAACCTGACCAGCAGCATTTCTATTCTCAGTGTCTTGGTTCCTCGCAGCATATTTAGCTTCCAGTGCTCTAGAAATAGCTTGCTCAATCATGGTATTAACAGTAGCAGTTGTCAATTTAGGCGGCATGTTTTAGGAAACTAACCAAACAACAATTTAGTAAAGTCAGAATAATTTCTCCCAACTCCTTCCTGTGTCACCACAAAAGAAAAAGAACAAGTAAGTATTCATATCAAGATAAGAAGAAGGATTTCTCTATCAAGATGTAACATGGATACTACATGCACCAACAACACAGTCTACAATGAATCATTAGCCAATTCACAAAAGAACTAATAAGACAAATCATAAGTCATGAAGGTAACTTGGATTGCATTGGAAAATTTCCACAAAAATTGTGACAAGTAATGTCACTACAACCCTTCATCACGGCAACTTAAAAGTCATTAAGTTTCATCATAAACTATAGTACCAGTCTACATAAGTTCTATTAGAACAAGGCTAAATAAAACAACATAAAAGAACTAAACATCTGATCCCCGCAACCTTTTGTACATCAGCTCATCATCACTTATGTTATCATCTTCCTCAGAGTCTTCCTCCACTATTTCCTTTCCCATTTGACTTCCTCCTTCACTTGGATTCACCAACACTTGAGCTTCAACCTGACTTGGCACATCACGAATCACTACACCTCGACTGGGAAAAGATCTCAACGGCAAACCCCACGCATTCAACCTTGCATTCCTTTCTTGCTCCTCACGAATCCTTTCAATTTGCCCACTCAAATTCAACACCATTAATCTTAACCTAACAACTTCATCCATTTCCTCTGCTCTAACAAACTCTGATCTCTTCACACTATTAACAAACCTGTCAAACATCTTCTCATTCTGCTCAAACCTTCTAATCACACGGGTTTCAACTAAATACCTTTTAAACAAAGATCTATCAAACTTTTTAAGAAACCAGAAAATATCATCATAAGACCTAGGACCTGGAAAATAAACCTTAGATATTCCATCATGAATAGATCGGGCACTAGCAGCATTATTCGACTCAGTAAGAACATCACCCCTAGCAAATGCCATCCTAGGCAAACTGCTCAAATAAGCATCACAAGTAGGCGTCGAAGAACGTACAACAGGTCGCTGACAGTCCGGAATAGTCTGTGGCACAACATTAACTCTTGGAAAATAAATACCTTGAACCACTTAAGGCTCGGTCTGTCCAACTGCAGTAGGAGCAATTCCATCATCTAAATACTCATAAGGCTCCTCATCATCACTAGCACCAAAGTTATCTACTTCCTCACCGTCCAATACATCCGTCATATCAATCCATCCATCCTCACGAGATACACCAGGAATTTTCTATAAATATAAGGGTTCAAGGATAATTAAGGTCATTTTTAACAAACCAAAACTTAATATGCAATACTTATGCAAATGTTATACGTAATCCATGCTATGCAACACAATGCAAATGATGTTTATGCAATGCTCGCAAAAAAATATGATATTGACAAGCACTCAGCCTAGTTTCAATAACATTAATACAATATCGTAGTATTTACATAATAAATACTCGGGAAATTCATTTCAGTTATGAGGGATACATCTATGATACAAAACAAAACTAAAAGTGATCATACCGGAGCGTTGTAGAGGAGTTGTGTGCTTTTGAAGAATAAATACTTTCGACACCAAAGTTATAGTTTAGGACAATTTTCAAAATTGACCCAGTTCTCTATAACTTGTAGCTCTGATTACCAATCTCTAACACCCCCAATTTACATTGCGCAGCGAAAATACAGAATTGGGTGTTAGACACAAGCATCATCACACAAGGTATATTGAACGACTCAAAAGAGAGACGTCTACACGCAAAATATAAACGAGATTTTCATAATAAGTCTAAAATATAATTTCATCCCATATTGTACTAAAACGACACCAGAGTAAAGCGTTTAGTCCCCATAGATCTTGACCAGCAAACCAACAAGTTCAGTACAATACATAAACATTTAAAGAATTGTTCAACAATAAAAGGATAGAAATAGTTCTTAGACCAACATTCTTCCAAAAGCCAACCCACAACCTCCACAGCAAAGCTCCACCTTTCATCACTTCCTATTACCTGAAACACATGCTAAAACGAGTCAACAATAATGTTGAGCGAGTCCATAGGTTTATCAAATCACATTTGAACATAAGAATAAAGTCAATCATAATCATTTATGGAATTGTCGTACACACAATCTATTTCAAGGCAAAACATTGTATTTAAGCTCATGACACCGACCCCTTAACCAAATAGTCACCCACGCCAAATGCCAGCATGACTAGAATAAAACCATTTCCCCTCTAGGGTATCAGTTGCAAGAATACCACATTCTTATTCCCGTAAATTATCCTTCCCAGAGGTTACTCAACGTGATGCCATGGTCTCAGATATGGTAGTCAACCCAATAGTACTATCATTAGAAAAAGCGTCTATTCCCGACTCACAACATCAAGTCAGAATATAGTTAACGGCTCATGAATTTAGGGTCTTTAGCAACAAGGTACTCAATACAATATAAACAACTTAGGCAACATTCGGGTCCAACAATTACTCATGACTTGTGTTCATTTATTTTCAAATAGCATGTATCCCCCTCGCGGGTAATAAAACATTTAGTAGCTAGCATGAAAAGCGAGGCTACAGACTCACCTTAGTATAAGAGACCTAGCGAGATGATCGTCGATGATAGAGGATGCCTTTCAAACACGAGAACCGCTACCTATCAAATAAGGCGCGTTCATTAATAATGACTCGAGAAATAAATCATACATAACAACATCAAACTCATACTCATAAAATCACGATAAACTCAAGAGAAAACGATACAAATATCTATATTACACTCTTCTATACATTTACTTTACCATTCTACACATTCGACAAAATCCGCCGGCACATACTACATGTACTAGCTTATTTACCCCTTTTTGACTCGTCAAACGTTTATGAAACGACTCGATAAATAACTTACTATATATAGAAAGTCCTCCAACAAGTTTATCAAATGAAATTACTTTTATAGTCCTTTATCCGACTCATCTTCAAACTACAAAATCCGGAAAGTTTTACGTTAATAATTCATACAACCATTTTAACTTCTTTAAACGACTCCATTTACAAAACCGACACTTGGGTTTGAAAATAAACTCACCCTCTTGGGTTTACACTTCATTATCAGTATGTGACTCATTTCAAAACTTCAATTGTTAGTCCCTAATATTCGATTCAAATATCGACAACAACTATATGTAGTGCCGTTACTCGTCTCCCGGTACACGAATAATCAAAACATCATAACTTCGCACTCGTTTAGACCTAGAAGCTCTACTTTATATAAAATGGAAGCTAATCGAATGCTCTACAACCATAGGCTATAAGTTAAACCATTATCACAACATAAAATTCCCAAAAATACAGTTTACCTACTGATGTAAAACACCTTTCTAAAACATGTATAAAATCATGTTTTTAGCTAAAACTTGAAATTGAATATATCAACACTAAAACTTGAATCATCATAAAAATCAAAACCTTCAAATCAAAATCAAGTTTTTAACAAAACTTTAGCGACAAAACCTTTTGATCATCCTAAAAATAACATGCATTATCATAATTCTGACATACCAACCCTAAAAAAATAAAACTTCTTGCATGTACCCAAATTAGTACCAAAATGATCTCCTTACAATTATAGAGATGGGACTTGTGTTAGTTTAGCTTAGATCATCTTTGAATTTGAGTTAAAATTGATCAAAGTTGGATTTTTGGTGAAATGGGGGTCACGGCTAGCTCAAGAAAAAAAAGAGAGAGAGAAAATATTTTGACTTGGTGGATTCTATGTGTTTTTGTGAAAAAATAAGCTTATATATAGTGGTTGAGGGACCTTTGTTGTTAATTTGCAATAGTTATGGCTCAAAATGAAAATAGTTAGCTAAAAAGCGGGAAATAACGATTAGTCAATTTTAAAAATATTTATGGGGCTCGGGTTTCATAAAGATACTTTTAAAAATTTAAAACGTACCTCAAATATAATAATATCGACTCCCGACTCGACCTAACACGTCATTTAAAAGAAAACATAAAAAAATGACAAACATCGAACAACTGACAATAAAACGTAAAATATTTGGCATCCATCGACATCACGCTTGCTAATACTCCTTATACTTATTAAATATAAAATATAAGCCTTCCAACATCGGTTTAAACTTAAACCTCCAAAAATAAATATCGTTCAAACTCATCAAAAAAATTAAAAATAATCGTAAACTAAGATTAAGCAATGACCTTGGTTTCAGGTTATCACATTTTGATTTATGATAACCACTTTTGTGAGAAGGATCTTCCTTTCCACCAGAGTTTATCCTACGCCACACACTTGTGTGGCGATTGTCCATAGGATTTTCCAACACCGGGCATCCAATAGAGTCGTCAGATTTATCCCCGTCTCCCTGGGCTTCTTGCAATTCTTGTATGATGCGATCCCCTATGCGCTCGAACAGTTTCCATGCTCGGAGTAGTTCCTTGAAGGGAGACTGTTCCAAAGCCCGCGTCTTCCTCCCCCTCTTTCGAGCTTGAGAGAGAGTTCCGTGCGCGGCGCTGCTGAAATTAAGTCTGGATTCAAGGTTCCTTCCCAGATGTAATCTTGCCGAGATGCCCGACATGATTGTATCGAAATTTTGCATGAGTACGCGTTCGAGATCCTCATCATCGAGTGAACCAACTTTTATGCCTCGACCACTGGTGTCTATTGTGGCTCCTTAATAGGAGCCTTTGGCGCAGCTCTCGGGTCGAGATTATCCAATGTGATGGTTGGTGGTGGGGTATTATCGGACGTTCCTGCCCCAACGAGACTGAAACATGTTTCGATTATTCAGTCCTCCTGTTTGGCCACCAGAGGGCGGGGTTGAGGTGATTATCCCATCACCCGCAGACTTCTGATTCCCTGGATTCGTGTTCCTTGGGTTTCCCTGAAAGTGTCCATTCGTCATAGGTAGAGTTTAGTGTAGGGTCCCACGGATGGCGCCAACTTGTTGATACAAAAGTTGGATGATCCTTGCTTAATCCTAATTAGGCTTAATTCGGATAGGTTGGGCTCCGGATCTTGTACCAAGTGAATGTCTTGCTGAGATCCTGCACACTATAACAACACGCATTAAGCTTACCGTGGGAGCGTGTCCCACGATTAGACTCCGGCGTGGGAGTAAGTAATAAATTTAGGGTTAAGAATCGGGTGTAGGTTGAGAGTATGGAGAGTATGATACCTTTGTTGAAACCTTGGGGGTTCCTTATATAGGCGGTGAAACCCTAATTGGTTGTCACCGATGCTTCGGCCCCAAGCAAAGGATAAGTGTCATAATTAGTTTGATTGTTATCTTCTAATTATGGTGAGTTTATATCCTCCAGTTTGGGGTAAATCTCAATCCTAATAAGATTGTGATTCTGTCTAACCCTGTACCGACCGTGCCGAGCCGTGGGTCACAAACATCTATGCGGACACTATTCATTCGAAGCCCATAAGCTTAAATGACATTAATCCAACCCATCAGTGACGGGTCAGATGTGGGTAGTAACCATGGGCCGGGTCCATGACCCAGTTGGGGACTATACGTCATGATTTAACACCCCCAATTTACATTGTGCCATGGAAATACACAATTGGGTGCTAAACACAAGTATCATCATAAAAGGTATATTAAACGACTCAAAAAGAGACGTTTACACATAAAATATAAATAAAATTTCGCACATTGTCTAAAATATAATTTTCATCCCATAATGTACTAAAACGACACCAGAGTAAAGAGTTTAGTCCTCACGGATCTCAACCATCAAACCAACAAGTTTTAGTACAGTACACACACACTAGATAAAATTTTCAACAGTAAAAGAATATACATTGTTTTAGACCATAACACTTCAAAAGCCAACCCACAACATTCCCAGCAAAGCTCCACCATCAATCACCTTCGATTACCTGAAACACATGCTTAAACGAGTCAACAGTAATGTTGAGCGAGTCAATAGGTTTAACAAATCACATTTGAACACAAGAATAAAATCAATCATAATCATTTTTATAGAATTGTCGTGCACACAATCTATATCAAGGCAATTCATTGTATTTATGCTCATGACACCGACCCCTAACCAATTAGTGACCCATGCCAAATGTCAGCATGACGAGATAAAACCATTGCCCCTCTAGGTTATTAGTTGCTAGATATATACCCAAATCTCATTCTCGTAAATTATCCTTCCCAGAGGTTACTCAACGTAATGCCCTGGTCTCAGATAGTGTGGTCAACCCAATAGTACTATCATTTGAATAAGCGGCTATTCCCAACTCACAACATCAAGTTAGAACATAGTTAACAGTTCATCAATTTAGGGTATTTAGCAACAAGGTACTCAATACAATTCAAGGCAACATAGGCAACATTCGGGTCCAAACAATTAATCAGGACTTGTGTTCATTTATTTTCAAATAGCATGTATCCCCCTCGCGGATGTTAAAACATTTAGTAGCTAGCATGAAAAGCGAGGCTACAGACTCACCTTAGTATAAGAGACCTAGCGAGATGATCGTCAATGATAGATAATGCCCTTCGAACACGAGAACCGTAACCTATCAAATAAGGCGCGTTCATTAATAATAGACTCGAGAAATAAAGCATACATAAGAAGATTAAAGTAAAAACCATAAAATCACGACAAACTCGAGAGAAAATGATACAAGTGATGCTATCACACTCTTCTATATATTTACTTTGTTACTTAATACTCTCGATAAAAATCTGTCGGCACATACCAAATGTACTAGCTCATTTACCCCATTTAAACACGTCAAAAGTTTATGATACTACACAGAGATCTCACATACTATCTATAGAAAGTTTTCCCAAAAGTTGGTTAAAATATTTTACTTTTAAAGTTCCCTGCCCGACTCATCTTTGAACTACAAAAATAGGACAGTTTTACGTCATCGACTCATACAACCGTTTTAACTTCTATAAACGACTCCATTTACAAAACCGACACTTAGGTTTGATAATAGATTCACAACCTAGGGTTTACACTTTCACATAAGTCCTTGACTCATTTCAAAAACTCATTCTATAGTCCCTGAGATTCGATCCAAATATCGACAACAACTACATATTGTGCTGATACTCGTCTCCCGATACACGAATAATCAAACTATCAAAACTTCTCGCTCGTTTGGAGATAGAAGCTCTACTTTATATCAAATCGAAGATAATCTAATTCTCTACAACGCTATGCGATTATTTAAGCAATAATCAAAACTTAAGGTACCCAAAAATAGCCTTTAATCTACTAATCGAAATTACCCTTTAAAATCTTACATGAAATAATGTTTTTAATCAAAATCAACCATTTTTATCATCATCCTAAGCACCTAATAACAACAACAACCTAGTAATAACACTTGTATCAATCTTAAAATGAAAAGCCCAAAATCAAAAACAAGTTTTTAGTAAAAATAGCATGATCATCACTTGATCATCATTAAATAATACATACATGATCATCTACTTGACCTACCAACCCTAATCCTTATAAAAAATAATCAAACTTCATGCATGTTGCTTAAATTAGTACCAAAAGAAGATCCTTCAAATTCTAAGGATGGGTCTTGATTTGTTTTAGCTTGGATCAAACTAGGTTTTGAAAGAAAAGAGTGTTTATGGGGGGTTTATGTCACGGTTAAGAAAAGAAAAAGGAGGAGGGAGGAGATTTTGATGTAAGTAGTTTATGTGTGTGAAAATTAGGTGGAAAATCACCTTATATATGGTGGTGGAGGGACCCCTTTTGCCAATTTATGATAGTTTTTGTTCAAAATGAAAATAGTTAGCTAAAAAGAGGGAAATGAAGATTAGTCAATTTGAAAATATTCACGGGGATCGGGTTTCATAAAAATAATTCTAAAAAGTTAAAACGTATCTCAAATATAATAATATCGTCTCCCGACTTGACTTAATACGCTATTAAAAAGAAAAGCATCAAAAACGACAAACATCAAACAACTGACAATAAAACGTAAAACATTAGGCATCCATCGACATCACGCTTTCTAGTAATCCTTATGCTAATTAAAGATAAAATATAAGTCTTCTAACTCATCAAAAATTTAAAAAATAGTCGTAAAGTAAGATTAAGCAATGACCTCGGTTTCAGGTTATCACATTATGTAAGCCCGATCCATGAGCTTGTTCATGGGCCGGAGGGCCAAGTCCACTTAAGTACTTGGGTATATAAACCCCTTTCCTTTATGGAAAGGGATGTTGGTTGTTTCATTATTTCAATATATTCCACACATTTTCTCTCATCTTTCTCTCTCTACTTTCTCTCACTAGAAACATCAAACCACTTGTTAGATCATAGATTACCAAGATTCTACAACTGGTATCAGGAGCCTTGAGATGAAATAGAGGTGTACTTTGTGTTGTTCATGGTTGTTTGGTTGTATTTCGTGAGTTTTGATAGTTTTTTACCCAAGCTTCAAAAAATTTTCGTGTTTTTGTTGTTCCAAGTGACCTACATATCTCCTACATAGTTTTGGTAGGGATTTGGGTGCTTTATATTGGTTAATATCATGATTTTCAAAGAAAAAATCTCATATTTTACTCATTTATTTCGAAACAGTTGAAATATTGCGAAATCTCTCCTTCGCAATATTTAAGGGTTTAAGGGATTGCGAGATTTGCAACTTCGTAATAAAGAGGGTTTTGGTTTTTGCGAAAGAGTGGTATTTTTCTAATATTGCGAAGATACAGTTTTCTGAATATTGTAAAGAGTGTATTTTTGTTATTGCGAAGAGTGCATGACCAGTATTGCGAAGTCTGGAATTATCAGTTATTGCGAAGTTTGAAATTTTGGCATATTGCGAAGATTGGAAGGTTTTGAGCATTGCGAAGATTAGAAGCTTTAGAGTATTGTGAAGATTGGAAGGTTTTGAGCATTGTGAAGATTAGCAGTTTTTGAGTATTGCGAAGATTGGAAACTTTTAAGTTATTGCAAAATCAATCCAAGGAAAATATTGTGAAATCTTTTCCAATTTTTGCACAAATTCGAGGATTTTAGACTTTGCATTTATTTGAAAACTTTCACAACAACACACAACCAAAGGATAATAACCTATTGTTTCAACAACCACAAAAAACTTTACCTTTATTTCATTGCTCGATCATTTGGTAATCTTTCTTCAAGTGATAAAAAATGAATCCTCATTCATTCATGCCTACAGTGACATCGCTTACTGACCTTTCTATCATTTCGAGTACCGATACCCGTCCATCGTTGCTTATCAAAGAGCTATTAGAAGCATGGCAGGGTCACATGAAGTCATACATTATTGGTAGACCCAGTGGAAGACTTATGATCAAATCCATTGAACAAGGTCCACTTGTTTGGGGCAAAATTACTACATATAATGTGACTCGACCAAGGGAATTTTCTGATTTAACGCCTGCCAACCAACTAATTGCCGATGCGGATGAAAAGGCTGTTTAGACTATTCTTCAAGTTCTTCCACCTGATATTTATCGAATGGTAAGTCAACACAAAATAGCAAAGGAACTATGGGATCGTTTGACGGTTTTGCTACAAGGGACTTCATTATCTAAGCAGGAGAGGGACTGCCAACTTTATGATATTTTTTATAGGTTCACATACACTCCAAGGAAACTCTTCATGAATACTATTGGATATTCACTACTTTGATGAATGATTTGAATGCTTACAATCTTACGATTGCTCAATTTCAAATCAACACCAAGTTCCTTAATACATTAGCTCATGAGTGCAGCCATTATGTCACTGATGTTAAGTTGATAAGGGATTTGCACAAGTCAAATCTAGATCAACTTTATGCTTTCTTGCAACAACATGAGAAGCATGTGCTCAAGACACGAATGTCTCAAGGATCTTTCCATGAACCATTGGCATTAATGGCAAATCAACCAATGTTGTCATATCATAATATCTCTCATGCTATAGGACAACAATCTTCTTATCAGCCCCTGTATCAAACCCCAAGTTATCCACAGTACTCGATGTTACCACAACCACCTACATCACATCAACAATATCAGCTACCAGCACCAGCATCACAAAGAGACTCACATCTATCACCATATGCTCAACAACTATACTCTCCTTATCAACCACCTACAAATCCTGCTATCCCATACCAGCAACCAGATGTTCTTCAACCCAACTATTCACAACATGTCAGTACTCCCTCTAGTGTTTATGCAGCTCCACTAGCGCCTGTTTTGTACTATGATGATGAGGTTCCAATTCCCGAATTCAAACAAGGGGATAATCCTACTGACGTGCTAGCACAAATGTCTGTCTATATTACTCAAACGTTGAAAAAACGAGGTTACAGAGGACCATATCCAACAAATAATCAGTTGAGAACTTCTTCTAACTCTCGTCATCAAGCTACCATTCAAGAAAGTAGGGTCATGGTGCAACCTCTTCAGGGGAGACCAAGTTCATCAAATACCGGTGCACACCCATTTAACACTGCTCCAAGAGGAAATACTACTTGCAAAGTAAAGATGATTATCTGCTACAACTACAAAGGGGAGGACATACATCTAGGGAGTGTAAGCAACCCAAAAGGAGAAGGGATGCTTCGTGGTTTGAGGAGAAGGTCATGTTGGTCAAAGCTCAAGCCTATGGCCGTGAGTTAGATGAAGATGAGTTATCGTTTCTAGCGGATCCATGAGTTGCGGAAAATGAAGGTCTCACAACAGCTTTCACTCACAATGCAGCGTATCAAGTAGATGATCTCGATGCATATGACTCGGACTGTGATGACTACTACACCGCCAACGCATCTCTTATGGCAAATCTCTCGCTTTATGGGTCTGGCCAAATTTCTAAGGTACCAAGTACTACCAATGATACTAGTCTTGTACCTTATAAAGTTGGGCAAGCGTCTCAGTATCCGGAAGAGCCTTCGGTGGTTAGTAATTCAAACAAGGAGACAAACAATGATAGAAATATCAATGCAAGTCCTTAGACTTTGGGTGAAATACAACCTGGAGCTATTACCAATACGAATTCTACTTCTCAAAAAGATTTGGTAATGGTTTCAGCATCTATGCTTGGCCAAATGAATACTAGGGTCCTTGAAACACTAAGTGTTAATCAGACCTTTTCTGCCGAGCTTGCTTAGTGTAACACCCCCAAAATAGGCTCAGCGGAAGCACACTGGTTTTGGGGCCTGTTACGTCTTGATTATCCGAGTCTTGATCCGAGAGAACGACCTATATGCCAAATATCACAATGCAGACTCCAAATAATCGTACAGTTAAGTACCTGAGAATACATTCTTAAAACGGTAAACATAAAGTTGGTGAGTTCATAAGTTTTATTAAATAGTTTATGACACTATTAAAAGTTTATAAAGTCGACTACCAAAATTAGTATCGTAAAAGCGTTTAGAAATCCAAAGTTTCGCAACAAAAGCAACGTTTACCACAAAGTTCAGTCATATATAAACATTTAGCCAAAAGCATTACAACCAACACAAAATAATTCAGTTCATATTCAAGATTCATAACAACATCACCTGCAAGATTCATATCAAGATCACATATAAGAAGCATATCAAGATCATACAAGATCATAGCCAGATTCAAGTTTCAAGATCAATACAAGATCATAGCAAGATTCAATTCTAGATCAATACAAGATCGTAGCAAAATTCACAGTCAAGATCAATACAAGATCATAGCAAGATGGATCACAAGAGCAACTCAAATTCACAATCATAGCAAGCAATGGACAACAAAAACATAGATAAGATATGTAAGACCATCATGGGAGATATGAAGTCAAGCAATTTGGGTACAACACAGTGTTTATGATAGCACTAAGCTCATGAAACCGAACTATGGCAAGTACGCAGAAACATCGCGCGCATAAAATGCAAGTTGCCCCAATAAGTGTCTAACCCATGACCACCTAGAACAACATCAAATGGTATACGTCCGTTTGGTAGTGGCGATTTACAAATCCCCAGACGGAGGTTGCCAAAACCTCAATAGATCTATCCATAACATCAGGTTCACTTTAACGATCATCCAGAAGTGATTAACGGTTCATTAAGGGGACTAAGAAGAACGTGGGTTAAAGCTACTTAGGCATATCCATAAACCAACTTCAACGAAGTATACAACGAGATCACATTCTTCTTCCAAGCAAGTGACAAAGCATTATCTCATAGATAAACAATATCTCAGCGAAATATTTTTATACAAGCACAGTTGCATCCATAAGCAAATAACAAAGCATTAACTCTCTTCAAATAGATTAAGCATATAACACAGACTAAGGGAAGAAATGACTCACTCACATATTCACAATATGCATCGTAAACAATTCTTCATAGGTATAAACACATATGCATCGCAAACAATACTTGAGAAGTATAAGCACGTATGTATCACAAACAATCATCAAACGTATAAACACATATTTGACATTGACAAGCATGCATCTCCCCCAAAAGAGACTAATACATTTATAAAGCGATTCCAAAAATAGAAAGAGGGGGGTATCAACTCACCTCGACGATGTAGAGCAAACGCTAGTGATGCTAATAATACGCTTCACACAAACATAAATCAAACGGCTCGGTCATGGTGTTGTGGTTTAACTAATCGGCTAAATTCAATAACTTAAAAATGTGTATTTGAGTTCTCGATAGGTATGTACATCAACATGACTCGTTGATAAAATATTTAAGTTCCAAATTATAATAGTTCGTTGGTTGGTTAAATAATGTGAATAAATTAGGCACACACACCAAGTGTGAATGTGTATTCCTTACACAATACCTATAACTAGGAGATTATATAATTCTTATGTTGAAATTATATAATAGAGACAAAAATCTTACAAAATAAACCACGATATATATTTATTTTGTATTTACAATATAGAGGTCGTGATAAAAATAATTAGACAGCATGGTTCGACTCATTTTAAGGAAATCACTACTTTAAATAATAATTGTCACTTTTTAGGTAAAAAGTATAACTTTCATCGGTTTATGAATACAATAGATAATAGTATAGTTTTATTGGTTTGCAAATATGATAATAGTTTGTAGCGAAAATATAAAATATAAATTTTTAATGAAATTCGACATGACCGATTCGTTTATATAACATTTTCCATATTAACCAATTCTCAATATTTTCCAAACAATTTACTTTGCGCAAATCACGTTTTAATGTATATCCAAATTATACTATTTAATCACCATAATTAAATAGAACCAAACACAACCTATGTTTTATACATTAAAAGTCAAACGCCCGATGTGAGCTATTTAAACACATATTTAAATGTATAATCATATTTTATAGATCTCGTGATAATAATAGTATCCGATATATTTATTTAACCCTTTATATATACTTATATTTGTATACCACCGTTTAATCCGTCTTTAATAATTAATAAAGTTAGATACGTTATTAGCCGATCCTAAACCACAACCAACCATAGATCGATTGCGCCCGGTACTCTAACCCTTGCAAATCCGCGTCCAAACGCACTCAAAGCTATAAATCAGCAGCCAAACGCCCCTTTATATCTCGTCTGCAGTACCAAATACCCCGTTATAAACTGACTGCAGACCCAAACACACCCTTACACTTTCTCCCGCGATCCCAACGCTCCCTTACACTCGCTGCTAGTTCCAAGTGCACCCGTATAGTCCTGCTGCTATCCGAAACACACCCTTACAGCAGCCAGTAATCCAAACGCACTGTTACTACTTAACAACAGTCCTAAACGCACCTATACTGCTGTTAACAGCAGATCAAAATAGCCTGTTGCATTTTCTTCTAGTCCAACAAATCCTATGGCGTCTCACGCGCAACCAAACACGCCCTCGTCTGCGTTTTTCAGCTAGCCAAACAAACACACACCCGTTAATGTTGTTTTTGTAAACACGACGCACCCTTAGTGGTACTACTTCCGTAAATAAACGCACCCTTGGTGTTGTTGCTGTCCTAAACATACGCACCCTCGGTGGTGCTGTATATATACTGAATCGAATACCCCCATGAGTCAACGAACCGCAACGAACAAACCCTCCTGATGGCTGAATATAACATAAACAAACACCCCTATGGATCATTTCTTAACCCAGTGCACCTCCTGGTGCTTATTGCCGAAACCAAATTGCATTCCTTGTCTTTTACTTCTACTCGAGTCAAACACACCCCTCGTATTGTTTACAGTCAAACCCACCACGAGCTCGTCACCATCGAGGTATGGTTGTGGTGACGAAAACAGGTCCAAGCACTAATTAAGTGTTGATTTTGGTGACTCGTGGTCGATTGATGGTGGCACTGTGGTGGTAACATGGTGACGGTGAAAGTAAAGGTGTGAAAGTGGAGGTAATGTAGGGTGACGGGTTGTGGTTGACGACCACGGTGGGCGTGGAGGTGATGGATGATTGGTGGCAGCAAGCGCTGGTGGCCGTGGGAGTGACAACGCCCTATGGTTGTACTGGTGGTCTGGGGCGTGTTATAGATTGATGGAGTGGCTGTTAGGGCGAGGTGACCAACATGGTGGTGGTGGTGGTTTCGTGAGATGGTGTTGGATGTAGGCTACCGATGGTTTAGATCAGATGGGATGGGGCGGATTTGGTGGTAGTACGTTATGGCGGTTATAGTGAGATGGGTGGCGGCTGATAAACAGTGATGGCCGGAAAATATTTTCCGGAGGCCGGAAAACATGTAGGCGCCGGATATTTTAGAGAGAGGAAAAGATGGTTCTAGGTTTTGGAAGAGTTAGTGTGTGTTTTGGAATTAGGGTTTGAGTTTGTAGTAAAAAAATGAATGAAAATATAAATATTTTCTATTTATATTTAAAGCAAAATGTAAGGCTTATATAATTTAGGGCTAAAATTGTAACTTAGGTTATAACTTCCGTTAAATAATGGTTAGAGACTCATTTATGGTAGTTAACGTATTATTCAAGACACGAAATTTTTTCCATTGTGTTCCAGATGATTTTTCCTCTAAAAATAAGTATTCACTTGACTATTGCTTCGTAATATTTTATAAACTCTATTAAAAATATTGATTATTTATCTAGTATCACGGTCAAACTTTAATTTACCGAAAAACGGACTTCACTTAAATGTTCTCGTTTTTAATAAACGTTATTAAAATAAATATTAAATAATTTATTACATTATTTTGATTAAATATCTCGTGACATTTAAATATAAAGGTTTAATTTTTACTGTGCCGATACGCAGACTGTGCGATTTTTCAGATGTTGCAAAATATGACCCATTTTCAAATCCAATAAGTTTAGTATTGCTTAAAAGTGAATTTCGAATAATAATTAATATAATTTATTATTATTTAAAGTACGAAAAATTATCGGGTGTTACATCACCCACATGTTATTTTGAGTTTCATCCTCAAAACTCGATCGTTGTCACTTGGTTGGGAAGTGTCACAAATATTGGAAAGCAATACGTAAAGCTAGAATGTATTTGAAAGGTTTGACAGGTCAATCTGAGAAAGCACTAACAATTCCTGAACAATTAAAGAACAATTGGAAGCGAAGAATCTAGCAAGTCATCAACTCTGAAAACTCGATATCGGGTTCACTACATTTGGTTGGTTAAGCTCATGTCGGTCGATGTTCATTCGGAAAGATCTGTGCCACAATTCACGAGTCATTTGAAGTTTGAAGAATCATTCGCCAAAACGCAATAAAGGTAACGGTAAAAGGACAAAGGAACGATTAAATCATACGGACGAACCGTGAGTCCAAATGAATACGCTCCATAACTGGATTAATAAAATAATATAAACAATGAGTCACGTCGAATGCACTTAAGCCCGCTTATTTATAAATCGTTATTTACATCAAGAAGCGTCCTAATCCATGTAAAAAAAAATTTATAACCTCCTGGTTTGGTGACCTATGATTTCTTAATTCAAAGGAAAAGGCGTCCCAATTCGTTTGAATAAAGATTTCATAGCTCATCCTACTTAAATATTCCCGACAAGGCTTATTATCAAAATAGATACAATATCTAAGAAAATATATATTACCAAGAGAGTTTACGGCCAGTTTATTTATAAATTCCGTATTCAGACGTCCCATTCCATCTCAATACCAAACCATAAATAAGCTTCTGGTCCGGTGGCTTATGATTTCTCATTTAGACGTCCCATTCTATCTAAAGACTAAATCATAATCAATTTATGGTCAGGAGACTCATGTTCCATATTCAAACGTCCTATTCTGTTTAAATATGGAGTTCATGAGTACCCTGATTGGAGCCCCACCGGCACCATTCAGACATGCAAACTGTCCAAATGATATCACATGAAATTACCAAAATCAAAGCGTATGCGTCGTCAATAAGTCATGTCCAGTAAGTAGACGTCCAAAATTATAAGGGGAAGAAAATAAATATTGACGAGCGATAACGTGCGCAAGAATATGCATTAAACACGGAGCTCATATATAATATAATGAAATATTATAACAATTACCCAATAGATAAAAGGAACAATCTGCATGTAAAGCAATCATAATCTAATAAAGCAAGCAGTCATGCAGCAACGGATAAAGAAATCGCAAACATGCAAGCGAGATATTCATATAGAAGCGGATAAGGCAATCGTAATATGTAAAGCACACATTCATATAACAGCGGAAAGAGCATGATAACATGATAAAACACAATAGAGAATCGGTTATAGTCTAGGCCTATACAATAACACCTAGTTCTCTATAACCAAGGCTCTAATACCAATATGTAACACCCCCAAAATAGGCTCAGCGGGAGCATACTAGTTTTGGGGCCTGTTACGTCTTGATTATCCGAGTCTTGATCCGAGAGAACGACCTCTATGCCAAATATCACAATGCAGACTCCAAATAATCGTACAGTCAAGTACCTGAGAATACATGCTTAAAACGGTAAATATAATGTTGGTGAGTTCATAAGTTTTATTAAAAAGTTTATGACACTATTAAAACTTTATAAAGTCGACTAACAAAAGTAGTATCGTAAAAGCGTTTAGAAATCCAAAGTTTCGCAACAAAAGCAACGTTCAGTCATATAACAACATTTAGCCAAAAGCATTACAACCAACACAAAATAATTCAGTTCATATTCAAGATTCATAACAACATCACATGCAAGATTCATATCAAGATCACATATAAGAAGCATATCAAGATCATACAAGATCATAGCCAGATTCAAATTTCAATATCAATACAAGATCATAGCAAGATTAAATTCTAGATCAATACAAGATCGTAGCAAAATTCACAGTCAAGATCAATACAAGATCATAGCAAGATGGATCACAAGAGCAACTCAAATTCACAATCATAGCAAGCAATGGACCGCAAAAACATAGATAAGATATAAAAGACCATCATGGGAGATATGACGTCAAGCATATTGGGTAAAACACAGTGTTTATAATAACACTAAGCTCATGAAACCGAACTATGGCAAGTACACCGAAACATCGCGCGCATAAAATACAAGTTTCCCCAATAGGTGTCTAACCCAAGACCACCTAGCACAACATCAAATGGTATACGTCCGTTTGGCATTGGCGATTTACAAATCCCCGGACGGAGGTTGCCAAAACCTAAACAGATCTATCCATAACATCAGGTTCTCTTTACCGGTCATCCAAAAGTGATTAACGGTTCATAAAGGGGACTAAGAAGAACGTGGGTTAAAGCTACTTACGCATATCCATAAACCAAATTCAACGAAGTATACAACGAGATCATATTTTTTGTCCAAGCAAGTGACAAAGCATTATCTCATAGATAAACAATATCTCAGCGAAGTATTTTTATACAAGCATAGTTGCATCCATAAGAAAAATAACAAAGCATTAACTCTCTTCAAATAGATTAAGCATATAACACAGACTAAGGGAAGAAATGACTCACTCACATATTCACAATATGCAGCATAAACAATTCTTCATAGGTATAAACACATATGCATCACAAACAATACTTGAGAAGTATAACCACGTATGTATCACAAACAATCATCAAACGTATAAGCACGTATTTGACATCGACAAGCATGCATCTCCCCCAAAAGAGACTAAAACATTTATAAAGTGATTCCAAAAATAGAAAGAGGGGGTATGAACTCACCTCGACGATGTAGAGCAAACGCTAGTGATGCTAATAATACGCTTCATACAAACATAAATCAAACGGCTCGGTCTTGGTGTTGTGGTTTAACTAATCTGCTAAATTCAGTAACTTAAAAATGTGTATTTGAGTTTGATATGAGCTTAAACTCATATCCTTTTATCAACAAATAACCCTAAAACATGAAGCAAAATACCAATTTATTTGGCAAAAACAGTGTTATGTGGTATGTTTGTGTTTGTGTGCACTTGTGTAGGTAAAAAGATACATTTCTAAGCAAACAAGGAAAAATCAAGCTCAAATGGATGAAAAAGACAAAGAAGGATCAAAAGTGACAAGACTTTAAAGTACAAGGACCTATCTTGACAAGTTATCAAAGTTGAAGGACTAAAGTGCAAATATTGTAAAAAGTCAAGATTCAAGTCAAACTTGGTCAACTCTCAAGTCAACTCAGTCAAAGGACCATCTTGTTCAAAGAATGAAAGTCAAAGGACCAAATATGTCAAAAGAATGAAGATTCTAGCTTAAAACAATAATCTGCCAAGTTGAAGGACCAATTCTGCCAAGAATGGAAAGATATGCAAAGTTTAATCCATGTGACAATAAATCAACCAATGAGAAGAAGGGAAAAGGAAGCACACGGATCAAGCAATTAATACCCACTCAGCGTTTGGCATTTATTACCCAATCCCAACAGTTCAATCCGTGTGACCAAAATTCAGCCAACTAAACAATGACACGTGGCATCTTCTTCAAAGGAAAAATTTACGAGGATCGCGTTTTAGCTACAAGCAATTTCATGGAAAGTTTTCAACATCAAACTTGATCGTTTTGAAGAGATAAACACAATGGTGCAAATCAATTACCATGAAATCAATCAATGAAGAAAGCCCCAATTCCTTGTTCATACCTTCAAAGTGCAATATGCAGAATTCTACACGTGGCAAGCTGGGATTGGTTCTGACACGTCACCAACCCCAACAAACTCTTCCTTCATGTCTATAAATAGCTGGATTAGACCTCATTTGTACTTGTAGCTTAAATTTGTAAAAACACCTAGTTCCAAATTTACTTTCCCTTTTCCTTCATTTCTACCCTAGCTACTCAAGAGTCTGACAAACTCTTGAGTTAGTTAGTTAGTTACTAGCTTCTAACAAACCTTGTAACCGTTTTTCCATTAATGAATTTTGAATTCAAGCTTTCCCGCCAAAATTGTTCTTACCATTCCTGTTAAATTCTTGCTGCTATTGGATACTTTTGTTGCTGTTAAGTGTTTGTTATGATCATTCATTGATCATAACTGACATTGAAGAAGATTGCTAGCTGTTTGATCAGAATTCAGTCATTCCCATAGCTTTTGAAGTTTTTCAAGCAGATTGATGATTCTAGTTGATTTGTTAGCAGAATTTGTTGATTGATAGTTTCCTAGTGATAAGGTGGTGGTTATCACTAGGTTAAGAGAGCTCAGCGCTCCTCTTCTTCTCAAAGGAATTCTACAATAGGTTCTAAAGCCTTTGTTTTTGTTCCACTCAACAAGTCAAATGCATGCTATTTTTCTAGAGTAAACTTGATGTTTGAATGATAAAAGTTGTTTGAAGTTGCTTATTAGTTGATCTTTGTGAGTTTGTAGCTTAATTCTGTTACTTGTTCTTTGGATTTGATTAGGATTCTAGTTAACTGCCTTAATTCAGTAAATTTTGATCTTGCATCTTGTTTGTAGTTCTAGTGGAGTTAAGTACTTGCTTTTTACTTTTAAACATTTCAATTTGATCACTTAATCTAGCTAGCTATAGATTTTAACTCAGTTCTATTTCAACTTCAAATTGTCTTAACAAATTTTCATACAACCAGTTAAAGGAGTGTTTGGGTTTAGCTTAAAAAGATTTTTCAAGTATTAAGTTTAGGAGTTTTAGAGTTCATTTGTAGTCCATTGGTGATAATAAGGTGTTTGAAGTCATTTACAAGTCAAGTAGAAGGTCAAAAAGGCAAATGGCACTTAAAATGTTTAGGTCAGTTTTCATTCAGTTTTGGTTTTAAGAACTTGTCATTTTCAATTGATTAGAACTCATTCATTTTTAGATGAAATTTTACCAAATTTGTTCTCAGCCTTAGCTTACATCATAAAGAATTAGATTCCAAAAGGATTTTATACAGTTTACAATAAGCACCTGGATATAAGCAAAAATCAGATAAGCCAACTTAATGCAAGTTTCTGTAACTTGGAATCTGAAATTTTGTATCTCTTTTTCCTATTCATAAACTTAGCAATTTTTCTTCACAAAACCCATTAAGGAGTTGAGTTACATGATTTTTGAGATTTTTAGCTTTTTGAAAAAAAAGCTGGTCAACGCTTGGTCAACATAAGCTCAATTTTAGCTTAATTCAGTTTTAGAGCTTATTACTTGATAAAAAACGTTCTAGTTTGATTTCGCATTCCTTAATACAGTTGCTTAATCAGTTTTAATCAAAAAATCAAGTTGTGACTGATTAGATTTGGCTATAGCTTATTTTGTGCTTATTGATAAGCACTCATTTGCTTATTTCTCATTTTTAGCAAGTTTCCTTGGACACACATAGCTTATTTGAGATTTGAAACGTTTTGCAATTTGTCTCATCAAATTTGGTTGAGTATTAAGCTCAAACGAGCTTATTTTCTAGTTTGTCCCGTTTTAGCTTAAAAAGTTTTGGAAATTGCCATTTGGTCCCTAGTGTTTTAAACAGTTTGAAAATCTGGCTAATCTTCCATGTTTTTAGGGTTTGCACTTTGTTAGTCCCTATAGTTTGAAAAGTTGTTAAATTCAGTTAGCATTTTGTTAGTTTGTTACACTTTTGGTTAGTTTGTTATAAGATTTGCATTTTTGATCCTAGTAGTTTACTGTTTTGCACTTTTAGTCCCTATAATTGTTAGAGTTTACATTTCAAGCATTTAATTTTCATAGAATTTACATCTTCAGTCCTTTTAGTTTCATATTTTACATTTTGAGATTTACTTGAATAAAAACATGGTATTTGCAATTTGTTTTACATATATGTAGGTAATATTTTTCCGTTTTGCAAGCATTTGTTGAATTAGCAAATAGATTATCCAAGCAAGTTTAACAACCATGAACAATTAAAAACCCGATATTGGTTGGACTTTCTATTAGCAAGAACTGAGAAAAAACGAACTACATTATACTCAATTTCAAATGGCGCCGTTGCCGGTTCTTTGACTACACGAGAGACTATCGATTGACGGTTTTCATTGGCTTTTGGGATCCGTTCACTTTGTGAACGTTATTTTTACGTATCATAAATAAAAAACAAATAAAAAATCAAAAATATAAAAATACATAAAAACTAAAAAATTAACAAAACAATTCTTTTCCTAAAGAATTGACCAAAAAAATAAAAAATCCAAAAAGCAATCTTTTTCCTAAGTGATTGCACCCAAAAATATATATTATTGGATTCTCTCGGTTTTTATGTACATATAGTATTTTCTCTTAAAAAACTCATAAATACAAAAATATTTTCCATATATTATTATAAGTAAATACGTATACGTATAAGAACAATCAGTCTACATATCTTCCATAAGTATTGCCGAGGCAATACACCGTGTTGAGGGGCGTTCCGGTCCTTGACACGTGTATCGATCAAACAAAATAAAGCAAGAATAGATAAATACTCTCAATAAGCAACAATTCGAAGAATACGAACATTTAAGTGAATAGAAAGGCGATGTGCTATAAAATGCCATCTAAGGGTCAATAGGTACTTAAGTGCTTCGCGCCACCTAACCCCCCGTTCACTTGTAAGTATTCTAAGAAGGAAGGCTTCATTGGGGGTCTTGCACCCAAAGTAGTATATACATATATTGTTATTTTCTTGTGGATATTTAATATTGAACTCGAAGAGGATAATCCATTTCTCTTCAAAGTCACACGAGAGCTTATCTCTCATTCCTCGTATTGAGTTGCATGCTCACTCGCGGGCGTGCACAAATACCGATTGGTGTACAACCTCTTCCTCCGAAAAGGAAGAAAAAGAGAAAGAGTAAGACCACCACCGTCCACCAAGCCGATCACGAGAATCGTGCTTTGACTCCACCACAAGAAGCCATGGCTATTGATAATCGCACTTTGTATGAACGTATGCAATCCAACATTCATGGATATTCTAGTGCCATTAAGATTCCCGACTTTCCCGCTAACACATTTGAGCTACATACATCTATGATCAATATGGTTGCACTATCACCTTTCTTGGGTAAACAAAATGAAGATCCTCATGCTCACCTTAAGAGATTCCTTTCACTTTGCAATACCATTAAGCATAATGGGGTTCCACATGAGGTCATTAGGTTGATGTTAGTGTCATTTTCCTTAGAGGGGAGTGCTAAGCATTGGTTAGACACCCAACCACCCGATAGTATCACCACATGGGATGGTTTCACCACTAAGTTTTTGAACAAGTTCTTTCCTCCACAAAATACTATGGCTTTGAGGACTTTAATTATGAGCTTTCAACAAAAACCTAGTCAATCCTTTAGTGATACTTGGGAAGAGTATAGTGAGTTGTTGAGGCGATGCCCTAATCATGGATTGGATCAAGTTCACCAAATAAGCCTCTTTTATGATGGCCTTAAAGCTCACCACCAAGATTCACTCAATGCTTCCGCGGGAGGGAATATTCTTCTTAAGACATACCAAGAGGCTGTGGACATCATTGAGACTAAAGCAATGGTTCAAACAAACAATCAATTTGAAGAAAGGGTTCATGTTATCCAAAACACTTCTCAAACACCTTGTGATAACCAATTCCTTAAAGATCACCAAGAGATCCTTCAACAAGTCAAACAAGGACAACAAGAAATGACTCAAGAGATAGTTCAAGCCCTTAAGACCGTTTCATTGAACAATTCCTCAAATAATGTGAATGCCATCACCATTTCTTGTGTTACTTGTGGAGGTCTCCATTCTTATGAACAATGTGATAAGGTGCAAGGGTATCAAGGGGAATGCTATGCTTACCAAGAGGAACATCGTGAACACTTCAAGCCTAACATCAATCCAAATAACCTTTCTTACAAATCCCAAAACTATCTTTCTCCACCCGGCTTCCCACCCCAACCACCCACCCAAATTCCACAAAATCCTCCTCAAATTTTAGCAAGGAATCAAGGGCAAAGACCACCATACCAAGGAAATAACTACAAGGCACCCAATCAATTTCAACCTCAAGCAAATACCTTTTATCCACCACAACAAGGATTTAATCAACCACTTCCATTTATTCCCAATCAAGCATATGCTCCAATACCAAATCAAGCTTACCCTCAAGTTCCAAATCAAGGATATGGGATGCAAGAGACTCAAGAGTATGTTGACAAGAAAATGCGTGAAATGGAGAAGAGAATGAGTGACCAAATCAATAGGGTTTTAGTGGCGGTAACTCAAAGACCACAAGGGGCTTTACCTTCTAACACACAAACAAACCCTAGGGCTAATGTCAATGCTATTACAACAAGGAGTGGAACAACAACAAAGGATCCTTCACCTCCTAAGCCTACTATTGTTCAACCCACTTGTGCTCCTACTTGTGACAAGCCTTCTACTTCTACTCCACCTCCTCAAAATGCTCCTATTCACTCAAATACACCTTCTCAACCACCTCATACTTCTCCTTTACCTTCCACACTTCTTAATGAAGAAGCTACCAAAGACAAATCTTCCACCACAACAGCTATTCCACCTACACCAAAGCCTACTCTTCCATATCTTTCAAGGTTGAAAAAGGACAAGTTAAAGAAGAAGGATGACATCCAAGTCTCCAATTTCTTAAGGATGTTCAAGCAACTCAACATCAACATATCCTTTGCGGAAGCTCTTGCTTATATGCCAAAGTTTGCTAAGATGTTCAAGGATTTGCTCTCAAACAAAGAAAAATTGGTTGATTTGCCCAACACATCACTTAATGAAAATTGTTCCGCGGTGTTACTTAAAACCTTACCAACAAAACTTGGAGATCCGGGGCGCTTCTTGATACCTTGTAATTTTCCCGGTGTTGAAAATTGCATGGCTTTGGCGGATCTAGGGGCGAGCATAAACCTCATGCCTTTATCGGTTTGGAAACAACTATCTCTTCCCGAGCTCACTCCCACTAGGATGACTCTTGAACTAGCCAACCGAACCATAGCTCACCCCGTAGGAATAGCGGAAGATGTGTTTGTAGGTGTGGATAAGTTTACCTTTCCGGCCGACTTTGTTGTGGTCGATTATGATATGGATCCTAGAGTGCCTTTGATTGTTGGTAGACCGTTTTTGAGAACGGGTCGTACCTTGATAGATGTGGCGGAAGGAGAATTAATTATGAGAGTAGAAGATGAGAGAGTGGTGTTTAAGTTAGGGAAAGTTTGTGATAGAAAAGGGGTTAAGGAGTCTAGACCTTGTGAGACTATTAACATTGTGGATGTGCTAGATGAAGTGTGTAATGAACACTTTCATGATGCTTGTAAGAGTGCTAGTGATGAGATACCCCATGTTGAAACCGTGGCCTCAATTGCTCCCTCTTTAACACCTTTTGGAGAGAGTGATTTCCTCTTGGAGGAATTTGAGTCCAACTTTCTTGGTGATGATGATTCTCCCATTAATTGGGAAGAAGATATTCTTACGATCCAAAAGTTGCTCAATGAGGACCCTATTCCTTCTCCTATTCCACAAGAGATTACCATTGAGGAACCTTCCATAGTAAAACCTTCCATAGAGAGTCCACCTCCCATTGAACTTAAGGAACTTCCATCCCACTTAGAATATGCTTTCTTAGAAGGAAAAGACCAATTACCGGTGATAATTGCTAAAGAGTTGAAAGAGGATGAGAAGGAGCAACTTATTGAAGTCCTTAAGAAACATAAGAAAGCCTTAGCATGGAAAATATCCGACATAAGGGGAATTGATCCACATTTTTGTACTCACAAAATCCTTATGGAGGATGACTATAAACCCGCCATTCAAAACCAAAGGAGAGTTAACCCAAAAATCCATGAGGTTATTAAGAAGGAAGTGATTAAACTCTTAGATGCGGGTATGATTTACCCCATTTCCGACTCTCCATGGGTTAGCCCGGTTCATTGTGTTCCAAAGAAGGGTGGAATCACCGTGGTGCCTAATGAGAATAATGAGCTTATTCCCACGAGACTTGTGACCGGTTGGAGAGTTTGCATTGATTATAGAAAACTCAATGAGGCAACTAGGAAAGACCATTTCCCGCTTCCCTTTATGGATCAAATGCTTGAACGCTTAGCGGGAAATGAGTACTATTGTTTTCTTGATGGCTTTTCGGGTTATTTCCAAATACCCATTGACCCTAAGGATCAAGAAAAGACCACATTCACTTGTCCCTACGGTACATTTGCTTACAAGAGAATGCCTTTTGGCCTATGTAATGCACCGGGGACGTTTCAAAGGTGCATGATGGCGATTTTCCATGACATGATAGAGCAAACCATGGAGGTTTTTATGGATGACTTTTCCGTATTTGGAAACTCCTTTAGCTCATGTCTCACCAATCTTGAGAGAATGCTTAAGCGTTGTGAGGAAACACGTTTGGTGCTTAATTGGGAGAAATGTCACTTTATGGTGAAAGAGGGGATTGTTTTAGGACACAAGATATCCAATAAGGGATTAGAAGTTGATCGAGCTAAAATTGATGTGATTGCTAAGCTTCCCCCACCCACCTCGATTAAAGGTGTGAGGAGTTTCTTAGGTCATGCGGGATTTTATAGGCGCTTTATACAAGATTTTTCTAAGATAGCTAGACCGATGACTCACCTCTTGGAGAAAGAGGCTCCTTTCATTTTTGACCAAGCTTGTTTAGACTCTTTTGAGACTCTTAAGGAAAAATTGACTAAGGCTCCCGTTTTGGTTTCTCCAAATTGGGAATTACCTTTTGAGCTTATGTGTGACGCTAGTGATTATGCGGTGGGGTCCGTCTTAGGACAAAGAGTTAATAAGCATTTTCAACCTATACACTATGCGAGTAAAACCATGACCGGTGCACAACTTCATTACACTACCACGGAAAAAGAGTTGCTTGCTATAGTATATGCTTTTGAGAAGTTTAGACCATATCTTGTGCTTTCCAAAACCATAGTGTATACAGATCATTCCGCTCTCAAGTATCTTATGACAAAACAAGATGCTAAGCCTAGGCTTTTGAGATGGGTTTTATTGCTTCAAGAGTTTAAGATAGAGATTCGTGATAAGAAAGGGGCCGAGAATTTAGCGGCGGATCATTTGAGTAGACGTGAGCATCCTTTTCAAGGAGATTTCCCACATCAAGAAATCAATGAATCCTTTCCACTAGAGGAGCTCATGTCTATCTCTTCCCAAGAGGATGCCACACCTTGGTTTACGGATATCGCAAACTATCTTGTGGGCAATGTGCTTATTAAGGGTCTTACTTATCAACAAAAGAAAAAGTTTCTTAAGGAAGTTAAATATTACTTTTGGGATGATCCATATCTTTTTAGGCAATGTGCGGACCAAATCATTAGACGGTGTGTAGATGGGCCCGAGGCATTTAAGATCTTAGAGGCGTGTCATAAAGGACCTACGGGTGGACATTTTGGGCCTAACTACACCGCCAAGAAAGTCTTTGATTCGGGTTACTATTGGCCTTCCATTTACAAAGATGCCCAAGAGATGGTGAAATTTTGTGATGTTTGTCAAAGACAAGGAAAATTACACAACGTGATGAGATGCCATAAAATTTTATCCAAGAGTGTGAGATATTTGATGTATGGGGAATAGATTTCATGGGACCTTTTCCATCCTCTAAGGGAAACAAGTATATACTTGTGGCGGTGGATTATGTGTCCAAGTGGGTGGAGGCTAAAGCCTTACCTACCAATGATGCTAGAGTGGTTGTAAAATTTTTGAAACAATTGTTTGCTAGATTTGGTGTACCTCGGGCTATCATAAGTGATCGTGGTACGCACTTTTGTAATGATCAATTCACGAGAGTTATGAAGAAATATGGAGTGAATCATAGACTTTCTACCGCGTATCACCCTCTAACAAATGGTCAAACCGAGGTCACAAATCGTGGTTTAAAGAGGATTTTAGAGAGAACGGTGGGAGAACATCGAGCTTCTTGGTCGGATAAGCTTGATGATGCTTTGTGGGCGTTTAGGAAGGCTTTTAAAACACCAATTGGTTGTACTCCTTATAGGCTTGTCTATGGAAAAGCGTGCCACCTCCCATTTGAGTTAGAACATAAGGCATCTTGGACTCTCAAGTGGGCTAACTTTGATTTACACCAAGCCGATTCACATAGGAAAGATCAACTCAATGAGATGGATGAGTTGAGAGCCAATGCCTATGAGAATTCTTTGCTTTACAAGGAAAAGACTAAGAAATTTCATGATGCTAAGATCAAGAATCGTGAGTTCAAAGTTGGAGAGCCGGTTCTCCTCTTTAACTCAAGATTGAAGCTTTTTGCGGGCAAGCTTAAGTCGAGATGGTCCGGTCCATTCACTATTGATCAAGTGTTTCCATATGGAACTCTTGAGTTGTCCCAACCCGATGGTCCAAATTTTAAAGTGAATGGTCACCGTGTTAAACACTACTTTGGGGAGGACATTTCCGTTGAAATGGTCCAAGAGGTCCCCATTTTCCCCATGAATTAATTCATTGAGGGACGAGTCGAGCTAGAGACTCATTAACTCAAGCATCGTATAACTAGGTTTAGAGTGTTGTAGGTTAGAAATAAAGGCATAGACTTGGAGATAAGTGTAGGGGAGACCTTCTTTTGTCTTCATGATTGTTTGTAGGGTTGCTCACTCATTTCATGCTTTGGAGCTTATGGAGGAGGCCCTTGTATCCGGTTCACTTCGTTACTTTAGTGATTTTTCATTGACACTTTGTGCTTAAACATGATTTCACTAATAGTTGTCCTTTCCTTAACTTGGGTTAAGCAAATTCTATTCATTGTCATAAGTGTAGGAGAAGTTTTTATACTTCCATGCTCTTAAACATTGAGGACAATGTTTAGCTTAAGTGTAGGGGGGTCTTCTATCGAAGTGACCTTACCTAGAACTTGTCATTGTCTTGCATGATAACATGGAAAAATTGAATTTTTCAAAACATTTTTCAAATTTTTGATCTACTTTGGCCAACAAAAATATGCATTCATAATTTTTGCATCAATCATTTTTGCATAACACATTTGCATTGTATATATTTCTTCTTTTATTTTTCATCAAAAATATATAAAAAAGAAAAAAAATATAATAAAACATGGTTTTAACAAGTTTAGACTTCTTTGACATATTAGGCCCGCCATGGATATTTTGACTTAACCCGAGTTTGCTTATTTTAGCACTCTCTAGCTAGTATCCTTAACCATGTAGTCCTTCATTGGTCTATTAGGCTAAGCATCCACCAATTTCATTATTTGAAATTTTAAATTTGTGGAGAATGGGAAATGATAGAGTTGAAGCAAGTGTGAAAGGGCTAGATAGACTTCATGATAATTACTTGTGGCTAAACCCTTCTCTTCTCTACCTCTACTTTCTTCGCATGTATATAATTGTTAATAAATAATCAAGTACGATTTTAATTGGTTTGTAATCTCTTATGCATTTTTGGCTAATCATTTATGGTTGATATGAGTACGTCTTAAGATTCTAAGTTAGCACGTTTTATGTGTACTAGACTTATGTCATGCTCCATACTTAGCGGGTGTTTTTCCTTTTCTTCTTTGCAAATTTCTTGGTGAGGAATAAAGAAAAATAAGAGCGGCTTATAAAAAAAAATGAGTGGCTAGAAAAAAAAAAGAAAAGAAAAAAAAAATAAAAAAAAATAATGCAAGACTCCCAAGAGGTGCAGTGTGGTGTTAATTATAGTGACTATTGAGTTCCAATATTACCTTGACGGGTTGCGGGGATTCAATAGATTGCTCCAATCCAATATTACCTTGACGGGTTGCGGGGTTGAAGATCCAAAGTCTCAAAAAGATGGCGGATGTAAATTATTGCGTGAGTTTTATTTTTCTTTCCTTAGCGAGTGTGTAGCTACTTATGAAAGCATGACATGAGGATTTTACACATAAGGCGAATGACTTATTACTCTTGAAACGGACTTATATTAATTGTGAGTGGTTTTTCAAGTAATGGATGAGAGGATTACTTAGGATTAAAACCGTGCTTCCTTATTTTTGGATTTTGCACTTCTTATACTTTACACTTGAATAATGACAAATTTGCCCACAAGCAATTTGCTCAAATAATAACCGGTTCCACATTTAATTGTCATGAATAAGTTGATGCACTTTTTACTTGTGAATACAATGATCCCATTTTTAAGCTTGGTATGGGGAAAGTGAAACTTGAGGGTGATAAATGTCCATGGTACCCAAGCCCTAATCAAAGTCATTGCATTCTTTATGAGTTATTTCCATCAAAACCATTTCAAGAAAAATCAAAAAGATATAGATAGAATTGTAATTTTGTTCATTGCATTATTAAAAGTCAAAATCATGCATCAATTAGTTTAGAGTAGTGTAGATGCATCTCATATGGCCAAGGTGGATTAATTATGAGGGAAATGTAAATTTAAGCTTTAATATATAATATTGCATGAGGACATGACAATGTTCAAGTGTAGGGGAATTTGATATGAGCTTAAACTCATATCCTTTTATCAACAAATAACCCTAAAACATGAAGCAAAATACCAATTTATTTGGCAAAAACAGTGTTATGTGGTATGTTTGTGTTTGTGTGCACTTGTGTAGGTAAAAAGATACATTTCTAAGCAAACAAGGAAAAATCAAGCTCAAATGGATGAAAAAGACAAAGAAGGATCAAAAGTGACAAGACTTTGAAGTATAAGGACCTATCTTGACAAGTTATCAAAGTTGAAGGACTAAAGTGAAAATATTGTAAAAAGTCAAGATTCAAGTCAAACTTGGTCAACTCTCAAGTCAACTCAGTCAAAGGACCATATTGTTCAAAGAATGAAAGTCAAAGGAACAAATATGTCAAAATAATGAAGATTCTAGCTTAAAACAATAATCTGCCAAGTTGAAGGACCAATTCTGCCAAGAATGGAAAGATATGCAAAGTTTAATCCATGTGACAATAAATCAACCAATGAGAAGAAGGGAAAAGGAAGCACACAGATCAAGCAATTAATACCCACTCAGCGTTTGGCATTTATTACCCAATCCCAACAGTTCAATCCGTGTGACCAAAATTCAGCCAATTAAACAATGACACGTGGCATCTTCTTCAAAGGAAAAATTTACCAGGATCGCGTTTTAGCTACAAGCAATTTCATGGAAAGTTTTCAACATCAAACTTGATCGTTTTGAAGAGATAAACACAATGGTGCAAATCAATTACCATGAAATCAATCAATGAAGAAAGCCCCAATTCCTTGTTCATACCTTCAAAGTGCAATATGCAGAATTCTACACGTGGCAAGCTGGGATTGGTTCTGACACGTCACCAACCCCAACAAACTCTTCCTTCATGTCTATAAATAGCTGGATTAGACCTCATTTGTACTTGTAGCTTAAATTTGTAAAAACACCTAGTTCCAAATTTACTTTCCCTTTTCCTTCATTTCTACCCTAGCTACTCAAGAGTCTGACAAACTCTTGAGTTAGTTAGTTAGTTACTAGCTTCTAACAAACCTTGTAACCGTTTTTCCATTAATGAATTTTGAATTCAAGCTTTCCCGCCAAAATTGTTCTTACCATTCCTGTTAAATTCTTGCTGCTATTGGATACTTTTGTTGCTGTTAAGTGTTTGTTATGATCATTCATTGATCATAACTGACATTGAAGAAGATTGCTAGCTGTTTGATCAGAATTCAGTCATTCCCATAGCTTTTGAAGTTTTTCAAGCAGATTGATGATTCTAGTTGATTTGTTAGCAGAATTTGTTGATTGATAGTTTCCTAGTGATAAGGTGGTGGTTATCACTAGGTTAAGAGAGCTCAGCGCTCCTCTTCTTCTCAAAGGAATTCTACAATAGGTTCTAAAGCCTTTATTTTTGTTCCACTCAACAAGTCTAATGCATGCTATTTTTCTAGAGTAAACTTGATGTTTGAATGATAAAAGTTGTTTGAAGTTGGTTATTAGTTGATCTTTGTGAGTTTGTAGCTTAATTCTGTTACTTGTTCTTTGGATTTGATTAGGATTCTAGTTAACTGCCTTAATTCAGTAAATTTTGATCTTGCATCTTGTTTGTAGTTCTAGTGGAGTTAAGTACTTGCTTTTTACTTTTAAACATTTCAATTTGATCACTTAATCTAGCTAGCTATAGATTTTAACTCAGTTCTATTTCAACTTCAAATTGTCTTAACAAATTTTCATACAACCAGTTAAAGGAGTGTTTGGGTTTAGCTTAAAAAGATTTTTCAAGTATTAAGTTTAGGAGTTTTAGAGTTCATTTGTAGTCCATTGGTGATAATAAGGTGTTTGAAGTCATTTACAAGTCAAGTAGAAGGTCAAAAAGGCAAATGGCACTTAAAATGTTTAGGTCAGTTTTCATTCAGTTTTGGTTTTAAGAACTTGTCATTTTCAATTGATTAGAACTCATTCATTTTTAGATGAAATTTTACCAAATTTGTTCTCAGCCTTAGCTTACATCATAAAGAATTAGATTCCAAAATGATTTTATACAGTTTACAATAAGCACCTAGATATAAGCAAAAATCAGATAAGCCAACTTAATGCAAGTTTCTGTAACTTGGAATCTGAAATTTTGTATCTCTTTTTCCTATTCATAAACTTAGCAATTTTTCTTCACAAAACCCATTAAGGAGTTGAGTTACATGATTTTTGAGATTTTTAGCTTTTTGAAAAAAAAGCTGGTCAACGCTTGGTCAACATAAGCTCAATTTTAGCTTAATTCAGTTTTAGAGCTTATTACTTGATAAAAAAACGTTCTAGTTTGATTTCCCATTCCTTAATACAGTTGCTTAATCAGTTTTAATAAAAAAATCAAGTTGTGACTGATTAGATTTGGCTATAGCTTATTTTGTGCTTATTGATAAGCACTCATTTGCTTATTTCTCATTTTTAGCAAGTTTCCTTGGACACACATGGCTTATTTGAGATTTGAAACGTTTTGCAATTTGTCTCATCAAATTTGGTTGAGTATTAAGCTCAAACGAGCTTATTTTCTAGTTTGTCCCGTTTTAGCTTAAAAAGTTTTGGAAATTGCCATTTGGTCCCTAGTGTTTTAAACAGTTTGAAAATCTGGCTAATCTTCCATGTTTTTAGGGTTTGCACTTTGTTAGTCCCTATAGTTTGAAAAGTTGTTAAATTCAGTTAGCATTTTGTTAGTTTGTTACACTTTTGGTTAGTTTGTTATAAGATTTGCATTTTTGATCCTAGTAGTTTACTGTTTTGCACTTTTAGTCCCTATAATTGTTAGAGTTTACATTTCAAGCATTTAATTTTCATAGAATTTACATCTTCAGTCCTTTTAGTTTCATATTTTACATTTTGAGATTTACTTGAATAAAAACATGGTATTTGCAATTTGTTTTACATATATGTAGGTAATATTTTTCCGTTTTGCAAGCATTTGTTGAATTAGCAAATAGATTATCCAAGCAAGTTTAACAACCAAGAACAATTAAAAATCCGATATTGGTTGGACTTTCTATTAGCAAGAACTGAGAAAAAACGAACTGCATTATACTCAATTTCAGAGTTCTCGATAGGTATGTACATCAACATGACTCATTATAAAGTATTTAAGTTCTAAATTATAATAGTTCGTTGGTTGGTTAAATAAAGTGAATAAATTAGGCACACACACCAAGTGTGAAAGTGTATTCCTTACACAATACCTAAAACAAGGAGATTATATAATTCTTATATTGAAATTATATAATAGAGGAAAAATCTTACAAAATAAACCACGATATAGAGATCATGATAATAATGATTAAACAGCATAGTTCGACTCATTTTAGGAAATCACTACTTAATTAATAACTGTCACTTTTTAGGTAAAAAGTATAACTTTCATCGGTTTATCAATACAATAGATAATAGTATAGTTTTATCGGTTTGCAAATATAATAATAGTTTGTAGCGAAAAATATAAAATATAAAATTTTATTGAAATTCGACATGACCGATTCGTTTATATAACATTTTCCATATTAACCAATTCTCAATATTTTCTAAACAATTTACGTTGCGCAAATCACGTTTTAATGTATATCCAAACTAGACTATTTAATCACCATAATTAAATAGAACCAAACGCAACCTATGTGTTACAAATTAAAATTCAAACGCCCGATGTGAGCTATTTAAACACATATTTAAATGTATAATCATTTTTTATAGATCTCGTGATAATAATAGTATCCGACATATTTATTTAACTGTTTATATATACTTATATTTGTATACCACCGTGTAATCCGTCTTTCATAATTAATAAAATTAGATACGTTATTAGCTGATTCCTAAACCACAACCAACCATAGATCGTAATCGCGCCGGTACTCTAACCCTTGCTAATCCGCGTCCAAACGCACTCAAAGCTATAAATCAGCAGCCAAACACCCCTTTATATCTAGTCTGCAGTCCCAAATACCCCGTTATAAACTGACTACAAACCCAAACGCACCCTTACACTTTCTGCCGCAATCCCAACGCTCCCTTACACTCGCTGGTAGTTCCAAGCTCACCCGTATAGTCCTGCTGCTATCCCAAACATAGCCTTACTGCAGCCAGTAATCCCAAACGCACTGTTACTACTTAGCCACAGTCCTAAACACATCTATAATGCTGTTAACAGCAGATCAAAACAGCCTGTTGCGTTTTAATGCTAGTCCAACAAATCCTATGTCGTCTCACGCGAAACCAAACACGCCCTCATCTGCATTTTTTAGCTATCCAAACAACCACACACCCGTTACTGTTGTTGTTGTAAATACGACGCACCCTTAGTGGTACTACTGCCATAAACGAACGCACCCTTTGTGTTGTTGTTGTCGTAAACATACGCACCCTCGGTGGTGTTGTATATATACTGAATCGAATACCCCCATGAGTCAACGAACCGCAATGAACAAACCCTCCCGATGGCTGAATATAACATAAACAAACACCCCTATGGATCGTTTCTTAACCCAGTGCACCTCCTGGTGCTTATTGCCGAAACCAAAACGCATTCCTTGTTTTTTATTTCTGCTCGAGTCAAACACACCCCTCTTATTGTTTATAGTCAAACCCACCACGAGCTCGTCACCATCGAGGTACGGTTGTGGTGATAAAAACAGATCCAAGCACTAATAAAGTGTTGATTTTTGTGAATCGTGGTCGATTGATGGTGGCACTGTGGTGGTAACATGGTGACGGTGACAGTGAAGGTGTGAAAGTGGAGGTGATTTAAGGTGACGGGTTGTGGTTGACGACCACGGTGGCCGTGGAGGTGATGGATGATTGGTGGCATCAAGCGCTGGTGGTCGTGGGAGTGACGACGCCCTACTGTTGTACTGGTGGTTTATGGCGTGTTGTAGATTGATGGAGTGGCTGTTAGGGCGAGGTGACCAACATGGTGGTGGTGGTGGTTTCGTGAGATGGTGTTGGATGTAGGCTACCGATGGTTTAGATCGGATGGGATGGAGCGGATTTAGTGGTAGTACGTTATGTCCATTATAGTGAGATGGGTGGCGGCTGATAAACAGTGATGGACGGAAAATGTTTTCCGGTGGCCGGAAAACATGTAGGCTCCGGATATTTTAGAGAGAGGAAAAGATGGTGCTAGGGTTTGGAAGGTTAGTGTGTGTTTTGGAATTAGGGTTTGAGTTTGTAGTAAAAAAATAATGAAAATATAAATATTTTCTATTTATATTTAAAGCAAAATGTAAGGCTTATATAATTTAGGGTTAAAATAGCAACTTAGGTTATAACTTTCGTTAATTAATGGTTAGAGACTCATTTATGGTAGTTAACGTATTATTTAAGACACGAAATTTTTGCCATTGTGTTCCAGATGATTTTTCCTCTAAAAATAAGTATTCACTTGACTACTGTTTCATAATATTTTATAAACTCTATTAAAAATATTGATTATTTATCTAGTATCACGGTCAAACTTTAATTTACCGAAGAACGGACTTCACTTAAATGTTCTCTTTTTTAATAAACGTTATTAAAATAAAATATTAAATAATTTATTACATTATTTTATTAAATATCTCGTGACATTTAAATATAAAGGTTTAATTTTTACTGTGCCGATACGCAGACTGTGCGATTTTTCAGATGTTACAAAATATGACCCATTTTCAAATCCAATAAGTTTAGTATTGCTTAAAAGTGAATTTCGAAAAATAATTAATATAATTTATTATTATTTAAAGTACGAAAAATTCTCGGGTGTTACACTTTGTTCAAGGAAAAGGATCACACCTTGGAATTAACTTCGTCGACCAATACCTTAACTAATCCAAAGTTTGATGAGCTTAGGATAGTCCAAATGGATCATTTACTAGAGATTGAACATTTAAGAGCAAATCTTTCAAAAGAACTTAAAGAGAAAGAGTTAGTCGTTACTAATTTTCAAAAACATAAAACGGATTTCGAAATACTCGAGTCTAAAAAGGTTGAAACGGAAATTAATTTGTCTAATCAAATTAAAATGAATGAATATTTTATTTTGAAACAATACTCTGTGTCACACTTAGTACATTTGTTTGATTCATCTTTTAGGGAATTTAACTTATCGCGTCTAACAGACCTTCCGCCTAACATGGGTTATACAAAGCAATCTTTTATCCACAACTCGAGAATTTATGATGCAACCAAATTAGGATTGGTCTTAGATCCGATTGTTATTCCGGATGATCCCAAGTATATGTCTCTAGTTGAAGAGAATCGGTCACAATGCTTTTGCAATATCCTAAGCTTGATTATGATAAACTTAATCAAGAGTATGCAAAAACGGATTTTAGATCTCGCTTTAATATACAAAGGGAATTTATCGATACACCAACTTACGTGTTCACTAGAGAAAACCCTAGTACCTTTCCTACAGTTGTCAACACGGATGAACCCAACGAAATTCCAAAGGTTCTTCCACCGGTAAGTATAGTATTGTTAAGCTTGAAAGAGATTAGACGATATTTTACCAGTTTTGACAAGGTTATAAAGGAATGTACGACTCCAACGGCTCAAACTGACGGAGAATGGGCTTTCGAACACATGAAATCGGTGTTTGAGAAAGAGATCGTTTCGTTTGTAAATAACCTTAAAGATGGTTTTATCAATCTTGGAGAAAATCTAAATTTCGAAATGGTAGAAGTTCAAAATGTTTTCTATGAAATGGATGACGTTTATGAGCTACAATTAATTGAGAAAGAAAAGATTTTGTCCGAATATGACCGATTCTTGGAACAAGTGGTGTCTCTCGATGTTGGGACAATCCGTCAATTTATGGTTTACATTTTATTCTCAAATATTATTTAAAAACCTTATTTTAATGTTATAATATGAATTCACTTATTTATGGGAAGAAATTTGGATTTACGTCTTGAAGTGGCATCGACTACGTCTAAACCGGAGGATTCTACGTTACGTGCTTACGTTTACATACACCGTTTTGGTGACAGTCCGATATTTCAGGAAATAAATTTATCCGTGAATATTATTTTGGAATTTTTAATTTGTGTTGGTTCATAAACTCACAAATTTACGAGAAGAGATTAGGACTTACGTGAATAATTTAACGTCCTTTACGACTAAACCAGAAACCTTAGGATTACGTATTTACGCTTTTGAACTCTGTTTTTGATGAGACAATTTTTATTAGATTCGTTTTGTGCCGTTGATTCATAATTTATAAAAATGTTTTTCGTAAAACGACCCGAGGGCACGCAAATCGAGGAAACTAGAATCGAGGAGTACCCGTAATTAAATGGGGATGAGACAAGATAAACTTGCCCCACCCCCACACATGGGACAGCCACAAGTGTACAACACACCCTTGTGAGGTGTTAAGCTTGTAAACAAAGCTAAGACACTTGTCTTAGCTTTGCCATCACACCACTTGCACACAAAACATGCCAAAACCACTCACACAAACCATTTAACACTTTCATACATGCAAACCACCATTTTTCTCTCCTCTCTCTCTATATTTCGTCCAAAAACCACCTTCAAACACCCCTCATTTGATCAATTTAACCACAATATCATGTGTTATTCACACATATGTTAAAGAACCTTTGAAGATATGAAGATTAGAGGTGATCTTAACCTATGAAAAGGAGTTTTCATGAGGTTAAAGGGCTGAATTCATGGGGTGTTCATCTATCCAAAGGACCCAAGAAGTTTCCTTGCTAAAGTTGAAGATTTGATAACAAGAACCAAGTCTTGTTCATCAAAAACCTCATCTTTTCATCACTAATGGTGGTATAAAGATTGTTCTTCCTATCCTCTTGTTATTTTAATTATGTAATATTGTAATTTCTTTATTTATGTATATGTATATGATGATTAATGATGATTACAAACATTATGTGGGGATTTGGTGTTGATAGATTTGATAAACATGGGTAAAAAGATGGAAAAACCACATGTAAAAATGGTTAAATCTTGCTTAATATAATGGCTGTATAAAAACAGTAAGTAACCAAATACTAAACTGATAAAATGGCATGGTGGAATCAATTTACAGTAATTATTAGATGTCATACACATGTTAGAGTTGGCCATGCAATGGAATCATCAAAATGAGTGAGATATGATCAAAACAAAATTAGTATACCAATCTGAATAGTCTGTTTTGTAGGGACTGTTAAGGATACTTAAACATAGATTGAGCAGTAGCTATAACTAACTTATTTGTTTCAAATAATATGAAGTTTATGTCATCAAAAAATGAGCTTCTATCTCCTTATAGAACTCAAGATATGATAAAAATGGTGAAAGTGAAACTAAAAATCAGATTTTGTGAAATTAAAGTTTAATAGTATTATATAAGCACTCAAAATAATATAGTATAAAATGTGAAATTAAAACCCACTAACTTATATATTTCATTTATATAAATATGTATAAGGATAAATAAATGGACATTTTATAAAAATGGTAGTTTGATAAGTTTTATAAGTTTAAACATGATTTTTACGACTTTTTCGGCTATTACCGTAAAATTAACGTTTTTGTTAAATAAAACTTAGACGGTTGGACCCGTCTAATGTAAACTATTATAAACTCATATACTGATATATAAGCATATATAACAAGTAAAACCGATAAAACCCGAACTATATAACATACGGACATTAACGGGCTAAGTAACGTTATTGGACTAATAATACAACAAAATGGGCTAAAACACTTATAAACTTATCTATTGGGCTTAACCCATTTGGGCCCAACATATAAAGTATAAATACTGATAATACAAGTATAAAATGGATTAATACAAGTTAAAGAACTTATAATAAGTTTATTGGACTTAAAATATGTAAATAGGTAAAACTAGTAAACTAGTATAAAAGTTATCGACACATAACACTAAAACGAGTAAATGAGAATATGTAAACCCACTTGATCATCATATATATATAAATCATCATATGTATACATAATTGTTATTTTTATAAAATCATTGGACAAGAGTCTAAGACAAGTATTATTTGTCTAGGTTTCCGTGATTGAAGCACGTACCATACATCCAAATCGCCGATAACCGCTTTCCCACATCAACGTGAGTTCATAGCCTCACACTCTTTTAAATGTTTTTATGAAATATTTTATAAACCCGCGAGGGAGATAACATGTTAGTTTTACTAAAATAGGACACCATTTGTCCTAATTGTTTGTTTATTGATTTGGACCCAAATGATTGTATGACCCGATGAATGATTATATGACCCGATAGATGAAATTAAATGGATTATTAAAGTTAGGTTATGTCACTAAAAGTCCCATTAGCATGAATTGTGAACTACCAGGATTTGGTAGACGCTTATGCATATAATAGTACTATTTGGGGACGATCACCCCAGTTCGCGCCTTGACGGTTGATCCCCATCGTGCCACATTGATTGGTAAGCGAATTTATGTATGAGAAGATTTACATAGCGTGACCTTTGTGACGACACGCTAATTTAGATGGGCAAATGAGTTTCGGGCTAGCTACCCGTTGTTTGTTGTAGTAAGGTAACAATGTCATGCGGCTTATAATAATCCAATTAACAAAATACTGCTATACGCACCGAATTACGATATATTGCCTGACTAGCTATATGGGGTCTTACTATTGATATTATGTTCGTGTTTTGGTTTTTCATAACCATATTCATATAACGGTTTTTATTTGACTTTATACAACGTTATAAAACGTATTGTATGATGTTTTTACGACATTGGCTCGTATAATGATTTTTAAGGCAAATACCTATATTATGCTCTTCACAATGATTTGTATAAAATGATTTTGGCTATTTTATGGCCTATTACAATGATTTGTACAAAATGATTTCAATAATAATTTTATACCGATGTTATATTGATGGATTTTATTAAACTCTATGAATTCACTCGGCGTTATCGCTCACCTTTTCTTTTAACATGTTTTATCTCAGGTACTTGAAGGTAATTCTCGGGAAGACAACAAGAATTCATGGCCCGCACTTAAAAAACAATTTCCATTCAAATGCTTTTTAAAACCTGTATGAAATACAATGACTTGGGACCTATGTAAATTTGATATTTATGAATGGAAATACTTTATTATTAAACGACGCGATTTTTTTTAGCGTTGTCTATGATGTGAGTAATGTGCTATCCCGTAACACCAATGAGTCTTCCGCTGTATTGAATTGTATAAATTTGGGGGTGTTACAGTTTGGTACCAGAGCTCTCGTTATAGAGAACGAAAGATTTTTAAAACTAAGGTTTTGAATAAAACATTTCAAAATATTTTAACTATAAACATTTTTCTAAAAATGTCTAAAGATCTTTTGACTATAACGGTGCCGAAGAATTCCCGAGTTACCGACAAGGCCAGACTGAGAAGTGTTATTTTAATATATATATATATATATATATATATATATATATATATATATATATATATATATATATATATATAACTTGGATTATATATATACATATCATGTAATTTGATTACATGATTGTTTGATGATTATTTCTATATTTATACGAGGTATTTATACAACGTAGATTGTCACAAGGAACCCTAATTCCCCTAGTAAACCAATCGAAGCTATTCCCGTAGGAATTCTAGCTATTCTAGATCTAAACCAAGTTGCGGATATTTATGATCCCAACAAAATGGTTGATATTCGTAGAAATATAGGTATTAGTTGATTGTGATATTGAAGAAGAATTGGCGAGATTAGAACTGATATCGATGTTATGACGATCTTTCTTTATAGAGTGGAGTTTTACAAAAGTTACCACCTAGAAAGATGTCATTTGATTCGTTGTCACCCAATTCTTAAATTTGAAATCGAAAGGGTGAATGTTGCACTTGAGGTTGTCATTGGAACCATTACCCAAAAGCCTCATGCCACTAGTACCTTTCCGAGAAGTCTAATTGAATGTGTGAGTCATTTAATACTACTGACTCATTTGATAATTATTGTTGTAAGAGCTATAGGATTGGAAATTAAGTGTTGTTCATATCGAGCTTTTATTGCCCTTTCAAGATCTAAGAATAAGGTTAACAGTATTGGATAATGAGGTAGAATATCGCATTGAGTATAAGTTGATTGAAACTTGAATAAAGTAAAATTTAACCTGTATGGAATATAAGATTGTTAAGAGGAAGTCGTTAAGTTCTGTGATTGAATTATAAGATTTTAAATGATTGTTAGTTTGTGTTAAGGGTTGTTCCTAGGCCATTGTCCAATCACAAGGATACCCAGTGTCCTATAAATAAATTGAAGAAATCTTCTTCTGAATTGGGACCGATGGATCTTCCGGGACAGGTGGGACACCTAATGACTCTCGTAGATTAGTATTCATCATAGTATCTTTTAAAAATCCCTAACTTAACTGAGACATCAGTTGGTAGGATGAGTTCTTGGAATTGTATGACACAATGACACGTAATGTGTTACGGTACAATTTTGACTTGTTTGTGATTAATGAAAAGACTACTTTTGATTGCTAAATCCTACATGTATCGATTTTATCTATCTTTTATTGCTTCATTCTAATGCTCGCATTAGTGATGCAACCATTGAACAAGTACTCATCTTGATTTGAGTTACGTTGTGGATTATTCTTTTTGAGTGCCATCGAGGTCATGAACCTCATGATTAATTGGCTAAGCTCATTTCCTATCATATTGTAGTTAGTTCTTGGTGAACAACTTTTCATCACTCTTTTGCAGATCACTCATTGTTTTTATAAGATACAATAGTATCCCTTGAGAAAAATTGGGTTTTCAACACCATATGGATTATTTAAAGTGAGACTTATAAATAATCTTTATCGAAATGAGGTTGTTTATAAAACACCTTAGAAAACTTAATTGTTTTCATAACAAAGAAAATCTTGGTAAATTTATTTTTTATTCTTATTTAAGAATTAAGCATGAAAATATTTTTATTATAAACATGATGATAAAATTTTGACGAACTGAGTATTGCATCGTTAATCTTGAAATTGTATATAGTTGCGCGCCTACATACAATTTGGAATGGACCATGCAAGGCTGATTAGTAGTCACCATAAAACTGATTAATATACACTACATTTTCTTTAAAGATTGTGAAAGATTAAATTTTATGAGATCTGAAAGAAGTGAAAAATAGGGACATAGTGTTAGGGACACCTACATATGTGTCCGTACCATCTATTCTTCTGAGTTGAATTTACTCATCTGTGGAAATTGTCTTATTTGACAATTGACAATCTTTCTTGTCCAATTCTCCCATAGCGAGATTCTTAGGAAAAGTATCTGATTACCGAGTGTTGATACCCGACTGAATGTATCGACGTTCCTATCATTTCTTTTGATTTAATTTCATTTAAATGACCTGGGTAACGATCCGAGGAGCTTTCTAATGCGTACTCAAATTATGAAAACATAGGATATATTCATATTCGTTAAATGTTTTCGTCTGTGTCTGATTTGAAATTCTCTCGCATAGATTATGCGTTGACCTTACTCTTTTAATAGTAATTGTGTCTCCATATATCCTTGAATTTGCGAAGGATTAAGAGTTATTATTAGTCTTTTGAGAAGTTCACATCTTATCGACGGCAATGAAACTAGAAAGTTGATAGTGCCAGTAGAATGAATCGATTGATTATGACATGACGACATTGTCTTAATTGATGGGAACTCGAGTAGAATTCCCCTAAATGATAAGATGTTGATTATCAAAAGTGATCTAAATAATTCTTGATGGACGACCATATCCTGCATTTAGACTTGAAATTATACCGTGAATGGTTGTGAATTAGTCATAGATACTATAATGTAGAAAGAACCTAATATGAACTTATTAAAAGATGTTTCCGTTATCTGAAACTTTAGGAGGTATTTATTGGTGAATTACCTAGACTTTTGCCATTAAGGCAGATTGAAATTGGTATTGATTATATTTCCGGTGCTGCACCTGTGGCTTGTGCACTGTACGTCAGCACCATCTGAATTAAAGGAATTACCGTACAACTGTGAGAGTTGTCGGAGATAAATTTATTCTACCAAGCTCGTCATCATGAAGAGCTATGGTGTTATCATTCCTTATATTTATAGATTACTGTGAACTGAGTAAATTGACAATCGAAAACGATATCCATGACTCGAAATGGAAGATTTGTTCGATCATTTACAAGGTTCTAGCGTATGTTCTGAAGATTTGATCCATGGCATGGTTATCATCAACTTCGCATCTGCGAAAAAGATTATGTATTCCAATCACTACATCCGGTATTTGTAATGAACATTATGAGTTTCACGTAATGTCGTTTGGATTGACTAATACACATGTAGCATTCATAAATTTGGTGAATCACGTGTGTAGGCTGTAATTTGATAAATTCATGCTTGTGATCATTAAGGACTATTTGTTTGTTTATAAGAATAAGAATGAGTTAATAGTTAATTATAGATTGCCCTGAATTGGCCGAACGATAAAAACCTGTACCTTAAATATTTAACATGTGATTAAAGACTAAATCATTTATATTAATTGACCGTGTGAGTAATAGATAATGGAATATATTGACTCTTTAAAAATTAAGAGCCCTTTTAAGACTTTGGGTTTTACCAAAAAGAAAGTGCAAATGTGTTTTGACAAATATTTTAACAAAGGATTTTTAAGGGATTATTCCCTTATACCTAGAACATTTAACTAAACTCCTATTTAGGGGTAAATGTTCGTGTATACCTCAAGACAACTTAAGAAGGATTGAGGAAACCATTTAAACCATGACTTAAAATTTGAAACGATAATTTTTGCTTTTCATCTAAGAAAATTTTGACCAAAGTATAACCAAAGTATAACCAAAGATTTTTCAAACATTTGCGAATCTTAATAATTATTTTCGACAAATCAACAAAAATCGTGTCAATTAAATTCAAATTTGTTTTGAACATTTTATTATAATTGGTCGAACTAAGAAATTTAAACTTTTAACGTTTACGTTTCATAAAAACTTAATATTTATTGTTAATTTACGTGTAATAATTATCGACGCTTTAAAACGTCGGATCAAGCATAACTGATATAAATAATAGTTGAGATAGAACTAAGACTTAGAAAATATGAAGGAATAATTTCTGAATAAATACGGTCATGATATTTATTCCATCTAGGAAAGTGAACGTAATTACTCACACATTATATAGGAAGGATAAAGAACCAATTAGGACATGTTCCTTAATAATGAAGGTGCAAAATAAATTGTCGAACGATATAAAAATAAACAATGTTTGTAAAAAGGATAATATAGATAATAAAAAGGGGTTCGCGGCAAATATGAACCATTAAAATTGAGAAGCCGATGGCGTTAGATGTATAAAAGGCCACTTGTGGTTGCCTAAATATGGAGGATTGTGAGATATAGTTATGTTGGAATCTTGTAAGTATAAGTATTCTATTCCTGTCATTTCTGATTTAAAGTATCTTTATCTGAAGAAGATGTGATAATGACAAATTATGAAGGCAAACACCGCCTCATACATTAGTAAACGTCTAGCTATTGCAAAGGTCATCATCTGAATTTGATTCGATTTGGGTCATCGTCGACAGACTGACCAAATCTGCTAATATCATTCCTATTAATGATAGATTCTTGATGAATAAATTGACTCTTTTATATTTAAAGGAGTTGTGTAAACATGGTGTGCCTGTATCGATCATCTCTATCAAGATCCTCGCTTCGCATCGAATTTCTAGAGATTTGCTCAGGAGTCATTGAGAACGAATCTTGAAGAGAGTACTGTTTACCACCCCAAATCGAAGGGACGAGGTAAAGTAACGATACAAAATACTATAAGTATTGTTTTATGTTTGAACGATTGACCTTTGGTAATAAACCGTATAATCGTTTTCCTTTGGAGAGATTATGATTGATAACTATCGTATTAGGATCGAGATCGAATCTTGTGAGGATAAATATTAGAGCATCTGTAAGCAGGAGTTGAAATGAAGACACCCGACATACACCCATTGTGAGTTGGACATGTCTTTTAGGTTTACGGTTTCCTATGATGGCGAACCTAACGTTACAAAATACTTGACCCGCGAGACCTGAAATGATTATTGAAATTAGGATCTGATTATTGACTGTCGGTAGTGGGCAGGAAGTTATGTGAATATGAAATGTAGATCTTGAAGTGCCAGATGGGTAGCGAAGTCATGCCAAAAATTTTAACTATGGAAAAATGGATTGATTATCTGAAAGATCATGGGATATAAGTCCCTGTTGTATGGGACCATTGAGATGATGTAAAAGATTGGTTTGAAAGGCATCTAAGCTGGATCTACCCTAGGACTTCAAGAGCTGCGTGAATTATGTTTCGTAAATCAAACTTGATAAATATCTATCAAGTGAAAATCTGAATTCTTCTTGATAAAGTTTAGATCGGCGAAAAGTTGCATTCATCAAAAACCCGTGAACATCATGGATAGAGAAAGTAAGTCAACATTAAGCCTGATCTTATTCCCGTAGTTATGTTTGATGAAACTCGCGTATTGTAACGAATTACACTTGTGAGAAAAGACCGAATGTGGAGGAAATACCCACATGGATTTAACTCTATAAGAAGCGAGTAGTAAGATAAGATGATCTTTAAGGACAAAGATCCTGTTTAGGGGTAAATGCTGCGACAATCTGTCAATTTATGGTTTATATTTTATTCTCAAATATTATTTAAAAACATTATTTTAATGTTATAATATGAACTCACTTATTTATGGGAATAAATTTGGATTTACGTCTTGAAGTGGCATCGACTACGTCTAAACCGGAGGATTCTACGTTACGTGCTTACGTTTACATACACCGTTTTGGTGACAGTCCAATATTTCAGGAAATAAATTTATCCGTGAATATTATTTTGGAATTTTAAATTTGTGTTGGTTCATAAACTCACAAATTTACGTGAAGAGATTAGGACTTACGTGAATAATTTAACGTCCTTTACGACTAAACCGGAAACCTTAGGATTACGTATTTACGTTTTTGAACTCCGTTTTTGATGAGACAATTTTTATTAGATTCGTTTTGTGCCGTTGATTCATAATTTATAAAAACGTTTTTCGTAAAACGACCCGAGGGAACGCAAATCGAGGAAACTAGAATCGAGGAGTACCCGTAATTAAATGGGGATGAGACAAGATAAACTTGCCCCACCCCCACACATGGGACAGCCACAAGTGTACAACACACCCTTGTGAGGTGTTAAGCTTGTAAACAAAGCTAAGACACTTGTCTTAGCTTTGCCATCACACCACTTGCACACAAAACATGCCAAAACCACTCACACAAACCATTTAACACTTTCATACATGCAAACCACCATTTTTCTCTCCTCTCTCTCTATATTTCGTCCAAAAACCACCTTCAAACACCCCTCATTTGATCAATTTAACCACAATATCATGTGTTATTCACACATATGTTGAAGAACCTTTGAAGATATGAAGATTGGAGGTGATCTTAACCTATGAAAAGGAGTTTTCATGAGGTTAAAGGGCTGAATTCATGGGGTGTTCATCTATCCAAAGGACCCAAGAAGTTTCCTTGCTAAAGTTGAAGATTTGATATCAAGAACCAAGTCTTGTTCATCAAAAACCTCATCTTTTCATCACTAATTGTGGTATAAAGATTGTTCTTCCTATCCTCTTGTTATTTTGATTATGTAATCTTGTAATTTATTTATTTATGTATATGTATATGATGATGAATGATGATCAAATATATTATGTGGGGATTTGGTGTTGATAAATTTGATAAACATGGGTAAAAAGATGGAAAAACCACATGTAAAAATGGTTAAATCTTGCTTAATATAATGGCTGTATAAAAACAGTAAGTAACCAAATACTAAACTGATAAAATGGCATGGTGGAATCAATTTACAGTAAGTATTAGATGTCATACACATGTGAGAGTTGGCCATGCAATGGAATCATCAAAATGAGTGAGATATGATCAAAACAAAATTAGTATACCAATCTGAATAGTCTGTTTTGTAGGGACTGTTAAGGATACTTAAACATGGATTGAGCAGTATCTATAACTAACTTATTTGTATCACATAATATGAAGTTTATTTCATCCAAAAATGAGCTTCTATCTCCTTATAGAACTTAAGATATGATAAAAATGGTGAAAGTGAAACTAAAAATCAAATTTTGTGAAATTAAAGTTTAATAGTATTATATAAGCACTCAATATAATATAGTATAAAATGTGAAATTAAAACCCACTAACTTATGTATTTCATTTATATAAATATGTATAAGGATAAATAAATGGACCTTTTATAAAAATGGTAGTTTGATAAGTTTTATAAGTTATAAAACTATAAACATGATTTTTACGACTTTTTCGGCTATTACCGTAAAATTAACGTTTTTGTTAAATAAAACTTAGACGGTTAGACCCGTCTAATGTAAACTTTTATAAACTCATATACCGATATATAAGCATATATAACAAGTAAAAACGATAAAACCCGAACTATATAACATACGGACATTAACGGGATAAGTAACGTTATTGGACTAATAATACAACAAAATGGGCTAAAACACTTATAAACTTATCTATTGGGCTTAACCCATTTGGGCCCAACATATAAAGTATAAATACTGATAATACAAGTATAAAATGGATTAATACAAGTTAAAGAACTTATAATAAGTTTATTGGACTTAAAATATGTAAATAGGTAAAACTAGTAAACTAGTATAAAAGTTATCGACACATAACACTAAAACGAGTAAATGAGAATATGTAAACCCATTTGATCATCATATATATATAAATCATCATATGTATACATAATTGTTATTTTTATAAAGTCATTGTACAAGAGTCTAAGACAAGTATTATTTGTCTAGGTTTCCGTGATTGAAGCACGTACGGTACATCCAAATCGCCGATAACCGCTTTCCCACATCAACGTGAGTTCATAGCCTCGCACTCTTTTAAATGTTTTTATGAAATATTTTATAAACCTGCGAGGGAGATAACATATTAGTATTACTAAAATAGGACACCATTTGTTCTAATTGTTTGTTTATTGATTTGGACCCAAATGATTGTATGACCCGATGAATGATTATATGACCCGATAGATGAAATTAAATGGATTATTAAAGTTAGGTTATGTCACTAAAAGTCCCATTAGCATGAATTGTGAACTACCGGGATTTGGTAGACGCTTATGCATATAATAGTACTATTTGGGGACGATCACCCCAGTTCGCGCCTTGACGGTTGATCCTCGTCGTGCCACATTGATTGGTAAGCGAATTTATGTATGAGAAGATTTACATAGCGTGACCTTTGTGACGACACACTAATTTAGATGGGCAAATGAGTTTCGGGATAGCTACCCGTTGTTTGTTGTAGTAAGGTAACAATGTCATGCGGCTTATAATTATCCAATTAACGAAATACTGCTATACGCACCGAATTACGATATATTGCCTGACTAGCAATATGGGGTCTTATTATTGATATTATGTTCGTGTTTTGGTTTTTCATAACCATATTCATATAACGGTTTTTATTTGACTTTATACAACGTTATAATCGTATTGTATGATGTTTTTACGACATTGGCTCGTATAATGATTTTTAAGGCAAATGCCTATATTATGATTTTGACAAGGATTTGTATAAAATGATTTTGGCTATTTTATGGCCTATTACAATGATTTGTACAAAATGATTTTCGGTAATAATTTTATACCGATGTTATATTGATGGATTTTATTAAACTCTATGAATTCACTCGGCGTTATCGCTGACCTTTTCTTTTAACATGTTTTATCTCAAGTACTTGAAGGTAATTCTCGGGAAGACAACAAGAATTCATGGCCCGCACTTAAATAACAATTTCCATTCAAATGCTTTTTAAAACCTGTATGAAATACAATGACTTGGGACCTATGTAAATTTGATATTTATGAATGGAAATACTTTATTATTAAACGACCCGATTTTTTTTAGCGTTGTCTATGATGTGAGTAATGTGCTATCCCGTAACATCAACGAGTCTTCCGCTGTATTGAATTGTATAAATTTGGGGGTGTTATAGATGTGATGTAAGTTTTGACTATTAATTGTGCTAATGAGATTACATCCGTTGTGAATAAATGTGATGATGTGCATGATCTCTCTATGAATATTGTTGAGCCTGTAAATAATGTAGATCATCATTCTTGTCATGAATCTAACGCTGAATTTTTAAAGCTTCAAGATTCTTACAACTGACTTTCAAAACGTTTTGACGAGCTTCAACAAGTGACAAGATGATTCAGGTGGTTCAAGCATTAGAGGAATAAATTTTGCGACTTAAGAGAGAATCATTGCAGAGAAAGTAGAACTAGAGGTTGTAGAGAATAAAAACCATGCCTTAGAAAATAGAATCATCTCTATGCTAGGGGATCTTGAACGAGTAAAGCAAGGTTTTCACTAATTTATGGTTCACTAGAATAACGCTTCACTTTTAATGCGGCAGAGCAAAAGTCACTTGTTGACCAACTGAACCAAAAGTGTGAGGAAATCTCTGACTTAAATATTCAGCTCATAGACAAAAACATGGTTTTAGCTAAGTAAAAGGAAACACTTCAACTCAAAGGACAAGAAGTTGTTGATAATGCATCTACAATCTTTGCCACGCCATCTAGTGCTCCAAAATCTAAGAAAGTGATGATTTATAAGAACCCATACCATAAGAACAATTCACTATCATATATGGATTATATGAAAAATGCAATTAGGCATGTGCTTCTGACAAGGGACATATTAGATGATTTATATGAATCTGATCCCACAAATAATGAGTACAATGATGCCCACTTATATATTGAGCGAGTTCAATGTTGCTTAGCACATCTTAATTTCATCGGCCAACCGGGTTCTGCACCACTTAAAAAACAACCCCCCACCATTGCTATGACTACATTCAATAAAACCCTGGGAGCTAAACCTACTTTAAGCACACCCATGAAGGCTATATCAAAATCTTCCACTAATGTTGCCTTGCCTTCTACAGGAGTAACTACGTCTACTAAGGCTAAAGGATCTCGAGTAAAGAAAGATAGGATCAAGCCTTCTAATAGTAGCACTATGAAGAAGAATATATAAGTTCACCCTAGGAATGTTATTTCAGATTTGAATAAAAAGAATCATGTAGCTAAGACAAAAGGCTCTACTACAATGTAGAAGCCTAAGCGCAAAGTGAATTCTAATTTGAGATGTTGGAATTGTAATTAATGCATGTTTTCTCAGCGTCATGATTTATGCCTTGTTGATCACGTTAATGAAATGTATGCTATTAGGAACAATCTTGAATGGACTCCAACGGGGAAAAAATTCACCCAAGTTGGATGGAAATGGCAACCCACTGGTAGGACCTTTACTGCAAATGAAACTAAGTGCCCTTTAACTAGGATCACATCCACCGAAGTTAGGTCTCAGCGTCCTTTAATTAGTAACTATAGCATTAAGAAATGGAAAAAGCACCCTTTAAATAGGTCTGCGTCCACTATTGTGCCTGCCAGTGAAATGTACCTCAGAATCTTAGACAACTAGAATCTAAGCCGACAACTAGGAAGAAAATTTGGAAACCTAAGAACTCTTCTGATAGCAAATCTAAGATAATTATATCTGTACCTGCTAACAGATAGGAACAATTAGATTCCGATACATCGTCTTTATCTGGTGATATTTTCAGGTGGTCCAAATTATCCTCTGGTACTTGGACTCTGGGTGCTCCAAGCACATGACTAAAGATCGCTCAATGCTCAAAAATTTCGTCAGCAAGTTCCTAGGCACGATTAATTTGGTAATGAACATATTGCAAAGATCATGGGTTATGGCGAATATCAGATTGGGAATGTCACGATTTCAAGGGTGTATTATGTGGAAGGACTCGGTCATAATTTATTCTCAGTGGGGCAATTCTTTGATTCAAACCTTGAGGTTGCTTTTCGACAACATACTTGCTTCATTCATGATATTTTAGGAAATGATTTGTTAAAGGTTCTCGAGGGGATAATCTCTACACATTGTCTATTCAAAACATGATGTCCGCTTCTCCTGTATGCCTTGTCTCCAAAGCTTCCAAGACCAAGTCATGTTTGTGGCATCGACGGTTATCTCATCTTAACTTTGATGCTATTAATCATTTGGCTAAAAACGAACTTTTTCATGGTCTTCCAAAGCTCAAGTTTAACAAGGATCATTTATGTTCCGCGCGTTCAATGGGGAAATGCACCAAGAAATCTTACAAACCAAAAGCTGAAGACACAAACCAGAAAATACTACATCTTTTGCATATGGATCTTTGCGGGCCAATGCCTATGGCCAGTGTGAGTGGTAGAAAATACATCCTCGTCATGGTGGATGATTTTTCAAGGTTTATATTTGAAGGCCTACGAATTCTATGGATTTGGTAATGGATGGATTAGATCTATGGATTTGGTGGAAGAGATGGGGAAGAAGGAGATTGGGTGTAGAGAGAGAAAGGAGAGGGAAGAAAAGTAGAGAGAGAAAGTATGATAAGATTAATGAAAGTGTTAATCAATGAATTAACCAACCCCCTCCTAACATGCTAGGAGGGGTATATATATAGCCCACCCTACATGTGGGCTATATGGACTATACACTTACAAAGTGGATCACGAGCCCAATACATAATTATCATTGGAGCGAACGATCCTTCATAAATACGTAAAACGTATTTCCAACAATCTCCCCCTAAGGGAGGTCGCTCCAAGTTACAAAGTTCTAAATATTCTATAGCTCGTGATCTATGCTAATAATGATGTGACCGAGACTTTCTTTGGGAAAACACATTTCCAACAATCTCCCCCTAAGGGAGGTCACACCATTTTACAAAATCTTAAACCTAGCATACTATGCTTGAGTCTTCGATCTTGTTCTTGTGAATATGCTTGATGTGATCTTTGACTTTAGTCTTGAGCATGTTTCCTTGCCTTGACCTTGTGCATTCATCACTTGTGAAATTTGCCTCTTCGTGACTTCATGTTCCACATACTTATACCTTTAAATTCTTGAAAGCTTCAGAGTTTGATACAGCGGAAGACTTGACCTTCAGACTTTCTTGAATTTGTTGAAGTACTAATTGTATGTAGTATAAGCATGTGGTAACAACTTCTTCTGGATTGTACACCGCAATGCCACCTTTTTGTTACGCTGCATAAGACAATTAGCAACAAAACATATACACGGATGAAATGGCCTTGAACATTTCATTCTAATTCGGTAGCATTTTACCTCCGGCCGGTGAAGACCGTTGGACGATATTAAATATCGTACTTGTGGCAGGTAGTTTCAATTAAGAACCTCCTTGACAAGATTTCGCGGGTAAACCCGTTCTCTTTACTCGACCGTCCAAAGCTGACTGCGAACGTAAAGAGTGAATCATTTGGATAATATTATCCGCATGATTTGAAGTCGTCAATTCATGTTCCTGGAACAAGTGAAATTCAATTAAGAACCGCACCATCGTTGCTTTCCAGTTGTCACTAGCTTGATTCATAAAGAATCTTGCAAGTTACCTACCAAGTGCTGTTTGATGTTAACACTAGAAGGATTTCCACTCGTCACTGTGATCAATAAAGAGTCACTCTGAGTGTTCTGGCAAGATCATATGATAATGCGTAGAGGCCTGGAACGTGTTTAAATTCATTTAAGAATTAAACCACTGTTGCTTTCCAGTTATCACAAGTTTGATTCATAAAGAATCGCACAAGTCACCTACCATGAGCTTTTTGATATTCGCTCAAGAAGGATTTCCATCTTCATTGTAAATACTTTCGTATTACTCGGATGTTCAGGCAAGATCATGAAGATTTTGCGTAGGACTCTTAAGAACTTTCTTACTTTTCACAGTGTGTGAAGAAGCAAGTAAATATGAAAGTGTGTCCTAATGAGATATTTGATGATCTCAAATGGCTCTAGACTCGATCGTGCATTTTGGATTTTAGTGATCGGAGGCTGGAGAGGAGTGCCACCTTTTCAATACCAATTTATTCGGAGTGAATAAACCAGTAGATAATGTGTTGATCTCCGTGTGATTAAAACAAATACCTTTTGAGAGATATTTGAGTTAGCTGGGAAGGGTTGTGCATTGCATCACTGGTTCCATGATGTCTTTCTTCAATATCAAGAATCATTAGCAAAAATGATCTCAATAGCATATGAATTGACCCGGTTTCTGCCTAAGGTTGTAAGGAGGGCTTCTTTCTTTACACCCTTTATCTTTACAATTCTTTTTCATTCTTCAACCCCTTCAATGCTTACCAATACGTCATCACTAGCACCTTGTTGTGATTGTTCCAGTGCTAACTTAAGTACTTGGTCGGCATTCAGCTACGTTCACCATCTTTCTCCATCTTTCCTAAGGACTACTATTTCTAGCTATGGGATGTCCTTGGGAAGATTCCTCCGGTTCTAGAGAAATCATTGGACTTTAACCTATCCTACCATCCTTATGACACCACAATCTTCATCGTCGTGAAAAGAGATGTTTTGGGTAAGTGTATGTCACCATGAAATCCATTTTGAAGTGCAAATCCATTTTGCTCCCCCTTAACATATGCTACGATATTCGAAAACATTTCGCACATGTCGGGATGAGCTAACACGTTAAGTCAAACCATTTGTGATTAATCATTTCCCATATTAAATCACATTTTCTCCCCCATATTAAAAATATTAACCCAATCGATGTTTTTAATATCAATTGATTTAATAGCATTTTAAGAAAATTTGGGAAGAAAAATGTAAATCCAATTATCTTCATGAATTTAACAAGCTCCCCCTCAAATTAATGAGGGTGTACTTGAAACGTAAATTAAATACCTTTTAAACACAAGTGTAAGGTATTTAACACGTGCAAAGATCAATATATGATAATGTATTCACAAGATTAGCAATGTACGAGGTTGGACCTGAATAATGGAGAACAGCATATGAAAGAAGCACATGGTTCTTGTTCACGAATGTTGGTCACCTCGTCACGTCCCCGAGAAAATTAATTCCCGTTGTTGAGTCAAAGCTTTCCGGTGAAATGCTTGACTTGATTATGAAAATCGGGTTGCTATCTGAAATAATAGCAAACCATTTGGAGCATGTTTTAAATGTTTTAAACTTCTGCTCGAACTTTATTTACAACCCCGTGTCATTATTGAATGACATTTCTAGGTTCGTAAATATTATCGATTCCAGAAGACATGCTCTGTTTATCAAAACATTTTTGAACACACAATTTTGAAAGATTTAGAAAAACCTTTTGAGAAATTCTCGAAAAATTGTGTTCAAAGTTTTGAAAACCAATTACTTGAGCTTAAGATGTTGAATATCTGATAAAACAAGCTCAAGTCCGAGAAGTTGTAAACTTCCCGTTGTTAAGGATAAGTTTATCATCGGCGATAAACTTTCCTTTTATCTGAAGAACGAGTCCTAAGCTGACATATACTTAGAAGTCGTGTACACGAGCTTAAAACCTTTGAATGGTTTTAAATGTAAGCTCGTGTCTGAGAAAATTTACTTTCTCGTTGTAAGGATAAGTTTATCATCGGCGATAAACTTTCCTTTATTTGAAGCACGGGTTACCATCTGATATTTAATGATAAACCATTGTGCATGAGCTTAAAAACGTGGAATGTTTTTAACATAAGCTCATGCCCGAGAAAAATGAATTTCTCGTTTTTAGGATAAGTCATCATCGGGATGAACTTTCCTTTCTTTGATGAGCGAGTTATAGTCTGTGATGTGACTATAAGTCCTTTGTGCAGCTTAACCATGAATCCCCTGAGACATTTGTTTCTCTGATATCTGCTTCTTCAGCAACCAAACTCTAAGAGTGTCCTTAGTTGAATGGTACACAACGATTGGACCGCTTCGTTCTTTTGGAACATCAACTTTGGTACCTGCATTCTCATTAGGAGTTTGTATACTTTTGCGTGGGTTAGAGATATCTATTTTTGAAGCACGTGGGGGTTCACAGTTGGCTTTACTTGTGTCAGAGGTGGCCTGAAGGGATGATTCACTTGTCTTAGTTGGCAAACGTTTCCTTTTATAGAAAATCTTAAGTTCAGGCTTAAGTGATGTATCATCCTTTGCAATTTCCTCCCTAGTAGTCTTCGTAGGATCAGAGACTATCCTAGGTAAAGGGCACTCGTTTCCTACAAGAGTGAAAGTTCTACCAGTGGGGCGCCACATTTTACCAACGGGTTTGATTTTAGCAACCCACTGGGATTTAAGTCTAGCACGGGAGTTCACCTCATCAAGTAATTTCTTGACACAAGCATCATGATTTGCCGTAAAGACACATTTTCTACATGTTTTAAAAGTAGCATATTTAATGTCTGAATAATTCCTAGATGATTGATCGATGCTCCTAGAAGATAGCATGCTACGGTTAGCAGTGTTGGGTAATCTAGAAGGCATCTGACTAGGTTGGACATTGCTATCTCTTACATGTGTCTTTTGAATAGCTTCCCTTTGACCAGATTTGTGGCAAACGTCATTTGAACTAGTTCTAGACGTGGTCTTGGTATTTTTAGGGAAACTAGAGGCAATCATATGATTTGGTCTTGCTAAAGCTGGAGTGATCACATTGGGCCTAGTTGCTGGAGTGACAGTTCTAGAAATATGACTCAAATCAACTTGGGAGGCAAACCGCGGTCTCGAGGATTGTGATCGCTCGGATCCAAATGCAGTAGGTTGTCTGAAAGTCGGTTGTCTGACGAACTGATTTGTAGGCGGTTTCCCCAAGATTGATGGTTTTTCAAGCTTAGTGTCCACACCAGGTCCTTTACTTTTCCTTAACTCGTTTTTCAACGCATCTATAGCAAAAACCTTTTCCTGTACTTGAGCCTTTAATGTTTCATTTTCTTTGAGCACGTTATCTTGGGATGCCAACTTAGATTCAAGCAGTTGAATTTGTTTCAAAAGATTATCCTTTTCAGCTTTAGAATCTAGAACAGTTTGATCCAATTTTCTTTCAAGAACAACGTTTGACTTTTCAAGTTTTTCAAAATATGTTTCAAATTTGTCCGTTTTCTTAGAAAATTCAAGTTTGGCATCCTCAAGGTCTTTAGATTGCCGAGCTACGATCGTTTCGAGCTCTTTAATCTTAGAATCAGAATCAGTTAACGAGGCAGTTATAAAGCATTTATCATGATGTTTAGCATTTTGAACACCTTCTCCCCCATTATGACTCACATCGGATGAATCAGAAGTGGTATTTCTATCACTCTTTTCCATCCCATGTTTGTCATAATTAGGTTCAGAATGCTCAATATGCGGCATGTCATTAGCATATACATCATAAACAACATTAGATTGTACCATATTTGCAGGCTCTTCGTCATAAACGGGTAAGGTGTCATCAAGAGAGATCTCGTGAACATTCCCTGACGTACCACTGGTATCATGTTGTTCTCCTGATTCTGTGCTCTTGCCATCGTTAGGCTCCAAGTTGTCAACCGTATGACCAGTTTCCTCTTGCATCGAAGAGTCTTGCACTCCATTATCATACCCTTGCTGAAGTCGAGATCTTTCATAAATTGAAGACGAGACCGATGACATGAGTTTCAAAATCGTATCACGGAAAACTCGAAGCTCGGTATGTGTATCTCGAAGAAATGATTGGCAAATCACTGAGCTTTCAGGCTTGATGATATTGAATTGGAGGAAAGGCGTGAGTTGTGTCACAAGAGCCTTATAAGCAAGTGACGATGCAGATTGAGTAAAGTTGTCACGGTTGAGTTACTCGGCGAGTTCGGTCAAAGTGGTGAACATTGAGTCGATGAATACATGACGATCTTGTCCAAAGATTGTCACAAATTCGCTCCCTCCTTGAACCTGTGAAAGATTAACTAGATGATACTGAAGCATTCGAAATGAAGTTATACCACTTTCCCTAGCGTTGGCTTGCACTTGATGCGATTCTCCCTCTTTAAGTGTCGATTTTAACGATTCCATTGGTAATCGAGGAAAAATGATGTGGCTGTTGTTGTTGTCGGGTTTGAACAATACGACTCGGCTCAAAAAGTGTTATCGGCTCAAAAGATTATGAATAAAACCCGATCAAAAATCCGTAATTGCTAAAAATATATCCCGTCACTTTCACTCGTAAATTTGACTTCAAATCCGGCCAGAAAAATTTGAACCCGTCAAATATTTTTCCACATTAATTCTATTAAAATACCCGCCTCAATACGATTTTGCCAAAAAATTAATATAAAAAATTAACTTATTTTAAAAAAGAAAATTGTGATTATCTATTTAAACTAAACAAATTAGAAAAATTTGAAATTTAAACTAAAAAATAGAAAAATATGATTTATCTATTTAAAGAAAAAAATTGATAATGAAACTAGAAAAGATAGATAGTCTCGTTCCCACACAAAACGTGTATACACGTTCTCACAAAAAAAAACTTTTCCCAAACTTTGACTAAAAATAGAAAATAACAAAAAATCTGATATTTAAAAATAGAATATAAAAATAGAAAAAAAATAACTGTTTTTCAAAAATTTTCAGAAATAATCTTTATTAAAAATAAAAAAAATCTGAAACAAGCTGTGATAGCGTGACAACTAGACTTTGTTATCTCCGTCCAGTTAAAACACGTGGCCCCAAAAATATCCCACCGCCCCACTTGACTCTTTGTTTTCTCCGCCTAAAGAAAATATATAAACCGAATATTTCTCTCTCTCCACAAATAACTTACTTTCTGTCTTTTCTCTTTCAATCTCTCTCAAAAAATTATCTCTCTCTCATATCCAACCAAGCCCTAAACTAAAAATACTCCGCCTCTAATCTCACCCAAATCCTACGCAGCCTTCATAACACTCCGCCCCTATTCTTTGACAACATCTAAATCTCCATCCAAAATAGATATCCAAGATCAAACAGATCGAATCATCAATCTATCAATCTTAATCTCTCACAAAATCACGAAACCACCAATCTGTGAAGATCTTTAAGATCCTTGAAGTGGGTCTCGGGTAGGTACTCTTTTAATTTTATGTTTATTTAATTGAGTGTGTCCTCTTCATCTGTTGAGTCTTTCTCGTGTGTGTCAGTTGGAGAGTGTCTGGGAGTTTGTTTTGGTAAACGAGGGTGGGTTTGTGTGTGTGAGTCCGTGTGGTTGAGATTGGTATTGGGATGGGATTGGGATTGGTTAATTGAGTGTTGTAGTGAAGAGGTTGTGAGGGCGTGTCTGGTGAGGGAGTGAGTCGAAGTCGGTTTTTGTGAGGTGTGAGTGGAGGGTTTCGAGGGTGTTGGTTTGAGAGGGTGGGGAGGTGTCGAGGGTGGGTAAACGTGAGTTTTGATTTGTTAAAGAGTCGAGTCGGACCAGGGTGAGGGTAAGGATGGTGTGAGGGTGAGTCGAGGGAGAGAATGTTTCGAGGGTGTTGGGGGGGTGACCGAGAGAGATAAGGTGAAAATTTGGTGAGAGACGAGAGTTGAGGGTAGTGTGAGATGGATGTGCTGTGTGGGGACGAGTGTGTGAGTGGTTCGAGAGTGTGAGGGTCGAGAGGTGAGTTGGGTGTTTGAGAGAGTGATGATATGTCGAGTCAAGATTTTGGTTGAGTTTGAGAGTCTGTAATATTTTCAGTCAGTCAGCCTATTCCGAATAGAGTGAGTCAGAGAGGGGTGTGTTTGTGACGAGTCCTATTCGGAACTTTTTCTATGCGGAACTTCTATTCGGAACTTTTTCTATGCGGAACTTCTATTCGGAACTTTTTCTATGCGGAATTTTTTGTCTATTCGGAAAGTTTTCTATGCGGAATTTTTTGTCTATGCGGAAAGTTGTCAATTCGGAAAGTTTTGTTTATTCGGAAAGTATGTCTATTCGGAACAAATGACCATTCGGAAAATATATGTCTATTCGGAAAAAATGACCATTCGGAAAACCTGTGTCTATGCGGAAAACTGTTAACTGGATCTAAAGGACAGATGCCACTTTTTGGACTGAAAACGGGATAGAACAGGACTGTATTGGACAAAAAAATTGAATCTGGACAGTAGTGGACAATTTTTGGACAGTTTTGGACCGATGGACTTATATGAAAAAGAAGGAAAAAAGAAAAAAGAAAAAAGAAAATACTGATTAAAAAAATTATTAAAAAGTGACTGAATAAAAAAGGATTAAAAAATGTGATTATATAAAAAAAAAACTGATTATTGAAAAAGAAAAACTGATTAATTTAAAAAAATGATAAAACTGATAATAAAAACTGTAAAACTGATAAAAAAAATGATTGTAAAAACACACGAAAAAAGTAAAACTGATAAAAAAATAAAAATAGATAAAATTTATAAAAATTGATAAAAAATATATCAAAAATTGATCGAATGATGAAAAGATGGATAAAAAATAAGAAAAGAAAGGATTTTTACCACCAAATCAAAAGATAAAAAAATGCAAATCCTAAGATTCAACCATGGCTCTTGATACCAATTGAAGGCCTACGAATTCTATGGATTTGGTAATGGATGGATTAGATCTATGGATTTGGTGGAAGAGATGGGGAAGAAGGAGATTGGGTGTAGAGAGAGAAAGGAGAGGGAAGAAAAGTAGAGAGAGAAAGTATGATAAGATTAATGAAAGTGTTAATCAATGAATTAACCAACCCCCTCCTAACATGCTAGGAGGGGTATATATATAGCCCACCCTACATGTGGGCTATATGGACTATACACTTACAAAGTGGATCACGAGCCCAATACATAATTATCATTGGAGCGACCGATCCTTCATAAATACGTAAAACGTATTTCCAACAATATTGGTAAAGTTTTTAGCGATAAAGGATCAAGCACCAGCATTTATTATCAAATTTCTTAAGATGATCCAAGTGCGTCTTAATGCTACTTTTCACCGCATTCGAACTGATAATGGAACTTAGTTTGCTAATCAAACTCTGCGGGACTACTATGAAGAGGTTGGCATTTCACACGAAACATCAGTTGCTCGTACTCCAAAACAAAAAGGTGTCGTGGAAAGACGTAATCGTACACTTATGGAGGCTGCTAGAACTATGTTGATTTACGTAAATGCTCCTTAATTCTTATGGGCTGAAGCTATAGCAACGGCATGTTATACCCAAAACCGCTCTATTGTTTGTAAGTAATAAGTGTGAAAACACTTATCCTTTTACAACTTAAAACATTTAAAAATGAAGCCAAAACGTGTATTTAATGTCGTAAAAGTCAGAATTATGCGTGGTTTGTGTTTTTATTGTGTTTTAAGATCAAAATATGAAAAAGGAAGAAAACACGGGCTTTCACGGGCTTTTATCGAAGAAAACGACAAAAAAAGAAGTCAAAAGATCAAGAGTGTGAATAGAACGGAAGTCAAAGGCTTATTCTGAAAATTTATCGAAGAAAAAGACAAAAGACGGAAGTTTAACAAAGTCAAAGAACCAAGTCTAATAAAAGAAGAAAATTAGAAGACAAGTTCATTTTATCATTCGACAAATCCCGAGACAAAGTCGAAAAAGACGACTTAATTAAAAAGACGAGAAGACAAGAGAAAGAAGGAAGCAACAACAACTCCCCCTCCTCCTATAAATAGTCTTTTATTCCTTCATTTTGTATCATTAGTTAGTCTTACATTTTATTAGATAAATTAGTTTAGGAGTAGGAGAGGATAATTGCTTTCTCTCTCTAAACTTCCTTTAATGTTTTCAAGCTTTTCAATTTTAATCTTGTAATTTTGAATCTTTATCTTCATCTTAATTTCAAGCTTTTTATATCATTCTCATTCTTCCTTTCTTAATCTTAATCTATTGTTTTGTTTGATTAATCATGTAGTTTGTTAATTATGTTATTTGTTTGATTGATGTGCTTATTTGATTGTTCTTATGGTTTTGATGTGTTTAATGTTTTAACTTTTTGTGCTTATTGCTTATTTGTGTTTGTCTTATTTTTAATTAAGTATCTTTTTATAGATTTAATCTTTTAAAAGTTGATTTTTAATATTTTGATTATTTAGTGTTTTTAAAGTTTTTAATTTGTGGCTTATTAGATTTTTCTTAAAATTAGTTTGGTTAAAGTTTTGGTTAAATGCTTATTTGATTTGAGCTTATTTTCATTAATCCGGGTTTATAAACCCTTATTCCGAATAACTTATAGAACACTTATTCCGACTTATATGAAATTTAGTTATTCTGAATTACCTTTAGCAATTTTATTCTGAACTAGCTTTCTATCTTTAACATTCCGGATTAGATCTTAAACTTGCATTCCGAATTAGATCTTAAACTTGCATTCCGGATTGTAACTCTTTCTTGTATTCCGAACTACTTGAGAATTTCAGCTATTCCGGATTGTGTGCCTCGCCATATTCCGGATTAGGAAGAGAAGACACATTCTGGATTAGACATAGAATTGGCCATTCCGAATTACCTAGTAATCGTGGATTCCGGATTAGGTCTCACTTGTTGGATTCCGGATTGTAGTTATAGTAGGTATTCCGAATTAGGTCAGAACATGATATTCCGGATTATGTATTGATTCAACATTCCGAACTTGTTCTTGTTTTCAGATTCCGAATTAATTTTCAATCATTTATTTTTCCCGTCATTTTATTTAGCTTTATTTTAAATTGTCTTGTCTTACTTTATTTCAAATTTACTTTTCATCAAGTTTTAATCTTTTGTCATTTATTATTAAAAGTCTTTATTTTTAGTTTATAATTTTAAAGCTTTCATTTTAATTTTAAAAACAGATAAACGACATTTGCTTTTTACACCAAGAACAACTGAGTCGCACTTTTGACCGTGGTCAATTTGAATCGAATCGAGAGACAATTACACCTAATAAAAATTCAGTTATTAAAATGGCGTCGCTGCCCGGTTCGTGCTCGTTACGATTGACGATTTTTCATGAGATGATTTGGATTTTGGGATCCGTTCACTTTTGAACGTTATTTTTCATTGCAATAAAAAATATATATAATAAATAAAAAATTAAAAAAATTATAAAATTATAAAATCAATAAAAACGAAAAATATTTCCTTATTTTTTCTTCTTTTCTTTATTACTATATATACCCTTTTAATATATATATATATATATATATATATATATATATATATATATATATATATATATATATATATATATATATATATATATATATATATATATATATATATATATATATATATATATATATATATATATAATATATATATATATATATATATATATATATAATATATATATATATATATATATATATATATAATATATATATATATATATATATATATATATATATATATATATATATATATATATTATATATATATATATATATATATATATATATATATATATATATATAATATATATATATATATATATATATATATATATATATATATATATATGTTCTTTTCTTTTAGATTTTATTTTCTTTAGCTATATATTATAATACTTTCTAAAAAAAGTAATAAAAAATACAAAATAACAAAAAAAAGGTAAAAAATAATAATAAAATACTAAAATAAATAATAAATATAAAAAAATCACAAAAGCATTTCTTTTCTAAGATTTGCACCAATAAAATAAAAAATCAAAAAAGTAATACCTTTCCTAAAGTATTACACCAAAAAAATCTACGTATATATATATACATATATATATATATATATATATATATATATATATATATATATATATATATATATATATATATATATAATATATATATATATAATTATATATATATATATATATATATATATATATATATATATATATATATATATATCCTATCTCGGTTTCTTTTTCATTTTTATATACATATTATATTCTTTTTTTAAAAAAATATATCGTGACGAGTCAAACCGATCCCGAGTATCGTGCTTTTGAAATGGCTATGAATAATCGATCGATTTATGATTTGTTGCAAGTACCTACTGAGGGATGTCTCGACAGTGCGATCGTGATACCGGATATCGATAGTGATTATTTTGAGATTAATCCGGATTTGATTAAGTTGATATCCGGTCGTCCTTTTTACGGATTTGAGGACGACGATCCTTATGCTCATATCCGTCATTTTCTTTCATACGCCAAAACCGTCAAATACACCAATGTGACACAAGACATTATCCATTTACACCTTTTTCCTTTTTCCCTTGATGGGCAAGCCCGGACTTGGCTTGAAAACGAACGACCACGATCTATTTTTACATGGGCTAATCTAGAATCAAAATTCTTAAACCAATTTTACCCTTATGCTAAAACGAGAAAAATTCGATTGGACATTACTAATTTTCACGAGTCTAAAAATGAAACGTTTAGCGAGGCTTGGGAAAGATTTAAGGATTTAGTGCGTAGTTGTCCTCATCATGGATTTTCCGATTTGAAGTTGATTGATTCGTTTTAAAATGGGTTGACCCAATACAATCAAGATTCTCTTAACACGGCTGCAAGCGGGAATCTATACTCTCGGAGTACTACTGAGGCTATAACGATTATTGAGAACAAGTCTCAAGTATGGAGCAAGGCCGAAGTATCCGATACCATAATTATCATTAGGAGTGACCCTCTTTTCTCATATACTCCGAGAGTTAGTGATGAGCCATGTGTTGATTCGGATGACCCTATTTTTTATGATTCTTCTAGTCCCCTTTCTCATGTGACTAGTGACTCCTCTCCTCCGGATTTTGAGGAAGTAGTTATTGAGCAACTCTCGGTTGAGTTGACTCCCGACCCACCACAAATTAATGAAGGGTGTTTTGGGGATTTTCAAACTCAAGGCTTTAAAATTCAAGAAGATTTTAAAAATCATAACTGTAGAAGTATGATAATCTTTGATATTTCAAGAGGGTTGTTGTTTTCTAGTGAGAGAAAGTAGAGAGAGAAGTGAGAGAAAAACAATGTTTATTACTTGTGAAAATGAAACAACCAACACCCTTTCCATCAAAGGAAAGGGTTTATATACTCAAGCCTAAGTGGGCTTGGGCCTTCCAACTCATGGACATTTCCATGGGCTAGGTGATTTAATACAAATAAAGTAAACTACTAACTACGAGCCTACAACGTTTAATAATATTGTTGGAGTGACCGATACTTCTAATATACGTTAAAAACGTATTTCCAACAATCTCCCCGTAAGGGAGGTCACTCCAAATTACAAAGTCCTAAACCTAGCATACTATACTAAGTCTTCATCTTGAGCTTGTAGTTGTTTTCTCTTTTCTTCTTTTCTTTTCTTTTGTGAATATGTTTGATAACCATGGAGCTTAAGCTTGAGCATGTTCTTTTGGCCTTTCACGTGCAGTCTTTGCCTTCCTGTGATGTTCGCCTCTTCGTGACTTCATGTCCCACATACCTATCCTTTGTTGAATTCTTGAAAGTTTCAGAGTTGATACAGTGGAAGACTTTTAGGTCATACTTTCTTGAATTTACATAAATATTTGATGCAGAAGGAATAAGTATGTGAGGATGACTTCTACTGGTATACCGCAACGCCACTGCCTTCAAATGCAGCAACATAATAAGACACAAATAAAATGGCTTTGACATTTTATTCTAATTCGGTAGCATTTTACCTCCGGTCGGTGAAGACCGTTGGACGAAAATAAATATCATACTTGTGACAGGTAGTTCTAACTAAAGATCTATTTGACAAGATTTCGCGGGTAAACCCGTTGTCTTTATTCGACCGTCCAAAGATGACTGTGAACATAAAGAGTGAATCATTTGGATTATAAAATCCGTATGATTGAAGCCGTCAGTTCATGAATCCTGGAACAAGTGAATTTCAATTAAGATTTTTACCATCATTGCTTTCCAGTTGTCACGAGCTTGATTTTGATAGAATCTTGCTTGTCACCTACCGCGGTACGGTTTTATGTTGACACTGGAAGGATTTCCACTCTTCACTATGAACACTAAATAGTGTCACTCAGAGTGTTCTGGCAAGATCACTTGGATAATGCGTAGAGGCCCTGGAACAAGTTTAATCTCAATTAAGAGTTAAACCATCGTTTCTTTCCAGTTATCACAAGATTGGTTCTTAAAGAACCGCACGTGTCATCTACCATGAGCTTGTTTGATGTTGGCTCAAGCAGGATTTCCATCTTCATTGTAATACTTTCGTATTACTCAGATGTTCTGGCAATATTACAAGAATATTGCGTAGGACTCATAAAAATCTTTCTTATTTTTAAAATTGTGTCCTAATGAGACTTTTGATGATCTCGTGGCTCTAGACTCAATAGTGCATTTTTGTTTTAGTGAGCGGAGGCTGGATAGGATTGGCACCTTTTCAATATCAATTTATTCAGAGTGAATAAACCGACAGATAACATGTTGAACTCCGTGACATTAAAACAAATATCTTTTGAAAGATATTTGAGTTGGCTGGGAGGGGTTGTGCATCGCATCACTGTGTCCATGATACTTTGTCTTCAACATGAGTTGACCCGGTTTCTGCCTAAGTTGTAAGGAGGGCTTCTTTCTTTACACCCTTTATCTTTACATTTCTTTTTTCATTCTTCAACCCCGTCAATGCTTACCAATACATCATTACTAGCACCTTTTTGTGATTTTTCAGTGATATCATCAGTACTTGGTCGGCATTCAGCTACGTTCACATTCCATTCTCCATCTTTCCTAAGGACTTCTATTTTCTATCTATGGAATTGTCCTTGGGAAGATTCTTCCGGTTCTAGAAGAATCATTGGACTAGCACTTAATCCTACCACCCTTTTGTCACCACATCCGTCGTGAATTAAGTTTGTTTTGGTTAAGTACTCGTCACCATGAAAAATCCTTGAAAATTCACTTAAGATACTTGTGATATAAATATCAAAATTTTGTATCTTTAAGTGTTTTTGTTCATCAAAAATGCTCCCCCTTAACATGTGCAACACACATATTAAGTTGATTTATACTTGAAGTCTTTTTCATGTTTAGCCAAATATATTATCAAGTCTCCTTAATCCCATTTTCTCCCTTTATCCAAAATGTTAACCATCAATATATTGGATATTAATGGATTAACCGGTCTTTGGGTAATAAAATGAAATCAGATACTGGCCAAAGAACATATCAATGCTCCCCCTAAAATTAATGGGGGTTAGTTGTAGTGCTCGAGTACGATATGTTTGAAAGATTTAGAATCTCGAGAGAAATTCTTGAAAAATATCATACTTTCACACTACAACATGCCACAAAAGCTGATTATAGATAAATTGACATATTCACAGTAATAGACATATGGAGTTGACCTGATATAAGACGATCCATAATTAAATATATCGTTCCGTGAACCTATGGTGAGCTCCATATGGTCTTCCACCTACGAATCGTTCCACACTTCTTAGCAACCGGCGCTTCCTTAAGAGTTCCTCGATCTTTTTGATTGCGTACTTAGCTCCTCTTTTGCATTGGCTCGTCCAGGTGTACTTGACTGCTGGAAGCGGTAGGTCGGCATTGAGAACAGTCAGATCGTCGCGAACATGTTTGAGCGTACCATCGCTGAATTTGTGCAGTTCGGAGAATTGCATAAACTGCATGACGCCAGTCTCATTCGGATAAAATATCCATGCTTCCGGTGTCGCGGTTCCCATGTAAGGCTTTTTGTCCTTTTGGAAATTACTGAGCGGTGTTGTATGGGGACGTTGCAAGTTTAACTGCTTTTGAAAGATCTCCACTCCAAGTTGAAAATCGTCCACCTGGTGTTTGATGACGATTTTTCTAGCATATTGACGAAAGTTGGAGCTCAACGCAATGACTATCTCAGGTGGTAAATGGTCGACTTTTTCCTGAGCCAATAACAACAGAAGATCTGCAATGTCTTCAAGGCGAAGGTACTAGAGATCACTTTCGTCGATTTTGTACTCTTTTTCATCAGTACGTTTGAACACGATTACATTCAAGTAATCATAACCGAATATAGTCTGAGTAGTTGCTCCTTGTATGCTTTTAATTCTATGATCTGAAACAATAGAAGAACCTCTCTTTGGACGATGGAAGTGATTGTATGCTAACCTTTTCTTTGGAGTCCAGTGAGAGATGCCAAGTGAGGCATAAGTTTTATAAAACATGAGCAACTTCCTTCTCCATAACGCATCAGGTACTTTATCTTCAATCCATGGTACGTTCTCCAGATTGATAGCCTTGATCATAGTAAGTGATGTGGCATATTTCTTCGCACCTTTTTCAAGATACTCGAGATCATGAGATACAAAGTATTCTATTGGAATCGTTGCAGAACCGACGATGACTGTGGGTGTAAGAGGTCGTAACACTGGAGTCTGAATTCCCATAGTCGTCGCTCTCATGGCCTTTGTAAGCTCATTTAAGTGATATTCAGCCTCATTATGGCTGATCTTCAAAGTATCAAAGAAGTCCACGTCTGCGGCTGCCATTTTGATAAGATCCGGAGTCATTGTTGGTTTCCCATGATGATACCTTAGAAAGGCCGAGAAATCGATTGGATTGTTTAGGTATTGGGTGAGTTCAATTTCTGTTTTTATGGCGAAAGGATGTTGTCGTGCTGCATTTGTAAGCCAGAGTTGCTCCTGTACCGTGTCATCAATGATAAGAGATTCAGCAAAAGTCAGTTCTGGTACACTTAAGTTTTCGACTTCCATATCGGAATTGTGCTGATCTTCAGATGGTGTTGAAGGTTGTTCTTGTGTCACCGGTATATCATCATTGGGCATAGAGACTGGAATTTCATCTTCTTGCATAGGTTCTACAGATTCGTTGTGAGAAGCAGTAGTAGAATCTGGTTCATTAGATATACCTGTGTCAGTATGCTGAGATTCTGGTACAGTAGCGTCCACCGTCTTTTCTGCAGTTTCAGCAACGCTTTCTTCAGATTCCTCAATACCTTTCTCAGTTTCCTTATCGCCTTCACCCTTATTTGACTCGTCGCCATTCGTACCCGTTTTGTCATTCGTATCACTATTTTTGGTTCCATTCCCGTCATCGTTATCATCATCATCATCCTCATCCCCACCCGAATCCTGGTCCTCATCTTCTCTGTTATCCTCATCCTCTTCTTCCTCGTTCTCTTTTTCATCTTCATCCTTATCCTCGTCTTCCTCATCCTCTTCCTCATTTTGATCATCATCACCATCATCCTCATCACTGTTGCCCTCGTTATCTTCCTCCTCTAGCTCGACTTCATCCTCAGACTCAAAGTCTTCAGTATCTGCAGGTGTATCTTCAATGATTGCTTTGTTGAGATATTGTAGAACTTTGCGTTTATATTTCGATTTACGAGGCCCCATATCTTTCAGTCGTGTTTGCAACAATTTCATTAGTTGAAGGGTAGATAAACCAGTACTGAAAAGAGTTGGTAGTTCCTGATCAACATATGATTGTACTTCACGTAGAATGATGTTGGTCATATTATCATTAATTGACCCAAGAAAGGCAGATATTTTTTATGTTGACTTTTAAGTTTAGAAACGCTGTCAGATATTTTCTTAAGTGTAGGCTTGTTAGGGTGCGGTTCCTTGAGGGTTTGTGTGTTAGGATTGGTGATTCTTTCATTTAGTGCTGCTATTTGTTTAGCTTGAGCCTCTAGTTGTTGTTGAAGAGTCTGAATGAGTAGATCACTGAGTGTGAGGAATGGGTTGGAGGTGGATGATACTTGTTGTACTGATGGTGGAGGTGTAACTACGACTGTTAGAGTGGTGGTGGATGATACAGGTTGTTCAAGGATAGGTGATGATGTAGGTTCAGTCATTGGGGCGGTAGTTGATACAGGTTGTTCAACGATTGATGACGGTGTAGATTCAGTCATTGGGGCGGTAGTTGATACAAGTTGTTCAACAGGTACTGGTGTGATAGCTGGTGTTATGACATTAGTGATGGCCGGAGTGATTAGCAGTGGAATGGTAGTTGATGTAACAGAAGTTATAGGAACATCCACCATATTTTCATTTGTCGATGGATCAGTATTTGTAACCTCGACACCCTCCCCTTCAAAATTAAGATATTTCATAACATCATCAGAGCCGGAAGTAGACTTACTTTAAAGTTGAGTTCCTGGAATAAGAGTTGCGTGAGCATCGTCGTTAATCACAGTGTTAGTTGGTTCCGATAAAGATGTGGTGATATTGGCATCATGATACAACAAATTTGTTTCTGTGTTGTCACTGCTAGCACCCTCTTCACTCTGCTCACGACTTTCAAAATGGAAGTTATCAACATCTTTGTCATTAGGATCTTCATATAAGGAAATATTGGCATCAGGGTTACCAAATTCGTCTAAGACATCGAACAGTGTTGAACCTGGTCCTTTGAATGTTGCAAAACCTCCTCTCTCCTTTGCTGAAGAGTAATACGTAGTTGTTTGGCTTCAGAAATGGTTTGTTGAGCTGGTTCATCTGAAGCAACAAGTGCTTCTTTACCTTTGGTTTGCTTTGCTTTCTTTGGCCTTCTTAGTGGTACTTCTTCATGGTCATCCTCAGTGTGGATCATCTCATCTTCTTCATCATCTTCATCATCTTCATCAACTAATTGCTCTTTCCCTGTGCCTTTATCTTTTGAGGAAGCAGTCGATTGGCGCTTGGAAACTCTTTTCTTTCGTTTACCTTTTTGCTTCTCTGATTGTTTCTCAGAGGGATTTTCATTTGCTCTTTTGAACTGTGCTTCAATATCCAATAGCATTTCTTGGTAGTGATCACTTTCCTTGATTCCTTCATTCATCATGATGTTTGGCACTGGAGCTGGTCTGAGTGAATACTTTGTGAATTGATTATCCACAGTCATCGTATCCAACACATCGTCACTATCTTGAGTATGAAAGAAGAAATTCTCACGAGGATCAATAGTTGGGTCACTCTTCATGAAGAAATTGATGATTAGTTTTGTGAACCTTGGAAATGGGAGATGCACAGCTTTCCTCTTGGAACTTGTGAATTGATGACAGAATTCCTCCCAAAGTTGTAGTGCATAGTCCACTTTAGATACATTGTAAAGACCCCAAAAGATAATTGACTGAGAAGGTCTTATTGCGTCTGATCCACGAATCTTGGAAGTAAGGCATTTTACTAAGATAGCGACAATAGCTTTCCAAGGTTGCCCAATATGTGACGTGTTAAACTGAGATAGAAAACCAATTTCACCCTCATAATTCATTTCTCGAATTACTCGAAGCAGTTCATCTGTATCTGGGTCAGGAACAAAGTGTTCTCCTTTTGCTAACTTAGGAAGCTTGAATAGTTGCCTAAAACTCGTGCATGTATACTTCAGGAACTGATGCAGTGACACATAATGCGTCCTTTATTGGTGAACAATCTAGGATGTCCGTTGCAATTTTGAATGCCGGCAAAGTAGGATCAAAATCGTCTTTCAGACGAAAATTGTTTGGTGCTTGTTGCATTCTGGCATTAAGTGGAACAAGGACAAGATCTAGTTGTTTTTTTTGTTCTTCGGTTAACGACATTTTCCTGCTTTAGATAAACACATGCACACTTGATATATATATATATATATATATATATATATATATATATATATATATATATATATATATATATATATATATCTTTATATTATATATAGGTATAATTATGATTTGAAACCACACTTTTTAATCCAGTCATATCCCAGTCATATCTTTTAACCAATAGTATTTTAGAATTTCCTAAAAAATCTCCAAATTCCAAGAAAATTCGATTTGAAATCGCAGTTGTTTGAAAAGCGCGTTTTGAAAACGCAGATTTGAAAACTGCATTTTGAAAATCATGTTTGAAGGTCTGGACCGGTCCGGTTCAAGTATGGACCGATTCGAGTCTGGATCTGGTTCAAGTCTGGGTCGAGCCAGATTTTCTGTTTTATTTTTTTTGAAAATTCGTATTTTTATAAATTGTTAAAAAAATTGCCTTTAACATGATTCGAACATGGGTTGGAGGATACAAAGGCAACAGACATAACCATTAGACCAACCCAGAACTTGTGATTGATATTTAAAAACCAGATATATAATATTTAATAAATAATCATTCCCTAGATATTTTTTTAACATATCATTCCCTGGTTTGAGTTAGACCGGATTATAGATAAGGGATATCTTCCACTTTAACATACGTACAGAAGAAAACATAGTACCGATTGATTTTCTCTCCAAACCCTAACTATATGTTATTTTTATTTATTTATTTGTTGTTAATTATGACTATTGTTTTTATACAGGTGTTTTTTCCAACCCTAGATCCTAACAAACGAGGTCGACCAGGCACCATTGATCATATGGAGGTAAGTATCACAATATTCATACATAAATGTTAATACACGGATCATCAACAAATACTCAGCAACACATGCAATATTAGTTATAATTTTTTACTCCAAATCCTAAAATCATTTATTTAATTTTCATTTTCCGATTATCCTTGGAGATTTTTGAGCAGGATGACGATGACCATAAAGGTGAGTTTGTGATGTAGAGGGATTGGTTTACTAGATATGTTTGTTTTATTTTATACGATTTACAACTACTGTATTGTTTGTTTTATTTTGTTTTATCTTTTGTCTACTTATTATTGCAAATAGACTGATCTATCTTAATTTATCGTTTAGTGATCTGTTTAGGATCGTACTTAACGCCACAATTGATTTCTCGAGAAATGGTTAACTCAACTTCCATTGCACACATATTGATCACCTTGATGAGAATTGGAGGATGAAACAATTGATGCCATCGTCAAGTGCAGCAATCAACACCATGTTTTGGCTGGTGGCCTCAATTCACTTAGCAGATCCTACTACATAAGGTGCTTAAGGCTTTTACATATGTATATCGATATCCCGTTACTATATTCAGTAGAATTAATATAAAAAAGAATTATTGGAAGCTCATGATGCTCTGCTATTTTTTAAAGCAATTAGTGGTATTATATATGTGGTTCAAGTAAATTCCCATTTGTTTTTTGAAGTTTAAGAAAATTCGTAAGCATGGTACCTTATACTACATGATCATTTGTGTATCCAACATTAACAATAAACCCATAACTATAAAGTGAAAGGCGACTTCTAAAGGGTGGCGCTAAGGCTGGTCTTATTGGTAAAAAGGCTTGATTACTTCGTCTTATCTTTTCATTTTATTATTTCTGAGACTATATTATTACAAAAGTCTGCTGATCCTTTTACGATCAATTGCCTATCCTTTCGTTTTATATTCCAATCAACAGGAAACCGCATTCGATTTGGTGTGTTACTTGTGGTCATATCTTTTGCCTACAGTTTGACATTGGCCAGTGTCGGATTCGATGGTATGATTAGAATTATGTATACATTTATTTTATTGTTCATTGTTAAAACTAGAATTGCCAAGGGGGTTCAGAGAGTCGCCGTTGTAACAATAGAATATGCTTTGGAGGCTTTAAAAAAATCAGCTGAACTCGAGCAGCAAGTTGATATGGCATTCGAACTGAAAGGGAGCCTTCTTGAACAGGTTGGCTATTATGTTTGTAATCATGTCAGAGGTTGCTAACTGCGTGGTTTGTGAGAGAGTAGTCAGGTTTTGTTATTTTTATTCACCAAACGTCTATTTCCATACTTCTTTCAAACTTTCCTAACCAGGTAGAATATTAACTCATATGTACACAAACAGAATGCACAAAACATCAGAAAACATCTACAGACTGAAGTTTATTCAAATTGACCTCCATTTATGGCTTTAACGTGCATTAATCAAGTCAAATATACCTCACTTTGCATCGCATCAACATATTAATAATATTTGGTACATGCATTCAGTTAGCATAAAGACAATTTACGCAAGTATACTTACATACATCAACTTATTAGGGATGTTGAGGGTGAAAATTAAAGTTGAAGGTTTGTGGTGGTTGTGATGGTGGATTATGGTGATGTAAAATGAAGTGGTGGTAATGAAAGAACGGCATCCACTATTGTTAGTTGTTTGTTGGTGGAGCTTCTCAACAAATAGAGTATAATAGGTTGATGGGTAGGGCCTGCAGTTTAATTGAGTATAATATCAAGGTTCGGCTACAGGATACTAGGCTGATTAAAAAAAATCTTTGGAGTGGTTGTAAGTTAATTCTGTTTTTAGCAACCATGTTCATTCAATCTTATTGACTGAGATTATTGTATGACAAGATATTGCACGCCAATGACCTGTGGCAAGCCCAATTCGTGTATTGTATAACTGAGGAGCGTGAGAGTATTGTCGAGGATGCAAAACCATTTGCGAGGAAAACCAAAGAGAATGCGCAACAAGTAATTACAGAATTGTTTAATATTGTTGAATACTCTGTATGTATTAAAAGTTATTTATCTTTTCAGTTTCTGAACCAGAAAACCACAAACCTCGTGTTGTGTAAATTTTGTATCAATGAATGCTTGTGCCATCTTTTGAGTTTTTTTGGTTTTCCTCGCAAATGGTTTTGCATCCTCGACAATACTCTCACGCTCCTCGGTTATACAATACGCGAATTGGGCTTGCCACAGGTCATTGACCTGACTCTTTTTTTTGTCAATTTCAGCAGTGACGAAAAGCCTTTAAAGTGGATTTAGAGGTTCACAGGGAAGGAAGCTCTTAAAGCTGTCACGGATGAGAAAAACAAGAATATTGACATAATTCCAAAGCAGTTACTTTTATGCATCGTGTTGTTATGACGGGTTTGTGACAGTTTGAAGAGAAGGTCATTTAAACGAATGGAAACAGGTTCACACCTTTACTGATCACAAATAATCTTTAAACGTGAATGGCTTTGTATGGTTTAGGAAAATATTTAGATCCTGAAAAAGGACATGATAAAAGACATTACATCGCCTCAACCTATAGAGTCATTACTGGTGCAACTCTTTGCTAGCATTCATGTAGTAACAATATAATGTAAATATGTAATGTTGCACATCCAGGTGTATCCAAGGGGCTTCATGCTCCCCGGGAACAAAGATCTTCTCTTATGACGCACATAACTTATGATATAGAGAATCAGAATGTGAGGTTACTTAATGTTAGTGTTCAATGTTAGTTTCTTGGGTAATAAGTTCTCTTATTATTAAATTAGAATGTTTTTATCAGTCTCCTATTGCTGTTTGTCTGGTTTTGTTTTAAGAAGCGACTTGAATGAGCCGCGGTTTATTCTTGCGTAATAGATGCTCAGTTGAAACTTGAAAGACATGTTAGCGACACGGATTTGAAATAAATGGCACGGCTGCCATTTGGCTCGGTTTACGAAATCTTAACATGACTATTCGCTTTATATGTGTTGTGTTAGGCACTTTAGGAGCTTATCATAAGGTTAGCGTGCAGGCCTTAAAGTGATTAATCATAATGTGTAATTCACATATCAGCATTATTTTCTATAATATATTGTAGGAAGGGGTGAGAATGGGGCCCACCCCCTCACCAGGGATTCACAGAACCTTGCTGATCACAGGAATCCACTTTCAGACATTGGAATCCCAGGTGCAGAACATGGAAACCCATCTGACCCATTGGGTGACAAATACGCAGAAGCTTGCAAATACATTGCGGTTTTAAGAGTTAGAAAGTTATTAGGTTTCTAAAGAACATACAATGAGGCTTGACATGTTATAGTTAAGGATCTAATAACGTTCTAAGTTAAGGATCTATGTACATGGCTGCAATTGCTGATTCACAACCACAAGCACCTACTGTTCTTTCTTATGTATATACTTAGTTATAATAATCAACTGTTTATTTATGGATTAGTAATGGTTTGCAGATTGCAGTAATATTAACATTTAATCTATTTATGCTCATTTTGGGAATGCAATATCTCTAATCAGTGTAAATGTTCTATGTATTTGATGAATCAAGTAGATAAGCAAGTTCAATTCATTCAAGGTGCAAACAGATGTAAGTGAGTGGCCACGCCAATCTCCCTGAAAAGGGTTTAAGCCTTCTGTTATTAGAGTATTCATCTGCTGCAGGTGGCAACGTATTCCTGAACATCGTTGCATATCGCACATAGCACCAGTAACTTTCTTAACTCTGTCCCTTTAAAACCACTAGGTAAGTTAATTATAGGTGATAAATCATCAGATGACTCTGACTCCAACTCCGATTCCGACTAGGTACACAGGCTGCAACTCATACTGAATGTAATCTTAAATAATCTCAAACTTCCAATTAGATGTGCAATAGATTTTATTTGAATCAAATTACATTTATCAAATTTAATGACAGGATATTCAATAGAAATCAAAAGTGACCATATAGTTTTTCTTTGTCCTTACCTGGTTGATATATTAGAAGGTATGATTATGTATATTTCTACTGTATGGAAGTACGACAGTGAGCTTTAAGCCGAAAAGCAGCTTTCTTTGTCCTTAGAGAAGGTTTTAGCAGATGGAGTTGGGATAGAACGACATGAATCCCGTGGAATAGACAATCAAATTATTCGGATGTATATTTTAACTACAGGGGCTGAGTTGTGGTGAATCATTTCCAAAAAGTGGAGAAGAATAATCATATTGATGTATTATGTTTGATAATAAACTCAGAATTATTAATAATCACCTTTACATCCATATCTGATACTCATAAATACTTGGTTCATTGTGTGGGCTTTCCACTAAAAATATGCTTTGCACTACTTTTGACTTGTTCGACTGATGTACAGAAAGTTAAACGTTTAGTCGACACTCTTTTCCCGTTCCTTTTGGGTATTAAATTCTGAATTAGGCTCTAGACAGATGGTAATGATTTTAGTCTCGCTCTTTTATTGTCTTTGACAATTTTTTGTTAGTTGATCAGCATCTGAAATATGTTATCTACCTAGGATATCAGGTCTATGCTATCTTTTCCCTCTAATCTTTTTATTTCTGAATTTTTAACAAATAATATTGTTTGCTGAACATTTCTGCTACCGCTGGCACAAACCAATCTGCTAGAGATGCAGATCAGATTACTTTGCGTATGGCAAAAAACTAATTCACTACAGGAACTCCAATCTACAACATAGTGTTTCATTCACTTATCGAGGCTAATGAGGTAAGTACCTACTATATACATCCTATAGAGGTTGAATACGTGACCTGCAACACTTTTTGTCCAAAATTTATAAGTTCTTGAAAAACTATCCTTTCATAAATGATTACAAAAAGGTTTAATAGTTCAATTATTTATTTATTTATTTATTTTATATTGAAAAGAAAAATAATCATGCCATTGTCAAGATTTGAACTCTGTAATAGTTTTGGCTTAATTCCGTGCTGTTATTTGACAATAGAGGTTGCAAAATGCGTGTGTCTTACTGGTTTGAGTAAACAGGTCAACATTGGTCCAGGTCGAAACAAGCCATCTTAAGGAATGGGTCAAATGGGTCGTGTCTGACCCGTATATTTCTTCACCCAAATTCATAAACTTGTATTGTAAGTGATAAAATAAATTCTGATTCATATTCAATTATCAAAGCTTTTATCTTTCAAATATTTATTTGATATATAGATAGTGCATTATTTAACACCCTCACAATTCAAATCAGATTAGGAGTGTTTGATGGCGACTCATCAATCGCTCTCTTTGGCAACCTTGGCTCACGAGATGTACGCACACCGGCTAACCAAGAGCTTGCTCTCGAAGCAACAAGATAAAGCATCGTTCTTCTTAAAACCCAATGTGTCCCTTTATGTCCACAACCTCCGTGTCTCCTCACAAGATGCTGCCAAGTAGTCCGCCACTAACCTTAAACTCAAATTCAAACTCTCATTTAATAGTGCAAAAACCATCGACACCAAAAAGGAGAGAGTTATCTGGACTCTATGCATGCATATATAAAGCCTTTATTTCACTGCTGGTCAGATATTTAAATCAATAAAAGGACTTCTTGCACTTGGGAATGTACTTACTTGGTTATTCGTCAAGTACCTTCAGCTATGTTGTTTGTCGGTATATCGGATTTAAATGTTGTATGTCGGTAACACCGAATCTAAGGTAAAGAAAGTTTTACTACATATCTATATAAAGTGCATAACCGTTACAATAAAGAGCCTTGCTTGATCGGTTATCAGGAGAAAACAAATATGTTGTCTTAGTATCTGGATTGAATTTTGGTAGCAGCTCTTCCAACCAAATTCAACTGCAACTTCTTGCTGATCACATTACCAGACATCTAGGAGATGAGAAGGTGAGTGTTATTTCCTATGTTCTCTACTTCTCTATCTACTGGAGACCCGGTTTGTTTAATTCGCTGCATAACTTCTTTACATAGTCAAAGTGAGAAGCTGAGCTTAATGCATAAGCTCCTGCGATGTTTGGTTACAAGTGACGTTTGCATAACTTCTTTTCAGAGTCAAAGTGAGAAGCTGAGCTTAATTCAGAAGCTCCTGCAATCTGCACATGCAGGTACATCCAATAAATGGAAGAGGCATCTTAATTATAAAAGAAGCATCCAGATTTGGTCTGTGTTTAGCCGAGATTGGTGAGGTGATGAGTCGTGAATATAGATGCAAAAATCAAGAACGGAGTGAACATGAGCTTATTAGCTTAGTAGCTATGCATATCACCTGATTATTTTGAAAAACAAAAACAAGCTGATGAAAATATTCAGTTCTTTAAAGCCTGCTATGGTTTGTAATCGGCCTTTCTCTTATAAGCAGCCGTGTTTGGGTAAGAAAGTTATGGGAAACGGACGGGTCAAAGTGGATGGTATGGGTGTCAGGTCAAGTGTTAAGGAGTTGGTTGTGGTACCCCGCGTTTTATGAAGGTGGGCGATATGAATGATGAAGACTGGTAGTTGTTCCTCGAAAAGTTTCAGGAACTTGTGATTCCTTCTATGCTGCTAGGAAAGATTCGAGATTATGCATGAGAAGCACTCCAAGGCTTGCGCCTTGGGAGGTCCTGCCAGTTTTGACAGCGTTTTCAGGTGGTTCATATATAACTGTCTAGAAAAGTCGCAAGTGAGCTTTAAGGAACATAGTACTTAGGCGACAAGTTTCTACATTTATGTGTTTCGTAGGCAACCTCACCTTGATCGTGGTTGCAGCCATGGCTAGCTGGTGTTTGGTGCTGCATTATCTTTCCTTTTTTGTGTTGTGCTTTATCAAACCCTGTATCTATTACATATACATCCTATATGTCATTCGAAACGACATTTATTCATGTCAAAATATACTTTTATGTTTCTTACATTATATCATGATTATCATCTATATGTTTATGCATGTTTCTATGATGTTCCGATGAGTAAACATCATCATTTTGCAACACTATTTTGAAGAAACTGTAACAATACCATGTAAAGTGTACATAGTAGCTTTTGACGTTTATTATTACGCGCAATTGATCGACACCGTTGAGACATGACATGGGTGTTAAAAGATACCTCTCAGACTCCAATGTATGCATATGGTGCTAATGTTACAAAATTATTCTATATTTATCTACTATATGTTACATTACGTTAAGTATCCAACATAAACTATGAGATATTTAAATACGAAATTTGAAAAGCCCCGCCGCAACCCTTTTCAACTTATCACATGCTGAGAATAAAATCGCAATTGGTGCATCGGGTGCTATTCCCGCTTTAGTTAATCTTCTTTAAAATGGAAGCATTGGAGGTAAGAAATATGCGGCAACATCTTTGAGAGCAGAGATCATTGTGGTTCCTATAAAATGTTAACTGATTATAGTAGTTGTACTTGTATTGACGAGCTTATCCATACAAACAACATAATACACGGACAACTTTAAGTATTCATTTCAATGGTTAAAAGAAAAAGTGTCTTAAGGTTCGTCTTTTATAAATAAGTTATTCACATTATAAGTTTTGTTTAAGGTAAAATCTATAAATAACAACGAATTTTTGAAATTGACCACAATAAAACACTTATTTTTTTATTACCGATATTATTAACGTACTTTCAATTTTTTTTTAAAATTGACCAAATGTCTATATGTTATGACAACGTTTTAGTCCATTTAGCTAACGATCATTTACAAAATTAGATGAACGTTTTTAATTAACTAAAACAAAAAAAATTAAAATTCTTTTTTTTTTAAATAACTTTTTTCGTACATTTTAAATTGAAAAAGAATTAAATTCGAAAAAGATTAAAACAACTTTTCTTACGATTTTATTTCTTTTCTGAAAATGGTAGAATATAAAAAATTAAATTGCACTTTCTTAGTAAAAGTTTTAATCGATTTCAAAAAAAAATTAATTTTTCGTACTTTTTAAAATTTTAATTTAAAATAAATTACACATTACTCTTCTAAAAGAGTAAAAAAAAAACCTAACTTTAAAAAAAATCCGTAAGAGGAAAAGTTACATTTTTTTAAACTAAATTTTATAATACTTAAACTGTACGAAAAAAATTAAAACTTTAAGAACAATTAAGATTTAAAAAGTACGAAATAAAATAAAATAAAAAGTAAAAGTAAAAAAAGGTATATTTTTTTGTTTTTAGTTAATAAAAAGGACTAATTTTGCGAATTATCATTAGTTAAATAGACTAACGTTGTCACAACATATAGACATGAAGTTTAACTTGAAAAAAAATTGAAAGTTTGTTGATGATAATAGTAATACAAAAATTAATGTTTCATTATAGTAAATTTCAAAAAGTTTATTGTTATTTTATAGTTTTTATCCTGTAGTTTACTATATCATTTGTATACTCTCTTTTACAATTATAATGGACTTGTAGGTTTTAACGTCATTGTATTAACTACTTTATCTAACAATTTCTTAAATACCTTTTATCTTAGCACTTTTAATATTTCATGTTAAGTTGTGACATATTACTTTTAAGCTTAGATTATTTATTACACAACATGAATTTATTTAACTTTTAACTTATTTTCATTAAAAAAACTGTAAAGATAATACGTTCGTCGAAAAAAGCTATTTTACAATAAAGTGAATACAAATTTAATATTATTAATTCAAAGACTATAAAATACACTTAGACCTTTTGTCTTGCGACTAATGTGATCTTTTGTTTTTTGTGAATGGTGAGGCCCGTTCGAGACTATTTTATTAAGCGAGAAATACATGGTGGTATGGTTTTTAATAGATTTAAAGAAGTATTTTTTATTTATAATATAAGAAATTGTAATAAAACAATTTTTATTTTTTCTACACACTTAACCAAACCTTAACAAAATTATACGTTACTTAAGCGTTAACTATAACTAAAATATATTAAAGGTAAAATTACAAATTCAAGAAAAAAGGACAACCTCGGCCGTTGACCACGATTACACGTTATGTAACCGCACGAACCATAAATATACTACAGGTTAAATTACAAATTCAAAAAACAAAAAACGCATGAACCATAAATCCTCCAGAACAAGAAAAAAACGACCCCGCCCGTTGGGCGGGTTATGACGCTAGTATATATATATATATATATATATATATATATATATATATATATATATATATATATATATATATATATATATATATATATATATATATATATATATATATATATATATATATATATATATATATATATATATATATATATATATGTAGAAACTAGAGGGGGGGGGGGTTGAATAGTTTCTTATATTTACTTGATAAAATGTGGTTTCCAAAAATCCTTTTTCAAAAACTTAGGCTTGAGGAAATATGTGAAATCTTCTTATGCACAATATGCAATGATAGTGTAACTAAGCTAATACTAACAAATATATATGCACAAAGAATAAAGAATGATAGTGTAACTAAGCTACTACTAACAAATGTATATGCACAAAGAATAAAGAATGTAAAGAGTTAAGGGTAAAGAAAGATCAAACCAAACACCAAGGATTTATAGTGGTTCGGCAACGAAGCTCACTCCTCGTTCCTACTCCACTCCTCGAGTACTCCTTACTCGAGAGTTCACTACACAACAAGCTCCTTATGGTGGAGAAAACCGTACACATCGCTTAACCAATTTTCGACTCTAAGCTAAAAGTCGATCCCTAATCGTAGCTAGGACCAATCTACACAACTATACTTAGTACATACACAACTTCCAAATAGACACAACTATTTGGATCTTCACAACTATGACACAACTACAAGTGTATAAAATTAGATCGTCAATGGATCTTTGGTGGTGGACTCAACACTTCACAAGGATAGTGTTCTTCTCTTTGCACTTGGAGAGGAAGGGATGGAAGGACAAGATTCACTTCTTAAACAAGTAGTAATCAAACAAATGATCAAAGATTTGAGTGATTAAAGAAGAGTGTTTGAATCTGGAAATAGATGTGCAAAAGAGGTGAGTTGAAAAGCTGAGAATGGTCCACTATTTATAGGACAAGAAGGCCAACGGCTATATCTGGCCGCGGTACCTTATCTTAGCCCGCGGTACCTTATCGATAAGGAACCGCCTAGGGGCTAAGGTACCGTCGGACTAGACTTCGCTCCCTTTTTGTCCTTTAGTGGTGGAGGCCATATCTGGCTTAAAAAATATCCTGATAGAATATTCCTAACCAAATAAGAATATGCCATTTTCAAATATTCAAATAATTAATTTAATAAAACATTTTCTTAAAAAGAAAGTTTAATAAAAACTTGTCACACTTAAGAAAAAGTGAGTTTTAAGAAAAGATTAAATCACTTGATCACTTGATTAAGGTTAGTACTTGTTTATCCATACCTTAAGTGAAAATGGGTAAAATGAAAACTACTTGAACTCACAAGAATTCGTTTTTCGTTGTTTTCGTAAATGCTTGTTTTTACATATTGTCGTAATCAAAACAAAGCGAGACCGAAAAATGAAAGTAACGTTTTTAGACATTATTGCATTAACAATCTCCCCCTTTTTGATTCCGACAATACATAAACTCAATCACACTAAAAAACAAAATTTTCGAAGACGAGTTTATTCATTTCTCCCCCTTTGTTGAAGCAAAAAGGTTGCACAAGTCGGTGTTGAAGAAACGGACTTAACAAAGACTCCCTCTTGGTGCTTACTCCCCCTAGCTTGGGGCACCGAGGAATCGAGATATGGTGACAAGCTACATAGAAGGGTTAGTTGAACAAAAGAAACAACCAACAATATATAGCAATAGGTCACATAAAAAATAAAAGAGAAGAAAACATAAAGACAAAGATCCAAGATAGGTTACTAAAAGATCATCATACAAAGAAGTATGGAAAAAGAAACAAGCCAAAAGCATAAATCTAATCCTAGTTATTCTAGAATTCTAAGATTTGCTTGAAGTTGGTGTCTTGTGGATAAGCAACCAATGCTTATATGAAAGACAAGGTAATGGCGGAGGGTGGTGGTGGTGGCTTGTTGGAGATCTCATAATCATAGTGAAGAGGAGGCTTGATTAAGAGACTCTTGATGTAGCTCAACTCCTCATAGATGTGTGCCATAGCAAGGTGTTGATATTGACAACATTGACAATATGTTCCATGATGCATGACATTATCATGAGAAGGAGGAAGAACACTAAAGGGTGGTGGTGGAAGAAAATATGTTCCACAATCAACATTCTTGGTAGGAGAGATGTAATTAAGAGTGTTCTTGGGTGGGTTTGGAATTTAATGGTTTTTGGGTGAGTTGGGATTGAAAGCAATTGGAGAAAATGCAGGAGATTCAAGGCTTTCATTGGGAGAATAAGACATTTTGGATGTGAAGTAATGCAAAATGCTTATGGTTTAAATAGGGAAGGCTTAGGGTATTTTTGGGGTGGTCAAAGGGTTTGAAACAAAGATTCTCAAAAATGTTGGAGCAAATCTGGAGTTTCAGACAAAAACCCGAAAAAGGAAGGCACTGTAGGCGGTTCCTTAGCTAGGTTGGCGGTACCTTATCAATAAGGTACCGCGGTTCACATATGGAACCGCCTGCAGAGGCAGTGTTTGGTGTTTGGAGGAGACTTTTCAGCAAATCTTATTTTTCTAGTCTATTTTATCATAGGGATATGCTTAAAGGCAAAGATAGACAAAGAAAACATATGCAAATTTACCAAATAGATATTTGACCAAAATACATGGATTAAAAACAATCGATGTAGGAGGTGTGTAAGACAAGACCTTAAGTCATGACACAATGATCCTCCGTGATTCTATCTTGTTCTTGCTATGTTTGAGAGAATCATACATATGAATTATGTAAGCTCTAGATTAATAGCGAGAATCTATGAAATCGTTTTTAGATTGAATTAACAATGTCAAACGAATTTCTCAACCATTTTCGAAAGAGACTTTGAGAATTTTGAAAAGGAGAAGAGATGGTTTTTCAAAAAGAGTTTGGAAGACTCAATGACTCAAAGTGGTAAAAGAAGACACACAAAAATAAAAGAAATTAAGGTAGATGTTCCATTAATCCTAGACCTAGACGCAAGTAATTAAAAGGTTCCCTCTTAAGTGGCTTAGAGAAGATGTCGGCTAAGTTTTCCTCGGAGGGTACCTTCTCAATAGAAATGTTCCCCTTTTGAACATTATCCCTAAGGAAATGGTGTCTAATTTCTATGTGTTTGGTTCACGAATGTTGCACGGGATTCTTGCTTAGGTCTATAGCGCCTTTATTATCGCACATGATGGGAACATCATCAAGAGAAATCCCGTAATCAACAAGCGCTTGCTTCATCCATAGAGCTTGTTGGCATGCTTTTCCGACACTCACATACTCGGCTTCCGTGGTGGATATTGCAAGAGCGGTTTGTTTCTTGGAGAACCAAGAAGTTAAACAACAACCCATGAAGGTACAAACTCCACTAGTGCTATTCCGGTCCACATAGTCTCCCACATGATCCGAGTCCGCGTAGACAATGGTTTTTACGCCGGTCCCTTTAGGATACCATAATCCTAAATGTATAGTGCCTTTAATGTATCGGAAGATACGCTTAACCGCTTCAAGGTGAGAGGTCTTGGGAGCCTCTTGGAAGCGAGCACAAAGGCAAACACTAAACATGATATCCGGTCGACTTAACAAACTACCAATCATACCTCTATATTTGGTGTTGTCTACCGACTCACAATCATCATCTATGGTGAGTGATAGGCGTGAAAACACCCATCCTTTTACCACTTATTTCTGGCTAAAACAAGACCAAAACACGTATTTAATATCATTTGTTTGGAATTATGCGTGGTTTTTGTGTTTATTGTGTTTTCAGAGTCAACCGGATGAATATTGAAGAAAACATGGGATTGCACGGGTTTTATCGAAGGAAAAGACTCAATACGAAGTCTATTGTCCAAGAGATGCAAAAGATTTGAAGTCATTGTGCCTATTTAAAGATTTATCAAAGAATAGAGCCAAAGATGGAAGATTCATATATGTCGAAGAACTCGAGTCTATTAAACAAAAGATTATAAGACGAGTTGGAATTATTCACCGGCACTTCTCAAAATCCAAAGTCAGAAACGTTAATTTGAAAGAAACGTAAAGACTAAAGAAGGAAGAAGAAAAGAAGCCCAAACAAAAGCCCATTCACAAAGCCCACATCACACGCCTATATATATGATTCTAATTCACAAATTTGGAGCACTTAGTTAGTCTTAGTTTTAGTTTCTCATTTCTCTAGTTTTAGAGAGAGAAAGTTCCAAACTTTCTCTCACTAGATTTTTCTTTGTTTTCATCTTTCAATTTTAAGCTTTTCATTAATCTTTGTACTTTGAGTTCTTTTAATTATAAGTTTAAGTTTAAGTTTGTGTTCGTAAATCTTCTTCTTCATTTCTTGGTTTCACTTTGCTTTTGATCCGAAAACCACAATCCATTCGGATTGATTTCGTTTGGTGTTTAAAGGTTGAAAGGGTAGTCTTTTTACTCCTTGTTAAGCTCTTACGTGTATAGGCTATAAGCTCTTAATGCTTAGTAGCTTATTTCAAGTTTAGCTTATTACTTTTCAGATTTCACAAGGGTTTTAATCATTTTTAAGTTCATTTCATACGGTTTATAATTGCTTACGTTTTACAAGTTGTCGAATTTAAGCTTTTTAAGTTATTTAAGTTTCGGATTACTTAGCTTATTGATTTTGCTTATTGAGTTTTTTAAGTTGCCACCAATTTCGGAATTACATTCCTTCCATCGCAATATCAGGGATTACACACATTCCGACGGATACTTATTTTGATCGCAATAACCCAAGAGGGTGTTACTTTGCGATCAGGTGTCATTTCCCCTTATTCCGATCTAGATTGCGATCGCTTATTGCGATCGCACATTCCGACGGGACTAAGGTTCCTTTTTAGACGAAACTCTGCCCAATTCTCGACAGCAACTTTGCGATCTGGTAAAACATTTTGATCTGAAAAAAATTGCGATAGGTGTGCTTAGATTTCATACATTCCGATCTAGATCTTTCCGATAGATGCACATTGCGACATAACTGACTTTATCATTCCGACAGCTTTACATTTATGTATTCCGATGGTTATGATTTTTTCATTCCGATGGACCTTCATTTGCAATATTTCGATGGACCGAGTTTTAGATTTCAAAGTTTTACAAAGTTTTAAGTTTTAAGTATTACCCTAATCAATATTTAGTTTAATGTTTCAAGCTTTTATTTTTTTAACTCGTCAATCTAGTTTAATCTTTCAAAGCTTTAATTTTACTCTTCGACACTTACCCATTCGTTATTAGTTCAAAATAGATAAACAAACCAACCCCCTTTTTATTAACCAAGAACAAATCATTCCACTTAGAGCCGTGATCAATTCGAGGAGATACCGAGAACAATCTTGAACCCATACAAAATTAGTGTATCAAATGGCGCCGCTGCCGGCTCTTCTCGTTAAGATCAACAGTTTTTTGTGAGAACTTGTATTTTGGGATCCGTTCCCCGTGAACGTTATATTTTCATAAAATTTTCAAAAAAAAAAAAAATCCTAAAAAATATAAAATTTTCAAAAATACAAAAAAAAAATTATAAAACATAAAAACCAAAAATATTTTTGCTTTGTTTTTGCCTTGTTAGTTCTTTTGCAGGTGCATGCGTACACGATCAACGTCTTATCAAGAGCCCGAGCCTCTCGAAGACTTAGACATGGCCGGTGTACAAAACAACAACAATAACCCACCTCAAAACAATAATAATAACAATAACAATCCACCTTTCAACAACAATAATAACAACAACAGTGGGCCTTTACCGGATAATCGCCCGTTGATTGAACTTCTGCAAGCACATGTAGATGGTAACGATGATCTAATTGTCATACCCGCGATTGCAGCCAACAACTTTTAGCTCAAATCCGGTTTTATCCAGATGGTCTCTGCTCAACCATTCTTAGGGCGTACCATTGATGATCCACATGACCACATCAAGAGATTCTTGCAACTCACCAATACGGTCAAATTCAATGGTGTTCCACAAGAGGTAATCCGTTTACAACTTTTTCCCTTTTCTTTAGAGGGACAAGCCCGACATTGGCTTGCTAAGGAACCGCCACAGAGTATTCTTACGTGGACGGATTTGGATACCAAGTTTATCAACTACTTTTTCCCACCCTCTCGTACTACCGCTTTGCGGAATGAAATTATCAATTTTGAACAAAAGTACGATGAGTCTTTTAGTGAATCTTGGGACCGTTTCAAAGACCTTTTGAGAAAATGCCCACAACATGGTTTTACCAAAGTACACCAAGTTAACACTTTTTACAATGGTTTAAGCATGAATGACCAAGATTCACTAAACAGTGCCTCGGGGGGTAATCTTTTGGCTAAGACTTCCAATGCTGCTTGGGATATCATTGAGAATAAGTCTCGTGTGCAAACCAAGAGTGTTCGGACCAATGTCGCTAGTGCTAGTAATAGTGACAGCGATAAGCGACTTGACAAAATCACTGCGCTTCTTGAATCGCTTGCTACCCACACCGCCAACAACACCAACAGCATCAACGCTAAAAACGCTCAAGTCAATGCTGTCAACCAACCATGTGAGATATGCGGGGGTCCTCACTCTTACACCACTTGTACTGCCACCCAAGACTACCCTTCTGAGAACGTAAATGCAGCATACGGTACCTATCCTCAACCCGCTTACCAAGCTCGTCCTCAAGGTGACCGCAACTTGCTTAGATACCGCTCAAACAACTATCTCTCACCACCCGGTTTTACTCCTAACAACCCAAACCAACAAAACCTCAACCGCCCTCCTCAACAACAACAACAATCTCGTGGACCATACATACCACCTCACAAACAACAACATCCACCTCAAAGAAACAACCAAGTTTACCAGCAACCTGCTTATCAACCACCCGCATACAATGCTCCTCCCAACCAACCCACCGCTTTACACCAAGAAGTGGAAACCTACATGAGGACTAACGATGTGATCGTGGGAAATCTTCAGCGGGAAATGCTCAACTTGAAAGCAGACCTGGTGAAACAAGGGAACGATCTGAGAGCTGATATGAGAAACACTTTGGATAGTCAAACGAATGACTTAAAGAACATGATGACTAGTTTTTTTCAAGGTAATCAACCCTCTTCTTTGGGTACTCTCCCGAGTAACACCGTTGCAAATCCAAGAGGGGAGATGAAAGCAATCACCACTCGCAGTGGCAAAGGTAACAAGGAACCCGAGCTTCCTATACCTCCACCGGTGGTTGTGACTAAGGAGAACGAGTCACCTGCTCCTATTCCTCATCCTTCTCCTTCCCCAATTTCTCCACCTCTTACTTCTACCCCTCCTCCACCCAAGGATGTGAGTGATCCTATTCTCCCAAAGCCTTCCTCTTCTTCCGATATACCTTATCCTTCAAGGTTGAGGAAAGAGAAGCTCAAAAGCAAGGATGATATTCAGGTTTCGAACTTTCTCAAAAATTTTAAACAATTGAATTTTAACATCTCCTTCGCTGAGGCTCTCGCTCACATGCCTAAGTACGCGAAAATGTTCAAAGATCTTCTTAGCGACAAGGAGAAGCTTCTTGATATTGCTAACACACAACTTAATGAGAATTGCTCTGCAGTGCTCTTAAGAAAATTGCCAACTAAGCTTGGTGATCCGGGCCGTTTCTTAATCCCTTGTAACTTCCCGGGAGTAGAGAATTGCATGGCCCTAGCCGATCTAGGTGCCAGTATTAATCTAATGCCTCTAAGTGTTTGGAAGCAATTATCTCTCCCCGAGCTAGTCCCCACCAAAATGACTTTGGAATTAGCTAACCGTACGGTTGCTTATCCAGTGGGGATAGCCGAAGACGTCTTTGTAGGAGTCGACAAATTCACTTTTCCTGCCGATTTCGTTGTCGTTGACTACGACATGGACCCTCGTGTGCCATTGATCGTTGGTCGTCCATTCTTGAGGACCGGTCGCACTCTCATCGATGTTGAAGCCGGTGAGCTTATCATGAGAGTGGGCGACGATAAAATCGTCTTCAACATGGGAAAGTTGTCTAAACAACCTTATTCATACGAGGGTGTTAATTGTATTGACGTTCTAGATGAGGCTTGTGAAGAACACTTTATTGATGCTTGTAAAAATATTCCTACCTCTCTTCCCAATGTTGAGACCGTTTCCTCTATTGATTCATCACTGTCTCTATTTGGAGAAAGTGATTTCTTTAGGAAAGATCTTGAAGCCACCATGGGAGATGTGAACTTAGCAAATGACGATTCTCCCACCGATTGGGATGAAGACATGCGTTTCTTTGAAAACCTTCTCAAAGAAGACAATCTTTCTCCACCATCTCCCACGGTTATTGCTATCGATGCTCCGACTTTGAAAACGCCTCCCATCTAAAATCCTCCAGATTTAGAACTTAAGGAGTTGCCGCCCCATCTCGAGTACGTGTTCCTTGAAGAAAACAAGCAGTCGCCTGTCATCATCGCGAAGGACTTGAAAGAAGAAGTGAAATCTCGCCTCATCGTCGTGCTTAAAGATCATAAGAAGGCAATTGCTTGGAAAATTTCCGACATCCGCGAAATTGATCTGAACTTTTGTACTCACAAGATTATCATGGAAGATGACTTTAAACCCGCAATCAAGAGCCAAAGAAGGGTTAATCCTAAAATTCATGACGTCGTCAAACAAGAGGTTATCAAACTTCTAGATGCCGGCTTGATTTACCCTATTTCGGATTCGCCGTGGGTAAGTCCCGTCCATTGTGTGCCCAAGAAGGGCGGAATAACCGTTGTTTCCAATGAACACAACGAGTTGATTCCCACTCGTCTCGTTACTGGTTGGATAGTTTGTATTGATTATCGCAAGCTCAATGATGCCACGAGAAAAGACCACTTTCCTCTTCCTTTCATGGATCAAATGCTCGAGCGTCTTGCGGGTAATGATTATTACTGCTTTTTAGACGGTTTCTCCGGGTATTTTCAAATTCCCATCGATCCCAAGGACCAAGAAAAGACCACATTCACTTGTCCCTATGGAACATTTGCTTACAAACGCATGCCTTTTGGTTTATGTAATGCTCCTGGGACGTTCCAAAGGTGTATGATGGCTATCTTCCATGACATGGTGGAAGACACTATGGAAGTATTCATGGATGATTTCTTGGTTTATGGCGATTCTTTCTCTGCTTGCCTTGCCAATTTAGAACGTATGCTGAAGCGGTGTGAAGACACTCGCCTTGTTCTTAATTGGGAAAAATGCCATTTCATGGTAAAAGAGGGCATCGTGCTAGGACACAAGATCTCCAAAGCCGGTCTCGAAGTAGACCGTGCTAAAGTCGATGTTATCGCTAAGTTGCCTGCACCTTCAACCGTGAAGGGTGTGAGAAGTTTCCTGGGTCATGCGGGCTTCTACCGTCGATTCATCAAAGATTTTTCTCAAATCGCTCGCCCGATGACCCACCTCTTGGAAAAAGATACTCCTTTTATCTTTTCCAAAGAGTGTCTTGAAGCCTTCAACTCGCTTAAGGATAAGCTAACTAAGGCACCAGTCTTGGTTACCCCTAATTGGGAGCTGCCTTTCAAGTTGATGTGCGATGCTAGTGACTATGCTATTGGAGCGGTTCTGGGACAAAGAGTGAACAAACACTTCCAACCGATCCATTACGCTAGCAAGACAATGACAGGGGCCCAATTGCATTATACGACAACCGAAAAAGAGCTTTTAGCTGTTGTCTATGCTTTTGAAAAGTTCCGCCCCTATCTTGTCCTTTCCACCACAATCGTTTACACCGATCATTCCGCGTTGAAGTACTTGTTGACTAAACAAGATTCTAAACCAAGACTTCTTCGATGGGTTTTGCTACTCCAAGAATTTAAAATCGACATTCGCGATAAAAAAGGAGCTGAAAACCTAGCCGCGGATCATCTCAGTAGACTTGAGGATCCTTACCAAGGGGATCATCCGAACAAAGAAATCAATGATTCTTTTCCCTTGGAGACCTTAATGTCTATCAACTCGACTGTTGATGAAACCCCGTGGTTTGCGGACATTGCAAACTACTTGGCTGGTGGAATTCTCGTTGACGGGCTAACATCCCAACAAAAGAAGAAGTTCTTCAAAGACATTAAGACTTACTTTTGGGATGACCCGTATCTATTCAAACAATGTGATGATTTGATTATTCGTCGATGTGTTGATGGACCGGCAGCTTTAGAAATCCTTGACGCTTGCCACAAAGGACCCACCAGTGGTCACTTTGGTCCCAACTAAACCGCCAAAAAAGAGTGTTTGACTCGGGATTTTATTGGCCCACCATTTACCGTGATGCTCACGAGATGGTTAAACATTGTGATGCTTGCCAAAAACAAGGCAAGATCACACATAAAGACGAGATGCCTCAGAATTTCATTCAGGAATGTGAAATCTTTGATGTTTGGGGTATTGACTTTATGGGGCCATTCCCTTCATCTAAAGGAAACAAATACATCCTTGTAGCCGTTGACTACGTTTCAAAGTGGGTTGAAGCCAAAGCCTTACCTACTAATGACACAAGGGTGGTTTGTAACTTTTTGAAGTCGTTATTCGCTAGATTCGGTGTGCCTCGTGCTATTATTAGTGATCGTGGGACTCATTTTTGCAATGACCAATTCGCAAGATTCATGGCTAAGTATGGTGTAAATCATCGTCTTTCCACCGCCTACCACCCACAAACTAATGGCCAGGCTGAAATCTCTAACCGAGGCTTAAAGCGAATTCTTGACAGAACCATGGGAGAGCATCGTGCCTCATGGGCTGACAAACTTGATGATGCTTTGTGGGCTTTCCGTACCGCATACAAGACTCTGATTGGTTGTACACTATATCGTCTCGTGTACGGGAAAGCGTGCCACCTCCCCATTGAGTTGGAGCACAAGGCTTACTGGGCCTTGAAGTGGGCTAATTTCGAAATCAACAAAGCCGGTGACCTACGCAAAATCCAACTCAATGAGCTGAATGAACTCCGTAATGAGGCTTATGAAAATTCTTTGATCTATAAGGAAAAGACTAAGCTCATTCACGACTCCAAGATTAAAAACCGAGAGTTTCAAGTTGGAGACAAAGTTTTGCTCTTTAACTCTCGGTTGAAAATATTTTCAGGCAAGCTTAAATCTCGTTGGTCCGGCCCATTCACCATTGCCCAAATTTTTCCATATGGTACTCTCGAGCTCGCTCAACCTAATGGACCTAATTTTAAGGTGAATGGCCAACGAGTGAAGTTGTACTTTGGTGAGGACATCTCTCATGAGATGATTCCATTCCTCACCACGTTCCCCATGAACTAATTTTGGGTCGAGTCAGGCTCGTGACTCGGTTATCAAAAACAAGCGCTCCTCGGGAGGCAACCCGAGTATCTATCCTTTTATGTTTTAACCTCCTAAGTGTAGGGGGACCTATATAGGTGTTTGTATTTGTGTGGTGATGTGATTACAGGGATAACTGCACTCTTGGAATCTTTGAAGAACCGTGCTCCCGTGTTATCCGAAATCCGGTTCTATCTCTCAACTATCGTGATTCAATTTTCTTCATACTCTCATTTGAAATTGATCACTTTAGTCGTCTCTTCCTTAGCTTGATTTAACCAACGTGCACAATGTCATAAGTATAGGGGAGACTTTTCCCACATGCTTAAACATTGAGGACAATGTTTATCTTAAGTGTAGGGGCGACTTCTATCGAAGTTTTAAGTGGACTTTTCCATGAAAATGCCTTCATTTAACCGGAAAATCATATTTTTCAACATTTTTCAAATTTTTTATTAACTTTGGCCATTTAGTCGTAATTTTTAAATTTTTATCGTTGCTTTCGTATGTATATATCCCGCAATAAAGTCAAAAATATTAATAAAGTGGTGTAGCTAGTTTAGAAATCTTTGACATATTAGGCCCATTGCGATTATTTTTGACTCAACCCGAATAGACTTATCCAAGTTTATTCTAGCTAGTATCCTTAACCATGTAGACCTTAATTGGTTTATTAGGCTAAGCATCCATGAGTCTCATTACTTGAGATTTTAAATTGTGGAGAACGAGAAATGATAGAGTCAGTTATAAGTCGGTAATCTTGCACAAGCTCACTTGGTGTAATTATGTGCCTATTCTCCCATCACTTGCTAATAATTTATCTGCAATAAGTAAGGTCGTACGATTTGAAAAGTTACTTAGCTTCTAGCCCAAGATCGTTTAAAAGTTGCTCGGTAATGATAAGAGTTCATAGCCAAGGCATAACTTATGAAGCGGGGCGCGAAGATTGGAGAGTCCGAAAAGGCCCTAACAAGGCATGAGGATTCCATTTTATTGCTGAAGATCCAAAGTGATGTGAAAAGCATTATTCCCAAAATCAATATGAAGGATCAAGACTCACGACGAAAAGCAATCAACTCCCATAAGGATCATGGAGAAGTCTATCTGAAAGACCCTAACAAGGTATGAGGATAAATAGATCCAAGTCCGAAAAGGAGGCGGATCGTTGTATCTCAAAATCCCAATTAGAGATTGAAGAAATAATCATGAAGTCGTGGTCAACAAAGTTAGACTACCCCTCAAAAGTCTCCAAGTGAAGAAACTCTATTAACGATGAGAAGACCATTATCTCAAGAACGTCTCTCAAGATATGAAGTATGAAGTACATGCCAAATATCGGCCCGAGAAAGGTCTCAAATCGTGAACCAAGTTATGCCAAGATATGAACTTTTTGATATCCCGAGAAGCAGTTTTAAGAGATTTTGTCCTTTAGCTAACTATTGATCAAATCGTCCTACTTTGCTTTCAGCCTAATAAACTATCGAAATAAGTCCAAAAATGCATCTTCATGATCATTCTAAGACAAAAATAAAATATAAGAGATACCCCTAGGAATAAGGGAGTTTAAGCATATAATTAAGCCATGTGAGTAAGTGTTTGATTTGCTAACTTATAATAACAATGATCTCGTTTTTAAGCTTAGTTTGGGGAACGTGAAACTTGAGGGTGATGAATCGTCGCAGCACCGAAGCCCTAATGTAAGTCTTAGATCCCTTTGCAAGTTATTTCCACATAGCTATTTTCTATCCTTTTGTTTACTTTAAAGTTTTAATTTCTCTTAGTACTTTAATTTTTGTTTAGTAGTATTTTAATAAGACCAAGGTTGATTGATTATGAGAAAAGTGTAAACTTGCTTTATCGCTAAGCATTGCATGAGGACATGGCAATGGTTAAGTGTAGGGGATTTGATAGGTGTGAAAACACCCATCCTTTTACCACTTATTTCTGGCTAAAACAAGACCAAAACACGTATTTAATATCATTTGTTTGGAATTATGCGTGGTTTTTGTGTTTATTGTGTTTTCAGAGTCAACCGGATGAATATTGAAGAAAACATGGGATTGCACGGGTTTTATCGAAGGAAAAGACTCAATACGAAGTCTATTGTCCAAGAGATGCAAAAGATTTGAAGTCATTGTGCCTATTTAAAGATTTATCGAAGAATAGAGCCAAAGATGGAAGATTCATATATGTCGAAGAACTCGAGTCTATTAAACAAAAGATTATAAGACGAGTTGGAATTATTCACCGGCACTTCTCAAAATCCAAAGTTAGAAACGTTAATTTGAAAGAAACGTAAAGACTAAAGAAGGAAGAAAAAAAGAAGCCCAAACAAAAGCCCATTCACAAAGCCCACATCACACGCCTATATATATGATTCTACTTCACAAATTTGGAGCACTTAGTTAGTCTTAGTTTTAGTTTCTCATTTCTCTAGTTTTAGAGAGAGAAAGTTCCAAACTTTCTCTCACTAATTTTTCTTTGTTTTCATCTTTCAAATTTTAAGCTTTTCATTAATCTTTGTACTTTGAGTTCTTTTAATTATAAGTTTAAGTTTAAGTTTGTGTTCGTAAATCTTCTTCTTCATTTCTTGGTTTCACTTTGCTTTTGATCCGAAAACCACAATCCATACGGATTGATTTCGTTTGGTGATTAAAGGTTGAAAGGGTAGTCTTTTTACTCCTTGTTAAGCTCTTACGTGTATAGGCTATAAGCTCTTAATGCTTAGTAGCTTATTTCAAGTTTAGCTTATTACTTTTCGGATTTCACAAGGGTTTTAATCATTTTTAAGTTCGTTTCATACGGTTTATAATTGTTTACGTTTTACAAGTTGTCGAACTTTAAGCTTTTTAAGTTATTTAAGTTTCGGATTACTTAGCTTATTGATTTTGCTTATTGAGTTTTTTAAGTTGCCACCAATTTCGGAATTACATTCCTTCCATCGCAATATCAGGGTTTACACACATTCCGACGGGTACTTATTTTGATCGCAATAACCCAAGAGGGTTTTACTTTGCGATCGGGTGTCATTTCCCCTTATTCCGATCTGGATTGCGATTGCTTATTGCGATCGCACATTCCGACGGGACTAAGGTTCCTTTTAGACGAAACTCTGCCCAATTCTCGACAACAACTTTGCGATCTCGTACAACATTCCGATCTGAAAAAATATTGCGATAGGTGTGCTTAGATTTCATACATTCCGATCTAGATCTTTCCGATAGATGCACATTGCGACAGAACTGACTTTATCATTCCGACAGCTTTACATTTATGTATTCCGATGGTTATGATTTTGTCATTCCGATGGACCTTCATTTGTAATATTCCGATGGACTGAGTTTTTATATTTCAAAGTTTTACAAAGTTTTAAGTTTTAAGTATTACCCTAATCAATATTTAGTTTAATGTTTCAAGCTTTTATTTTTTTAACTCGTCAATCTAGTTTAATCTTTCAAAGCTTTAATTTTACTCTTCGACACTTACTCATTCGTTATTAGTTCAAAATAGATAAACAAACCAACCCCCTTTTTATTAACCAAGAACAAATCATTCCACTTAGAGCCGTGATCAATTCGAGGAGATACCGAGAACAATCTTGAACCCATACAAATCAGTGTATCAGTGAGTTTAGTATCCGAAGCCATAGGGGTCTTCATTGGTCTAGATTCTTCTAAACCAAATTTCTTTAGCATTTCTTTAGCGTACTTAGATTGACTAAAGAAAATACCATCGTCCATTTGTTTAATTTGGACTCCTAAAAAGAAGTTAAGTTCTCCCATCATACTCATTTCAAACTCATCATGCATGATTTTGGCAAAGTCATCACACAATTCTTGACAAGTTGAGCCAAATATAATGTCATCAACATATATTTGTACGATTATGAGGTGAGGACCTTTCTTCTTTGTAAAGAGTGTATTGTCTACCATTCCCATGGTATACTCATGTTTAACAAGAAACGCTTTAAGTCTATCATACCTAGCTTTGGGTGCTTGTTTGAGACCATAAAGTGCTTTCTTAAGCTTGTAAACATGGTCCGGTTTCTCAAGATCAATGAAGCCGGGAGGTTGAGCCACATATAACTCCTCATTGATCAAACCGTTAAGAAATGCACTCTTTACATCCATTTGTTGAAGCTTAAAATCTAAAGCACAAGCGTAGGCTAAGAGGATTCTAATAGATTCCAATCTAGATACCGGTGCATATGTCTCGTCATAATCAATCCCTTCTTGTTGATTATAGCCTTGTGCTACAAGTCTAGCTTTGTTACGAGACACAACACCATTCTCATCTAACTTATTCCTAAATACCCATTTGGTTCCTATAATGGTAGAACGTCTAGGTGGAGGAACAAGTTCCCAAACATCATTGGCAACGAATTGATTCAACTCTTCTTGCATCGCAATGACCCAACTCTCATCCGTCAAAGCTTCTTTAACATTCTTTGGTTCAATCAAGGAGACAAAACAAAAGAAGTTGCTTTGGTTTTGGACTTGAGATCTTAGGGTCCTTTGATTTAAGTCACCAATGACATTATTGAGAGTACGATCCCTAGATTCCTTAATGTTTACTTCCTTTTCAACACTAAGGTCTTCAACTCCTATTTTTCTAACCTCTTTGGCTTTAACTACTTCTAATTCATCCAAGTAATCATCAACCGATGGTGGTGTCTTGGGTGAAGGAGGGGTTTCATCAAAGGTTACGTTGAGTGATTCTTCAATAACCCCCGATGTGACAATCCGTCAATTTATGGTTGATATTTTATTCTCAATATTTATTTGAAAACATTATTTTAATGTTACAATATGAACTCACATATTTTTGGGAAGAAATTTGGATTTACGTCTTGAAGTAGCATCGACTACGTCTAAACCGGAGGATTCAACGTTACGTGCTTACGTTTACATACACCGTCCATGGTGACAGTCCGACATTTCAGAAAATAAATTTATCCGCGAATATTATTTTGGTGTTTTAAATTTGTGTTAGTTCATAAACTCACAAATTTAGGAGAAAAGATTAGGACTTACGATTTTATTTTAACGTCCTTTACGACTAAACCGGAAACCTTAGGATTTCGTATTTACGTTTTCGAACTCCGTTTTTGATGAGACAATTTTTATTGGATTCGTTTTGTGACGTTGATTCATAATTTATAAAAACGTTTTTCGTAAAACGACCCGAGGGCACGCAAATCGAGAAAACTAGAATGGAGAAATACCCGTAAACTAGTGAGATGGGACAAAACACATTGTCCCACCCCACTAACTTGGTTTGGATGGCAACTTGACACCACACCATGAAGGTGGCATCAAGTTAAGCTAACACATTACAAGTGTTAGCCTAGCTTACATTTTAAGCTAACACGTTCCACTACTTCTCAAAACTAGCTACTAGTTTTGTCATTCCACCATTTCATACATGCAAAATCCTCCCAAAACTCTCTCAAACCCCATCCCTTGCCGTCCAAAATATAGCAACAAACACCCCATTTGATCTCTTCTAACCATGAAACACATGTTTACTAGCTCTATTAAGGAGTTCTCTTGAAGCCTTGATCATTTGGTGGCCATATTAACATCTTTGGAGGTGATTTGATTGTGTCCTAGGGCCTGATTTTGCAACATATGTTCTTGATATTTGATGGTCTTGGAGATACTTTTTGTGTTCATCAAGTTCTTGTCTTCCAAAAACAAGGAAAACACTTGGTTGGTAAAGAAGATCATCCTCTCCATTTTTCTCTTGTTATTTTGTAAAGAACAAATGTATTTTCTTTCATTTTGTATATGTATATGATGTATATATGATGATAAAAATGTTGTGTGAGGATCAAGTGTTGATAGATATGATTAAAAAGGTTGATAACTATAAGAAATGAGGCTAAAATCTTGATTATTTAGTTGGCTATGTAAAAACAGTATGTAACTAAAAGATGAACTGATAAAATTGCATGGTTTGATCCATTTACAGTAAGTACAAGATGTTATACACATGTGAGAGTTGGCCATGCAATGGAATCAAAATAATGAGTGAGATATGATCAAAACAAGTTAGGTGGTCTAATCTGAATAAGCAGTTTTGTAAGGACTGTTAAGGCATGATAAACTTAAAATAGGCAGTAGCTATAACTAAGTTAAATGTAGAACATAATATGAAGAACATGTCACCCAAAAATGAGCTTCTAATTCATTATAGAACTCTAGATATGACAAAAATGGTGAACATGAAAATAAAAATCAGATTTTTGGAATTAATGTTTATTATTATTATATAAGCACTCACATTTTATTTTATAAAATGTATAATAAAAACCCACTAACTTATAAAAATTATTTATATAAATATATAAAAGGTTAATTAAATGGATAAATTATATAAATGGTGGTGAAATAATATTTATAAGTAATAAAAACTATAAACTTGATTTTTACGAGTTTTTCGGCTATTGCCGTAAAATTAACGTTTTTCACCAAATAAAACTTAGACGACCAAAACCGTCTAATGTAAAGTTTATAAAAGTCATATACTGATGTATAAGTAACTAATACAAGTAAAAACCGATAAAACCCGAACTATAAGAAATACGGACATTTACGAGCTAACTAAACATATTGGACTAATAATTGGACTTAATAAAATAAATACTTGTAAAAAGAACTTATTGGGCTTAACCCATTTGGGCCCAACATGGAAAGTTTAAATACTGATAATATAAGTACAAAATGGATTAAAACAAGTTAAATAACTTATAATAAGTTTATTGGACTTAAAACGTGTAAATAGGTCAAACTAGTAAACTAGTATAAAAGTTATCGACATATAACACTAGAATGAGTAAAAGAGAATATGTAAACCCACTTGATCATCATATATAAATAATCATCATATGTATACATAATTGTTATTTCTATAAAGTCATTGTACATGAGTCTAAGACGAATATTATTTGTCTAGGTTTCCGTGATTGAAGCACGTACCGTACGTCCGAATTGCCGATAACCCGCCTTCCCACATCAACGTGAGTTCATAGCATCGCACTCTTTTAAATGTTTTTATAAATGTTTTATAAACCCGCGAGGGAGATAACATGTTAGTTTTTATAAAATAGGACACCATTTGTCCCGATTGTTTGTTTATTGATTTGGACCCGAATGATTGAATGACCCGATTGTATGACCCGATAAATTATTAAAGGACCCGATAGATGAAATAAAAATGGATTATTAAAGTTAGGTTATGTCACTAAAAGTCCCATTAGCATGAATTGTGAACTACCGGGATTTGGTAGACGCTTATGCATTTAATAGTACTATTTGGGGACGATCACCCCAGTTCGCGCCTTGACGGTTGATCCCCGTCGTGCCACATTGATTGGTAAGCGAATTTATGTATGAGAAGATTTCTATAGCGTGACCTTTGTGACGACACGCTACTTTAGATGGGCAAAATTGGTATCGGGTTAGCTACCCGTTGTTGGTTTAGTAAGGTAACAATGTCATGCGTCTTATAATAATCCGACTAACGAAATACTACTAGACGCTCAGAATTACGACGTATTGCCTGACTAGCAATACAGGGTCATACTATTGATTTTATGTTTGTATTTTGGTTTTCATAACCATATTCATATAACGGTTTTTGTTTTCATACAAAGTATAAGACGTATTGTATGACGTTTTTACGACATTGGCTCGTATAATGATTTTTAAGGCAAATGCCTATGCTATGATTTTGATAAAGATTTGTATAAAATGATTTTGGCTATTTTATGGCCTATTACAATGATTTGTACAAAAATGATTTTCGGTAAAAACTTTATACCGATATTATATTGATGGTTTATTAAACTCTTTGTACGAAATGATTTTTGGTAATAATTTTATACAAAAGTTATATTGATGTAATTTATCAAACTCTATGAATTCACTCGGCGTTATCGCTGACCTTTTCTTTTAACATGTCTTATCTCAGGTACTTGAAGGTAATTCTCGGGAAGACGACAAGAATTCATGGCCCGCACTTAAACAATATTTTCCATTCAAATATTTTGTAAAACCTTGTATGAAATAATATGACTTGGCACCGATGTAACTTTGATGTTTATGAATGGAAATGATTTATTATTAAACGACGCGATTTTTATGCGTTGTCTATGATGTGAGTAATGTGCTATCCCGTAACACCAACTAGTCTTCCGCTGTACTAAGTTGTATAAATTATGGGGTGTTACAGTTTGGTACCAGAGCTCTCGTTATAGAGAACGAAAGATTTTTAAAACTAAGGTTTTGAATAAAACATTTCAAAATCTTTTAACTATAAACATTTTTCTAAAAACGTCTAAAAATCTTTTGACTATAACGGTGCCGAAGAATTCCCGAGTTACCGACAAGGCCAGACTGAGAAGTGTTATTTTAATATATATATAACTTAGATTATATATATATATATATGATGTAATTTTATTACATGATTGTTTGATGATTATTTTGATATTTATACGAGGTATTTATACGACGTAGATTGTCACAAGAAACCCTAACTCCCCTAGTAAATTAATCGAAGCTATTCTCGTAGAAATTCTAGCTATCCTAGATCTAAACCAAGTTGTGGATATTTATGATCCCAACAAATTGTTGATATTCGTAGAAGTGTATATATTAGTTGATTGTCATATTCAGAAAGAATTGGCGAGATTAAAACTGATATCGATGTCATGACGATCTTTCCTTATAGAGTGGAGTTTGACAAAACGTTACCACCTAGAAAGATGTCATCTGATTCGTTGTCATCCAATTCATAAATTGAAATCGAAAGGGTGAATATTGCACTTGAGGCTGTCATTGGAACCATTACCCAAAAGCCTCATGGCACTAGTACCTTTCCGAGAAGTCTAGTTGAATGATCAAGTCATTTCATACTAGTGACTCATTTGATAATTGTTGTTGTAAGAGCTATAGGATTGGAAATTAAGTGTTGATTCATATCGAGCTTTTATTGCCCTTTTAAGGATTAAAAATAAAGTTGAAGTATTGGGAAATGAGGTAGGATATCGAATTGAGTATAAAATTGGTTGAAACTTGAACAAAGTAAAATTTAACCCGTATGAAATATGAGATTGTTAAGAGGAAATCGTTAAGTTCTTTGATGGAATTATAAGGTTTTAATTGATTGTTGATTCGTGTTAAGGGTTGTTTCTAGGCCATTGTCCACTAATGAGGATGCCCAGTGTCCAATAAATAAATTGAAGAATTCTTCTTCTGAATTGGGACCGATGGATCTTCCGGGACAGGCAGGACACCTAATGACTCTTGTAGGATAGTATTCATTGTTGTATCTTTTAAAAATCCCTAACTTAACTGAGATATCAGTTGGTTGGATGAGTTCTGAGAATTGTATGACATAGTGACACGTAATGTGTTACGGTACAATTTTGACTTGTTTGTGATTAATGAAAAGACTACCTTTGATTGCTAAATTCTACATGTATCGATGTTATCTATCTTTTCTTGATTCTTCCTAATGCTCGCATTAGTGATGCAACCATTGAACAAGTACTCCTCTTGATTTGAGTTACGTTGTAGATTATTCTTGTTGAGTGCCATCGAGGTCACGAACCTCATGATTATTTGGCTAAAGCTCATTTCCTTTTATATTGTAGTTAATTCGTGGCGAACAAGCTTTCATCACTTTTCTGCAGATCACTCATTGTTTTTATAAGTTAAAACGGTATCCTTTGAGAAAATTTAATTTTCATCACTATAAGGATCATTCAAAGTAAGATTTATAAGTGATTGTTATCAAAATGAAGTTGTTTATAAAACACCTTGGAAAACTTAATTGTTTTCATAACAAAGAAAATCTTTGTAAATTTATTCTTGATTCTTATTTAGGAATTAAGCATGAAAATGTTTTTATTATAAACATGATGATAAAATTTTGACGAACTGAGTATTGCATCGTTAATCTTGAAATTGTATATAGTTGCGCGCCTACATACAATTTGGAATGGACCATGCAAGGCTGATTAGTAGTCGCCATAAAACTGATTAATAAACACTGAATTTTCTTTGAAGATTGTGAAAGATTAAATTTTATGAGATCTGCAATAAGTGAAAAATAGGGACATAGTGTTAGGGACACCTACATATGTGCCTGTAGCATCTATTCTTCTGAGTTGAATTTACTCATCTGTGGAATTTGTCTTATTTGACAATTCTTTCTTGTCCAATTATCCCGTAGTGAGATTCTTAGGAAAAGTATTTGATTACTGAGTGTTGATACCCGACTGGATGTATTGACGTTCTTATCATTTCTTTTGAGTTGATTTCATTTGAATAACCTGGGTAACGATCTGAGGAGCTTTCGAATGCGTACTCAAATTATGAAAACATGGGATATATTCATATTCGTTAAATGTTTTCGTCTGTATCTGATTTGAAATTCTCTCGCGTAGATTATGCGTTGACCTTACTCTTTTAATGGTAGTGGTGTCTCTATATATCCTTGAATTGGTGAAGGATTATGAGTTATTATTAGTCTTTTGAGAAGTTCACATCTTATCGACGGCAATGAAACTGAAAAGTTGATAATGCCGGTAGAATGGATTGATTGATTATGACATGACGACATTGTCTGAATTGATGGGAACTCGAGTAGAATTCCCCTAAATGATAAGATGTTGATTATCAAAAGTGATCTAAATAATTCTTGACGGATGCCCGTATCATGCATTTAGACTTGAGATTATACCGTGAATGGTTGTGAATTAGTCATAGATATTATAATCTAGAAAGAACTTAATATGAATTTATTAAAAAGATAATTCTGTTATTTGAAACTTTAGTAAGTATTTGTTAATGAATTACCTAAACTTTCGCCATTAAGGCAAGTTAAAATTGGTATTGATTATATTCCCGGTGCTGCACCTATGGCTTGTGCACTGTACGTCAGCACCATTAAATTAAAGGAATTACTGTACAACTGTGAGAGTTGTCGGAGAATGATTTTATTATACCAAGCATGTCATCATGAAGAGATATGGTGTTATCATTCCTTATATTTATAGATTACTGTGACTGAGTAAATTGACAATCGAAAACGATATCTGATGAGATGGCATTTATACATGATCTCATCGTTCTTTTCGGGCTTTAAATGCATAAAAATGTCATAAAATACCATATATATGCTTGTGTTTGTTTACTTGTTTATTTTAGGTATGGATATCGTGAAAAAGACAAAAGATCACAAGTTACAAGGAAAAACGGACACGAGAAACGAAGCCGTACAAAGAACCGGGCCCTAATCATGGAATTCTCAACAAAATACCTTGAAGACTTGAAGACAAACAAGATTGATCCTCATTCATTGAAGAAATGACACTTAAAACCCTTATAAATTAATAATTACAAGTTTGGTCCCTTAAGTTTGTCAAAATTACACAAAAGGTCCTTCAACCTTGAAGAAATGGCAAGATTAGTCCCTCAACAAATCAAAATTACCAATAATGGTCCCTCATGAAGTCAAAAATACAATGAAGACCTTTGAAGATCAACAATGTCCAAAATCAGCCCTTGAAATATCTCAAAATGGCAAAAATAACCCTTGAAATCCTTTTTCCAAAGTTTTGTGCCAAAACTGCCAATGTGTGAAACTTATTAACAAAGCAAAACAAGTTTTAGGGCTGAAAGACCTTGTTTACCAAAAATACCAAAACACAAGGGCTAAACTTGTGCATTTGAGACATTTGAAACGAAAATGCGCCAAACACAATACACTCCCCCATTTTCGGATCAAAACTACCACTATTCACCCTTCATCCACCCAGATTTTACCCCACTTAAAACAAAGGGTAAATCAAAATTACCCATACCCACGTGTGATTCACACATGCAGAATCACATCCCACACACAAAACCCTCATCTCCACTCACCAATAGGCCCCACCATTCAAACCCGTCCACCAATCAAAACACAACTTGGGCTCCAAGCTTAGCCACGTGTCAAGATCAACAGCTGACACTCATTGCTTCATCACAAACCTATGTTAAACGGTTTGGATGCATTTTGGACAGCTCACACCAAGAAAACGTCTAGAAGACCAAGGGCATTATAGAGAAATCACATCTAGGGTGTGTGAATAGTGTTTAGCCAGGCATTTGCCTATAAAAGGAGACCTCAACATGTGAGAGTCCCTTTGTTCCAGTTTTAGGCTATTAATCTTTGTAATTCCTTTTTAAGCTTAATAAAATTTGAATTTCTGAAATTTGAAATCTCTTTTTGATTTTGTTAAAAGTTTGGTGTTTGAGTAGCCTAATTCTGAGTTCCATTTGATTGTTTAGACCTTCCTTAACCTTGTGGTTAAGGCACGTCTAGGTTTGAAAGGTTTTCAAGGTTCAAAAGCCTTGAAGTTCTTGTTTCTGATTTTGGCTTATTTTTGTGTACTAACCCTTAGCCTTAAGCCTTGAGTTCTTTCAAGCTTGTTGACACCAAGCCTGAGAAGGATTCTAAGCCTTTGGTTGAGTTTGTTTGCTGCTTTCGTTGAAGATATCAAGTCCTTGAGGTTCTACTCTGAACCATCAACCAAGGCACTTTGCATCTCCTTATTTGAAGTAACTTGGTCTTTTTCTAGTTGTTAAACAAGGTCCAAGGAGCATTGTTGACCTTCCTAGGATGTTGTGGAAGGCAGGTATAAGATCTTGTTAAGATTCCCCTAAAAATTTCATGTTTATGACTGTTTTGGATTTTGTGCTTTGATTTTGAGTATTGGTGTTTGTGCTGGTGATTTATGTGTTTGATTGTGTTAGTTGCTGCCTAGTAAGTGTTTTTGATCATTAAAATCAGTAGGTTATTAGAAGAAATCACAAGTTTCTTTGATAAGTGACTGATTAAGGAGTGTTTGGGATTACTGCATAAGTTGGATTTGTGGCTTGTTAAGTGTTTGTTTGTTGTATGCAAGTATTGGTATCTGATATTTAGGTGCTTATGTTCATCTGTTTGCAGGTTTTGCGGCTTTGATCACATAGATTCTTGTTTTGGCTATAAAATCTTCATAACTTAGTAAAATTGGCTAGGATTTTGAGGACACCTAGATCTAGGCTTAGGATAGGGCTAACAAGTGCTAAATCATAGTTAATCACACCAGGGTAGAAGGATTTGAGGCTTGAAATTGGATCAAGTGTCAAGTATATCAGCAAACTGTTTCTGCATATTGTTCATTGTTCATCAGTCACATTTTGTGCTTTGATCTTGCTATTTACTTTGATTCAGTGTTTGATTCTTGTTTCTTTGTGGTTATTGTTAGTTTATATAGCTTGTGTACGCATCTGGTTAAGTTTGGTTGGCTTATTTTGCTTAAATCTGCTTATTAAGTGCTTAACTGCTTATTTCCATATCTGGTGCTTATCTGGTGACTGTTTGGCTTATTGTGGCTTATTGTGTGGATCATTTTGTGATTTTATTGTTGCTTTTGACTCCTTGTGGATCACTGATCACAAGGGTGCCTTTGTTTCCAATTGAATCAAACCAGAACTCTCAAATAAGCTTGGTCAATTAGTCAAAGAAGTGGGAACTCCTTTCCCCTGCTGGTTGCCACTGCTAGTGCAATTTTGGTGTCAGCTAATCAATAAGCTATAATAGCTTATTCCAGCCTGCAAGAACTTTGTTTTTGTAATAGGTGCTCATATTTTGACCCATTTGTTCATCCTGGAGCATTTGGGTGGTTGACTTTTAGGTTTGACTAGAAAACCAACTCCTTTGACTTTTACATAAGTTCATTTGTGCTTATTCTGGCTTATTGGTTGTGCGTATTGGATTTTTGTTGATTGATATTGCTTATTGAGTCCATTTGAAAGCTTTTGCAAGTTGAATCAGCCTTTGAGGTGCATTATTTCTCAAAAACGACTATTTTGTCGTTTTGTGAATTTTTGCTTTTCTATTTTCTGGCTTATTGAGTTAGCTTATTGGAAATTTCTTTTGACAGATCTCTTAAGCATCCTAAAAGAGGGTTGTGTGTTAAATTAGAGCTTATGGCATTAGCTTATGGCTTAATGGGCTGAAAAGCCCAATAAGAATAAGCTTTGTGTTCAATAAGCTGTGATAAGCACATTTTCAGCTTTTGGGCCTTTAGAGTTTTATTCTTAGAATTAAATTTTAAGTCATATAGGGCTTTTCCAAGTCAATTGTGCCAAGTTTGACTTTTTGGGCCCAAAAGCCCATTTGTGTTGACTGTTTTTGGATTTGGCCCATTTGAGGGCCCATTAGGGGTATTTTGGTAATTTCACTTTGATTTTCTGATTATTTAGGTTAAAATAAACTAGTTTGCAAGTTTTTAGAATTTTTTATAATTTTTGGATTTTTAATATTATTTTATTATTATTTTATTATTATTTTTAAAATTTCACGTTTTCCAACTTTTTACATTTTTCTTAGGTTAAATACATTAAAATAGGAATTTAGCAACTTTTAGAATAATTTTCTCACTTATAGATTAATTTTTATAATTATTTTAAGTTTTAATAGTTTTTAATTCATTTTAAATAGTTTTTATTAGTTTTAAAATTTCTAAAAATAGTTTTTAATCTTTTTAGGTCATTTTAGAGGTTTATCAATTGAAAAATCTTTATTTGGGCTTTTTGATAATTTATTTGATTTTTAGGGCTTTAATTAGCATTTAAAAATTGAATATTTAATTATTTAAAAGGTTTGAAAAAGTTTTGATCATTGGTAAACTCTTAGTTTATTATTTTTTATTTTTGGTAAATTTTTGGTAATTTTTAGAATTTATTTTTATTTTGGTGATTTTTAAAGTTCTACGTTTTAACTTTCTAGTAGTGATTTTTTGTTAATTTTTATTTTTATTTTTACGTCTTCGTCATCTTCTTTTCTCATCCCCTTCTAAACCAAATATTAAGCTCAAATCTTGTACTTCTTAGTCACACACATACACCTCCTTGGGAAACGAATTTATTTGGGTCATTAACACTTGATTTTTCCTAAAGTCATTTGTTCAATACTTACCGCTTTTACGCCTTTTTCATAAGAGGTCGTATTTTACCACAATCACTTTGGCGCCGCTGCCGGGGAGGTGTGTCGTGATTAATTTGCATTATTGTTTTTAAATATTAACCAAATAGTATTTGTATTAGTAGAACTCTACTAATACGTATTATCGGTTTTCTTGGTTTTTCTTATACAAATATTATTAATATATTGTATTAAGTATCACAATAAAGTTACAATATCTCCAAAAGTGTGAAAACACAACCTTAATTGGGATTTGATCTCCTAATTATTGTATTCGAATCTCAAACAAAAAGAAAAAGGCAAAAATAGATAAATACTTTCGTGAAGCTCGATTTTGAAAGATACAAACTATAAGGTGGGTATAAGGCGGGTATTATAAAATATACCCTAAGGAAAAAGGCTCTTAAGTGCTTCGCGCCGCCTCGTTTCCCCGCTTGCTTGTGAGTATTTTGAGATTGAAGGCTAATCGAGGGTTTTGCCGCCCAAAGTATTATTACGTATAATATATTTGCTTGGTTTTCTTTGTGATTAAACCCTCTTGAACAATTTGGTTTTCACCAAAGTTCTAAAGTCATTCGAAGGCGTTCACTCCACGTGATCGTTTCATTCCTTTGAGGCTTCTTCAATCAAGAGTTTGATTCGAGGAGAGATTTTGTAGATTGTTGTCTACGAAGATACACCCAAATCCAAAAAAATTAAATATCATCAAAAACACAAAAAAATTGAAAACACACAAAACACCCAAAAAGAATCTTCTTTGCTCACCTCCCATTCTTCGTGAAGTTTATGATCACTCGTAATCAAGCAAAACGAGCTCGTAAACGACTTCAAAAGCAAGCCAATCAAGAGACGTTGATTGTTGAAGAATCTCCAATTGTTGAACCTATTGTAGAACAAGAAGTCGTCATGGCTAATCGTACTATGATGGAGTTGCTACAAGCACCCACCGAGGGTTTTGGAGAGGCTATTGTAAGTCCCGCCATCCTTGCGGAGAATTTCGAAATTAAGACGGGTTTAATGTCGATGTTGCAAGCAAATAAGTTTAGAGGTCACGAGAAAGACAACCCGCACTACCATATTAGGAATTTTAACCGTCTCACCGCCACTAGCAAATTTAAGGATGTTCCTGTAACACCCGTGAAAGTGCCGTATGATGCTAAGTTATTGCCTCAAGAGCTGTTCAGTGTGAGCATCTCTCTTGAGTTGTGGCTCACTTGTGGATGTGATATCCCGAGCCCAACGTCATTTGTTAATCCTATTTTACGTATATTTTTGAAATTTTTAAGAAATTTCGTTTGCTATATATATTTGACGGTTTAAGTTGAAACCGACGTTTACGGTCGTAATTTAACGATTGACGATTTAAGAAGAACCGATAACGACTACGATACCGATGGATGCCCAATTTTATATAATTATTGACGATTTATCGATAATGTAATTTTTCGAGAATTTTATTTACGGTTCGTGTTAAGTTGAGTCGGGTGAGTTTTATAGCCTTCCGAGTACATTTAAAGTATCCCAAAAATATTTTGGAGTGTTCGGGATGATTTCCGACTCCCGTAAAATTTTCAAAATTGACAAATGAGTCGAACCCGCAAAGTTTTGAGGACGTTTTCAACTTAAGGCCAAAAGAAACCAAATATTGCAAAATGGTCCCTCCCAATCCACCAAAAAGCCCAAAATTGACACAAACACAAACACATAGATTCATTTCACAAAAACAAAATCCAACTCTCTCCCTTTGCCCTCTCTAGCCGACGGCTAACCCCAACCCACCAAGAAATCCATCAAAAACTTTTTTTCACTTGATTTTCATAAAAACAAAGGTTAGACCACATCTAATTTGGTCATTCCCTACATTTCTATGTGCTCAAATCCCACATGCACTAACAAAAATTTTCCAAAAATTTTCAAGATGATCCAAATTCGTTTTTGAGGCTAATTGTTGTAATGCATGTTTAATTCATGTGTTTATAGTATCAATTAATCCATAAAACATAATGGGGTATATGATTCTTGTGTTCCACAGCCCTTAAAGCCACGAATTTTTAGGGGTTTTTGGGTGTGTTCAAGGTGTTTGATGAAATGTCATGGGTTTGTGTTTATAAGGGTGTTTTGGGTGTGTTTGAATGGGTATAAGTGTTTGCATGCTTGTTTTTAGATGTTAGGATTATGAGGTTGATTGATCAATAGGGGTAGGGACTGAAATTTGTGTTTGGATATGATTGGGGATGCTTGGGATGAAGCCTAGTAGTGGTTAATGGGTTTGGAATCAAGCTTAAGTATGATTTTGGAATGGATAAATTTAGGCAGAAACTTTGAGACCTTTTCGTAAAAATAATTTTTCCTACAGGTCTAGATAACTAAATGTAGTCATAGAGGGTCTTCTTAGCTTTAATTTGATGTAAGGTAGAGCTCGTGACTCAAAACGAGCTAAAAGTTATGAGGTTTTAAAGATCGAGTACCGGGAGACGAGGACTTTCATAATCCGAATTTATGTATAGTTTTAGTCAGATCCCGAGGAGCACAAGTATGAATTGGTAAATGGTCAAGGGTCAAAATTTGGTTGCAAACCTGTATAAATGAGTCTATAAGTTGACTTAGGAGTCAAAGAAGTCAAAGGTACATTTCATATAGGTCAATGAAGTCAAAATTGGTCGAAGTGCAATTTCAGCCCGTAAAATGTAGTTTTGGAAAAGCGTCGAGTAACGAGTCGTAAAAGTAAAAACTTTTATTGGGCTTAAAAACATGCTATCTACAGGTCTTATAGGATTTTTGAGAATTTTGTCAAATTTTATAAGTATGGTTAAACATGGTAAAACAGCCCGTACTTTAGTCAAGTACCGGCGCGAATGAGTAAAAATGGACAACGTAAGTAATGAGAACGAATGGTATAAAATGAGTGATACTTGTTATTTTGTTTTTGGCGTGAGTTATACTTGTCCTAAGTGACTATTATATATGTATTTTGTACAGTACCGTAAGTATTTAAAATGAGATTACTCATTACGCGTTATTTGTGATAGGTGTTGATTTAACCGGGCATCCGTTTCGTCGTCAGTGATCATCCCTCGAACTACCGACTACTTAAGATATAAGGTGTGAATTTATAGCCTCGCTTATATTTATTTCAAATTGTTTTACCCGCGAGGGAAATGCATGCTAGTTTTTAAAAGGAACGTATATCATGAATGATTGTTAGACCCGAAAGTTGCCTTAGAAATTGTGTTGAGTACCAAGTTGCCAAAGTCCCTAAATTCATGAACTATTAACTATTGTCCTGCCCTCGAGTAGGGGGAAATAGCCGCTTATGCAATTTGTAGTACTACGGGGCTAACGACCCAATGCTAGCCGAGAAGCTGTACGTTGAGTAAGTTCTGCGGTAGATTATTTTGTATGAGAAATAAGGTATAATTGCAACTGATGCCTTTAGAAGGGGCACTGGTTTCATCTGAATCACGCCGGTATTTATTACGCGGGTGATTGAGTTAACGGATTAGTGTCATGAGCTTAAACACAATTGTCAGTATCCTGAATATAGATTGTTTGATCGACAAGTCTATAAATGATCACGAATGGTTTTTATTTTATATACGTTCAAATGGATTGTAAAACCTATGAATTCCACTCAACGTTTTCGTTGACCAAAATTTTGGCATGTGTTTCAGGTAACCGCTGAAGTGTAGAATGGAGCATGCATGGGATGGATGTTGTGTGTATGGCTTGGAGTCCGCTTGTTTTTCCTCCTTTTTCTACTTAAACAATTTTTAAGTTTAATGTTATGTTGTTGTAAAACTGAAATTTTTGGGTTGAGATTTATGGGGACCGAAAACGCTAAACTCTGTTGTACCAATTGGGTTTGGAAAAACCGTGGACATGTATCATCTAAAAATTTTAAATTCAGGTTTTAAGTTGACGTCTTTTTAGCGTCGTTTGATATATCTTGTGTGCAATGAATACTGTGTAGCACCCATTGTTGTAGTTCCGCTGCGCATAGCAATTGTGGGGGTGTTACAGATTGGTAATCAGAGCCATGAGTTATAGAGAACTAGGTCGTTTTTGAAAATCCTAAACTATAACTTTTGGTGTCGTAAGAAATGGTCCAAGCACACACAACTATCCTGCATGGCTCCGGTAAGAATTCTTTAGCATTGCTTTATATTTTAGATGTATCCCTCGAAATTGATATGAATTCCCTAAGTATTTAGTAAGTAAATATATTGAGATATATGTTTTTGTACGTTGAGTACTTATCATCGTAATTTGCAAATTCCTGTAAAGATTATCGTATATGTTGCATGTAATTGGCATAACGGGCTACATTGCATTACATGGCAACATCGCGTTGTAATCATACGTGTATGTAGGAATGATTTTTATGTAAAAGTATGTATATACTATGGTGTTTAAAGGCATTGCACGTGAAGCAATGGTCCTTGAGTGATTATCGTACAAGTTATAATGCGGTTTTGTTGAGAATTCGGCCTCACCGCAAATTATCAATATTGATAATTAATTTATTGTTCGAATAACCAAATATGAACCTCGTTTGATACTCTAGATACGTAAATGATGCTTCGCAACATATTTTATATCGACTAGGTCGATCTCGATTGTCGTTATCGCACCGTGATGTGTCATTTTGGACATTTTCTTTTGAAACGTAATTTACTTACGTATTACTTTATTTCCTTTATTCCTAATGGGTTTGATATGTTAGTTCACGTAACTATAACATAGACGAAGTATAATCGACGATGCGTACATTGGGGCGGCGAATCATGTGTGTATATTATGAAACGTGGTTGAGGCGTGTTGCCATTTAATCGTTGTTTACTGTTCTACTTGAATTTTAAAGATGTGTTTTAAAAATAGACTAGCGTTGTGAACAAGCGCGATAACTTGGAATTTGGTTGGTTTTTGTGTTAATTTTGTGGAGTACGATTTCGAGACTCATCCGAGGCCGATAACAACAATTAGTTGACATACGTATTCTCGTTCCATTTATTTCATTTTGTTTTGTTGTTTCATTATTTTGAAGTAAATATTTTACATGACGAGGTCCGGCATTTGTGCAAGTTAAGTAAGCATCGAACTTTGTTGATTGAATGATTTAAACATAAAGTGTTTTATATATTTAATATTTGGTGAATGAAACATTCGGATAAAAATGACGTATGATGTGTTTTGTAACAAGTAAAATTCGTGTAGAGAATAAATGGACATTGTGAAATTATTTTCCTTCAACCTTGGTTGGTAAATCGTAATAAGTAATTATTATTACTCGTAAAAATCCTTGTTTTCATATATTAAAATTTGATACTAAAAGATTGTGATGGACTTGTTAAGAATTTGTTTAAATTAGTTCGAGAAAGGAGTTTATAATAAAATTTTCGAGATGACTATTGAGTATATGTAACTCGGATTTAGTATGAATTAATTTTCGGGTCAATGTAGCAAACTTTTGGCATAATTTGTAATATAGAGTAGAAATTGGTCATATATTTTGGAGGTAGAAACTTTGTAAAAATTGGTTAATTTTAAACATAAGGTTATGTATACGTATGCATTGGTGTAAACTAGAACTCGTCACTCGTGGTAGTAAATAAACTGGGAAAAAAATTCGGAATATACACTTTAAGTATGAAATTATAATGCTTGAAATAAAATTTTAAACATTGATGGAACGTCATTGGAAATCATTTGTTTGTTTAATTGTCATTATAGCGAATCAATATGTGTAATTTGATGAGGCTTGTTTAAAATCGTTTGAAAAATCTTTTGTTTTATTCCGCGACAAGATGTGTTAATTTTAAAAATCATTTGACAATGGGCTAAGGATTAAAAGTCGAATTTTATATATTTTAAAATTATTGAGATAAGCATTTTGATTGTTTATTATATTATTATTATTGAGATTTAAGTCTCGACAAAAATCAGTAAGTATCCGAGATAATACCACGTGAAACCTCTTTATCATTTGAGTCGAATTACGCGAATATGATTTAACAAAACAGTTTTGGGGAAAACATGTGTGTAATAAAAGTCAAAGGTTGAATTTTTAAGAGTTAATGGGACTAGGATGAGTCGTGTTGGATATGTGTATATATGTGATAATATAAGTCGGAATAATAAAAACGTAAAACTTGGGAAATTCTTACTACGTATGTTTTTGGTACTTAAGATATGAACATTAATGAGGTTTTGACACAAGTATGGAGATTTTCAAACCTAATGATTTGTCAATTATGATAACCGAGTCACCGCGTCTACTAATGTTAATAATTTCCGATAGATTGAAATTTTTCCAGAAATGAAAACTTTGTATAGATTGAGAAATGAAAGGTATAAATTATTTAATGACGTAACCCAAATTGAAAATGTGTAAATGTTCGGTTTTACAATGTACAAGGTAACACTAATTATTATACGCAACTGGATTATACAACACACGCCTACTTGAATATTATTTAATAAAGATGTATATATAATGTTTTGAGTCACGATGGTTCGATCGTCCGACATCCCTTCTTTGATTTTGTGAGTCTGTATCTAAACATGAGTCGTCATGTGATTGTTCATTTTAATATTGTCTATGGTATGAAACCATTATTATTATATTTATTTTTGTGTCGCTACATCGCTAGTACTTGATGATGAGGGTATGTCACCCGGTGTATTTTGTCATGATCATGGACGCCGTAACTTTCTTCTTTCGGTTAATGGAACCAAAAATTATGTATTTACTTGAATGATGCTATAAATCTTCATTAGAGTGGTTGTTTATTTATATTTAACAAAAGCGAGGAGGCGTAGCCGCTTTACCAAATTGTAGAGGTGAAAGAACTCGATCCTTCTGGTGAAATTGTTTCTATTTAACCAAGTGATTACTCTTCTCTTCCCGTATACACTTCGTGGAATGTGTGTGCAACTCGAGACGATGGGAATTATGATCGTTGTTTTATTTTTATTTTTATTTTTGACGCTTGTGTTGATATTCAACTTTCACTCCATGTATTCGTAGATCGCTGTTATTATCCTGAGACTTTCGTCATATATTTGAAGTATTTTCATTTCTAATGTAGTTAATTTCTGTTGGCAATTATATTGCTCGTTTACCTCGTTCGATCTCATTGATCTTAATTTTATTACTTGTTGTGCTTGCAATGATCTTTAATCATGAACCACCTTACCGTTATTTTGTGAATAGTCCATTGTGAAAATAGGTATGAGTGTGTCAAATGTTTTGGTGAACTAAATGCAAATGGTGACGATTTATTTATTTAATTATTTATTTATTTTCTCATAAAAAGGCAAAGCAAAAGGGTATGTTTCCAAAGTGAACGAAAAATGTTGGATGTGTTTCTTAAACCAGTGGTAACAATATTTTCCCATTTCAAATTTCATTTCAAATGGTTTAATTATTTTGAAGATTAGGTCGAAAACTTCCATAGTCGTATTTGGTATGTAATAATAATGTTTGTGTTGTCACTCGATCCTCAATTATGCACAGCTTAGCTAACTAGGCATAATTCGGGAAGAGTCCTGTTTTGTTGGTTGTTGTTGCTTGATCCTCAAGTATGCATAATCTAGCTAGTTATGCATAGTTTTGGAAGGGCGATGTAGTTTCAAATAAATTGGTCGTCTTTAAAAACCGGTAGTGTTTTTGATAAATGTTTGGAAGAGGACGTTTTTAAAGATGGTGGATCCTTATGCAAGTAACCGTATTTTCTTTGATTTTTAAAGAAAATTATTGAATTTTCTTGTGTTCGTTGAAATCTTTTCTTCTGTTTGGCGTTGACTTAGTAAGTCACTGCGACCGAGTAATTTTGGAAAATGTTTTTATGAGTTGTGTGTAACGTGCGAATTTCATCGGAATCGCTAGGGCGTTGATGTAATACCAAAGGGGCTCGTATCGTCACCGGGAGAAGAGTTTTTAATAAAGATGGAAAAATGCCGAAGTAGAGGAAAACCGAGTTTGAATAACTCTAAGGGAAAGGACGAAGACTTCTCCTACGTCGAATGTATCGTACCTTATATATTTTCTTTCTTGTTCCTTTGATATGTTTTATGACACACGATAAATTGTTGAAGTTTACAAACTGTGCGTCAGTAATTGGAAGACAATTCCATTGTCGTTTTCGTTTATTTAAGTGAGGAATCCTTTTTGCTTGACTCAACCATCCTTGATTATCGATGGTTAAACGATAGATATCCCTAGTTGATGTTTTTGTGGTAAACCCTTGCCTTTTATGCATTTGTGTGGTAAGTAATCTGGTCGAGTGATCGTAAGTTGTGAGAACTTGAGACGACATTGTCCAATGAAGTCCGATCATGGAGAACACGTTCCATGTAATGTATTTTTTTTTTACTGTGAACGATGATATTTATTAAGATTTTGACCACGTTTGGGTCGGAAGTAAGATGGTGTTCTTGTAGTATCTTTTGGGTATGGATCCGTGTGTGAGCACCCCACGATGACATGTAAGTATTTTATTTCTTTTTGGATATGCATCCATAGCTAGCAAGCTCTTGAACCTTCTTTAACTTGCAATTTTCTTTTGACTGGACTCATCCGAGAATTATGTCAATATTCTTGTTTTATCTTGGCTTGGCTGATTAGCAAGCGTGGGTTAACTGATTGAACTGATTGGTTTGGCATGGTTTGGCTATGTTGCAAACATGTTGTAATTTGGTGGTATGTGTTTCATAATGGATTTTGTATTTGGTTGGATTGTGACGTTTTCGAGATAGTTATGTATACGTCGAATGATTAGCGTATCAATGAATTCGTTTTGACGAGCTAGGGTTGTATGTACGTAATATTGCGATAAGGTGATTTTGTATGACTAGTGTTAATTACTTCGTCTTTTATATTTTGAACATTTTCCGATGGGGTTATGTGCGACCCGTGTGATTTTCTTTATGATTAATTGTTTGTATGAGACAACGAACCAAGTGAAAGGATGATTCGAACGTTGGAAGACGTGCTCCGAGCGTGTGTGATTGATTTTGGTAGTTGTTGAGATCGACCATTGCCGATGGTAGTACCTTTGTACGACGATATTTACTATGTTAGCTTGGAAGCTGCGACATTTGAAGAATTATGTTGATGAAAATATAGACCGCGAGTTGGATGAAATGAAGTAGGAAAAAGTCAGTTGAATGGACCTGAAATGATTTGAGAGACTCCGGAGGAGATGGTGTAGATTGAGAATCACTTGTTGACCGCGAGAAGCTGTGAGAAGAGACGTGTCAATAACCGAAGGAAGGGTTTGAGAAATTGAAGTGGAGATCAAGGTTCGAGATGTTAAGAGATTGAAGCAGGGTATAATACTCATGGTGAAGGTGTGATGGAACACCAGACGTGAACCGAAGTCCAGAACAGAACATGAAGACCTCTTTAGGAAGAAGTACCTTTATCTTCCTAGTAGTACAAAATGCGAGTATAAGAACCGGAGAGCGCCGGGACGTCGCTCCATTAAGGGGGGAAGGATGTAACACCCGTGAAAGTGCCGTATGATGCTAAGTTATTGCCTCAAGAGCTGTTCAGTGTGAGCATCTCTCTTGAGTTGTGGCTCACTTGTGGATGTGATATCCCGAGCCCAACGTCATTTGTTAATCCTATTTTACGTATATTTTTGAAATTTTTAAGAAATTTCGTTTGCTATATATATTTGACGGTTTAAGTTGAAACCGACGTTTACGGTCGTAATTTAACGATTGACGATTTAAGAAGAACCGATAACGACTACGATACCGATGGATGCCCAATTTTATATAATTATTGACGATTTATCGATAATGTAATTTTTCGAGAATTTTATTTACGGTTCGTGTTAAGTTGAGTCGGGTGAGTTTTATAGCCTTCCGAGTACATTTAAAGTATCCCAAAAATATTTTGGAGTGTTCGGGATGATTTCCGACTCCCGTAAAATTTTCAAAATTGACAAATGAGTCGAACCCGCAAAGTTTTGAGGACGTTTTCAACTTAAGGCCAAAAGAAACCAAATATTGCAAAATGGTCCCTCCCAATCCACCAAAAAGCCCAAAATTGACACAAACACAAACACATAGATTCATTTCACAAAAACAAAATCCAACTCTCTCCCTTTGCCCTCTCTAGCCGACGGCTAACCCCAACCCACCAAGAAATCCATCAAAAACTTTTTTTCACTTGATTTTCATAAAAACAAAGGTTAGACCACATCTAATTTGGTCATTCCCTACATTTCTATGTACTCAAATCCCACATGCACTAACAAAAATTTTCCAAAAATTTTCAAGATGATCCAAATTCGTTTTTGAGGCTAATTGTTGTAATGCATGTTTAATTCATGTGTTTATAGTATCAATTAATCCATAAAACATAATGGGGTATATGATTCTTGTGTTCCACAGCCCTTAAAGCCACGAATGTTTGGGGGTTTTTGGGTGTGTTCAAGGTGTTTGATGAAATGTCATGGGTTTGTGTTTATAAGGGTGTTTTGGGTGTGTTTGAATGGGTATAAGTGTTTGCATGCTTGTTTTTAGATGTTAGGATTATGAGGTTGATTGATCAATAGGGGTAGGGACTGAAATTTGTGTTTGGATATGATTAGGGATGCTTGGGATGAAGCCTAGTAGTGGTTAATGGGTTTGGAATCAAGCTTAAGTATGATTTTGGAATGGATAAATTTAGGCAGAAACTTTGAGACCTTTTCGTAAAAATAATTTTTCCTACAGGTCTAGATAACTAAATGTAGTCATAGAGGGTCTTCTTAGCTTTAATTTGATATAAGGTAGAGCTCGTGACTCAAAACGAGCTAAAAGTTATGAGGTTTTAAAGATCGAGTACCGGGAGACGAGGACTTTCATAATCCGAATTTATGTATAGTTTTAGTCAGATCCCGAGGAGCACAAGTATGAATTGGTAAATGGTCAAGGGTCAAAATTTGGTTGCAAACCTGTATAAATGAGTCTATAAGTTGACTTAGGAGTCAAAGAAGTCAAAGGTACATTTCATATAGGTCAATGAAGTCAAAATTGGTCGAAGTGCAATTTCAGCCCGTAAAATGTAGTTTTGGAAAAGCGTCGAGTAACGAGTCGTAAAAGTAAAAACTTTTATTGGGCTTAAAAACATGCTATCTACAGGTCTTATAGGATTTTTGAGAATTTTGTCAAATTTTATAAGTATGGTTAAACATGGTAAAACAGCCCGTACTTTAGTCAAGTACCGGCGCGAATGAGTAAAAATGGACAACGTAAGTAATGAGAACGAATGGTATAAAATGAGTGATACTTGTTATTTTGTTTTTGGCGTGAGTTATACTTGTCCTAAGTGACTATTATATATGTATTTTGTACAGTACCGTAAGTATTTAAAATGAGATTACTCATTACGCGTTATTTGTGATAGGTGTTGATTTAACCGGGCATCCGTTTCGTCGTCAGTGATCATCCCTCGAACTACCGACTACTTAAGATATAAGGTGTGAATTTATAGCCTCGCTTATATTTATTTCAAATTGTTTTACCCGTGAGGGAAATGCATGCTAGTTTTTAAAAGGAACGTATATCATGAATGATTGTTAGACCCGAAAGTTGCCTTAGAAATTGTGTTGAGTACCAAGTTGCCAAAGTCCCTAAATTCATGAACTATTAACTATTGTCCTGCCCTCGAGTAGGGGGAAATAGCCGCTTATGCAATTTGTAGTACTACGGGGCTAACGACCCAATGCTAGCCGAGAAGCTGTACGTTGAGTAAGTTCTGCGGTAGATTATTTTGTATGAGAAATAAGGTATAATTGCAACTGATGCCTTTAGAAGGGGCACTGGTTTCATCTGAATCACGCCGGTATTTATTACGCGGGTGATTGAGTTAACGGATTAGTGTCATGAGCTTAAACACAATTGTCAGTATCCTGAATATAGATTGTTTGATCGACAAGTCTATAAATGATCACGAATGGTTTTTATTTTATATACGTTCAAATGGATTGTAAAACCTATGAATTCCACTCAACGTTTTCGTTGACCAAAATTTTGGCATGTGTTTCAGGTAACCGCTGAAGTGTAGAATGGAGCATGCATGGGATGAATGTTGTGTGTATGGCTTGGAGTCCGCTTGTTTTTCCTCCTTTTTCTACTTAAACAATTTTTAAGTTTAATGTTATGTTGTTGTAAAACTGAAATTTTTGGGTTGAGATTTATGGGGACCGAAAACGCTAAACTCTGTTGTACCAATTGGGTTTGGAAAAACCGTGGACATGTATCATCTAAAAATTTTAAATTCAGGTTTTAAGTTGACGTATTTTTAGCGTCGTTTGATATATCTTGTGTGCAATGAATACTGTGTAGCACCCATTGTTGTAGTTCCGCTGCGCATAGCAATTGTGGGGGTGTTACAGTTCCACATGACGCCATTAAGATGATGTTGTTTCCATACTCGTTGGATGGACCCGTAAAAATTTGGCTCGAGAAAGAACCGCCAAATTCGATTTTGACATGGACCGATCTCGTTTCTAAGTTTGTGAACAAGTTTTTTCCACCATCTAAAACAACACACTTGAAAAATGAGATTTCACGATTTGTGCAAAGAAATAATGAAAGTTTTTCAATGGCATGGGAGCGATTCAAAGAAATGTTACATGAATGTCCACACCATGATTTTACGGAATTGCATCAAGTGGATACATTTTATAATGGGCTTAATGATCATGAACGAGATTATTTGAATGCCGCCGCGGGTGGTAATTTTTTGTGCAAGACGACAAATGAAGCTTTACAAATCATTGAAAATAGATCTAAGGTTTATAACCCTCGTAACACACCGAGTGTTGCCAATATGGGTTCGTCATCTTCATCACAATCGTCTCATAGCATTAATGGCTTACATGATGAAGCTAATGAGGAAAATCGGTTTTTTGATAGATTTGCTAATCTAATGTCCCATTGGAAGGCTCAAGAAGCTTCCAATTCCGCTTCGGTTAAAGCGGTTGCTAAGAGTTGTTTATCTTGTGGGGGAGCTCATGATCTTTCCGAGTGCATTACCGCGGATGGTAACACTTCGAGTGCTTATGTAGCAACGGGAACTTACAACCAAAACGGTCAAGGTTCCCGCCAAAATCAAGCTCCACCAAACCAAAATGTTAACAATTATTGAAACAACAACCAAGGTAATTACCAAGGCAATACACGCAATTACAACAAGGGGAATTATCAAAGTGGGAATGGACAAATTTCTAATCAAAATCAAAACCGTGATTTTCAAAACACTACACAAGGTTTTCAAAATGCTCACACTAAAAATTTGCAAGGATAATTTTTGGATTATGCAAAAGCAAATGATGCTAAATTTGATAACATGCAACGTGAGATGATTAGCTTAAGATCCGAGTTGAAAAACGAGCTAAAAAATGAACTTGCTAATGAACTAAAAACTCATGCAAACAAAATGGAAGGAAATGTCCAACGTCTACAACAAAATCAACAAAAGATGGAATTAGGAAAACATGAGATTAAGCAAGAGTTATTAAAAGCGGATGCTAGGCAATCAAAATTTGAGGACCGAATGGCTAAGATGTTTGAAGCAATCATGTGTAAACCCTCTTCCTCGGGTGGTCTTCCTAGTGATACCATTGCAAACCCGAAGGGAGAAATGAAGGTTATTACTACACGAAGTGGTAAAACTTTAAAGGAACCAATCTCTCGTCCAAGTACTTCTACGGAGAAGGAAATCGAGAAAGAACCCGAGGTGATGGTCGAAAAGGAGCACATTACAATCCCACGAAGTACCGCTCATACCACACCTACGGTTGAACCAATACCAATTATGGAACCCGAGTTTCCAAGGCCGTTGCCTAATGACCAACCCACACCACCTTTACCCTACCCTTCGAGACGAAACAAAGAGAAAATGCAAGAACGTAACAAACAACAAATCGAGCTTTTTATAAAAATGTTTCAACAAGTGCATTTTGATGTGAGTTTAGCAGACGCGTTGTTATATATGCCTCGTTTCGCTTCCACTTTTAAAAGTATGATGAGCGATAAGGAAAAGCTTTCAAAGCTTGCTAATTTTTCTTCGGTTTATCTTAACCGCATACCGGAAAAAGTTGGTGATCCCAGAAAGTTTCTCATTCCTTGTGACATACAAGATATGAAAGAATGCCTCGCCTTGGCCGATCTTGGTGTGAGCATTAATTTGATGCCATTTTCCATTTGGAAATCGCTTTCGCTTCCGGCTCTCATTCCTTCGAACATGTCCATCGAGATGGCCGATCATTCTACGATTATGGCATGTGGAGTAGCCGAAGATGTTTTCGTGAAAGTGGGGAAGTTCTACTATCCCGTTGATTTTATAGTAGTTGACATCCCCGCGGATCCTCAAGTTCCTCTAATTTTAGGTCGTTCATTTTTAGACACTTCGAGATCACTTATCGATGTTCATGCAAGAACTATCACTTTGAGATTCAACGAAGAGGAACTTGTTATAAACGCTACTCAAAACTCGAAACCTTCTCATGTTTATGCAATCGCTACCATCAATCACATTGATATCGTTGATGTGGTTTGCGATGAGTTTTCACAAGAAGTGTTAGTTTTTCCGATAGCTCGTCAAGTGGCAATCCCACTATTTTGGATCTGATTCTTGCTAAATCCACACCAAATCTCACTCCATTCCAAGGAGGCGATTTCACTTCAAATGAAATCGACAATGAAGGTGAGGTGTTGATTAGTGATGAAATTTCTATTCCACCATTTCTTTCGCCGATGGAAGTTATGAGTGTTGAACCAAAATCTTCAATCGAGGAACCACCTATCCTTGAATTGAAAGATCTTCCTTCTCACCTTGAATATGCATTCTTGGAAGGTGATGACAAGTTGCCGGTTATTATTGCAAAAGGACTTGCTAATGATGAAAAAACCGAGCTCTTGAAAGTTCTTAAGGCTCATAAAGGGGCAATTGCGTGGAAAATATCCGACATTAAGGGTATTGACCCAAAATTTTGTACTCACAAGATTTTAATGGAGGAGGACTACAAACCCGCAATTCAAAGTCAAAGAAGGGTGAATCCCAAAATTCACGATGTCATTAAAAAGGAGGTCCTTAAACTCCTTGACGCGGGAATGATTTATCCTATATCCGATAGCCCATGGGTGAGCCCAATCCATTATGTCCCTAAAAAGGGAGGAATGACCGTTGTGCCTAATGAAAACAACGAGTTGATTCCCACTCGTGTTGTGACCGGTTGGAGGGTGTGTATTGACTACCGAAAGTTAAATGACGCCACTCGTAAAGACCACTTTCCTTTGCCCTTCATGGATCAAATGTTGGAGCGAATTGCGGGAAATGAATTCTATTGCTTTTTAGATGGTTTTTCCGGTTACTTTCAAATCCCTATCGACCCTCGTGATCAAGAGAAGACTACGTTTACGTGTCCTTATGGAACGTTCGCTTATCGTAGGATGCCTTTCGGACTTTGTAATGCACCCGGTACGTTTCAACGGTGTATGATGGCGATTTTTCACGATATGATCGAGAAGTCGATGGAAGTGTTTATGGATGACTTCTCGGTGTTTGGTAATTCGTTCACGTCATGTTTATTTAATCTCGAACAAATGTTAAAACGTTGTGAAGAAACCAATCTTGTGCTTAATTGGGAAAAATTTCATTTTATGTGTAAACAAGGAATCGTCTTAGGACATAAGGTGTCGAAGGCGGGGATTGAGGTCGATAAAGCTAAGGTAGACGTCATCGCCAATTTACCTCATCCCAAAACCGTTAAGGGAGTTTGGAGTTTCCTAGGCCACGCGGGCTTTTATCGTCGTTTCATCAAAGACTTTTCGAAAATTTCTCGTCCTATGACACACCTTCTTGAGAAGGATGCTCCTTTTAACTTCAATGAGGATTGTGTTAAGGCTTTCGAAACACTCAAAAGGAAACTTACCGAAGCTCCCATTCTTGTTGCTCCTAATTGGGAATTACCCTTTGAAATCATGTGCGATGCAAGTGATTATGCTATAGGGGCCGTCTTAGGGCAACGTTATGACAAGCATTTCCGTCCTATCCACTATGCTAGTAAGACGATGACCGAGGCTCAATTAAAGTACACCACAGCGGAAAAGGAATTCCTTGCCGTGGTCTATGCTTTTGAGAAATTCCGACCTTATCTCGTCTTGACTAAAAGCATCGTGTATACCGACCATTCGGCTATCAAGTATCTCTTAGCTAAGCAAGATGCTAAGCCGGGATTGCTTCGTTGGATGCTCCTCCTCCAAGAATTTGATGTCACCGTGCTTGACAAAAAAGGAGCCGAGAGTCTAGCAGCCGATCATCTCTCTCGTCTAGAAGATCCTCACAAAGATGTTTTCGAGAACAAGGAAATTACCGAAACATTTCCTCTTGAGACTCTCGGTGTAGTGAATTCTAAAGACACAACCCCATGGTTTGCCGACATTGCAAATTACCATGCGGGCAATTTCATAATCAAGGGTATGACGACACAACAAAAACGAAAATTCTTTCGTGACGTCAAGTTCTATTTTTGGGACGACCCTTATCTCTTTCGGATTTGTGCGGATCAACTCGTTCGACGTTGTGTGTTTGGTGCCGAAGCTTCTAATATCCTTAGAGCTTGTCACGAGGGACCCATGGGTGGTCACCACGGTGCTAATCTCACGGCTAAGAAAGTGTTCGATGCCGGTTTCTTTTGGCCTTCTATCTATCGTGATGCACACGCACTTGTAAAGTCGTGTGATTCGTGCCAACGTCAAGGAAAATCGTCTCAACGTGATGAAATGCCGCAAAACATAATTCAAGTATGTGAGATTTTCGACATATGGGGAATAGACTTTATGGGGCCGTTCCCATCGTCTCATGGCAACAAATATATCCTCGTCGCGGTGGACTACCTTTCTAAGTGGGTGGAAGCTAAGGCTTTGCCTACTAATGATGCTCGTGTGGTAGTGAAGTTTTTGAAGCAACTATTCTCTCGGTTCGGAACCCCTCGTGCTATTATAAGCGATCGTGGAACCCATTTTTGTAATGACCAATTCGAAAAGGTTCTAAAGAAATATGGAGTTACTCATCGTCTTTCTACGGCTTATCACCCGCAAACGAGTGGGCAAGTCGAGGTCTCGAACCGAGCTTTGAAGAGGATTTTAGAGAGGTCAATTGGAGAAAACCGTGCTTCATGGTCCGACAAACTTGATGATGCTTTATGGGCCTTTAGGACCGCTTATAAGACACATATCGGTTGCACTCCTTATAAGTTAGTCTATGGGAAGAATTGTCATTTGCCCATTGAGTTGGAGCATAAGGCATATTGGGCCCTTAAGCATGCAAATTTTGACTTGAAGACCGCGGGAGATCACCGGAAAATACAATTGAATGAATTGGATGAATTGAGAGATAATGCTTATGAAAATTCATTAATTTTTAAAGAAAAGACTAAGAAGTTTCATGATTCAAAGATTAAAAACCGGGTTTTTAACATTGGTGATCAAGTGTTGCTTTTTAACTCTCGTCTTAAGATATTTTCCAGGAAATTGAAATCTCGTTGGTCGGGTCCGTTCACCATTACACAAGTATTTCCATATGGGACCATTGAGCTAGCTCAAGATGATGGTCCTAATTTCAAGGTGAATGGAGATAGGCTAAAGCACTACTTTGGTGGGGAAATTCCTTCAATGGTTGCCCTCGACCAAGTCACCTTCCCCAATGATAATTAGCATTGAGGGGATCGAGTCGAGCTCATGACTCGGTAATAAAAAAACGAGGTGCCTCGTGGGGGAGATCCCATGCTTATCTTTATGCTCACTATTCACTAATAAGGGGACTTGTACCCTTTCAACTCGTTGTCTCGTGGTTGTTTGTGATTTTGTTATCTAGATCATCGTCATTATCTACGATTGAAGACTCTCGTGTTCGTTTACGTGAGCCTCCATCGTTCGTTTGAAGAAGTTTTTCACGAATCCATGACATATCCTTTATTGTTCTAACAGTTATATCTTAGCATACTTAATAAACGGCTTTAGATATATTGTTGATCACCCTTTCCATGCTAGATCCTAAGCATTCGACTCTTCGTCTCTAGTATGGGGGTGCTCCACCTTTAGACTCGAAACATTGAGGACAATGTTTACTTTTAGTATGGGGGGGTGAATAGATACTTGCTTTGCTACGCCCTCACGTTTTCCAACTTTCAATGTTTTGTTTTGCTAATAAGGCTAAAAATAGCCAAATTTTAAATTTTTTCTTAGTTTTCATAAGTGTTTTTAAGACACGAATGTATATTTTCCGTTGGGTAGAATAAGAGTTAATTTTTGACTTGATGGGCATTTGGAACCATTTACATTCCTTAACCCGCTCAATTCAAGTTTTGCTAGACTTTTATATAGGGAGCTTTAAAACGTGAAAGTCTTAATTCATTCGGGTTAAGAACAAGAACTTTTCGCAAGTTCCTATAATTGATTCTAGAAAGTCACTTATCAAGGGAACTTTAAAACGCATTCTCTAAACTTGAAAAAGTCCAAGAAAGTGTAAGATCCTATAGGTGACTTGAAAACCCAAAACTTTGATTTGATATAGTCTTAATGAAAGCTAATCCAAATTTGGCTTAATTTTGACTTGCATGGCTAAGTATTCACGAGTCTCTTTAATTAGAGGTCTTTATATAGTGAAGAACGAGAAATGATAGAGTTAGACAAGTGATCATGCTAAACGTAGAACATGAAAATGTTCTTTCAAAAACTCATATGTTTTTAATTGTGGCTTTTTCTTCCCATAAGATCAATGCATTAGGAATAAATCATAATTACAATAAGTAAGGTCGTACGATTTGAAAGGTTACTTAGCCTCTAGCGCAAGATCGTTTAAAAGTTGCTCGGGGTTGAATAGAGTTCATAGCCAAGGCATAACTTATTGAAGCGGGACGCGAAGATTGGCGATCATCCAAAAAGGCCCTAACAAGGCATGAGGAGCTCTATTTTTGCTAAAGATCCAAGATGATGTGAAGTATCATTATTCCTAAATCAATATGAAGGATCGAGACACACGACGAGAAGCTATTACTCCCCTAAAGAATGGAGAAAGTCTATCCAAAAAGACCCTAACAAGGTATGAGGATAAATATATCCAAGTCCGAAAAGGAGGCGGATCGTTGTATATCAAAATCCAAAGTAAAGATTGAAGAAAAATGATGAAGTCGTGGTCCAATATGAAGAATCTCTAAAAAACGTCAAGTGAAGAAATTCCAAATATATGAAGAGAAGAACATAATTTCAAGAACGTCTTCCCAAGATTTGAAGTATGAAGTACATGCAAAATATCGGTCCGAGAAAGGTCTCAAATCTTGAAACGAGTTATGCCAAGATATGAACTTAAGGAGATACACGAGAAGCCGTTTTAAAAGATTTTGTCCTTCAGCTAACTATTGATCAAATCGTGCTACTTTGCTTTCGGACTAATAACTACTTAAATAAGTCAATATGAATCACTTGTGATCCATGACAAATAGATAAAAAATGCTAGTAACCCTTTTCTTTTTATAATAACTAGGATTGCGGGGAGAAAAAGTATTACACAATTTGGACGTATGAGTAGTGTTAGCATTGTGACTTGTACCAACAATGATCTTGTTTTTGCACTTAGCATGGAATGTATGACAATCAAGGATGACGAAGTTTACTCTAAGGGACATTTACTTGTTTCTATTCTTTGACCCTAAAAGTCACTTTTTGTGATGAAAATCATACATTATGTCTTTACACATCATTTTAGTATGTTGCAAGTCTTTTTACTCTTCAATAAAGGTTAATAAAATTGAACTTTGGTGATGCTTAGATACGTTATTCTAGCATTGCGTGAGGGCACGGCAATGGCTTAGTATGGGGGAGTGATGAGATGGCATTTATACATGATCTCATCGTTCTTTTCGGGCTTTAAATGCATAAAAATGTCATAAAATACCATATATATGCTTGTGTTTGTTTACTTGTGTATTTTAGGTATGGATATCGTGAAAAAGACAAAAGATCACAAGTTACAAGGAAAAACGGAAACGAGAAACGAAGCCGTACAAAGAACCGGGCCCTAATCATGGAATTCTCAACAAAATACCTTGAAGACTTGAAGACAAACAAGATTGATCCTCATTCATTGAAGAAATGACACTTAAAACCCTTGTAAATTAATAATTACAAGTTTGGTCCCTTAAGTTTGTCAAAATTACACAAAAGGTCCTTCAACCTTGAAGAAATGGCAAGATTAGTCCCTCAACAAATCAAAATTGCCAATAATGGTCCCTCATGAAGTCAAAAATACAATGAAGACCTTTGAAGATCAACAATGTCCAAAATCAGCCCTTGAAATATCTCAAAATGGCAAAAACAACCCTTGAAATCCTTTTTCCAAAGTTTTGTGCCAAAACTGCCAATGTGTGAAACTTATTAACAAAGCAAAACACGTTTTAGGGCTGAAAGACCTTGTTTACCAAAAATACCAAAACACAAGGGCTAAACTTGTGCATTTGAAACATTTGAAACGAAAATGCGCCAAACACAATACACTCCCCCATTTTCGGATCAAAACTACCACTATTCACCCTTCATCCACCCAGATTTTACCCCACTTAAAACAAAGGGTAAATCAAAATTACCCATACCCACGTGTGATTCACACATGCAGAATCACATCCCACACACAAAACCCTCATCTCCACTCACCAATAGGCCCCACCATTCAAACCCGTCCACCAATCAAAACACAACTTGGGCTCCAAGCTTAGCCACATGTCAAGATCAACAGCTGACACTCATTGCTTCATCACAAAGCTATTTTAAACGGTTTGGATGCATTTTGGACAGCTCACACCAAGAAAACGTCTAGAAGACCAAGGGCATTATAGAGAAATCACATCTAGGGTTTGTGAATAGTGTTTAGCCAGGAATTTGCCTATAAAAGGAGACCTCAACATGTGAGAGTCCCTTTGTTCCAGTTTTAGGCTATTAATCTTTGTAATTCCTTTTTAAGCTTAATAAAATTTGAATTTCTGAAATTTGAAATCTCTTTTTGATTTTGTTAAAATTTTGGTGTTTGAGTAGCCTAATTCTGAGTTCCATTTGATTGTTTAGACCTTCCTTAACCTTGTGGTTAAGGCACGTCTGGGTTTGAAAGGTTTTCAAGGTTCAAAAGCCTTGAAGTTCTTGTTTCTGATTTTGGCTTATTTTTGTGTACTAACCCTTAGCCTTAAGCCTTGAGTTCTTTCAAGCTTGTTGACATCAAGCCTGAGAAGGATTCTAAGCCTTTGGTTGAGTTTGTTTGCTGCTTGTGTTGAAGATATCAAGTCCTTGAGGTTCTACTTTGAACCATCAACCAAGGCACTTTGCATCTCCTTATTTGAAGTACCTTGGTCTTGTTCTAGTTGTTGAACAAGGTCCAAGGAGCATTGCTGGCCTTCCTAGGATGTTGTGGAAGGCAGGTATAAGCTCTTGTTAAGATTCCCCTAAAAATTTCATGTTTATGACTGTTTTGGATTTTGTGCTTTGATTTTGAGTATTGGTGTTTGTGCTGGTGATTTATGTGTTTTATTGTGTTAGTTGCTGCCTAGTAAGTGTTTTTGATCATTAAAATCAGTAGGTTATTAGAAGAAATCACAAGTTTCTTTGATAAGTGACTGATTAAGGAGTGTTTGGGATTACTGCATAAGTTGGATTTGTGGCTTGTTAAGTGTTTGTTTGTTGTATGCAAGTATTGGTATCTGATATTTAGGTGCTTATGTTCATCTGTTTGCAGGTTTTGAGGCTTTGATCACATAGATTCTTGTTTTGGCTATAAAATCTTCATAACTTCGTAAAATTGGCTAGGATTTTGAGGACACCTAGATCTAGGCTTAGGCTAGGGCTAACAAGTGCTAAATCATAGTTAATCACACCAGGGTAGAAGGATTTGAGGCTTGAAATTGGATCAAGTGTCAAGTATATCAGCAAACTGTTTCTGCATATTGTTCATTGTTCATCAGTCACATTTTGTGCTTTGATCTTGCTATTTACTTTGATTCAGTGTTTGATTCTTGTTGCTTTGTGGTTATTGTTAGTTTATATAGCTTGTGTATGCATCTGGTTAAGTTTGGTTGGCTTATTTTGCTTAAATCTGCTTATTAAGTGCTTAACTGCTTATTTCCATATCTGGTGCTTATCTGGTGACTGTTTGGCTTATTGTGGCTTATTGTGTGGATCATTTTGTGATTTTATTGTTGCTATTGACTCCTTGTGGTTCACTGATCACAAGGGTGCCTTTGTTTCAAATTGAATCAAACCAGAATTCTCAAATAAGCTTAGTCAATTAGTCAAAGCAGTGGGAACTCCTTTCCCCTGCTGGTTGCCACTGCTAGTGCAATTTTGGTGTCAGCTAATCAATAAGCTATAATAGCTTATTCCAACCTGCAACAACTTTGTTTTTGTAATAGGTGCTCATATTTTGACCCATTTGTTCATCCTGGAGCATTTGGGTGGTTGACTTTTAGGTTTGACTAGAAAACCAACTCCTTTGACTTTTACATAAGTTCGTTTGTGCTTATTCTGGCTTATTGGTTGTGCTTATTGGATTTTTGTTGATTGATATTACTTATTGAGTCCATTTGAAAGCTTTTGCAAGTTGAATCAGCCTTTGAGGTGCATTATTTCTCAAAAACGACTATTTTGTCGTTTTGTGAATTTTTGCTTTTCTATTTTCTGGCTTATTGAGTTAGCTTATTGGAAATTTCTTTTGACAGATCTCTTAAGCATCCTAAAAGAGGGTTGTGTGTCAAATTAGAGCTTATGGCATTAGCTTATGGCTTAATGGGCTGAAAAGCCCAATAAGAATAAGCTTTGTGTTCAATAAGCTGTGATAAGCACATTTTCAGCTTTTGGGCCTTTAGAGTTTTGTTCTTAGAATTAAATTTTAAGTCAGATAGGGCTTTTCCAAGTCAATTGGGCCAAGTTTGACTTTTTGGGCCCAAAAGCCCATTTGTGTTGACTGTTTTTGGATTTGGCCCATTTTAGGGCCCATTAGGGGTATTTTGGTAATTTCACTTTGATTTTCTGATTATTTAGGTTAAAATAAACTAGTTTGCAAGTTTTTAGAATTTTTTATAATTTTTGGATTTTTAATATTATTTTATTATTATTTTATTATTATTTTTAAAATTTCACATTTTCCAACTTTTTACATTTTTCTTAGGTTAAATACATTAAAATAGGAATTTAGCAACTTTTAGAATAATTTTCTCACTTATAGATTAATTTTTATAATTATTTTAAGTTTTAATAGTTTTTAATTCATTTTAAATAGTTTTTATTAGTTTTAAAATTTCTAAAAATAGTTTTTAATCTTTTTAGGTCATTTTAGAGGTTTATCAATTGAAAAATCTTTATTTGGGCTTTTTGATAATTTATTTGATTTTTAGGGCTTTAATTAGCATTTAAAAATTGAATATTTAATTATTTAAAAGGTTTGAAAAAGTTTTGATCATTGGTAAACTCTTAGTTTATTATTTTTTATTTTTGGTAGATTTTTAGTAATTTTTAGAATTTATTTTTATTTTGGTGATTTTTAAAGTTCTACGTTTTAACTTTCTAGTAGTGATTTTTTGTTAATTTTTATTTTTATTTTTACGTCTTCGTCATCTTCTTTTCTCATCCCCTTCTAAACCAAATATTAATCTCAAATCTTGTACATCTTAGTCACACACATATACCTCCTTGGGAAACGAATTTATTTGGGTTATTAACACTTGATTTTTCCTAAAGTTATTTGTTCAATACTTACCGCTTTTACGCCTTTTTCCTAAGAGGTCGTATTTTACCACAATCAATATCCATAACTCGAAATGGAAGATTTGTTCGATCATTTACAAGGTTCTAGTGTATGTTTTAAAGATTTGATCCACGACATGGTTATCATCAACTTCGCATCTGCGAAAAAGATTATCTATTCCAATCACTACATCCGGAACTTGTAATGAACATTATGAGTTTCATGTGATGCCGTTTGGACTGACTAATGCACATGTAGTATCCATAAATTTGGTGAATCACGTGTGTAGGCTGTAAATTGATAACTTCATGCTTGTGATCATTAAGGATCATTTGTTTGTTTATAAGAATAAGGATGAGTTAATAATTATTTATAGATTGCCCTGAATTGGCCGAACAATGAAAACATGTACCTTAAATATTTAGCATAAGACTTAAGACTTAATTCTTTACATGATTTAATCGTGTGATTAATAGATAATGGAAGCTATATTGACTTTTCAAAGATTAGAACCATTAACGCTTAGGGATTAAAAACTTAATCCTTTACATAAAATGACCGTTGGATTAATAATGGTAAGATGTATGCATATAGACTCTTCAAAAATTAAGAGCCCTTTTAAGACTTTGGATTTTACCAAAAAGAAATGGAAATATGTTTTGACAAAGGTTTTAACAAAGGATTTTTGAAGGGATTATTCCCTTATACACAAACCATTTAACTAAACTTCTGTTTAGGGGTAAATGTTTGTTTATACCTCAAGATAACTTAAGAAGAATTGAGTAAAACCATTTATACCATAACCTGAAAACTTAAAACGACAATTTTTGCTTTTCAACTAAGAAAACTTTGACCAAAGTATAAACAAAGGTTTTTCGAACATTTACGAATCTTATTAATTATTTTCGATAAATCAACGAAAATCTTGTTAATTAAACTCAAATTTATTTTGAACATTTTATATAATTGGTCGAACTAAGAAATTTAAAACTTTTACGTTTACGCTTCATAAAAATTAACTAATAATTATTTAATTAATCATAATAATTATCGACGCTTTAGACGACGGATTGAGAAAAACTGATAAAAATGATAGTTGAGACGAAACTAAAACATAGAAGATATGAAGAAAGAATTTTGAATAAATACGGTTGTGATATTTATTTCATCAGGAAGGTAAACGTAATTACTGACGCATAATATAGAAAGAATATCTGAGTGAATTGTGGATATGATAATTACATCATCATGAGAAGTGAATATAGATACTGACATATTATATAAAAAGGATAAAGAACCAATTAGGATATATTTCTTAATAATGAAGGTGCAAAATAAATTGCCGAACAATTTAAATATGAACAATGTTTGTAAAAAGGATAATATAGATAATAAAAAGGGGTTCGTAGTTAATGTGAATCATTAGAATTAAGAAGCCGATGGCGGTACATATATAAAAGGCCACTTGAGGTTGCCTAAATATGTAAATTTTGAGATATAGTTACGTTGGAATTTATAAGTATAAGTATTCTATTTATGTCATTTATGACTAAAAGTACCTTTGTCTGAAGAAGTTGTACTAATGGCAATTATGAAGGCAGACATCGCCTCATACATTAGTAAACGTCTAGCTATTGCAAAGGTCATCATCTGAATTTGATTCGATTTGGGTCATCGTCGACCGACTTACCAAATCTGCTAATATCATTCCCGTTAATGAGAAATGCAAAAGAGTTATGTAAACATAGTGTGCCTGTATCGAACATCTTTATCAAGATCCTCGCTTCGCATCGAATTTCTAGAGATTTGCTCAGAAGTCATTGAGAACGAACCTTGATGAGAGTACTATGTACCACCCCAATCGAAGGGACGAGGTAAAGTAACGATACAAAGTAATATAAGTGCTATTTTATGTTTGAATGAATGACCTTTGGTAATAGACCGTATAATCGTTTTCCTTTGGAGAGATTATCATCGATAATTATCGTATTAGGATCGAGATCTAATCTTGTTAGGATCTAAATCTTAGAGCATCTATAAGCAAGAGTTGAGATGGAGACATCCGACATACACCCATTGTGAGTTGGACATGTCTTTTAGGATTAAGGTTCCCTATGATGGCGAACCAAACCTTACAAAATACCCGACCCGCGAGATCTGAAATGATTGTTGAAATTAGGATTTGATTATTGACAGCCGGTAGTGGGCAAGAGGATATGTGAATGTGAAATGTAGATCTTGAAGTGCCAAATGGGTAGCGAAGTTATGCCATAATTTATAACCTTGGAAAAATGAATTCATGATCTAACAAATCATGGGATATAAGTCCCCGTTGTATGGGACCATTGAGATGATGTAAACGTTGGGATTGAAAGGCATATAAGCTGGGATCTACCCTAGGACTTCAAGAACCGCGTGAATTATGTTTCGTAAATCGAACTTGATGGAGTATCTATCAAGTGAAATTCTGATTATTCTTAGTAGAGCTTAGATCGGCGAAAAGTTGCATTCATCAGAAACCCGTGAACATCATGGATAGAGAAAGTAAGTCAACATTTAGCCTGATCTTATTCCCGTAGTTATGTTTGATGAAACTCGCGTATTATAACGGATTACACTTGTGAGAAAAGACCGAATGTGGAGGAAATACCCACATGGCTTAAACTCTATAAGAAGCGAGTAGTAAGATGATCTTTGAGGACAAAGATCCTGTTTAGGGGTAAATGCTGTGACAATCCGTCAATTTATGGTTGATATTTTATTCTCAATATTTATTTGAAAACATTATTTTAATATTACAATATGAACTCACATATTTTTGGGAAGAAATTTGGATTTACGTCTTGAAGTAGCATCGACTACGTCTAAACCGGAGGATTAAACGTTACGTGCTTACGTTTACATACACCGTCCTTGGTGACAGTCCGACATTTCATAAAATAAATTTATCCGCGAATATTATTTTGGAGTTTTAAATTTGTGTTAGTTCATAAACTCACAAATTTAGGAGAAAAGATTAGGACTTACGATTTTATTTTAACGTCCTTTAAGACTAAACCGGAAACCTTAGGATTTCGTATTTACGTTTTCGAACTCCGTTTTTGATGAGACAATTTTTATTGGATTCGTTTTGTGACGTTGATTCATAATTTATAAAAACGTTTTTCGTAAAACGACCCGAGGGCACGCAAATCAAGAAAACTAGAATCGAGAAATACCCGTAAACTAGTGAGATGGGACAAAACACATTGTCCCACCCCACTAGCTTGGTTTGGACGGCAACTTGACACCACACCATGAAGGTGGCATCAAGTTAAGCTAACACATTACAAGTGTTAGCCTAGCTTACATTTTAAGCTAACACATTCCACTACTTCTCAAAACTAGCTACTAGTTTTGTCATTCCACCATTTCATACATGCAAAATCCTCCCAAAACTCTCTCAAACCCCATCCCTTGCCGTACAAAATATAGCAACAAACACCCCATTTGATCTCTTCTAACCATGAAACACATGTTTACTAGCTCTATTAAGGAGTTCTCTTGAAGCCTTGATCATTTGGTGGCCATATTAACATCTTTGGAGGTGATTTGCTTGTGTCCTAGGGCTGATTTTCCAACATATGTTCTTGATATTTGATGGTCTTGGAGATACTTGTTGTGTTCATCATGTTATTTTGTAAAGAACAAATGTAATTTCTTGTTATTTTGTAAAGAACAAATGTAATTTCTTGTTATTTTGTAAAGAACAAATGTAATTTCTTTCATTTTGTATATGTATATGATGTATATATGATGATAAAAATGTTGTGTGGGGATCAAGTGTTGATAGATTTGATTAAAAAGGTTGATAACTATAAGAAATGAGGCTAAAATCTTGATTATTTAGTTGGCTGTGTAAAAACAGTATGTAACTATAAGATGAACTGATAAAATTGCATGGTTTGATCCATTTACAGTAAGTACAAGATGTTATACACATGTGAGAGTTGGCCATGCAATGGAATCAAAATAATGAGTGAGATATGATCAAAACAAGTTAGGTGGTCTAATCTGAATAAGCAGTTTTGTAAGGACTCTTAAGGCATGATAAACTTAAAATGGGCAGTAGCTATAACTAAGTTAAATGTAGAACATAATATGAAGAACATGTCACCCAAAAATGAGCTTCTAATTCATTATAGAACTCTATATATGGCACAAATGGTGAACATGAAGATAAAAATCAGATTTTTGGAATTAATGTTTATTATTATTATATAAGCACTCACATTTTATTTTATAAAATGTATAATAAGAACCCACTAACTTATAAAACTTATTTATATAAATATATAAAAGGTTAATTAAATGGATAAATTATATAAATGGTGGTGAAATAATATTTATAAGTAATAAAAACTATAAACTTGATTTTTACGACTTTTTCGGCTATTGCCGTAAAATTAACGTTTTTCGCCAAATAAAACTTAGACGACCAAAACCGTCTAATGTAAAGTTTATAAAAGTCATATACTGATGTATAAGTAACTAATACAAGTAAAAACCGATAAAACCTGAACTATAAGAAATACGGACATTTACGAGCTAACTAAACATATTGGACTAATAATTGGACTTAATAAGATAAATACTTGTAAAAAGAACTTATTGGGCTTAACCCATTTGGGCCGAACATGGAAAGTTTAAATACTGATAATATAAGTAAAAAATGGATTAAAACAAGTTAAATAACTTATAATAAGTTTACTGGACTTAAAACGTGTAAATAGGTAAAACTAGTAAACTAGTATAAAAGTTATCGACATATAACACTAGAATGAGTAAACGAGAATATGTAAACCCACTTGATCATCATATATAAATAATCATCATATGTATACATAATTGTTATTTCTATAAAGTCATTGGACATGAGTCTAAGACGAATATTATTTGTCTAGGTTTCCGTGATTGAAGCACGTACCGTACGTCCGAATTGCCGATAACCCGCCTTCCCACATCAACGTGAGCTCATAGCCTCGCACTCTTTTAAATGTTTTTATAAATGTTTTATAAACCCGCGAGGGAGATAACATGTTAGTTTTTATAAAATAGGACACCATTTGTCCCGATTGTTTGTTTATTGATTTGGACCCGAATGATTGAATGACCCGATTGTATGACCCGATAAATGATTAAAGGACCCGATAAATGAAATAAAAATGGATTATTAAAGTTAGGTTATGTCACTAAAAGTCCCATTAGCATGAATTATGAACTACCAGGATTTGGTAGACGCTTATGCATTTAAGAGTACTATTTGGGGACGATCACCCCAGTTCGCGCCTTGACGGTTGATCCCCGTCGTGCCACATTTATTGGTAAGCGAATTTATGTATGAGAAGATTTCCATAGCGTGACCTTTGTGACGACACGCTACTTTAGATGGGCAAAATTGGTATGCGGCTTATAATAATCCGACTAACGAAATACTACTAGACGCTCAGAATTACGACGTATTGCCTGACTAGCAATACAGGGTCATACTATTGTTTTTATGTTTGTATTTTGGTTTTCATATAACGGTTTTTATTTTCATACAAAGTATAAGACGTATTGTATGACGTTTTTACGACATTGGCTCGTATAATGATTTTTAAGGCAAATGCCTATGCTATGATTTTGATAAAGATTTGTATAAAATGATTTTGGCTATTTTATGGCCTATTACAATGATTTGTACAAAAATGATTTTCGGTAAAAACTTTATACCGATATTATATTGATGGTTTATTAAACTCTTTGTACGAAATGATTTTTGGTAATAATTTTATACCAAAGTTATATTGATGTAATTTATCAAACTCTATGAATTCACTCGGCGTTATCGCTGACCTTTTCTTTTAACATGTCTTATCTCAGGTACTTGAAGGTAATTCTCGGGAAGACGACAAGAATTCATGGCCCGCACTTAAACAATATTTTCCATTCAAATATTTTGTAAAACTTTGTATGAAATAATATGACTTGGGACCGATGTAACTTTGATGTTTATGAATGGAAATGATTTATTATTAAACGACGCGATTTTTATGCGTTGTCTATGATGTGAGTAATGTGCTATCCCGTAACACCAACTAGTCTTCCGTTGTACTAAGTTGTATAAATTTGGGGGTGTTACACCTGAGGTTCTATTTAGGACTATGTAGGCTTTGCTAGTTTGGGAATAACCTAAAAGGATACCTTCGTAAGACTTTAGGTCAAACTTGGTAAGGTAGTCTTTGGTGTTGAGGATAAAGCACTTGCTTCCAAACACCCTAATGTATTCCAATGAGGGTTTCTTACCTTTAAGAATCTCATAGGGGGTCTTTCCTAGGAAAGGTCGAATAAGAATTCGGTTGAGAATATAAGTCGATGTGTCCACGACATTGCACCAAAACTTTTTAGGCAAAGATTGCTCGTTTAACATCGTCCTACTCATCTCTTGGAGAGTCCTATTCTTCCTTTCAACTACCCCATTTGATTGTGGAGTGCGAGGAGCCGAGAAGTTATGGGTAATACCATGAGTTTCACAAAAGGCACCAAATTGCACTTCATTATCAAATTCCCTACCATGATCCGTCTTAATAGAAACAATTGAACATCCTAGTTGATTTTGAATTCTTCGACTAAAGATTTCGAAGTGATCGAAAGCTTCATTCTTAGATGCCAAAAATCTAGTCCAAGTGAATCTAGAATAGTCATCAACTATAACTAGGGTATAAAGGTTACCTCCATAACTCCGTATGGCGGAAGGTCCAAAAAGATCCATATGTAGGAGCTCTATGCACCGAGAGGTCGAAACCAAATTATTAGCTTTGTGACTTGAGTGAACTTGCTTTCCAACTTTGCAAGCATCACAAAAGTGACTATCAAACTTAATCTTAGGGAGGTGTCTTACCAACTCCTTAGAGACTAAAGATTGAATTAAACGCATATTAGCGTGACCTAATCTCCTCTGCCGAAGAGTAGAACTATCATCTATAGTCGCAAGACATATGTTGTCTTTTGACTTCTTATTAACCTTCATGACATAAAGCCCATGCTTTCTAACACCTTTTCCAATGACTTTTCCATCTTTTACCATTTCACTGTCATGTTGCGAAAAGATGACCTTACACTTATTGTCACAAATTTTACCTATACTTAAAAGGTTAAACCCTAAGTTATCTACGTGCTCAACATTTTCAATGGTCATGGAGTCAAGAGAAACCGTACCTTTTCCAATGATATTACCACGTAGACTACTAGCGAATGCGACGTTACCTTCATCATATGCTTTGTAATGCGAGAACAAACTTCGATTACCCGTCATGTGTTTAGAACATCCACTATCCTTAATCCACTCGTCGGGCTCCAAATTAATTCCAAAGCATATCTAGGTGATAGGTGTGTAAACACCCATCCTTTTACCACTTAATTCTGGCTAAAACAAGACCAAAACACGTAATTAATATCATTTGTTTGGAATTATGCGTAGTTTTTGTGTTTATTGTGATTTCAGAGCTAACCGGATGAATATTAAAGAAAACATGGGATTGCACGGGTTTTATCAAGGAAAAAGACTCAAGATAAAGTCTATTGTCCAAGAGATGCAAAAGATTTGAAGTCACTAGGCCTATTCGAAGATTTATCGAAGAAAAGGACTAAAGACGGAAGATTTTCATAAGTCGAAGAAACTCAAGTCTATTTAACGAAGAAATTAAAAGACGAGTTGGATTTAATCGACAACAAATCCCGAATCAGAATCGAAAACGTCAACTTTTCTGAAAAGACGAGGAGACAAGAAGAAAGGGAGAAAGCCCACTCACCAACCAACCACCAGGAGTATAAATAGAAACTCCCTTCACACATTAGGGAGAGAGTTAGTTTTTTTTTTATTTTTCCTTTTTCCCAGGCTTTGTAGTTCGTCTCATCAAAAAACTCCATTAGGGAGTTTGGTGATTTTCATCTTTTTCTTTTCATCTTGTAATCATTAATCAATACTCTTGTTACTTTTCCCTTAATCAATCCATTCCATCTTTTCATTAATCTTGTTCTTCATCATCTCTTTTTGCAAGTTCTTAAGTTTTTATTTGATTCAAGTTTGATCTTAAAAAGTTGTTGAATTAGTGTTTTTATTAGTGGGATTTGTTCTTCATGGTATGTTAATGATTATTGGTTAGTTTGGTAAAACCTTTTTGAGTATTTAGTTTGATTTTGATTAAATTTCGTGTCCCTTATTTTACTGTTACTGTATCTGTTCTTCGTGCTCCAGAATTATTCCGAATTGACTTGATCCATTTTGCTTTACTCGGAATATTTCAATTATTCCGAGTATAGGTTTATTTCCTCTTTATTCGGAGTATCCCAGATATTCCGAATAGCTCCAATTTTCCGCATAATCATTTCTTTGTTTTTCTTATTCGGAATATTTTCCGAATAGCCAGGATTTTCCGAATAGCAATTATATTCCGCATAGACTTTATTTTTCCGAATAGCCACTTTTTCCGCATGGACTTGGTTTTCCGAATAGACTTAATTTTCCGAATAGACTTTTTATTCCGAATAGGATTTTCCATTTTTCCCTATTCGGAACTTTTCAATTATTCCGAATAGTCTTAATTTTGTTTTCTTATTCGGAATATTTTCCGAATTGACTTTTTTCCGAATTGACTTTTTGTTCCGAATGGTATATCATTCCGCATAGGACTTTTTCCGAATAGAGTATTTTTTCTGCTTTATCATTTAATTGTTTTTGATCTACTGATTCTAGCTTTAATCTTTATTTACTTCATTGATTTAGGTTAGTAAAACAAATCCACTTTTTGTCACCAAGAACAAATCAATCTACTTTTAACTGAGATCAATTCGAGAGGATTCCGAGAAATCTGAACCTAGCAAAATCCTTGTATCAAATGGCGCCGCTGCCGGCTCCTCTCGTTAAGATCAAAAGTTTTTTGTAGAACTTGGATTTTGGGATCCGTTCCCCGTGAACGTTACTTTTTCCTAACAATTTTCAAAAATCACTAAAAAATATAAAATTTTCAAAAATCCTAAAAAGTAAAAAAAAACAATAAAAACCAAAAATATTTTTGTTTTGCTTTTCTTTGTTCGTTCTTTTGCAGGTGTATGCGCACTCGATCCACGTCTTATCAAGAGCCCGAGCCTCTCGATAACTTAGACATGGCTGGTGTTCAAAACAACAATAACATACCACCTCCGAACAACAATAATAACAACAACAACCCGCCTTTCAACAACATGAATAACAACAACAATGAGCCCCTTCCGGATAATCGCCCAATGATTGAACTGCTGCAAGCTCATATTGATGGCAACACGGATCCAATTGTCATTCCTCCAATTGCCGCCAACAATTTCGAGCTCAAGTCAGGCTTTATCCAGATGGTCTCCGCTCAGCCATTCTTGGGACGAACCATTGATGACCCACATGACCATATCAAGAGATTTCTACAACTCACCAACACGGTCAAATTCAATGGAGTTTCACAGGAGGTCATAAGGTTACAACTTTTTCCCTTTTCTTTAGAGGGACAAGCCCGGCATTGGCTTGCTAAGGAACCGCCACAGAGTATTCTCTCGTGGACGGATTTGGAAACAAAGTTTATTAACTACTTTTTTCCACCCTCTCGTACTACCGCTTTGCGGAATGAGATTATAAACTTTGAACAAAAGTACGATGAGTCATTCAGTGAATCTTGGGATCGTTTCAAAGATCTTTTAAGAAAATGCCCACAACATGGTTTTACCAAAGTTCATCAAATAAATACTTTTTACAATGGTTTAAGCATGAGTGACCAAGATTCACTGAATAGTGCCTCAGGGGGTAATTTATTGGCTAAGACTTCCAATGCTGCTTGGGATATCATTGAGAACAAGTCTCGTGTGCAAACCAAGAGCGTTAGGACCAATGTTGCTAGTGCTAGCACTAATGACAGCGACAAGCGACTTGACAAAATCACCACGCTTCTTGAATCGCTTGTCACACATACCGTCAGCAACAACAACAGCAACAATGCCAAAAACGCACAAGTAAACGCTGTCAGCCAACCTTGTGAGATATGCGGTGGTCCCCACTCCTACACAACTTGTACCGCCACCCAAGATTACCCTGCTGAGAATGTGAATGCGGCATATGGCACCTACCAACAACCTGCTTATCAAGCAAAACCCCAAGGTGACCGTAACTTGCTTAACTACCGCAACAACAACTATCTTTCACCACCTGGCTTTCCTCCTACCAACCCAAACCAACAACAAAACCTTAATCGCCCTCCTCAACAACAACAACAACCTCGACAACCATACATCCCACCTCACAAGCAGCAACAACCGCCTCAAAGAAACAATCAAGTCTACCAACAACCTGCTTACCAACCACCTGCATACAATGCTCCTCCCAACCAACCCACCGCTCTTCACCAAGAAGTGGAAACTTATATGAGGACTAACGATGCGATAGTGGGAAATCTTCAGAGAGAAGTGCTCAACCTGAAAGCCGATTTGGTAAAGCAAGGAAATGATTTGAGAGCCGATATGCGAAACACGTTGGATAGTCAGACGAATGACTTGAGGAACATGATGGCTAGTTTCTTCCAAAGTAGTCAACCCTCTTCTTCGGGTACTCTTCCGAGTAACACCGTTGCGAACCCAAGAGGGGAGATGAAAGCAATCACTACTAGAAGTGGTAAAGGTACAAAGGAACCCGAGCTTCCTATACCCCCACCGGTGGTTGTGACTAAGGAAAACGAGTCGCTTGCTCCTATTCCTCCTCCTTCTCCTTCCCCAATTTTTCAACCTCTTCATTCTACCCCTCCTCCACCCGTGGTTGTGAGTGACCCTATTCCTCTAAAGCCTTCATCTTCTTCCAATATACCTTATCCTTCAAGGTTGCGGAAAGAGAAGCAAAAGAGCAAGGATGATATTCAGGTTTCTAACTTTCTGAAAATGTTTAAACAACTGAATTTTAATATCTCCTTCGCTGAGGCTCTCGCTCACATGCCCAAATATGCTAAAATGTTTAAAGACCTTCTGAGCGACAAGGAAAAGCTCCTCGACATTGCTAACACCCAACTTAATGAGAACTGCTCTGCAGTGCTCTTAAGGAAATTGCCAACCAAGCTTGGTGATCCGGGTCGTTTTCTTATCCCTTGCAATTTCCCGGGAGTTGAGAATTGCATGGCCCTAGCCGATCTAGGTGCCAGTATTAATCTCATGCCTCTAAGTGTTTGGAAGCAATTATCTCTCCCAGAGCTAGTCCCCACTAAAATGACTTTGGAATTGGCCAACCGTACGGTTGCTTATCCAGTAGGGATAGCCGAAGACGTTATTGTAGGAGTCGACAAATTCACCTTCCCTGCTGATTTTGTTGTCGTCGACTACGAGATGGACCCTCGTGTACCACTGATTGTTGGTCGTCCATTCTTAAGGACCGGTCGCACTCTCATTGATGTCGAAGCCGGTGAGCTTATCATGAGAGTGGGTGACGACAAAGTAGTCTTCAACATGGGTAAGTTGTCTAAACAGCCTTATTCATATGAGAGCGTTAATTGTATTGACGTTCTTGATGAGGCTTGTGAAGAACACTTTAATGATGCTTGCAAAAGTATTCCTACCTCTCTTCCCACTGTTGAGACCGTGTCCTCTATTGATTCATCGTTGTCTCTATTTGGAGATAGTGATTTATTCTGGAACAATCTTGAAGATACCATGGGAGATGCGAATTTAGCTACTAATGATTCTCCCACCGAGGGGGATGAAGATATGAGTTTCTTTGACAATCTGCTCACCGAAGACAATCCTTCGCCTCCATCTCCCACGGTTATTGCTATCAATACTCCGACTTTGAAAACGCCTCCCGTCGAAAATCCTCCGGATTTGGAACTTAAGGAGTTGCCGCCACATCTCGAGTATGTGTTCCTTGACGACAATAAGAAGTCGCCCGTCATTATTGCGAAGGATTTAAAAGAAGAAGAGAAGACTCGCCTCGTTGCTGTGTTGAAGGATCATAAGAAGGCTATTGCTTGGAAAATCTCGGATATTCGTGGAATTGATCCTCACTTCTGCACACACAAAATTCTCATGGAGGACGACTATAAGCCCACTATTCAAAGCCAACGAAGGGTGAATCCAAAAATACATGACGTCATCAAAACAGAAGTCATTAAACTTCTTGATGCGGGTATGATTTACCCTATTTCGGATTCCCCGTGGGTTAGTCCAATCCATTGTGTGCCCAAGAAGGGCGGAATAACCGTTGTTCCCAATGAACACAACGAGTTGATTCCCACTCGTCTCGTTACTGGGTGGAGAGTTTGTATAGACTACCGCAAACTCAATGATGCCACGAGAAAGGATCATTTCCCTTTACCTTTCATGGACCAAATGCTTGAACGATTAGCCGGTAATGAATATTACTGCTTTTTGGATGGTTTTTCGGGTTATTTCCAAATACCCATCGATCCCCAAGATCAAGAGAAGACTACATTCACCTGTCCCTATGGCACTTTCGCTTACAAACGAATGCCTTTTGGCTTATGTAATGCGCCAGGGACTTTCCAAAGGTGTATGTTAGCTATCTTCCATGACATGGTTGAACAAACCATGGAAGTCTTCATGGATGATTTCTCGGTCTTCGGTGATTCCTTCTCTGCTTGCCTTGCCAATTTAGAACGTATGCTAAAGAGGTGCGAAGACACCCGCCTCGTTCTAAATTGGGAAAAATGCCATTTTATGGTAAAAGAAGGCGTCGTGCTTGGACATAAGATTTCGAAAGCCGGTCTTGAAGTTGACCGTGCTAAAGTTGATGTTATAGCAAAGTTGCCTCCACCTTCCACTGTGAAGGGTGTGAGAAGTTTCTTGGGTCATGCGGGCTTCTACCGTCGATTTATCAAAGACTTTTCTCAAATCGCTCGCCCGATGACCCACCTCTTGGAAAAAGATACTCCTTTTATCTTTTCCAACGAGTGCCTTGAAGCCTTTAACTCACTTAAGGATAAGCTAACTAAGGCACCCGTCTTGGTTACCCCTAATTGGGAGCTACCCTTTGAGTTGATGTGCGATGCTAGCGACTTTGCTATTGGAGCGGTTCTTGGACAAAGAGTGAACAAACACTTCCAACCGATCCACTACGCTAGCAAGACAATGACGGGGGCACAATTGCATTATACGACAACTAAGAAAGAGCTTTTAGCGGTTGTCTATGCTTTTGAAAAATTCCGCCCCTATCTTGTCCTTTCCACCACCATCGTGTACACCGATCACTCCGCGTTGAAGTACTTGTTGACAAAGCAAGATTCCAAACCAAGACTTCTTCGCTGGGTTTTGCTGCTCCAGGAATTTAAAATCGACATCCGCGATAAAAAAGGAGCAGAAAACCTAGCCGCGGACCATCTTAGTAGACTTGAGGATCCATACCAAGGGGATCATCCGACCAAAGAAATCAATGATTCTTTTCCCTTGGAGACCTTAATGTCTATAAACTCGAAGCCGAATGAAACCCCGTGGTTTGCAGACTTTGCAAACTATTTGGCGGGTGGAATTCTCAAGGAAGGGTTGACGTCCCAGCAAAAGAAGAAGTTCTTTACCGACATCAAGACTTACTTTTGGGACGACCCTTACCTATTCAAACAATGTGCCGACCTGATTATCCGTCGATGTGTTGATGGACCGGCAGCGTCGGACATCCTTGATGCTTGCCACAAAGGACCCACCGGTGGTCACTTTGGTCCCAACTACACCGCAAAGAAAGTGTTTGATTCGGGATTTTATTGGCCCTCCATATATCGTGATGCTCACAATATGGTTAAGCGATGTGATGTTTGCCAAAAGCAAGGCAAAATCACACATAAAGACGAGATGCCTCAGAATTTCATTCAAGAGTGTGAAATTTTTGATGTTTGGGGTATCGACTTTATGGGGCCATTCCCTTCATCTAAAGGAAACAAATACATCCTTGTAGCCGTTGACTACGTTTCAAAGTGGGTGGAAGCCAAAGCTTTGCCTACTAATGACGCAAGGGTGGTTTGTAACTTTTTGAAAGCTCTATTCGCTCGCTTCGGTGTGCCTCGTGCCATTATTAGTGATCGTGGGACTCATTTCTGCAATGACCAATTTGCTCGAGTCATGGCTAAGTACGGTATAAACCATCGTCTTTCCACAGCCTACCACCCACAAACTAATGGCCAGGCCGAAATATCCAACCGAGGACTGAAGCGAATTTTGGAAAGGACCGTGGGAGAGCATCGTGCCGCATGGGCTGATAAACTCGATGATGCTTTGTGGGCTTTCCGTACTGCTTACAAGACCCCGATCGGCTGTACGCCCTATCGTCTTGTGTACGGGAAAGCGTGCCACCTCCCCATTGAGTTGGAGCACAAGGCTTATTGGGCCTTGAAGTGGGCCAATTTTGATATAAACAACGCCGGTGACCTACGCAAGATCCAACTCAATGAGCTGAATGAACTCCGGAATGAGGCTTATGAAAATTCTTTAATCTATAAGGAAAGAACTAAGCTCATTCACGACTCCAAGATCAAAAACCGAGAGTTCCATGTTGGAGACAAAGTCTTACTTTTTAACTTGCGGTTAAAAATCTTTTCGGGCAAGCTCAAATCTCGTTGGTCCGGCCCATTCACCATCGCCCAAATTTTTCCATATGGTACTCTCGAGCTCGCTCAACCTAATGGACCAAATTTTAAGGTGAATGGCCAACGAGTGAAGTTGTACTTTGGTGAGGACACCTCTCAGGAGGTGATTCCATCCCTCACCACGTTCCCCATGAACTGAATTTGGGTCGAGTCAGGCTCGTGACTCGGTTATCAAAAACAAGCGCTCCTCGGGAGGCAGCCCGAGTATCTATCCCTTTAACCCCCTAAGAGTAGGGGAGGACCTATTTTGGTCATTTGTGTTTGTGTGGTGATGTGCTTACAGGGATTACTGCAATCTTGGAAACTTTGAAGAACCGTGCTCCCGTGTTATCCGAAATCCGGTTCTATCTCTCAACTATCGTGATTCAATTTTCTTCATACTCACATTTGAAATTGATCACTTTAGTCGTCTCTTCCTTAACTTGAGTTAACCAACGTGCACAATGTCATAAGTGTAGGGGAGACTTTTCCCACATGCTTAAACATTGAGGACAATGTTTATCTTAAGTGTAGGGGAGACTTCTATCGAAGTTTTAAGTGGACTTTTCCATGAAAATGCCTTCGTTTAACCAGAAAATCCTATTTTTCAACATTTTTCAAATTTTTTATTAACTTTGGCCATTTAGTTGTAATTTTTAAATTTTTATCGTTGCTTTCATATGTATATATTCCACATTAAAGTCAAAAAATTTTAATAAATTGGTGTAGCTAGTTTAGAAGTCTTTGACATATTAGGCCCGTTGCGTTTATTTTGACTCAACCCGAATAAACTTATCCAAGTTTATTCTAGCTAGTATCCTTAACCATGTAGACCTTAATTGGTTTATTAGGCTAAGTGTCCACGAGTCTCATTACTTGAGATTTTAAATTGTGGAGGACGAGAAATGATAGAGTCAATTATAAGTAGGTATTCTTGCGCAAGCTCACTTGGTGTAATTATTTGCCTATTCTCCCATCACTTGCTAATAATTTATCTGCAATAAGTAAGGTCTTACGATTTGAAAAGTTACTTAGCTTCTAGCCCAAGATCGTTTAAAAGTTGCTCGGTAATGATAAGAGTTCATAGCCAAGGCATAACTTATGAAGCGGGGCGCGAAGATTGGCGAGTCCGAAAAGGCCCTAACAAGGCATGAGGATTCAATTTTATTGCTGAAGATCCAAAGTGATGTGAAAAGCATTATTCCTAAAGTCAATATGAAGGATCAAGACTCACGACGAAAAGCAATCAACTCCCGTAAAGATCATGGAGAAGTCTATCCGAAAAGACCCTAACAAGGTATGAGGATAAATAGATCCAAGTCCGAAAAGGAGGCGGATCGTTGTATCTCAAAATCCCAAATAGAGATTGAAGAAATAATCATGAAGTCGTGGTCAACAAAGTTGGAGTACCCCTCAAAAGTCTCCAAGTGAAGAAACTCTATTATGATGAGAAGACCATTATCTCAAGAACGTCTCTCGAAGATATGAAGTATGAAGTACATGCCAAATATCGGCCCGAGAAAGGTCTCAAATCGTGAACCAAGTTATGCCAAGATATGAACTTTTTGATATCCCGAGAAGCAGTTTTAAGAGATTTTGTCCTTTAGCTAACTATTGATCAAATCGTCCCACTTTGCTTTCAGCCCTAATAAACTATCGAAATAAGTCCAAAAATGCATCTTCATGATCATTCTAAGACAAAAATAAAATATAAGAGATACACCTAGGAATAAGGGAGTTTAAGCATTTAATTAAGCCATGTGTGTAAGTGTTTGATTTACTAACTTATAATAACAATGATCTCGTTTTTAAGCTTAGTTTGGGGAACGTGAAACTTGAGGGTGATAAATCTTCGCAACACCAAAGCCCTAATGTAAATCTTTGATTTCTTTACAAGTTATTTCATTTCTTTTTGTTCATCTTAAAGTTTTTATTTCTCCTAGTTATTTGATTCTTAATTAGTAGTATTTGAATAAGGCCAAGGTTGATTAATTATGAGAAAAATGTAAAATTGCTTTATCACTAAGCATTGCATGAGGGCATGGCAATGGTTAAGTGTAGGGGATTTGATAGGTGTGTAAACACCCATCCTTTTACCACTTAATTCTGGCTAAAACAAGACCAAAACACGTAATTAATATCATTTGTTTGGAATTATGCGTAGTTTTTGTGTTTATTGTGATTTCAGAGCTAACCGGATGAATATTAAAGAAAACATGGGATTGCACGGGTTTTATCAAGGAAAAAGACTCAAGATAAAGTCTATTGTCCAAGAGATGCAAAAGATTTGAAGTCACTAGGCCTATTCGAAGATTTATCGAAGAAAAGGACTAAAGACGGAAGATTTTCATAAGTCGAAGAAACTCAAGTCTATTTAACGAAGAAATTAAAAGACGAGTTGGATTTAATCGACAACAAATCCCGAATCAGAATCGAAAACGTCAACTTTTCTGAAAAGACGAGGAGACAAGAAGAAAGGGAGAAAGCCCACTCACCAACCAACCACCAGGAGTATAAATAGAAACTCCCTTCACACATTAGGGAGAGAGTTAGTTTTTTTTTTATTTTTCCTTTTTCCCAGGCTTTGTAGTTCGTCTCATCAAAAAACTCCATTAGGGAGTTTGGTGATTTTCATCTTTTTCTTTTCATCTTGTAATCATTAATCAATACTCTTGTTACTTTTCCCTTAATCAATCCATTCCATCTTTTCATTAATCTTGTTCTTCATCATCTCTTTTTGCAAGTTCTTAAGTTTTTATTTGATTCAAGTTTGATCTTAAAAAGTTGTTGAATTAGTGTTTTTATTAGTGGGATTTGTTCTTCATGGTATGTTAATGATTATTGGTTAGTTTGGTAAAACCTTTTTGAGTATTTAGTTTGATTTTGATTAAATTTCGTGTCCCTTATTTTACTGTTACTGTATCTGTTCTTCGTGCTCCAGAATTATTCCGAATTGACTTGATCCATTTTGCTTTACTCGGAATATTTCAATTATTCCGAGTATAGGTTTATTTCCTCTTTATTCGGAGTATCCCAGATATTCCGAATAGCTCCAATTTTCCGCATAATCATTTCTTTGTTTTTCTTATTCGGAATATTTTCCGAATAGCCAGGATTTTCCGAATAGCAATTATATTCCGCATAGACTTTATTTTTCCGAATAGCCACTTTTTCCGCATGGACTTGGTTTTCCGAATAGACTTAATTTTCCGAATAGACTTTTTATTCCGAATAGGATTTTCCATTTTTCCCTATTCGGAACTTTTCAATTATTCCGAATAGTCTTAATTTTGTTTTCTTATTCGGAATATTTTCCGAATTGACTTTTTTCCGAATTGACTTTTTGTTCCGAATGGTATATCATTCCGCATAGGACTTTTTCCGAATAGAGTATTTTTTCTGCTTTATCATTTAATTGTTTTTGATCTACTGATTCTAGCTTTAATCTTTATTTACTTCATTGATTTAGGTTAGTAAAACAAATCCACTTTTTGTCACCAAGAACAAATCAATCTACTTTTAACTGAGATCAATTCGAGAGGATTCCGAGAAATCTGAACCTAGCAAAATCCTTGTATCACTAGGTAACAACACACAAGATCAAACATTTGGTCCCCAATATCTCATGGGTCCAAAATTGTTAGTTCCAAACATCCCTTGCATTTGGTTGGGATGCATGAATGAAGGAAGGGTTCCCCATGGAGAACAAAATGGAGGAGGGTAGTAATTCATGTAACCATTTTGTTGTTCATTATTTTTCCTAGGTGTATTTGATCTAGGTTTAGAGTTATGATTATTCCTTCTAGGTGTTGGAGTTTTACTCCTAGATCGTGAATTTTTTTGATTATCTCTTCTAGGCGTTGTCGTTCTACTTCTAGGCTTAGACTCATTCCGTATTCTAGGTGGAGTAGAAGATGGTCTTAATAAACTTCTATTTCCTATGAGAGGTTTACTTAATGGCTTGTAGAACTTAGCAATAGCATTGTCGTCAAGTATGGGTAATTTTACCTTATTAACAATAAGATGCTTTGGTTCTTCATCTAACTTAGACTTTTCAGAATGTTCAGAATTTTCACAAAAATCATCCTCTGCCCGCGGTACCTTATCTATGGCGGCGGTTCCATATCGATAAGGAACCGCCCCATACAATCTGGGACCGCGAACAGTGGACGTTTTTTGGGAAAACATGACTTATTTTGGTTCACTAGTTGCGGCTTCATTTGAGTTAAAACTTAGACCAAGTCTTTCCTTAGAATGAACTTGTTTTTTTAACATATCATCAAGATCACTAGTACCTTTCATGAACTTTTCCAATTTATTGGAGGTGCTCTTGAGATCTTCATTCTCTAATCTAAGTTTCTCACGACTTAAGCAACTTAAATCAACCTCTTTATTTTTCTCATGTTTAGCCAATTTCTCCCTATGTTCATTGATCTTATTTTCAAGCTTAGTTTTGGTTGATTTTAAGGTTTTATTTTTTCTATGAATTTAAGACTAAGTTTGTGTAAACTATCATATTTGCCTTCAAATTCAATATCATCAAAAGTGGAACTATCATTGCTATAATATTCGGTTTCAGAATGTACCTCTTTAGAAGTGTGAGCCATAAGACATTTCTCCTCTTTGGGGTTGTCATCATCATCTTCACCGCTATCGCTCCAAGCGCCACTAACGAACGCCGTGTGGTTCTTATAGCGAGCGGGCTTTGGACAATCACCAATGAAGTGATTTGGATCACCACATCTAAAGCAATTCCTATCACCTTTTTTGTTCTTGACAAACCGATTCTTTGAGAAAGGTTTCTTGTCATTGTTGGGTTGCCTAACGTGTTGAACTCGTCTCTCGAAGAACTTCTTGAACTCTCTCACCGCCAATGCATATTCCTCGTCATCGCTTTCCGAGGAACTATCATGGTCACTTTGTGCCTTCTTGGTTTAAGTGCAAGAGATTTTGATGAGATGCCATTTATACATGATCTCATCGGTCTTTTCAGGCTTTAAATGCATAAAAATGTCATAAAATACCATATATTATGCTTGTACTTGTTTCTTGTGTTTTAGGTATGGATATCATGAAAAAGACAAAAGATCACAAGAAACAAGGAAAAACGGACACGAGAAACGAAGCCGTACAAAGAACCGGGCCCTAGTTCATGATTTATCCAACAATTACCCTTGAAGACTTGAAGATATGCAAGATTGTTCCTCAATGAATGAAGAAATGACACTTAATACCCTTGTGAATTCATAATTACAAGTTTGGTCCCTTAAGTTTGTCAAAATTATACAAAAGGTCCTTCAACTTTGAAGTAATGACAAGATTAGTCCCTCAACTATTCAACATTGTCAATTATGGTCCCTCATGCAATTAAAGTTACATTGAAGACCTTTGAAGATCAACAATGTCCAAGATCAGTCCCTCAAATATCCAAAAATGGCAAAAACAACCCTTGATATCTTTTTACCAAAGTTTTGTGCGAAAAGTGTGAAAACCATAACTTGAATAACAAAGGAATACGTTTTATGGGGCTGAAATACTTCTTATACATGTTTTGCCAAAGAACAAGGACCCAAGTTGCCATTTCCAAACTTTGAATCCCATAACACGCGCCAAACACCTTTTCTCCTCCAAAATCGGATCAAAAAGGTTACTGTTTACCATTCTTGACCCCCAGAAATTACTTCACTTAAACAAAGGGTAATTTTCAATTACCCTGGCACATGTGTGATTCACACATGCAGAAACACATCCCACACCAAAAACCCGCACTCCCACTCACTATGGACCCCACCCCCAATTCCCTTTCAACCAAACAGAGAACAACTTCACCTCCAAGTTATCCAACGTGGCCAAATCAACAGCTGAGAGTCCTTGCTTCATCTCAAAGCTAAAATGAACACTCAGGATCATTTTGGACAGCTCATAACCAAGAATCGTCTAGAAGACCTCAAGGATAAAATAGGAATTTCACTTCTAGGGTTTGTGAATAGTGTAGGCTTAGCATTTGTCTATAAAAGGAGACCTCAACCTGTGAGAGTTCCTTTGTTCCAGTTTTAGGCTATCAATCTTTGTAATCCCTTTTTAAGTTAATTAAATTTGATTTTCTGAATTTTGAGAAATCTCTTTTATATTTGTTAAAAGTTGGTGTTAGAATAGCCTAATTCTGAGTTCCACTTTGATATTTGAAGGTTTTTGAGTGTGACAACCCTGGTTTTGAGGTTCGTCACTTAGTTTTATTTTGTGCTACTTGCGTGTCTTTACGTGTTTATGTGCTTATTGGTGTGTATAGATTGTGGTTTGGATATCGTTTCCGGTACGGGGTACCTTGTGAATGAAACGATGTGTGATGATTTCATGTTCATGAGTTCACATGGTAGTGACTATGAAGTGAGATGGTGTTATTTGGTGGTTCTAAGTATACGTATATGTATTATAGAAAATCGTATTTTTACGATTTACGGTTTAACATTTAGAGGTCGCGGATGAGGTAATTAGTCATATGAATATTTTTCTGGATGGTTTTAAGTCATTTAGGACTTAGTTATAAAGTTTATTTCAAAATTTGAGATTTTTTTTAAAAGTGTATATTTTACGTCTTTTACGGTAAAACGCGTAAATTTGACTAGTTTTACGGTTTTGTGGTTTTGGAAGCTTTAGGAGCTGAAATAAATTAAGGAAAATTAAAGTAATATTAATAACATAATATTAAATAATAAAAATAAAAAAACGAATTTAGTTGTGTTTGGGTCGGTTTAGACGCACCAAAGAAGAAAGAAAGAAGGGAAAAGCCCAAAACAGGCCCAATGGACTTGTAATGGGATTAGGGGGCCTTTAGGACTTAACCAAACCCAACTCATAACTATAATAATCAGGTTTTTAACCTCCATAACATCTTCTAGCCGAAATTCATCAATGGTGGCCAATTAGGGTTCTTCAAAAGTTAGGTTTTCTTCATCTTCTATTAATTCAAAGGTAAAACCTTCATAACCCTTTTTAATTTAATTGTTTTTATGTTTTTATAATCATTCTTATGATGGAATTAGGGTTAGGGTTCATATAAAATCAGTAAATTAATGATGTGATAATCATAATATGATGATCATATAAATTAGAGCTTGTAATTAGAGGGATTAGGGTTAATTAATGAGGTTGATTTTGTTAAACCCGTTTTTAAAAACTGGGCAGATTTTGTGTCAATTGTTTTGATCATATCGGGAGTTCTATAAACTGTTATTTTACGATCCAAGTACCCCTGGAAAGATATTTGAAGTGGCTTTCCAATTCAAGAAACGAGAACTAAATTGGAGGTCGGGAAGTGGGTCAAAAACAGGTTACAACAGTCGGAGGTCAAAACAGTTTTGAATTCAGCCTATTTTCTTTTTAAGTTTTGGGTTGTTTGGGGTACATAGGGTTGCATTGGGATCTTCTCACGAACGTGAGAGATGGTTTATATATTGTAGTAAGTATCTGCACTTGGGCTAAGGTTGTGGTTTAGGGTAAGACCCCTTAATGGTAACAAACGTTTAGTACATTTAAAATCAGGAAATCTTGAATGACAAAAGTAGATATATGTATATCGGGGCCTTAACAGTATCTTTAAGGTTAGGACAAGTGGGAGGTGTTAGCCAACATATGTAAGGGTATGAATATTCCTTTTACAGAAACCATGGGTATGTTTAAGTAAATGTTTGAATTAAAGTTTTGAGACCTAAAAACTGGCACTGATTTGGGTAAAATATGAACGGGTTAGTTATTAAACTTAACCAAGTTAAGGACTTGTTAAGGAAGGGTAATGGGGTGATTAGAGCTTATCAATGAGGTAAATATGCGGGAATAGGCTAGATGTCCATCATAGGTTAATGAGCCATCTTAGTGATTGGTTCGTGTATTGATTGCGTGTTTTGGTTTGTTAGCTTGTTGCTAGTGCAAGGACTCGTGAAGGAGCTATCAGGTGAGTTTCATAGTCCCATGTTTAATATTGATTTTGACTTCCAGATGGGATGGAAGAGACACTGTGTTGAGTTATTTTCTAAATTGATGTTGTGAATGTGTTTGTGATTTGAGATGGACTTGTGTGTACATTATGTGATTAACTGCTATGTGATTTTTGATTGTGTATGATTTGGATCGGGGGACACGTGCCGTCTCAGTTATTGTGATTTGACAAGGTAGTGGGCTTGTGGTTTGACAAGGTAGTAGCCTTGTGGTTTGACAAGGTAGTGGCCTTGTGGTTTGACAAGGTAGTGGCCTTGTGGTTTGACAAGGTAGTGGCCTTGTGGTTTGCCAAGGTAGTGGCCTTGGGATAGGTACATAGTGTGATCATCTATGGTACCATGTTGTTTGGCAAGGTAGGAGCCTTGGATTTTGGTTTGGAATGATTGTTCTTGAATTCTAGTTGTTAATACATAATTGTAGCACATTGTCCATATGTTCTTTTGTTGATGATTGTTATTCATAGCTTGTAACTGATTTAGCGTTGGAGTCTAAACCTATGACTCTCACCAACATTATGTTGACGTGTTTTAGTGTCTCTTTCAGGTGATGTTATGGTTAAGCTTGAGAACATAAGTGGCTAGGATTGGAGAAGCTTAGGAATGCATATAGAAGGAGAATTCCCGTTTCCTTCTTAGTTTACCTTTATGTTTTTTTTTATAAGTGATGCATGTTGGCACCTATATGTTTGATATGTTTGTGTTATTTGTTTGTCTTGGGTAAGAGGTAGGACTGTTACCTACTTACATAGACACCTACATTTGATGAGATATTTTCATGACTTTTGTGTCACCATTTTATGACATTTCTTATTTCATATAGTTATCTCTATAGACACGCCATGTTGTGATGATATCCACACGTCGTGCCCTATATTCCGCCATGGTGGGGTGTGACAGAATGGTATCAGAGCTAATGGTTATAGAGAATTAGGTTGCCTTGTCGCGTAGCCTAGTCTATAGCTTAAGGGTCCCTGCATATAGGTGTCATAGGAGTATGTGTGCATTTTATTATAATTGATGTGTTTGAATGTTATTTATTGTGATGTTTTGACTAGTATGAATTGAACCATAGTAAGTTCATACTTAGCCACATGTTATTTTCTTTTTGGGTTGTGACTAGTGCGGGTTGAACCATAATCGTCCACACTAGTCATTGTCGTATTTTGCTTAAATTGTACATTATAGTACATAATTTGGTACATGGTAGTTCTATCTTTTGTTGGGTTATTTTATGTACCTGAGGTATCGTATTTTTTTCTTTTCATGTTTAAGTCATGTTCCCTAAGAATCGTGTGGTGGTTCGAGTTACTAGGAGTATATGGGTAGGAAGGATTTTAAGCCGTTTCCACTCTTATGGGCGACATGACTTATAACTGATTATGTTTTCGTTTTGGATTTAGTCTAGGCTGTTTTAGCTAGACTATGGATTTCTGTATTCCAAGAGTTTTATTATGTTATTTTTATAGATGGAGTTTTGGATCTTAGTGGTTATGTGGTTATGAGCTTATGTGAGTAGATGGATTTATGTGTTATATGTTGTATTGATTCTTATAAGTGTCATCATAGGAGGGAGTGCATTGGGGAAAGGGTAAACGTATAAGTATGGTGGCCAACATAGTTATACAAGTACCACAACTTCAATGGGTTCCCAAGTATGGTTGCATGAAAGAGGGTTAGTACATGCTTGTATATGATGAGATGTAGAATTTGGGTATACGTATAATATATGAGTTTATGTAATGGCTACCTACGATATGGCTATTGTTCTTTTTGTGTTATATGTTTTGGGTTATAGTTGTGTTGTGTGATTTTGGGGTCACACGATATGGTTTGGTTTTGGAGGTGGGCTTTATGCCTTGTTGTGGCACGGTGAGATGGTGATTACTCGTATGGAAAAACGAGCGTATAAAGCGATTGATTGACTTACGTGTATGATAACGAGTATGTTTGGGGGATTCAATAGGTATACATATGTGGATGTATATATACTACTATGTGTTAAGTTATGGTATATGGTCGTTCACTAGTTATTATAACTTGAACGTACCTTGTGTTTGTTCGTGTTTTATGGTGCTGGAGTTTGGTGGAGTTTCAACGACGTTTTGAATCTTTTGAACTGTGTCTTGTAGCGTATTCTTTGAGTTTCGTATTTCACGTGTACGTTTTAAAACGGTGTTCTTGGTTTTAAGTCTATTGAAATAACCTGGGATTTCTTTTGAGATAATGAAATCTTTTGTGTTGAGTCTTACATTTCTTTTTGTTGGTATATGGAAAAAGGGGACTTGGAAATCTAGTATAGGGTTAGATAGTTGGTCGTATTCGGTAAAATAAGGGTAAGGTGTTGGGGTCGTGTTTGAAACAAGATGTAACATAAGATTTCTTTTTAGTCAACACTTATTTATTTCAAATTCTAAAAGACTTTCTTTAAAATAAAGCGAAGTAAAATTTCTTTCTACTTACATAGTTTATATAATTGGGTTTAACCGATTCACGTCATTTATAATTATTAATTCAAGGTTAAATTGAGTTTATGAATATTTCACATACAATTTTATCTTTCATTAATATAAAACTGTTTCGGTCATAACTTGCTCGTTTTTAGAGCTTTTTGAGTGATTCAAAAGCAAAAAATTATGTACTCGGAACGTACTTTTCAAATATTCAAAAAGTATAGTCATGGGAGGTCAGTTGACTGGTTGGAATTGTTGTACAAGTGTCGGGTTCAAGGTTGAGTTTTGAATAGTAGTTTATTTTTATTTGGGGTGCACGGGATACCTAGTCCTTGGGTTGAGTTTTGAGATCTCCTAGAAGGTTGTTTGTAGATGGTTTGAGTCACATAGATGTGGGGAGGTAAAAATAATAATAATAATAATAATAAATAAGAGTATATTCTTTTGGAAAGGTCGGTCTTTAGCACGGTTTAAATAATATGTTGTGGGGCGTAATATGTTTTGGTTGCCATTGGGTGTTTCTTGGATTATTTTTCGTTGTCATGGGTCATTTTCAATTGATACATGTTCTGGTTTGAGTTTTCTTTTGAGTCACGTGGGTTTTGACTTGTTTTAATTGGTGCACGTGAAATGTCATTAGTTATCCGTTGGTTTGATTCGTTGATCGTATCTGATGGATTCAGGATGTAGTTTTGGTTTCGTATTGTTCGGGAGCGTTGAGGTAGTCGTATGAAAGACTTGGTCGCGCCTACACGCTTAAGTAGGTGACCATGAGAGAACGGTCGGAATACCCTTAGAGGGGAGGAAAGAAGTTCGTAGATGAACTAGTGTGGTCATGAGGTCTCTTAGGAGTACCAAGGAGATGAATAGAGATTTTTGGGATATTAGCACAAGTAACGCGCCATAGAGAGTGTTGGAAGGGGAAGTAATACCTCAAAGGTATTTATGATTGTTCGTAGGGCAAGTAAGTTCTCCGAAAATTTCCTGAAATTTAGTAGGTTTGCCTATTACTGTGAGGTAGAACCATAAATAGAGCAAGTAGGAGAAGTGAGAGGAGTTGTAGTTAGTGCCCTTCTAAGGCAAATCGTTGATGGAGTGATTTAAAAATAAGAGTTGTTAGAGATTGCAAGGAATGCCGGATAAAAGTTGAGTTGCTTAGTAGTAGATTGGATGTGGAAAGAGGTTGAGTGGTCTGATGAGAGGAAGTACTTGTCTTTTAAGATGCGTGTAAATTTTGCAAGTAGAACGAGGTAGGAATTTATTCGTATTGCCGCTAAGAGAGGGTGCAAGGAGGACATAGTTGAAACTGCTAAGGATGTTGTATGAACGCTTTGGGTTTACGGTTATGTATTTGGCTTCACCAAAGCACTAGCGGTTTTCATGGTGTCAATGAACCAAGTGTGCATGAACGTGTATAAACGAGTTGTCATCAGGAGCGTCGACGACATCTTGAACTACTCAAATCTGAGAAGGAGAGTGAGGCGAATTATGTGTTGGTTTTGGAGTGGAGTTATACGTGAGATTTTCGAGTGTGAGTTTTTAATATTAAGTTTACCATGATGAGTAGTTAGAGATGATGGCGTATCATGGAACCAGCAAGGGGCGAAGTGAAGAAGGATGAGGAAGCGTTTTGGAGGCTGAAGAGGTGGATTGGATAATGAGCCGATCTTGGCATTATCGGAAGGACCGGATGAATTCGCGAAGCATGACGATACGTGGAGCAAGGATTTGGACGCGTACGAGGACGACAAAGAAAGGCGATCGCTTATACGTTGCAGGATCTGAAGATTTGGAAGAACTAGATGGACTTAGTTAGTGGGGCTGGATTGTTATATCTGCCTAGAATGCTAGAGGCATTTGGTGTACGAGACGTGGAGAATGATCTATACGGATCATGAACGTCTCCAACACATATTCAATCATCTTGATTGAACTTTTGGCAAAGGTGATGGGTGGAGTTAAGTGATGAAAGAAAATTGCAAGGCCAAGTACCATCTGGGAAAGGCAAGTATGGTTGATGAGACATGGAATAAGAAGAATAAAGTGAAGCAGAGAGGAACTGGAACAATATGGATGACGTATTAGGGTGATTTGGATGAAGGGTGTAGGTTGCACGAGTTGAGTTGTCTAAAGCGGAGAACGCGCCAACCTGTAAGTTGCGTGGCTTGGATAATCATATGTAGAAAAAGAGGAAACCACTAGAGTTAGTGACAAAGTTATGTAGGGAGGTCACCCATAGTAACAGGTGGTATGTTTTGGTAAAATGGAAGAGTTGATGTAGAGTTTTGTAGGTCCATTTATGATCTTTAGAAAGATCGGACCATTAGCTTATGAGCATATAATTTCTTGGGGGAAATGAGTTGTATACATGATACATTTCATGTATTGAGATTGGTAAAGGTTATTTGAGAATGCATTTTGAATGTACGGTTATTCAGGACTTGTGTTAATGAGAGTTTTTGTTTCATCAAAGAGTCATCTAGGAGATTTATTGACTGTGAGGTCAAGAGTTTGGCAATGAGTTTAATTGTTTTTGGTTTGTATATGTGGTATTTTGAAACTTGAACTAAAGTTCACGTGGAAATGAGAGGAGTTCTTTTAGAACAAGTATCCTCGTGTGATTTGTTGTCTGTGTGTTTGATCCTAAGGAGTAAATCTCGGGACGAGATTTCTATTAGGAGGGAGTGATGTGACAACCCTGGTTTTGAGGTTCGTCACTTAGTTTTATTTTGTGCTAGTTGCGTGTCTTTACTTGTTTATGTGCTTATTGGTGTGTATAGATTGTGGTTTGGATATCGTTTCCGGTACGAGGTACCTTGTGAATGAAACGATGTGTGATGATTTCATGTTCATGAGTTCACATGGTAGTGACTATGAAGTGAGATGGTGTTATTTGGTGGTTCTAAGTATACGTATATGTATTATAGAAAATCGTATTTTTACGATTTACGGTTAAGCATTTAGAGGCCGCGGATGAGGTAATTAGTCATATGAATATTTTTCGGGATGGTTTTAAGTCATTTAGGACTTAGTTATAAAGTTTATTTCAAAATTTGAGATTTTTTTTAAAAGTGTATATTTTACGTCTTTTACGGTAAAACGCGTAAATTTGACTAGTTTTACGGTTTTGTGGTTTTGGAAGCTTTAGGAGCTGAAATAAATTAAGGAAAATTAAAGTAATATTAATAACATAATATTAAATAATAAAAATAAAAAAACGAATTTAGGGGTGTTTGGGTCGGTTTAGACGCACCAAAGAAGAAAGAAATAAGGGAAAAGCCCAAAACAGGCCCAATGGACTTGTAATGGGATTAGGGGGCCTTTAGGACTTAACCAAACCCAACTCATAACTATAATAATCAGGTTTTTAACCTCCATAACATCTTCTAGCCGAAATTCATCAATGGTGGCCAATTAGGGTTCTTCAAAAATTAGGTTTTCTTCATCTTCTATTAATTCAAAGGTAAAACCTTCATAACCCCTTTTAATTTAATTGTTTTTATGTTTTTATAATCATTCTTATGATGGAATTAGGGTTAGGGTTCATATAAAATCAGTAAATTAATGATGTGATAATCATAATATGATGATCATATAAATTAGGGATTGTAATTAGAGGGATTAGGGTTAATTAATGAGGTTGATTTTGTTAAACCCGTTTTTAAAAACCGGGCAGATTTTGTGTCAATTGTTTTGATCATATCGGGAGTTCTATAAACTCTTATTTTACGATCCAAGTACCCCTGAAAAGATATTTGAAGTTTCTTTCCAATGCAAGAAACGAGAACTAAATTGGAGGTCGGGAAGTGGGTCAAAACTAGGTTACAACAGTCGGAGGTCAAAACAGTTTTGAATTCAGCCTATTTTCTTTTTAAGTTTTGGGTTGTTTGGGGTACATAGGGTTGCATTGGGATCTTCTCACGAACGTGAGAGGTGGTTTATATATTGTAGTAAGTATCTGCACTTGGGCTAAGGTTGTGGTTTAGGGTAAGACCCCTTAATGGTAACAAACTTTTAGTACGTTTAAAATCAGGAAATCTGGAATGACAAAAGTAGATATATGTATATCGGGGCCTTAATAGTAGCTTTAAGGTTAGGGCAAGTGGGAGGTGTTAGCCAACATATGTAAGGGTATGAATATTCCTTTTACAAAAACCATGGGTATGTTTAAGTGGATGTTTGACTTAAAGTTTTGAGACCTAAAAACTGGGACTGTTTTGGGAAAAATATGAACGGGTTAGTTATTAAACTTAACCAAGTTAAGGACTTGTTAAGGAAGGGTAATGGGGTTATTAGAGCTTATCAATGAGGTAAATATGTGGGAATAGGCTAGATGTCCATCATAGGTTAATGAGCCATCTTAGTGATTGGTTCGTGTATTGATTGCGTGTTTTGGTTTGTTAGCTTGTTGCTAGTGCAAGGACTCGTGAAGGAGCTATCAGGTGAGTTTCATAGTCCCATGTTTAATATTGATTTTGACTTCCAGATGGGATGGAAGAGACACTGTGTTGAGTTATTTTCTAAATTGATGTTGTGAATGTGTTTGTGATTTGAGATGGACTTGTGTGTACATTATGTGATTAACTGCTATGTGATTTTTGATTGTGTATGATTTGGATCGGGGGACACGTGCCGTCTCAGTTATTGTGATTTGACAAGGTAGTGGGCTTGTGGTTTGACAAGGTAGTGGCCTTGTGGTTTGACAAGGTAGTGGCCTTGTGGTTTGACAAGGTAGTGGCCTTGTGGTTTGACAAGGTAGTGGCCTTGTGGTTTGCCAAGGTAGTGGCCTTGGGATAGGTACATAGTGTGATCATCTATGGTACCATGTTGTTTGGCAAGGTAGGAGCCTTGTATTTTGGTTTGGAATGATTGATCTTGAATGCTAGTTGTTAATACATAATTGTAGCACATTGTCCATATGTTCTTTTGTTGATGATTGCTATTCACAGCTTGTAACTGATTTAGCGTTGGAGTCTAAACCTATGACTCTCACCAACATTATGTTGACGTGTTTTAGTGTCTCTTTCAGGTGATGTTATGGTTAAGCTTGAGAACATAAGTGGCTAGGATTGGAGAAGCTTAGGAATGCATATAGAAGGAGAATTCCCGTTTCCTTCTTAGTTTAACTTTATGTTTTTTTTGATAAGTGATGCATGTTTGGAACCTATATGTTTGATATGTTTGTGTTATTTGTTTGTCTTGGGTAAGAGGTAGGACTGTTACCTACTTACCTAGACACCTGCATTTGATGAGATATTGTCATGACTTTTGTGTCACCATTTTATGGCATTTCTTATTTCATATAGTTATCTCTATAGACACGCCATGTTGTGATGATATCCACACGTCGCGCCCCATATTCCGCCATGGTGGGGTGTGACATTGAGGCAAGGTTTTAAGTGATAAAACTTGGGTTTCAAAATTCAGGAAAGTGCTTGTTTATTGTGCATCACTTTTGTTTGTTCATCTTAGCAGGTACTTGGAAGCTGGTACTTGTTCTGCTAGTACCTCGGCTCAAACAATCCAGGGCCTGGATGTAGGTCTTGGAGGTTTGCACCTTCTCCCTTTTCATTTTTCTCCTTTATTTTCTGAATTTTGGTGGTTATTGTTGATTGTTCTTGAATCTCTGTTATTGTTGTTGATTATTGTTCATCTGACAATGTTTGATGTTTATGAGGTGTTGTTAGTTTGATTTGTGGGTTAAAACTGGATTATCCTTTGAAAATTTGTCAAAACAGGTTTTAAGGGGTGTTTGGGTTAACTGCATAAGCAGTTGTTAAGGCTTGTTGATTGGGTATATTGTGCTTTTGGTTGTTGGTACTTGTTTATCTGATATACTTGGTCATTTGTATGCAAGTTTTGTGGATTGAAACACTTAGATTCGTAAAAAGGCTATAAAATCTTGTTTACTTGATATTTTTGGCTGTGGTTTAAGGGACACCTAGATCTAATCATAGACTAGGGTTAACAAGTGATTAAACTAGGTTAATAACATCAGGGAAAGAGATTTGGATGCTTGAAATTGGATTTAGTGTCAATTAGATCAGCAAAAGTTTCTGCATATTCACCTTGTTCTTATCAGTAACTGTTTATGCTTGATTCTGCTTATTTAATTTGGTTGGCTTATTCATGCTATATCTGCTTATTTGTGCATAACTGCTTATTTCACATGTCTGAGCAATATCTGGTGACTGTTTGATTATTTCTGGCTTATTGTGTGAACCAAATTGTGATTTTCTTGTTGATATTGACTCCTTGTGATTCACTGATCACAAGGGTGCCCTTGTTTCCAATTGAATCCAACTAAATCTCTCTAAAAAGCTTGGTCAAATAGTCAAAGAAGTGGGAACCAATTCCTACTGAAAGTTCCCCCTGCTAGTGTTAATTGGGTTTTAGCTTACCAATAAGCTAAAATAGCTTATTTTAACCAGCAACAACTTGGATTTTGTAATAGGTGCTCATTATTTGACCCATTTGTTCATACTGGAGCATTTGGTGGGTTGACTTTAGTGTTTGACTAGAAAACCAACTTAATTGACTTTTTCATAAGTGCTTATTGGTTCATTCTGGCTTATTGGTGTTGCTTATTGGATTTTTGTTGATTGATTTGGCTTATTGAGTTCATTTGCTTAATGGGCTAAAAAGCCCAATAAGGATAAGCTGTTTGCTTAATAAGCTGTGATAAGCTCACTTTCAGCCTTTGGGCCTTTAGAGTTTTGTGTTTAGAATTAAATTTTAAGTCAGATAGGGCTTTTCCAAGTCAATTGGGTCATGTTTGACTTTTTGGGCTAAAAAGCCCATTAGTGTTGACTGTTTTTGGTTTTGGCTCATTTGAGGGCCCAATAAGGGTATTCTAGTCATTTCACTTTCATTTTCTGTTTATTTAGGTTAAAATTAACTAGTTTGCAAGTTTTTAGAATTTTTTATAATTTTTGGATTTTTAATATTATTTTAATATTATTTTATTATTATTTTTCAAACTTCACATTTTTCAACTTTTTACATTTTTCTTAGCTTAAATACATTAAAATAGGATTTTTTTCAACTTTTAGAATAATTTTATCACTTTTAGATTAATTTTTATAATTATTTTAAGTTTTTATAGTTTTAAATCATTTTAAATAGTTTTTATTAGTTTAAAATTTTCTAAAAATAGTTTTTAATCTTTTTAGGTCATTTTAGAGGTTTACCAGTTGAAAAATCTTTATTTGGGCTTTTTGATAATTTATTTGATTTTTAGGGCTTTAATTAGCATTTAAAAATTGAATATTTAATTAATTAAAAGGTTTGAAAAAGTTTTGATCATTGGTAAACTCTTAGTTTATTTATTTTGATTTTTGGTGAATTTTTGGTAATTTTTAGATATAATTTTTATTTTAGCTTGTTTTACGGTTTTACGTTTTGTCGTCGTAGTAATAATTTTCACGTCTTCGTCATCCTCTTTTCTAATCCCTTTCTAAACCAATATTAATCTCAAACATTTTACAAGTTTTTCACACACATATACCTCCTTGGGAAACGAACTTCACCTTAGGGTCATTAACACTTGGTTTTTCCTAAAATCATCTGTTCAATACTTACCGCTTTTACGCTCCTTTTCCTAAAGGTCGTAATTTACCACAATTATTTTGGTGCCGCTGCCGGGGAGGTGTGTCGTGATTAATTTGTCTTGTTGCTTTTGATATTAACAATAAATAGTATTTGTATTAGTAGAAATCTACTAATACATATTATCGGTTTTATTGGTTTTTCTTGTGAAATTATTATTACTATATTGTATTAAGTATCACAATCAATACAAAGTATCTCCAAAAGTGTGAAAACACAACCTTAATTGGGATTTGATCTCCTAATTATTGTATTCGAATCTCAAACAAAAAGAAAAAGGCAAAAATAGATAAATACTTTCGTGAAGCTCGATTTTGAAAAATACAAACTATAAGGTGGGTATAAGGCGGGTATTATAAAATATACCCTAAGGAAAAACGCTCTTAAGTGCTTCGCGCCGCCTCGTTTCCCCGCTTGCTTGTGAGTATTTTGAGATTGAAGGCTAATCGAGGGTTTTTCCGCCCAAAGTATTATTACGTATAATATATTTGCTTGGTTTCTTTGTGATTAAACCCTCTTGAACAATTTGGTTTTCACCAAAGTTCTAATGTCACTAGAAGGCGTTCACTCCACGTGACCGTTTTCATTCTTTTGAGGCTTCTTTAATCAAGAGTTTGATTCGAGAAGAGATTTGGTAGATTGTTGTCTACGAAGATACACCAAAATCCAAAAAGATTAAAAACAATCAAAAACACAAAAAAATTGAAAATTCACAAAACACCCAAAAAGAATCTTCTTTGCTCACCTCCCATTCTTCGTGAAGTTTATGATCACTCGTAATCAAGCAAAACGAGCTCGTAAACGTCTTCAAAAGCAAGCCAATCAAGAGACGTTGATTGAAGAACAACCTCCAGTTGTTGAACCTATTGTAGAACAAGAAGTCGTCATGGCTAATCGTACTATGATGGAGTTGCTACAAGCACCCACCGAGGGTTTTGGAGAGGCCATTGTGATTCCCGCTATCCTTGCGGAGAATTTTGAGATTAAGACGGGTTTAATGTCGATGTTGCAAGCTAATAAGTTTAGAGGTCATGAGAAAGACAACCCGCATTATCACATTAGGAATTTTAATCGTCTCACTGCTACTAGCAAGTTTAAGGATGTTTCAAATGACGCCATTAAGATGATGTTGTTTCCATACTCGTTAGATGGACCCGCAAAAATTTGGCTTGAGAAAAAACCGCCAAATTCAATTTTGACATGGGGTGATCTCATTTCTAAGTTTGTGAACAAGTTTTTTCCACCATCTAAAACAACACATTTGAAAAATGAGATTTCAAGATTTGTTCAAAGAAATAATGAAAGTTTTTCAATGGCATGGGAACGCTTTAAAGAAATGTTACATGAATGTCCACACCATGATTTTTCGGAATTACATCAAATTGATACTTTTTATAATGGGCTTAATGATCATGAACGAGATTACTTGAATGCCACCGCGGGTGGTAATTTTTTGTGCCAAACGACCGATGAAGCTTTAAAGATTATCGAGAATAGATCTAAGGTTTATAGCCCTCGTAACACACCGAGTGTTGCCAATTTGGGTTCGTCATCGTCGTCATCGTCTCGTAGCATTAATGCCTTACATGATAATGAGGAAAATCGATTTTTTGATAGATTTGCTAATCTTATGTCCCATTGGAAAGCTCAAGAAGCTTCAAATTCCGCTTCGGTTAAAGCGGTAGCTAAGAGTTGTTTGTCTTGTGGTGGAGCTCATGATCTTTCCGAGTGCATTACCGCGGATGGTAACACTTCGATTGCTTATGTAGCAACGGGAACTTACAACCAAAATGGCCAAGGTTCCCGCCCAAATCAAGCTCCACCAAATCAAAATGCTAATAACTATCGAAACAACAACCAAGGTGGTAACTACCAAGGCAATTCACGTAACTACAACAAAGGGAATTATCAAAGTGGGAATGGACAAGTCACTAACCAAAACCAAAACCGTGATTTTCAAAACACTACACAAGGTTTTCAAAATGCTCACACTAAAAATCTTCAAGGAGAATTTTTGGATTATGCTAAAGCAAATAATGCTAAATTTGATAACATGCAACGTGAGATGATTAGCTTAAGATCCGAGTTGAAAAACGAGCTTAAAAACGAACTTGCTAATGAACTTAAAACTCATGATAATAAAATGGAAGGAAATGTCCAACGTCTTCAACAAAATCAACAAAAGATGGAACAAGGACAACATGAGATTAAGCAAGAATTGTTAAAAGCGGATGCTAGGCAATCAAAATTTGAGGACCGAATGGCAAAAATGTTTGAAGCAATCATGTGTAAACCCTCTTCCTCGGGTGGTCTTCCTAGTGATACCATTGCAAACCCGAAGGGAGAAATGAAGGTTATTACTACACGTAGTGGTAAAACTTTCAAGGAACCGATCTCTCGTCCAAGTACTTCTACGGAGAAGGAAATCGAGAAAGAGCCCGAGGTGATGGTCGAAAAGCAGCACATTACAATCCCACAAAGTACCACTCAAACCACACCTACGGTTGAACCAATACCAATTGTGGAACCTGAGTTTCCAAGGCCGTTGCCTAATGTCCAACCCACACCACCCTTACCTTACCCATCGAGACGAAACAAAGAGAAATTGCAAGAACGTAACAAACAACAAATCGAGCTTTTTATAAAAATGTTTCAACAAGTGCATTTTGATGTGAGTTTAGCCGACGCGTTGTTGTATATGCCTCGTTTCGCTTCCACTTTTAAAAGTATGATGAGGGATAAGGAAAAGCTTTCAAAGCTTGCTAATTGTTCTTCGATTTATCTTAACCGCATACCGGAAAAAGTTGGTGACCCCAGAAAGTGTCTCATTCCTTGTGACATACAAGATATGAAAGAATGCCTCGCCTTGGCCGATCTTGGTGCGAGCATTAATTTGATGCCATTTTCCATTTGGAAATCGCTTTCGCTTCCGGCTCTTATTCCTTCGAACATGTCTATCGAGATGGCCGATCATTCTACGATTTTAGCATGTGGAGTAGCCGAAGATGTTTTCGTGAATGTGGGGAAGTTCTACTATCCCGTTGATTTCATAGTAGTTGACATCCCCGCGGATCCTCAAGTTCCTCTAATTTTAGGTCGTTCATTTTTAGACACCTCGAGATCGCTTATCGACGTTCATGCAAGAACTATCACTTTGAGATTCAACGAAGAGGAACTTGTTATAAACGCTACTCAAAAATCGAAACCTTCTCATGTTTATGCAATCGCTACCATCAATCACATTGACATAGTTGATGTGGTTTGCGATGAGTTTTCACAAGAAGTGTTAAGTTTTTCCGATAGCTCGTCAAGTGGGAATCCCACTATTTTGGATCCGATTCTTGCTAATTCTACACCAAATCTCACTCCATTCCAAGGAGGCGATCTCACTTCAAATGAAATAGACAATGAAGATGAGGTGTTGATTAGTGATGATACTTCTATTCCACCATTTCTTCCGCCGATGGAAGTTATGAGTGTTGAACCAAAATCTTCAATCGAGGAACCACCTATCCTTGAATTGAAAGATCTTCCTTCTCACCTTGAATACGCATTCTTGGAAGGTGATGACAAGTTTCCGGTTATTATTGCAAGAGGTCTTGCTAATAATGAAAAAACCGAGCTCTAGAAAGTTCTTAAGGCTCATAAAGGGGAAATTGCGTAGAAAATTTCCGACATTAAGGGTATTGACCCAAAATTTTGTACTCACAAGATTTTAATGGAGGAGGACTACAAACCCGCAATTCAAAGTCAAAGAAGGGTGAATCCCAAAATTCACGATGTCATTAAAAAGGAAGTCTTGAAACTCCTTGACGCGGGAATGGTTTATCCTATCTCCGATAGCCTATGGGTGAGCCCAATCCATTGTGTCCCTAAAAAGGGAGGATGACCGTTGTGCCTAATGAGAACAATGAGTTAATTCCCACTCATGTTGTGACCGGTTGGAGGGTGTGTATTGACTACCGAAAGTTAAATGACGCCACTCGTAAAGACCACTTTCCTTTGCCCTTCATGGATCAAATGTTGGAGCGACTCGCGGGAAATGAATTATATTGCTTTTTAGATGGTTTTTCCGGTTACTTTCAAATCCCTATCGACCTTTTGATCAAGAGAAGACTACATTTACGTGTCCTTATGGAACGTTCGCTTATCGTAGGATGCCTTTCAGACTTTGTAATGCACCGGGTACGTTTCAACGGTGTATGATGCCGATTTTTCACGATATGATCGAGAAGTCGATGGAAGTGTTTATGGATGACTTCTCGGTGTTTGGCAATTCGTTCACGTCGTGTTTATCTAATCTCGAGCAAATGTTAAAACGTTGTGAAGAAACCAATCTTGTGCTTAATTGGTAAAAATGTCATTTTATGTGTAAACAAGGAATCGTCTTAGGACATAAGGTGTCGAAAGCGGGGATTAAGGTCGATAAAGTTAAGGTAGACGTCATCGCCAAGTTACCTCATCCCAAAACCGTTAAGGGGGTTAGGAGTTTCCTAGGCCACGCGGGCTTTTATCGTCGTTTCATAAAGGACTTTTCGAAAATCTCTCGACCTATGACACACCTTCTCGAGAAGGATGCTCCTTTTAACTTCAATGAGGATTGTGTTAGAGCTTTCAAAACTCTCAAAAGGAAACTTACCGAAGCTCCCATTCTTGTTGCTCCTAATTGGGAATTACCCTTTGAAATCATGTGCGATGCAAGTGATTATGCTATAGGGGCCGTCTTAGGGCAACGTTATGAAAAGCATTTCCGTCCCATCCATTATGCTAGTAAGACGATGACCGAGGCTCAATTAAAGTACACCACAACGGAAAAGGAATTCCTTGCCGTGGTCTATGCTTTTGAGAAATTCCGACCTTATCTCGTCTTAACTAAAAGCATCGTGTATACTGACCATTCGGCTATCAAGTATCTCTTAGCTAAGCAAGATACTAAGCCGAGATTGCTTCGTTAGATGCTCCTCCTCCAAGAATTTGATGTCACCGTGCTTGACAAAAAAGGAGCCGAGAATCTAGCGGCCGATCATCTCTCTCGTCTATAAGATCCTCACAAATATGTTTTCGAGAACAAGGAAATCACCGAAACATTTCCTCTCGAGACTCTCGGTGTAGTGAATTCTAAAGACACCACCCCATGGTTTGCCGACATTGCAAATTACCATGCGGGAAATTTCATAATCAAGGGTATGGCGACACAACAAAAGCGAAAATTCTTTCGTGACGTCAAGTTCTATTTTTGGGACGACCCTTATCTCTTTCGGGTTTGTGCGGATCAACTCGTTCGACGTTGTGTTTTTGGTGCCAAAACATCTAATATCCTTAGAGCTTGTCACGAGGGACCCACGGGTGGTCACCACAGTGCTAATCTCATGGCTAAGAAAGTGTTCGATGCCGGCTTCTTTTGGCCTTCTATCTATCGTGATGCACACGCACTTGTGAAGTCGTGTGATTCGTGCCAACGTCAAGGAAAATCGTCTCAACGTGATGAAATGCCGCAAAATATAATTCAAGTGTATGAGATTTTCGACATATGGGGTATAGACTTTATGGGGCCGTTCCCATCGTCTCAAGGCAACAAATATATCCTCGTCGCGGTGGACTACCTTTCTAAGTGGGTCGAAGCTAAGTCTTTACCTACTAATGATGCTCGTGTGGTAGTGAAGTTTTTGAAGCAACTTTTTCTCTCGGTTCGGAACCCCTCGTGCTATTATAAGCGATCATGGAACCCATTTTTGTAATGACCAATTCGAGAAGGTCTTAAAGAAATATGGAGTTACTCATCGTCTTTCTTCGGCTTATCACCCGCAAACAAGTGGGCAAGTCGAGGTGAGCTTTGAAGAGGATTTTAGAAAGGTCAGAAAACCGTGCCTCATGGTCCGACAAACTCGATGACGCTTTATGGTCCTTTAGGACCGCTTATAAGACACCTATCGGTTGCACTCCTTATAAGTTAGTCTATGGAAAGAATTGTCATTTGCCCATTGAATTGGAGCACAAGGCATATTGGGCCCTTAAGCATGCAAACTTTGACTTGAAGACCGCGGGAGATCACCGGAAAATACAATTGAATGAATTAGATGAATTAAGATACAATGCTTATGAAAATTCATTGATTTTCAAAGAAAAGACTAAAAAGTTTCATGATGCAAAGATTAAAAACCGGGTTTTTAACGTTGGTGATCAAGTGTTACTTTTTAACTCTAGACTTAAGATATTTTCCGGGAAATTGAAATCTCGTTGGTTGGGTCCGTTCACCATTACACAAGTGTTTCCTTATGATACCATCGAGCTAGCTCAATATGATGGTCTAACTTCAAGGTGAATGGACATAGGCATAAGCACTACTTTGGTTGGGAAATTCCTTCAATGGTTGACCTCGACCAAGTCACCTTCCCCAATGATAATTAGCATTGAGGGGATCGAGTCGAGCTCATGACTCGGTAATAAAAAACGAGGTGCCTCATGGGGGAGATCCCATGCTTATCCTTTTATGCTCACTTTTCACTAATAAGGGGACTTGTACCCTTTAAACTTGTTGTCTCGTGGTTGTTTGTGATTGTGTTATCTAGATCATCATCATCTACGATTGAAGACTCTCGTGTTCGTTTACGTAAGCCTCCATCGTTTCCTTGAAGAAGTTTTTCACGAATCTATTGACATATCCTTTATTGTTCTAACAATTATCTTTTAGCATACTTAATAAACGGCTTTAGATATATTGTTGATCACCCTTTCCATGCTAGATCCTAAGCACTCGATTCTTCGTCTCTGGTATGGGGGTGTTCCACCTTTAGACTCGAAACATTAAGGACAATGTTTACTTTTAGTATGGGGGGGTGAATATATACTTGCTTTGCTACGCCCTCACGCTTTCCAACTTTCAATGTTTTGTTTTGTTGCTAATAAGGCTAAAAATGGCCAAATTTTAAAAAATTTCTTAGTTTTCATAAGTGTTTTTAAGACACGAATGTATATTTTCCGATGGGTAGAATAAGAGCTAATTTTTGACTTGATGGGCATTTGGAGCCATTTACATTCCTTAACCCTCTCAATTCAAGTTTTGCTAGACTTTTATATAGGGAGCTTTAAAACGCGAAAGTCTTAACTCATTCGGGTGAAGAACAAGAACTTTTCGCAAGTTCCTATAATTGATCCTAGAAAGTCACTTATCAAGGGAACTATAAAATGCATTCTCTAAACTTGAAAAAGTCCAAGAAAGTGTAAGATCCTATAGGTGGCTTGAAAAGCCAAAACTTTTATTTGATATAGTCTTAATGAAAGCTAATCCAAATTTGGCTTAATTTTGACTTGCATGGCTAAGTATTCACGAGTCTCTTTAATTAGAGGTCTTTATATAGTGAAGAACGATAGATGATAGAGTTAGACAAGTGATCATGCTAAACGTAGAACATGAAAATGTTCTTTCAAAAACTCATATGTTTTTAATTGTGGCTTTTTCTTCCCATAAGATCAATGCATTAGGAAATAATAATAATTGCAATAAGTAAGATCGTACGATTTGAAAGGTTACATAGCCTCTAGCGCAAGATCGTTTAAAAGTTGCTCGTGGTGGAATAGAGTTCATAACAAAGGCATAACTTATTGAAGCGGGACGCGAAGATTGGTGATGATCCAAAAAGGCCCTTACAAGGCATGAGGAGCTCTATTTTGGCTAAAGATCCAAGATGATGTGAAGTATCATTATTCCTAAATCAATATGAAGGATCGAGACACACGACGAAAAGCAATTACTCCCCTAAAGATCATGGAGAAAGTCTATCCGAAAAGACCCTTACAAGGTATGAGGATAAATATATCCAAGTCTGAAAAGGAGGCGGATCGTTGTATATCAAAATCCAAAATAAGGATTGAAGAAAAATGATGAAGTCGTGGTCAAAATATGAAGAATCTCTCAAAAACGTCAAGTGAAGAAATTCCAATATGAAGAGAAGACCATAATTTCAAGAACGTCTTCCCAAGATTTAAGGTATGAAGTACATGCCAAATATCGGTCCGAGAAAGGTCTCAAATCGCGAAACGAGTTATGCCAAGATATGAACTTAAGGAGATACACGAGAAGCCGTTTTAAAAGATTTTGTCCTTCGGCTAACTATCGATTAAATCGTGCTACTTTGCTTTCGGACTAATAACTACTCAAATAAGTCAATATGAATCACTTGTCATCCATGACAATTAGTTAAAAAATGCTAGTAACCCATTTCTTTTTATAATAACTAGGTGATAGGTGTGAAAACACCCATCCTTTTTACCACTTAAATACAATAATAACCGAGCCAAAACGTGTATTTTATGTTGTTTATGTCAGAATTATGCGTGGTTTGTGTTTTTGTTGTGATTTAGGACGAAAAGGTGAAAAGTGGAGAAAACACGGGATTTCACGGGCTTTTATCGAAGAAAAAGACAAAAGACGAAGTCAAGAAATCAAGAGTGGAAAAAGAACGGAAGTCCAAGACCAATTCTGAAGATTTATCGAATAAAAAGTCAAAAGACGGAAGTTTACTAAAAGCCGAAGAACTCAAGTCTAATTTATTGAAGATTACAAGACGAGTTTGAAGAAATCTCAAGACAAAGTCATTAAAGTCAAAAGATTAAAGAAGATTAAGGACTAATGACGCAATTAGAGAAAGAGGAAAGAGGGGAGGAAGCTTCCTTCCACTAACCACCTCCTCCCCTATATATAGTTTAGATCTTCTTCATTTTGTTGTTGTTGGGTGGCTTGGCAAACCACCACTTCCACCATTTTCAATTACCTGCACGTTAAATTCTTGCACCTTAATTTCATGCATTGCACTTTTAATTCATTTAATTTCCAAGTAAGTTTTATTTTATTGTTCTTGAATCTTTACCTTTGTTGTTAATCTCCTTCTACCTTTCTTGTTTGATTTGTTCTTCATCTTTATTGTTCATGTTCTTGATTTTTCATGGTTTTGATTAAGTGGGTTTTGATTATTTTGGTTATGATTGTTTGTGTTATTGATTTGGATTGATTGGTTATTGTTAGTAGATCATTTGTGATTGTTTTGGTTTAATCTTTTGGTTAATCTTAATTAGTTTTTGTTAAATTCGTGTTTGGTTTTTATCCTACTGTTCTTCGTCTTCTTTACTGTGCCCAGATTCCGAATAAGAGCTTGTTTTCAATTATTCCGAATCAGAGTCATTCATCCAGAATAAGTTTATTATTCCGGATCAAGTTATTATTCCGTATCAAATTTGTTCATCCGGAATATTTTTTTTATATTCCGAATCAGAGTCTTTTATTCGGAATATTAATTTATTCCGGATCAATCTCTTCATTCGGAATACCTTGATATTCCGGATCAAGTCTTTCATCCGGAATATTGATTATTCCGGATCAAGTCTTTCATCCGGAATATTGATTATTCCGGATCAAGTGTTTCATTCGGAATGTTCAAATATTCCGGATCAAACTGTTTATTCCGAATCAACCATTTTTCTTTTTTTTATTCCGGATCAAACCTTATTCCGGATCAACTGGTTTATTCCGGATAAGTGACATATTCCGGATGAGCTTTGTTAATCCGGATGAGGGTGTTATTCCGGATGAGTTTTTTCAGTTTTTTTGTAATTTTATATTTTTAATTCTTAAGCTTTATTTTTCCCGCCTTTTTCCTTATTTGCATTTTTACTTGCTTTCCTTTTAGTTTAAGTTTTTAGTCTGAGTTATTTACCTTTATTGCTTTTAATTTCTCGTAATTTACTTTTCACCAAGTTTTAATCTTTCATTGTTGTTTCTTTTACCGTCTTAATTTTATCTTGTCAAGTCTTTATTTTTCATTAGATTTAGACAACGACCATTCTCTTTTTGTTACCAAGAACAACTGAGTCGCACTTTGAACCGTGATCAATTCGAGAAGATTCCGAGAAACGAACTTTTTCAACTAGTAAAATCTATACATTACTAGGATTGCAGGGAGAAAAAGTATTACACAATTTGGACGTATGAGTAGTGTTAGCATTGTGACTTGTACCAACAATGATCTCGTTTTTGCACTTAGCATGGAATGTATGACAATCAAGGATGACGAAGTTTACTCTAAGGGACATTTACTTGTTTCTATTCTTTGACCCTAAAAGTCACATTCATGATGAAAATCATACATTATGTCTTTACACATCTTCGTAGTATTGTTGCAAGTCTTTTACTTTTCAATAAAGGTTAATATAATTGAACTTTGGTGATGCTTAGATACTTTATTCTAGCATTGCGTGAGGGCACCACAATGGGTTAGTATGGGGGAGTGATGAGATGGCATTTATACATGATCTCATCGGTCTTTTCGGGCTTTAAATGCATAAAAATGTCATAAAAGACCATATATTGTGCTTGTATTTGTTTACTTGTGTTTTAGGTATGGATATCGTGAAAAAGACAAAAGATCACAAGAAACAAGGAAAAACGGACACGAGAAACGAAGCCGTACAAAGAACCGGGCCCTAGTTCATGATTTATCCAACAATTACCCTTGAAGACTTGAAGATATGCAAGATTGATCCTCAATGAATGAAGAAATGACACTTAAAACCCTTGTGAATTCATAATTACAAGTTTGGTCCCTTAAGTTTGTCAAAATTACACAAAAGGTCCTTCAACTTTGAAGTAATGACAAGATTAGTCCATCAACTATTCAACATTTTCAATTATGGTCCCTCATGGAGTTAAAGTTACATTGAAGACCTTTGAAGATCAACAATGTCCAAGATCAGTCCCTCAAATATCCAAAAATGGCAAAAACAACCCTTGATATCTTTTTACCAAAGTTTTGTGCCAAAAGTGTGAAAACCATAACTTGAATAACAAAGGAATACGTTTTATGGGGCTGAAATACTTCTTATACATGTTTTGCCAAAGAACAAGGACCCAAGTTGCCATTTCCAAACTTTGAATCCCATAACACGCGCCAAACACCTTTTCTCCCCCAAAATCTGATCAAAAAGGTTACTGTTTACCATTCTTCACCCCCAGAAATTACTTCACTTAAACAAAGGGTAATTTTCAATTACCCTGGCACATGTGTGATTCACACATGCAGAAACACATCCCACACCAAAAACCCTCACTCCCACTCACTATGGACCCCACCCCCAATTCCCTTTCAACCAATCAGAGAACAACTTCACCTCCAAGTTATCCAACGTGGCCAAATCAACAGCTGAGAGTCCTTGCTTCATCTCAAAGCTAAAATGAACACTCAGGATCATTTTGGACAGCTCATAACCAAGAATCGTCTAGAAGACCTCAAGGATAAAATAGGAATTTCACTTCTAGGGTTTGTGAACAGTGTAAGCTTAGCATTTGTCTATAAAAAGAGACCTCAACCTGTGAGAGTCCCTTTGTTCCAGTTTTAGGCTATCAATCTTTGTAATCCCTTTTTAAGTTAATAAAATTTGATTTTCTGAATTTTAAGAAATCTCTTTTATATTTGTTAAAAGTTGGTGTTAGAATAGCCTAATTCTGAGTTCCACTTTGATATTTGAAGGTTTTTGAGGCAAGGTTTTAAGTGATAAAACTTGGGTTTCAAAATTCAGAAAAGTGCTTGTTTATTGTGCATCACTTTTGTTTGTTCATCTTAGCAGGTACTTGGAAGTTGGTACTTGTTCTGCTAGTACCTCAGCTCAAACAATCCAGGGCCTGGATGTAGGTCTTGGAGGTTTGCACCTTCTCCCTTTTCATTTTTCTCCTTTATTTTCTGAATTTTGGTGGTTATTGTTGATTGTTCTTGAATATGTGTTATTGTTGTTGATTATTGTTCATCTGGCATTGTTTGATGTTTATGAGGTGTTGTTAGTTTGATTTGTCGGTTAAAACTGGATTATCCTTTGAAAATTTGTCAAAACAGGTTTTAAGGGGTGTTTGGGTTAACTGCATAAGCAGTTGTTAAGGCTTGTTGATTGGGTATATTGTGCTTTTGGTTGTTGGTACTTGTTTATCTGATATACTTGGTCATTTGTATGCAAGTTTTGTGGATTGAAACACTTAGATTCGTAAAAGGGCTATAAAATCTTATTTACTTGATATTTTTTGCTGTGGTTTAAGGGACACCTAGATCTAATCATAGACTAGGGTTAACAAGTGATTAAACTAGGTTAATAACATCAAGGAAAGAGATTTGGATGCTTGAAATTGGATTTAGTGTCAATTAGATCAGCAAAAGTTTCTGCATATTCACCTTGTTCTTATCAATAACTGTTTATGCTTGATTATGCTTATTTACTTTGATTCAGTGTTTGATTTAAGTTTGTTTGTGCTTATTCATAGTTTATATAGCTTTTGTATGCATCCTGTTGTATTTGGTTGGCTTATTCATGCTATATCTGTTTATTTGTGCATAACTGCTTATTTCACATGTCTGAGCAATATCTGGTGACTGTTTGATTATTTCTAGCTTATTGTGTGAACCAAATTGTGATTTTCTTGTTGATATTGACTCCTTGTGATTCACTGATCACAAGGGTGCCCTTGTTTCCAATTGAATCCAACTAAATCTCTCTAAAAAGCTTGGTCAAATAGTCAAAGCAGTGGGAACTAGTTCCTACTGAAAGTTCCCCCTGCTAGTGTTAATTGGGTTTCAACTTATCGATAAGCTAAAATAGCTTATTTTAACCAGCAACAACTTGGATTTTGTAATAGGTGCTCATTATTTGACCCATTTGTTCATACTGGAGCATTTGGTGGGTTGACTTTAGGGTTTGACTAGAAAACCAACTTAATTGACTTTTTCATAAGTGCTTATTGGTTCATTCTGGCTTATTGGTGTTGCTTATTGGATTTTTGTTGATTGATTTGGCTTATTGAGTTCATTTGTGACATTTTGCAAGTTGAAACAAGTTCTGAGGTGCCCTATATCTCAAACCCGACTATTTTGTCTTTTAGTGAAATTGTACTTTGCATATTTCTGGCTTATTGAGTGTGCTTTTTCAAAAATTCTTTTTACAGATCTCTTATGCATCCCAAAAGAAGGCTGTGTGTCAAATTAAAGCTTATGGCATTAGCTTATTGCTTAATGGGCTAAAAAGCCCAATAAGGATAAGCTGTTTGCTTAATAAGCTGTGATAAGCTCACTTTCAGCTTTTGGGCCTTAGAGTTTTGTGTTTAGAATTAAGTTTTAATTCAGATAGGGCTTTTCCAAGTCAATTGGGCCAAGTTTGACTTTTTGGGCTAAAAAGCCCATTAGTGTTGACTGTTTTTGGTTTTGGCCCATTTGAGGGCCCAATAGGGGTATTCTGGTCATTTCACTTTCATTTTCTGTTTATTTAGGTTAAAATTAACTAGTTTTCAAGTTTTTAGAATTTTTTATAATTTTGGGATTTTTAATATTATTTTAATATTATTTTATTATTATTTTTCAAACTTCACATTTTTCAAGTTTTTACATTTTTCTTAGCTTAAATACATTAAAATAGGATTTTTGCAACTTTTAGAATAATTTTATCGCTTTTAGATTAATTTTTATAATTATTTTAAGTTTTTATAGTTTTTAAATAATTTTAAATAGTTTTTATTAGTTTAAAAATTTCTAAAAATAGTTTTTAATCTTTTTAGGTCATTTTAGAGGTTTACCAATTGAAAAATCTTTATTTGGGCTTTTTGATAACTTATTTGATTTTTAGGGCTTTAATTAGCATTTAAAAATTGAATATTTAATTAATTAAAAGGTTTGAAAAAGTTTTGATCATTGGTAAACTCTTAGTTTATTTATTTTGATTTTTGGTGAATATTTGGTAATTTTTAGAATTAATTTTTATTTTAGCTTGTTTTACGGTTTTACGTTTTGTCGTCGTAGTAATAATTTTCACGTCTTCGTCATCCTCTTTTCTCATCCCTTTCTAAACCAATATTAATCTCAAACATTTTACAAGTTTTTCACACACATATACCTCCTTAGGAAACGAACTTCACCTTAGGGTCATTAACACTTGGTTTTTCCTAAAATCATTTGTTCAATACTTACCGCTTTTACGCTCCTTTTCCTAAAGGTTGTAATTTACCACAATCAGATTTCCTTTCACTCTTGGTTTTTACTAACTCCGAGTCCTTCAAATTATCATCTCATGAACCTTCAAGTTGCCTATGAGTTCATCGAGTGATAAAGTTGAGAGATCTTTCGATTCTTCAATCGCCGTGACTTTTGCTCTCCACTTTGGATGTAAAGCCCTTAGAAACTTCCTAACATTGTTCTTGCTAGAAAAACCTTCATCAAGTGCTTTTAGACTAGTAATAATGGTGTAAAACCTAGCAAATGCACTATCAATAGTTTCATCTTCTAAGATGACAAATTGTTCATATTGTTGGACAAGAAGATCGATTTTGCTTTCTTTGACTTGGCTATTACCTTGGTGGGTTACTAAAAGAGTGTTCCAAATATCTTTATCGGTTTCACACATAAAATTTCTTTCATACTCTTTCTTAGGCAAAGCATTATAAATCACCATTTTAGCCTCATTATTTTTTTATAGTTTCTTTTTAGTATCGTCATTAGCTTTTCAAAAGTGACCAATTCTTTTGTTTTAGAAACTTCATTAAATTGAATGGGTAAAAAATCACCATTGATAATAACATGCCAAAGATCTAAATCTTTTGATTTCACATAAGTTTTAAATCTATTTTTAAATAAAACTATCGGTTTCAAAAAGTGGTGGTCTTTGCATAGATTGCCCTTCTAGGTATTTGTTAGAATTCATAGATCGATTCAAGTTTTAAAATACAATATACTTTAAAAATTTCTTGAGCAACCCGCTCTGATACCAATTGTAGAAACTAGAAGAGGGGGGGGGGGTTGAATAGTTTCTTATATTTACTTGTTAAAATGTGGTTTCCAAAAATCCTTTTTCAAAAACTTAGGCTTGAGGAAATATGTGAAATCTTCTTATGCACAATATGAACAATGATAGTGTAACTAAGCTAATACTAACAAATATATATGCACAAACAATAAAGAATGATAGTGTAACTAAGCTAATACTAACAAATGTATATGCACAGAGAATAAAGAATGTAAAGAGTTAAGGGTAAAGAAAGATCAAACCGAACACCAAGGATTTATAGTGGTTCGGCAACGAAGCTCACTCCTCGTTCCTACTCCACTCCTCGAGTACTCCTTACTCGAGAGTTCACTACACAACAAGCTCCTTATGGTGGAGAAAACCGTACACGTCGCTTAACCAATTTCTGACTCTAAGCTAAAAGTCGAGCCCTAATCGTAGCTAGGACCAATCTACACAACTATACTTAGTACATACACAACTTCCAAATAGACACAACTATTTGGATCTTCACAACTATGACACAACTACAAGTGTATAAAATTAGATCTTCAATGGATCTTTGGTGGTGGACTCAACACTTCACAAGGATAGTGTTCTTCTCTTTGCACTTGGAGAGGAAGGGATTGAAGGACAAGATTCACTTCTTAAACAAGTAGTAATCAAACAAATGATCAAAGATTTGAGTGAGTAAAGAAGAGTGTTTGAATCGGGAAATAGATGTGCAAATTAGGTGAGTTGAAAAGCTGAGAATGGTCCACTATTTATAGGACAAGAAGGCCAACGGCTATATCTGCCCGCGGTACCTTATCTTAGCCCGCGATACCTTATCGATAAGGAACCGCCTAGGGGCTAAGGTACCGTCGGACTAGACTTTGCTCCCTTTTTGTCCTTTAGCGGTGGAGGTCATATCTGGCTTAAAAAATATTCTGATAGAATATTCCTAACCAAATAAGAATATGCCATTTTCAAATTTTCAAATAATTAATTTAATAAAACATTTTTTTTAAAAGAAAGTTTAATAAAAACTTGTCACACATAATAAAAAGTGAGTTTTAAGAAAAGATTAATTCACTAGATCACTTGATTAAGGTTAGTACTTGTTTATCCATACCTTAAGTGAAAATGGGTAAAATAAAAAATACTTGAACTCAAGAATTCGTTTTTCGTTGTTTTCGTAAATGCTTGTTTTTACATATTGTCGTAATCAAAACAAAGCGAGACCGAAAAATGCAAGTAACGTTTTTAGACATTATTGCATTAACAATGTAAATCCTAAGCATAAGGAATAAAACAACAAACGTCACCACATATGATTGAATAACATGATACAGACATAGTTCATATGGAATATGTTCATACATTCAGATTCACACTTAGAATTATGAAAGATATACCACAGACAATTTATTCTAAGGAGATAACGACCTAGCATTAGTTCCTTGAAAATTTGGGTTTGCTGGTTGTCATAACCAGAACCTCAGTAGGTCTAGGTTGAGTTTCAACCACAACCTCAGTAGGTCTTGGTTTAGTTACAACCACAACTTCAGTAGGCTTTGGTTTAGTTTCAACCACTACTTCAGTAATTTTTGGAGTATCCTCAACCCAAATTTCAGTAGGCTTGAACTCAGGGTTAGACAATGATGAGACTTTGTCTTCCATGGCCTGGATAGAAAACACAAGACATTGAATAAGTAATTTGTATCTCTTTTGTTTACATAAATGTCAACTTATTAAATAAGATGAACTTCTGTAATAAGAAACCTTTCAAGTATTCTTATGAGATAAAATTAATTATTTCCAATATAACTTGGTTTCGTTTTAATGACCCAAATTTTCTTATAGCCTAATAAAGTGGGAATGCTGTCTAGGCCAAATTCATTAGATCAGTCTTTGTTATGTTAACCATGTGAACAATACTTAACGTCCATCACAAGCCTAACATGTGTTGCAATGTAAAACCTTATCGCAATCTAAAAGTCATTCAAAGCAAAGGCATTGCAATACTAAGTCCATCGTAGTACTAAACATATCTAAACAACCTTGCAAATGTTTGTCCATCGTAACGAGCCATCGCATTGACCATCACAACATGGGATCGTAATTTAGCCATCGCAGCGAGTCCATCGCATTGAACCCATCGCAATGAGCCAATCGCAATGGACCCATCGCAACGGACTTATCGCAACGAACCCATCGCAACGGACCTATCGCAACAGACCTATCGCAACGGACCCATCGCAACAGACCCATCGCAAGGGACCTATCACAACGGACCCATCGCAATGGATCCATCGCAACGGACCCATCACAACGAATCCATCGCAACGAGTCCATCGCAATGAACCCCATCGCAACGAGCAATCGCAATGAACCCATCACAGTGGTGCCATCGCAATCAATGCGATCAGATGAAGCCACCGTAGTGAGTCATCGTATTCTAGGCGATATAAACTAAGCAAATCTGTTGATCTTGATTACGGGACATAGAGGATGTTTTAGGCAAAACTGGGTAAAACCAATGTATACTTAGGCTAGATGAACAAATCCCACCACTTAATAATCATTTTCATCAAGAATCTAAAAACCCTAATTTGTGTGGTCGATTTATACGTGTTCGAGTTATAATGAAAGAATAAGATGGTCATCTAAATAAGACGCGATGATAATGGTACCTAGATTGTGTAGCAGAAACAACAGTCAAATATGAAGATGCGAAGCTTTATCAATGGCGGATGGAGTGTTTGTTTGTGTTGTGTGTTTTACAGAAAAGAAGAAAGACGTGGAGGGGGGAATAAATTAACTTTGGTCAAACCAAGTTGCAAGAAATTGCAACTTGGTCCCCCTTTTTGCAATTGTGCAATTTTGTACCCCCAGGGATTAAGATGTTAATTTAACACTTGTAAAAAACGCATGAACAAACAAACACCTTAACCCGTAACGTCTTATCTTTGAAAACAAACACGAACACATACACCTAACGCACAATTTCAAATTCCTAACTACAAACCACATACCACACAAGTCACACATAAGCATATGAAGACAATTATGGTTTTCCATGTTTCAGAAGAAACCCATTTTCAAAGACACCCGTGTTGAAGACTTACTAAATTCCAAAAAGATTTGATATTTTCTCCCCCTTAAACACTGACCCGTTTTCTAGTTAAAGAGATGTAGTCAATGATTTTTTAAAGAGACCAAAAATCCATGAAGACTTTTTCCGTTTTGTGATTTTATGGAACGATTCTGGCGGCAATAAGATTTCTCTTATTTTTACTAAATAAGTGCACTGACACGTATACTAATTTGTGTTAGACCAAGTTATAAAGTAAACTTGATCGCTTACAAGGTTTTTAAGTAAACCTTGCCCGAGAAAATTAATTCCCGTTGTGAGCCAACGTTTTCATAAGAAATACGTGACTTTAATGCGAAAAGCGGGTTGTAGTCTAAAATAAATATAAGCCATATGGGCATGTTTTAAAAAATGAACAACTTTTATACGGACTCCATTTATGGCGCCGTGTAAATTTTAATCGACATTTCTAAGGCCGTAAATATTACCGTACTAAAAGACATGCCCGATTTAAAATGAAAAATATTTTTGTATTTTCTTGATTTTATATTTTTTATGGTTTTTGTATGTTCTATATTTTTGCATTTTGCTTTTCGTGGTTTATATATATATGATAATATACAAGATCACGATAAAAGGATACGCTAGAATAGTTTACCACCACTATTCTGCAGATTTTTCTACCAACTCCTTAAGTGTCGCTGGTGAGAATGATTTCATGCCTAGCTTTTCGATCAAAAACTCGATACGTCCTCGATCTAAGGCCTTTGTGAATATATCCGCCAGCTGATACTCAGTGTTGACAAAATACAGTTCGATCACTCCATTTTCCACTTGCTCTTTGATGAAGTGGTAGCATATATCAATGTGCTTTGCCCGGGAATGTTGAACGTAGTTGCAGCAAACGGCAATGGCGCTTTTGTTGTCACAGTACATCGGGATTTTGTTGAATCCAAGACTGTAGTCAGTTAATTGTAATCTCATCCAAAGAACTTGAGCACAACAACCAGACGTAGCAATGCATTCAGCCTCTGTACTGGATATCGCAATGCTTTTCTACCTTTTGGATGCCCAACTAATCAGTCTTTCTCCAAGAAGTTGCACACTGCCAGAAGTGCTACGTCGAGTATCTTGACACCCAACATAATTCGCATCTGCATATGATATTAGTGCAATAGAGGAATCCTTCGGATACCACAGACCACGATTAAGTGTTCCTTTAAGATACCTAAAGATCCTTTTCACAACATGTAAGTGCTTTTCGGTAGGCAAAGCCTGATACCGGGCACACATGCATATAGCAAATTACAAATCATGCCTGCTAGTAGTCAGATAGAGAAGGTTGCCGATCATTCCACGCTAAAGTTTAGGATCGACAGCAGTCCCATCCCTATCATCATCTAACTTAGATCTCTCCACCATTGCAGTATCCACGGGGTCACAGTTTTCAAAATGATACTTCTTCAAAGATTATAGAGCATATTTGGATTGATTAATGAAGATGCCTCTGGGATTTTGAGAAATTTGCAACCCTAAGAAAAAAGAAATTTTTCCCATCATCGACATCTTAAAACGTGTGGACATGATTTTCTCAAAATGGTCAGACAGTCTTTGAGTAGTGGCAGCAAATATTATATCGTCAACATAAATTTGTACCAGTATCATGTCGTTGTCCTCCTTGAGAATGAACAATGTTTGGTCCACATTGCCTTTGGAGAAGCCTTCCGAGATCAGATTAGACGATAGGAGATTGTACCATGCGCGTGGAGCTTGTTTCAACCCATAAAGAGCCTTCTTGAGCTTGTACACGTGATTGGGATACTACGATTTGACGAATCCATTCGACTGGCTTACGTAGACATCTTCCCTTAATTCACCATTAAGAAATACCGTCTTAACATCCATTTGGTAGACGATCATGTTTATGTGAGCATCATAGGCAAGGAATAGTCTAATCTCCTCCAATCGTGCAACAGGAGCAAAGGATTCTTCAAAGTCAATACCCAAAGCTTGTTTGTAACCTCTAGCAACCAATCTAGCTTTGTTCTTTAGCACTCCACCTAACTCATCGAGTTACACCTTATATACCCACAACAATGTAAGGATTTAAACGTTGTTGGGTAAAGGAACTAATTCCCACACTTCAAGACGTTGAAATTTATTTAGCTCCTCTTGCATGGCTTCAATCCAAGATGATTGTGTCATGGCTTTTTGCCAATTTTTAGGTTGAATATCGGAAAGAAATGCATCAAAGTAGCAATATAGTGCATGTTCTTGGAGTTGGTGGCGTGTTAAGAATGGTCGATTGAGGTCACCAATAATATTGCGGATTGGGTGATCCTTTGTCCATTTGATGTTGTGAGTTTCAATCCGTGGTGGTCGGGTGTGAACGATTGTAGGAGCTTCCTCTGAGGCAGACGCACCGTTAGGGTTTTTGGGTATTTGTGAACCAAAGAATGAAAGCTCTTGTGAGTTAGCAATTTCCAAATCGTGATCATAGTAATCCTCTTCAACATCATCAGGAACGAGTGGGGGTGATGATTTAGGTGTAGTTTGTGAATTGGTGGGGGATGGGACATCTCTTTCAATAGTGACAGTAGATGCCTCAGACTGATTTCCAATATCTTGAGCAACAACTTCGGGAATCGGAGCTACTGCTGCAGGTGCTGGAGAGTCATCACTAGGTGGATCATAGAATTCATCAAAGATAGGTTGAAATAACTCATCCCACTCGGGCCTTGTAGGTGGTATAAATGATGGAAAAGTAGGATTGTTGGGAGTTAATCCGGAACTACTAGTACCGGTTCCCATCTCATGTCATGCGGGTTCAGAGCTGTGTTGCTCATATACCAATTGTAGAAATATGATAATCTTTGATATTTCAAGAGCGTTGTTGTTTTCTAGTGAGAGAAAGTAGAGAGAGAAGTGAGAGTGATGAGACTGTAATTATACATAGTCTCATCGTCCAAATCGGGCTTAAAACGCTTAAAATATCATCAAAATACCCAAATATATGCTTGTGTTTGTTCATTGTGTATTTTAGGTACGGATATCGTGAATTCACCAAAAGATTACAAGAATCAAGCAAAAACGAACACGGGAAACGAAGCCACACAAAGAACCGGACCCGAACTATGAATTTCCTTTGAAGTCCTTGAAGTTTGAAGATTTAGCAAGAATGGTCCCTCTACTTTTGAAGACTTGACATTTTATACCCTTGCAAAACTCATAATTGCATTTGGGTCCCTAAAATGTTGATTATATACAAGATTGGTCCTTGAAGATTGGATTTATTACACTATTGGTCCTTATACAAAGTTAACAAACCAACTGGGCCAAAAATGACAAGCTGATCAAAGTTGATATAAAGGGAAAGTGAGTTTTTGGCTATTTAATACAAAGTGAAGACATCAAGGGAATCCAGGGACTGAAACTGCCATTTACCAAACCCAAACCCACTCCAAACCCATCATTAGCCCACCAAATTCCCTATACCCGGCCCAAGTCAAACCACCCAGTCAACAAGTCAACCCATTTAACTTTTTTTTAAACAGGATTTTATATATTAAATAGGAGAGGGAAACGTGCACTGTTGGGATTAAATCCCCTAATCTATTGTCCATTATCGTCATAAACCCTAGACCATAACCAGTTACAATCACCTTATTTGTTAACCCCAACCCTAATTAAATATGGGGTTTTGGTCCTTGACAGCTCACCAAACATCCTACTCAACCCAGAAAGCGACTTCTCATTCCCCTGTCCCCTCTCCAGCTCTCATACATCACGGGTTCAACACCCTTTGCTGACTAGAAGACCAGATCAACAGCTAGAGAACTTTTCTTGCTCCCAAAGTATTGCTCAACGTCCAAGATTACAAGATTCCATCTGCATCATCACATGGGGCTATATTGACCAAATTGAAATTCTTTGACCAAGGGCATATTTTGATTTTCAGTAGGTTAGGGTTTAGGGTTTTTCTTCCCTTGTTTTATTTTAATCATCTTCTAGTATTTTCCATTTGGTAGTATAAATACATGTCGCCTGTGACATGTATAGTTTGTTCCAGTTTTTTGTAAAAATCTTGATTTTTTAATGAAAATGAAAGATTGAGTTTTGAGCAATAAAATTTGTGTTCCATCTATTTTCTTGTATTAGTGTAACTCTTTACTGTTTTCAAAAATTAGTTTAAAAGTTTAGAAGGTAATTTTAGTTTTCAAGATTCTATTTTGAACAATCCGTTTTGGATCCAAAATTCAGTAGAAGTGAAAGTGGATACTGGATCTTGGTTCTCAAACTATTGTTGTAAGTTGTTTATCACATTCAAAAAGTTTTTAAGCAAGGTTTGTGTTGAGGTTTTTCAAATATTTTCCAAGAAAAAATCTTATTTTCATTTTTTATTTATCTTACTGTAGCAAAAGCTACAAGCCACCAGCTTGTAGCCTTTGCTACTTGAAGTTTGTTTATGGTTTTGTGGTGTTGTGCAGGATTAAGGAAGCAACAAGCAAGCTTTACCCATTCCATATCATTTCTTTCCACTTGAAGATATTTAAACCCTTGGGTCCTGTTTTGGATTCCATTCAACAGGGCTCTCTACTTGATCATAAGCTTTTAAAAAGTCCAAAAATCCACTTGGGAAGGCATCAGCCAAGGTACAAAAGGCTTGAACCCCCTTTTGCAATTTTTACACTTTTTAAAGATTTTATGTGATTTTTAGTGTTGCCTGTTCATTTGTTGTTTTTCTTGTTTGATATTGCTTTATTTAAGTTTATTTGCATGTTAGAAGTAATGGTAATCAGTTTGGGTAGGATTTGAGTTCAATTAGTTTGTAAATTTCATTTTCTGAATTTTAAAGGGGTGTTTGGCATTGTTGAATACTTGGATATTGGTGTCATAAAAGTGAGTGTAAGCAGGTTTAACATACCCACATAGATAGTGTTAGGGTCATTTAGTATTTGTCTTATAGTTGGTGAGTAGAAATCAGTAACTTGCATGTAAAAAAAATGGCAAAACCTGCTTGAAAATCAGTAAGCCTTTCTTTGATTGTTTAAGTGAAATTTGTGCCCCATGGCTTGTCATATGTTAGATAATTAGGTAATTTAGGGTTGCTAATCAGTTTTATGTGATTGGGTTAGATTGTGTGCATGATTTAGGCTGTTGAAATCCATCTTTGTGCCATTTGATTCAGTGTACTGTTCATCAGTAACTTACCCCTATTTCAGTGACTGATTTTAGGGCTTTAGTGTGTAAATTTTGTGAAGCACCTGCTGTTTTTATACTTTTTGTGACTCCCCACTAGGGCTGAGCACGGCAGACCCAAAACCGACCCGGACCGGAAAACCGGACCGGACCGGACCGAACCGAACCGGACCGAGCAATTTCGGTCCGGTCCTCGGTCCGGGGTCTTGGACGAATTCGGTCCTCGGTCCGGTCGGTCCGGTCCGGTCCGGTTCGGTCTTACCAAAATCTTGTCAAATATGTCTAATAGGACCGAACCGGACCGAGGACCGAACCGGACCGGACCAACCCGGACCGGACCGAACTATTTCGGTCCGGTCTCGGTCCGGGGTTTCGGACCATTTCGGTCCTCGGTCCGGTCCGGTCTTGGCCGGTCCGGTCCGGTCCCGGACCGATGCTCAGCCCTACTCCCCACAACCCAACTGGTTGTGGGGGTGCCCTTGTTTCCAAGTAAAGCTTAAAATCAAAGAAGCTACAAGCCCCAAAAGCACAAGACCCGTTTTTTGTTCAGTCAGTGGGAACAAAGTTCCCACTGCTAGTATTAGAGTTTCCCCTGCTATACAAGCAGACAAAAATAGTTCAAGGTGTCACTATCAGATTCCATTTTTTTGTCTTTTGTGGACTAATTTAGGAGTTAGGTCTTAAAACCAATTTCAGTACTTTTCTTATTTTAATCTTGATTTTTCTGTTTAATTATTTTTTAAGTTACTGTTCATTTTATAATTTTTAGATTATTTAGCATTTTTAATTAAGTTTTTCATTTCTGTTTTTTGTCTTTTAGTGCAGAAACTTAATATTTTTCAATTTCAAAAATTTTCTTAGATTTAGAAAATTAATTTAAGATTTTTAGTTTAAAAATATTTACTGTTCACTATTTTAATTATTTTTTATAATTAAATTAGCTTAGTTAGGGTTTAATTATTAAACTGTTTTGTCTTTTAGTGCAAAATTTTACATTTTTCAAACTTTTTCAATTTTCTACTGTTCATTAGTATAATTTAGGATTTTCAAAATTGTCAAATCATTTTTGGCATTATTTTATTATTTTTTATGATTATTTTAATATTAAAATAGTTTTTAGTGATTAAAAAATAGAAAAATAGTTTTTAAAATTTAGGAAAAATAATTTTTAGTCTTTAAATAATATAAGTTGGTTATTAGTTCAATAAATTAATATTTTGGACATTTTGTTAATTATATTTAATTTTAGGGCTTTAATTAGCATTAAAAATTGAATATTTAATTAATAAAAGGTTTTAAAATATATTTGTTGGATTTTTATTCTTATTTATATTATTTTAGACTTAGTTTAAACTTTTAATTAATTTTTGGGTTTAATTTTTAATTTCGTCGCGTTTTACGTATTTACGTTCGCGTTTTACGTCAACGTCGTAGTTTAAATCGTAGTCGTAGCTCGTCTTTACTTTTTCTCTTCTAAACCAAAAACGTCACTAATCCAAACTTGATTTTATATATATTGGCACATTAATCCACACACCTCCTTCGAGAACGAACCCGCATTTATTCGGTTTTACGTTTTTCCTAAAGCGTGTAACTTAATACTTGCCACTCATACGCGTTTTTCCTAAAACGTGTACGAAAAACCAACATCAGAGAGAAAAACTATTTTTATTACTTGTGAAAATGAAACAACCAACACCTTTTCCATCAAAGGAAAGGGTTTATATACCCAAGCCCAAGTGGGATTGGGCCTTCCAACCCATGGACATTTCCATGGGCTAGGCGATTTAATACAAATAAAGTAAACTACTAACTACGAGCCTACAACGTTTAATAATATTGTTGGAGTGACCGATACTTCTAATATACGTTAAAAACGTATTTCCAACAATAACATTTTCAAAGTAATAATCAAGGAGATTTTCAAATTCAACCTTCACAAATGGATGAAATAGTTGAAATCTTTGAGGAACAAAAGAGGATGATAAATGATCTTCATGAACAAAACCAAAGTATTAAATATCAAATTTTAGAAGTTTTGAGAGCTCAATTTGAGTCTAACACCACTACTAGTAGTGATGTTCCCACTATGGATCCTTCCATCTCTCCGCCAATAAAGGAGAGACAAGGCACGGAGATTATCATGAGTTTTACTCCCCCTCCGGTGTTGACACCCACAGATACATTTAGCTCTCCTCCTTCCTCACCTTTTGAGGAAATTCCCGAGATTGTACTTGAGCCTACATTACCTATTCATGACCCCATTCCTTTTATGAATTTTTCACCTACTCCTCCAAATGATACTAGTCCTCATAGCCATTATCCGAATATGGATGTGTTATCTTGTGATTACTTTTAATTCTTCACTAGGATTGGATGAGGATGACTCTCCTATTTTGCAAAACCCGACTTTTGAAAAACATGCTAATGATACTAATGATTTTTCGGATACTTCACCCCTTAGTGATGATTTTTATACCCCGAGTGTTGAGAGATTCCATCACGAGGATGCTTTTTATGATACCGTGTTATTGGTTTTCTCGGATGAGCTTCATTGTGATCATGGTATTGATGAGAGGGAAATTGGAGATTTAAAACTTGATTTTGAAAACTTCGATTTTGAGAAATTCACATTTGCCTCTTCACCAATTACTTTTGATTCTAACATCGACTCTCTTCCACATATCGCTTTTAGTGATAATGATGGTTTTCTCATTCCCGAGATCGATGATTTTCTTGATATTGACACACCAATTGAGTACATTCCGGGGTATATTGATGTGGAGGGAGATATACTTTTTCTAGATGATTTATTACACGATGATACTATACCTTCTCTCCCTCCCTCCCCACCCATTCCTAATGAGACCAAATATGTTGACACCGAGTTGTCTTGTTATTTTCCCATAAAGGGAACGATATTTGATCCGGGTATACACATTTTTGAGCAATCTCAGTATCTTAATGATGAATTTTGAAAAATTGAGATCATTACCTTGTGACCATAGACCTAACTGTAAGAGACTTTTGCTTAAAGGAAACCCATCTTTCTTATACTTATTTGCTATTGCCACATTGGGATCTATTTCTTTTAAAGATGGAAACCACGTATTTAACCCGGGTGGAATTTTATAGGGTTTTTCTTATTTAGGAGGTTATTTCACTTTATCATGGAGAGTTTTTCTTTTACGGGTAAATCTTTTTCTCTCCATGATCGTTTCCCCAAGGACAACTTAACTCGAGGATCGAGTCGATCTCATGAATCGGTTACCAAAAACGAGGTACCTCGTGGGGGAGATTCTCATGCTTATCATTCTATCTTCTTTCTTATTTCTAATGTGAAGGGCTTGTGCTTTTTCATTTGTTTCTCGTGTTTTATTTGTGATGTGATTTTAGGTTTCTCATATATCAAAGACTCTGGTGTTCGTTTTCATCACGTATCACTCGAGTTTCGATCCTTCATTTGAGACATCCGATATCCGATGATTATATCATTTACTAACGCTTACTTTATTGGCATACTTAATAAACGACTTTTAATTATTTTTGTCATACCCTTTCCATGTTAGAATTTTGCATTTGACTCTTCGTTTCTAGTAGGGGGTATTATACCCTTAGAATTGAAACATTGAGGACAATGTTTGGTTTTAGTATGGGGGAGGTATCTATCGATATGCTTTTCCTTTTGTTTGTTGTCTTCACATACTCCGTTTTTCATAAATGTGCTTAAAATTGCATAATTTATTTTTTCATATTTTAATATGTGTTTTTGACACGAATGTAAGCTTTTTGTTGGTGAAAATAAGAATAGTTTTTGACTCAACCGGTTTTTACCTTAGCTCATTCCTTAACCATGTAGACCTTAATTGGTTTATTAGGCTAAGCATCTACGAGTATTATTATTTGAGATTTTAAATTGTGGAGAACGAGAGATGATAGAGTTGATAATAAGTTTAAAGGTTAATTGTTCCTTATTTGAGTTTTTATGGCTCTTTCTCCCCGCTTGTATAGTTAATTGCTTAATAAATGAAGATTTTTGAGGTTTAGGTTCGATATTTTAGCTCTTAACCAATTATTTTATTTCCCTTGTAATAAAAGCAAGAACACAATAAGGGTGCCAGCGTCATGGACTTTCAACTTAGGTGGCTCATAACCACTAAGTAGGAGGTATTCAGACCATGGGATTGCGGAATTTGGACTACTATATATATATCATAAATTCAGAAGAATAAGATTAAAACATGATCTCAAGGAGCCTTAGGGTGTGGGACATGTAGCACGAGCCTTATCACTAGAGCCTTAGGGTGTATGCCATGGTAAGTGTTTAATAAAAATTGCTTCATCATTATTTCAAGGAGCCTTAGGGTGTGGAGTGATGATGAATGTCAATTCCATTGTTTATGGTTCAAGGAGCCTTAGGGTTTGGATCATAGATAAGGAGCACTTTTACATCTTAAAGAGCCTATGGGTATATGCTGTAAATTTGCTAATCTCCACTATAAAGTCAAAATGACTTTGGAGGAATAAATAATAAGTAGTCCTATTGGCCAAATTTTTAATCCGGGATATTATTCCCTAAATCGTGTTAAATTATCCTTGATGTGGGCTTTCTTTAGTGACAACTGTTTTTAAGGATGGGGTTAGGTTCTAAGTGTCGGGTTTACACCGTTTTGCCTTCATTTTTGGACTAATAATTATTAAATAAGTCAAATGAGCCTACGGGTGAATGACAATCCTTAAAATCTAGAGATACAACTTAGAAATAATGGAGAAGGAGTTCTACACAAATTTCTTATATAAGTGGTGTTAACATGAGAACTTGTTGTTAACAATGATCTTATTTTTGATCTTGGCATGGAAAGAGTGAAAAGTCGAGGACGATGAACCTATTCAAATTTTGTGATCCTAAAAGTTATTTTTGAATAATGAAAGCGATACATACACATACATTATTAATAAAATGAATAAATGCTTTTAACAAATGAAAAACAGAGTTGCTTTATACATTATTCTAGCATTGCGTGAGGACACGACAATGGTTTAGTAGGGGGGTGTGATGTGACTCTAACTCACATCATATTTTCTCGTAAAATGTGCTTAAAATGGTCATATAATCATCAATTATGCCTTGTATATGTGTGTTTTGTCGTTTGTACGTGTGCAGGTACGGATATCAAGAAAATCACAAGAAACGAAGCCAAAGAGCTAAAACGGACACAAGAAATGGAAAGAGCACGAAAAATCGAGTCCGACGGTGCTGGCATCTCTTATTGGGCCGGCCCAAAACTATTTATTGGTTTGGACCGACCCATGATTATATTAAGCCACACAAGCCCAATTTCAGCTATAAGCCCACAAGCTGTTGGACCAATAACAACAGCCACAAAGGCCACGTCAAGAATTGCATAAAATGGAAATGAAATGATGGCCCAGTAGAAAAAGATATGAAACATAATTAATATGAGGAAAAGCCCATCTTGGCCCAAACGGAAGACCAAGCTTAGATAGACGCAATAAATATTCATAGATAGCTTCGATAACAAGCAGCTTTCAATATGTATATTTTCTTTTTTCTGTCTTTCATATGTGGCGTAGGGCTGAGCATCGGTCCGGGACCGGACCGGACCGGCCAAGACCGGACCGGACCAAGGACCGAAATGGTCCGAAACCCCGGATCGAGACCGGACCGAAATAGTTCGGTCCGGTCCGGGTTGGTCCGGTCCGGTTCGGTCCTATTAGACATATTTGACAAGATTTTGGTAAGACCGAACCGGACCGGACCGGACCGACCGGACCGAGGACCGAATTCGTCCAAGACCCCGGACCGAGGACCAGACCAAAATTACTCGGTCCGGTTCGGTTCGGTCCGGTCCGGTTCGGTTTTCCGATCCGAGTCGGTTTTGGGTCTGCCGTGCTCAGCCCTAATGTGGCGTAGATAAAGCTTAATAAAAACGCAACTTCTATTTTTCTTTCTAAAGTAGCGTAGATCTAGAATTTAGTATTACACAACTTTCAATTTCTTTCTTTCTTTTGTTCGAAATTAAATCCAAGCTTCTTTATGTTCGTTTTTTAATACATTAGATTTAATTAAAACTTTCCACAACTTGTTTTTTATGACCTCCTTGTATTCGATTTCCATATATAGTTTTGGTTTGATGAATTAAAAATTTCCGCAGTTTGTTTTTTTTTTGGTTTGGTAATCGATTCGGTGATGGTGAATGTTACGGAGGGGATTTTTAGATTCGAGATTGATGTTTTTGTTTGGTTATATTTTACAAGTGATTAGAGATTAGATTCGTTTAGCTTCAATATCGATTTCGTTTCGGTTAGTTTTAGTTCGCTGCAATTCAAAATCAGTAACGGTGTAGTTCTGATATTAGTTTCGGTTCGGTTCGATGGCACATCATCAGCGGGCTGGTTTGGATGAGGGCTTCGAATTCAGGTTTCGGTTCATTGTAGCAGTTCGGTTTGTGCATTAAGCTCATGGTACTGGTCCAAGTTCGTTCGGTTACTCGACCTCAGCAGGCAGGCCTGGATGCAGGGAGTTTCATTTTAATTTTCTGCGTTTTTTTACAATCTACTAGTTGTAATTGTAGGGTAAATTCCTTTTACATTTATGCCTTAAGTAGTGTAATCTTTGTTTATCTAGCTGAGTTCAATGCTTGTTTGCGATTTATTCCAAGTAGTTTGGTATTTGCTTTAGTTCAGTTTTCAAGTTACATTGATATAGCAGTTATTCATTTTGATTTTATAAATTGTCTGATATAGTGTGTTTGGCTTTAGCTTCCTTTTGCTGAATTTGCATCATTTTTTGGTGATCAGTGTTTCTACAATAGGCTGCGCTTTATTTTCTTATCATTCTAGTTTATAGTTTTCATTCATATATAATATAAAGCTAAGTTTGGTTTTGAGTTTAGCATAGTTTTCTACATTTCAATAAGTCCTACTGTTTTTTTCCTTTGATTTTGTTTACATCCTGCGTAAGTTAAGTACAAATAAGGGCTGCATTTGTGTTGATCGTATTGGGCTTTACATTGTTTTTTTTGGCCTGCATATAGAATACAATTAGGCTACGCTGGTTTTTTTTGCATATTAAGTTACATTTCATTTCATAACATGTAATTACATTTTAAATTTCTATTTCATTTCATTTTTTAAGTTTTATAAGAATAGACTTTAGTTTTATATAAAAATATTTTAAAAAATAAATAGAAAATTATATAAAAGGTATAAAAAAATAGTTTTTACATTTTTAGAATAAATTAGTTTTTTTCTTTTTAGAATAAACTTGCATTTACATTTTTAGCATTTTAATATTTTAATATTTGTTCTTTTATTTTCGCCTAGAATTTTAATAATTCTCGTTTACATTTTACTAGCGCATTTTATATTTTTAATTCGTGTTTTTTTTACTTGGGTATTTGCACCTTGTTTTATATTAGTAAGTAACATTACGTAGTTGATAATATTTTTACATTTTTGCTTGTTACGTGCTTTTTGTTTAAATAGAAATAGATTACCATTTAAATATTTTAACCAAAAACAAATAAAGTCTTAACGGTAAAACGTAAAATCAATTCGACACGATTCGAGAAGAAACGAACTTAATTAAAATACCTATATTAAAATGGCGTTGCTGCCGGGGACAATTACACCTAATAAAAATTAAGTTATTAAAATGGCACCTGATATGAGTGATTTTACTCATATCAATTATATCTTAAAACAATGAATAAAAGCATAAAATGTTCAAATATTGCCTTGTATATGCTTGTTTTGTTGTTTGATGTGTGTAGCTACCAAGTTTAAGAAAATCGACAAAAACCGGCACGAGTTTGAAGAAAAGATCGAGAAAGCTAAAAACAAGACCGGTTTTAATGGATTTAATCGTTTATGGAGATTTTGGGCCAAGTGGGACCCACTTCTGATAAATGGGCCTAAAAGCCCATTTAAGGAAATTCCTTATTTACTTTTGGTTTTATAGTTGAAATAAAAGCCCCAAAGCCCAAATCGATTTATATAAAACGTGGGAAGTTGGGCCTTAAAGTCCAAATTGAAAATAAGTTATCAAAATGGAATGTGGGAAGATGGGCTTTATAACCCGTATGGTTATTAACTTGAAAGAATAAATTTTATTTACCTATCACCCATCCAGTCAAACACAATACTCACCACACACATCTATTTTCGATACTCTTTATGTATCGTCTCTCACCTGACCCCCAAAAATAACCAGAAGTAGCTTTTTACTGTTTAAAACCCTAGTTAATAAAATATAAATTGGGGCTTTGTGATCAATGCACTCGTGTGAATGCACACGAGTGGGAAATTAATTCCCCCTTAATCCAGAACTTGAAGATGGAGAGATGCGTGTGACGTGGCAGCATTTTATTGGACAAGACACCTCATCCATCCTAATCCACCAATTAGAGGAGGCCATCTCAACTCCAAACTAGCACAAGAAACACAGAAATCGCCACTTTGGCGATCTGTGTGATCAAGGTCCATCTACAACCCTTGGATGATAACAGAATGGAAAGAGGAAGGCGAGATGCTGATCTAAAGGCCACAAATTAATCTTCATCAACCACCCCTAGCCTCTCTTCAGCCTATAAATACCCTTCTCTTTTAGTGTATTTTTCATCCCTTTCTTTCGTTTACCGTTATAATGTTAATTTAGATATAGGTAATTGTATTTTTAAAAGTATTGTAATAGTTTTTATGGAATAATAAAAGTTAATTTTGATCTTCATCTGGTCTTGCGATATAATTTCTGTTAAGATTTTTACAGCTATATTTTTATCTATAATAAATTGAATTATATAAGTGGTTGTTTGAATAAGCTCATATCATAGCTTAAGTTGAACAATTAAGTGAGAATTAGGATAAATACTTATCCCCACTGGATAAGTAAATAGCTGCTAGTTCGAGATCATTTTATGATGGTTCGTGATGGTGGTATGATGGTGATGGAGTCGTTTAGTTTTTAGCCAGCTCAGCGGTGCGCTACTGCTCAACGGGTTCTCCAAAAGGTTCTATTCTCATTTACTTTTTAAGTTTTAGTTTAAAATGATTGTCTGCTGATTTTTTGTGTTTCAATCTGTTAGTGGTTATGTTTTTATGGTTTTAGTCTGGTTTAATGATCTGCTATGTTTGTTTAAAATGATTAATCTGAATTTGGTTATTTATTTAGTAAAGCTGAAGTAGATTTAATAATCTGTTTGGATCGTTTAACTTGAGTGTTGTGGTTGTATTGGATTTATAATTTTGTTTATTGAATGAGTCTATAAATCTGCTAAGAGCTTTGGATTTATACTGATTTTGAACTGAACTGAATTAGGATGAATGTACATGCTTGCTATTAATTTCATAGTTGAGGTTATTGAAGGTTGATTCTGAGATATGTTGTGTGTATCTTAAGTGGTCGTTACAACTTGATTGCTAATATAAGTAACTGCTTAATTTCAAATCGGGTGGCTATTTATTTTTAGTCTGTTGTCATATTATTTATCTTGTTGTGTTCTAGACTTTATTGATTAGTTATTTTAGTTTGGATTCACTAGGCAAAATCTTTTTAGCTGCTAATTGGTTAACTTAGCTGTGATTTCACGTTTGGTTTGTGATATCTACTTTTAAATACTTGTGGGCTTTGTGATTTTGATTTTGTTATCTGCATTTTTCTAGTCTGATGAATGTTTATGGTTTGATGACATTGCTGATATAGAGCTTTGTATCTAATTTAATTTTTACTTGTCTTGCTGTTATAATTTGTTGTGTAGATTTTGCTATCAGATCCAACTGATCTGATAGCTTATAACTAATCTTATCAGTTTTCCAAAAAAAAAAGAAGTCATTCCTGTGACTTATTCTTTAAATTTACTCTTTCAAAAATTAATCAACCAAATATGTCCCCCTTGGGGACCGAACTCGTGACCTCACGGTTCAAGGCCCAACGTGTTTACTAACTGAGCTAGAGGCTCATTTTGATGTTAAGTTGCTTTAAGTAGTTAATATAACTTCTTTCTGACTGATTTATTAATATACGGTTTATTTAAATTTTTAGGGTTCAAATTTTATTTAAATAGTAATAATAAATACTTTTTATTAATAATAGTTCTTATTAATTAGGCTTCTATTATTAGTTTAATATATAAAAACAAAATATATATATAAAAAAAAGTTGTTTTATTAGTTTTTAGAAACTAAATTCGTAAGTAAAAATTAGTTTTCAAATAATAATTTGGTTTTAATTAATTTAGATTTTAAATAAAATGGTTTCATAAATAGATTTTTAAAGTAGTATAAAAGTATTTTAATTAAATAAGATTTTATTGAATAGAATATCTAAATAGTTTAATTTTTCAAGTAGTGTTAATTTTAAATAACTGTATTGCTTTAAAAATAATGGGTTAGATTCATGCACTTAGGATTAATTAGCTTTAAATTGGTAGAATTAATTTTAGTTTTAAAAACCGAAAACCAGTTCGAATCAATTTTCCAAATCTAAACAAAACGTCTCAAATTCACTCGATCTTCGTGTACAACGAACTTGGTTCACCAACGTGTTTAATTGAATCCGTCTTTGGTATTTTAGTCTATTACTTTTTCCTAAAGGTAATTTTCTAATTTACCCTATAACGTATCTAATTATCACATATACTATCCTCGACACATCAAAAATTTTGGCCCCGCTGTCGGGGATCTTGTGTACGATTCATTTTCGTGGAGATTTGTTGATCGTTGATTTGAAGACCCTTTCCGTCCTTGGAAAGTTTTGTTATTTTCTATTATTATAGTATGTATCATTTTTCGTGTTTTTTGTGATTAATATATTGTATTACGTAGAACAATAAATTTACCTATTTTCCAAATAAGACCTTAGTTGGGATTTCATCACCTAGCTATTGTATTCGAATCCAAAACGAAAAAAAGGGCAAAATAGATAAATGCTAATAAGAAGTTTGAACTCGATTTATACAAACTATAAGGTGGGTATAAGGCGACGTGCTATAAAAGGCCGTCTAAGGAAAAAGGTTTTTAAGTGCTTTGTGCCACCTCGTTTCCCCGCTTGCTTGTGCGTGTATTGAGAGGGACGACTGATTATTGGTTTGCCAACTCAAGTAGTATTATATCTTGTTTTTGTAGTTTACTTATTGAACCTCGAGACGTTTAGGTTTTCACCTATCGTTTCAAAGTCGACCAAGGGTAATTTACTTCCATAGTAGTTATCCTTATTCCTTGTTTTTTATCGATCTTTTTTTATTGAGCAATACCAAATAAAAATACCAAAAATAATCTTCTTCTTGTCTAATTTCTTTTCTTCAATCCTCTAAATACTCGTCACTTTAGTTTATGCAATTACGATCTGCTGGACTTGTGATTGATTTTAATAGGCTTGAAAATATTCCTCGTAGAAATAGAAATCGTCAACAACGAATAGTGGAACCCGAGCTTCCACCTATTGTTGTAGAGATGGCCGATAACCGAACAATGGAGGAATTTCTCCGTGCATCCACCGAAGGGTATGGGGAAGCAATCCTTGTGCCGGCTATTTTAGCATATCATTTTGTGATTAAGACGGGTCTTTTATCGCTCATTCGTGCCGACCAATTTCGTGGCAATGAGACCGATAACCCGCATTCTCACATTCGGAATTTTCTTCGAATTACCTCGACTCTCAAGTTTAGAGATGTGCCGAATGACGCGATTAAGCTCATGCTTTTTCCGTACTCGCTCGAGGGTAACGCTAAGATTTGGTATGAAAAAGAACCATCGGGTTCGATTTTGACATGGGATGATTTAGTATCTAAGTTCATGAATTATTTCTTTCCACCATCCAAAACAACACACTTTAAGAACGAGATCACTAGATTTGAACAAAAAGTGCATGAATCGTTTGGGGTTGCTTGGGAAAGGTTTAAAGATTTGTTAAGACAATGTCCACACCACGGTTTCTCGGAATTGCATCAAATAAATACTTTTTATAATGGACTTAATATGGTAGAACAAGATTCTTTAAACGCCGCCGCGGGTGGTAATCTTTTAAGAAAAACTCCGAGAGATGCGTGGTGTATAATTGAGAATAAGTCTAGAGTGCAATATTCACGAAACACACCGGTTGTTTCCAATGTGAATTCATCTAATACCGAGCTTTCTAGATTGGACTATAAGATTTACACGATTTTGAATGAGCTTAGGAAAAATCCTCATGGATCGATTAATGCGGTTGAGAATTTTTTTGTATCATGTGGTGGAGCACATCCTAATTATGCTTGTTCAACCACGGGGTTTGATCAAGCTAGTGCTTTTGCCGCGATGGGAACTTATGGCTCCAACGGTCAAGTTCCTCGTCAAAATCATGTTGCTCCACCGGGTTTTCCACCGGTTCAAAATAGGTACATCAATGGAAACAATGGTAATAATTTTAACCGTGGTAACCAAGGGAATTTTAATCAAGGAAATGGGTTTAATGCTAATCAAAATAATCAAGGTTTTCAAAACAATAATCAAAATGATTTGTCAAGCTACATTAAAACGAATGAGTCAAATTTGAAAGCTTTTCAAAACAATATTCAAGGACAAATGGCAACTTTGAAAAATGAGTTTCAAAATACGATCAAGGGGAAAAATAATAAGATTGAGCTTAACCATCATAGAATTGAACAAAGATTAGAGCAAAGTCAAAACCGTATGCAACAAAGTTTGGAACAAAATCAAAACAAATTGCTTTCGATGTTTGAATCTTTTATGAGCAAACCATCCTCTTCTTCAGGTTCCTTACCTAGTAATACCATTCCTAACCCGAGGGGAGAGCTTAAGGCTATCACCGCTTATGATAATTTAGAAAGAAAGCTTGAGCTTTATGTTCCACCTAAAGAAACTTTTCTTAATGTCACCAAGGCTACTTTAAATGTGATTAGTACCTCGGATTTCCTTGATTTCTTTCCCAAGAAATATAATGATCCGGGTCAATTCTTGATACCTTATGTTTTTGATGAGCTTGGGGAATACAAAGCTCTAGCCGATCTAGGAGCTAGTATTAATGTAATGCCCTTAGCCATTTGGAAAACTAATGACTATTTACGACTTATGCCCACTCGAATGATCATTGAGCTCGCTAATGGTACTACCACCCTTCCGGTTGGTATAGCGGAAAATGTCATTGTTAAAGTGGGGGAGTTCATTTATCTAGCCGATTTTGCAATCATTGATTATGAGCCAAATCCTCGTGTGCCTATAATTTTAGGATGACCATTTTTGTGCACGGCTGATGTTCTAGTTGATATGAAAGAAGAGGAGCTTAAATTGTTTTTTGGGGATAAACATATGATTTTCAAACCGGAAAAAATTCCAAGATTGGTTCCTAATAAATTGGAAAGTGTGGAACTTGATAAACCTATCTTTGTTGAATCATGTTGTAATCTTACCTCATCTCCACTCACTCCAAACGAGGATGATAGTTCTAAGATTGAAAAGGAAATTAATGAATACCTTAGTGCACCATTTGATGCTAGTGAGTTTGATAGTGAGAATTTTGATCCCGAGAGTGATATTGCTTTAATTGAAATCATTGAAAATGGACTCATTTTCACTCCCTCCGAAGGACCAAATTGATGATACTAAGGCACAATATTCCGTTGAATAGCCTTTGATTCCTAACTTCACACCGAGTGAGGTTAGTGACTATTCGTTGGATGAGTTCATCGATGAACTTTTTGCTATCATTGATCCACTTCCACCGGGAAGTGTTTCTCATGATTTACCTACCATTCTCGAGGAATTTTCCGATGAATTTCCTTCTAATGAGAATGATGATCTTGTATCCGAGTGTGACATACTTGATACTTTGTCGGATATTTCTTGTGATGACGAGAATGACGACACTTTTGTGACTTACTCGAATCCTCTTTTTGAAATTTCGATGAACAATAATCCATTGTTTAAAGAGGATTTTGAGAGAATCATACCTCCTTCATCTCATCACCTTTTGTGATGATGAATATGTCGACCCGGATGGAGAAATTTCCTTTATTTCCAATCTTCCTCCCACTCGCTTTGATCTTAATGTGCGGGTTTTTCATGTGACTCATATTGAGTATCATGACCCCTTTATTCACATTCCTAAGAGTGACAAGGTCGACAAAGTCATGCAAGTTGAAACCACTATTGTTGAGACTTTTAACCCACCATTACCATGTGCTTTATATGATTTTCGATTAGCATTGGGGGACGACACCGTGTTGTCTATTCCTTTCTCTCCCGAGGACGGGGTATTCGACCCCGGAATCATTGATTTAGGGAAATCTCGGCCTTTCACCGATGCAATAATTGAAAGACTTTTCGATCATCTTGGTGCGAGTTTATCTCGGGGAGCATGCTACATCCATATCGTGATTTTTGACCACCGTCTCTTGTTAGAGATTTATGTTGGAGTTTTATCCTTTCGTTTGTCATCCGACAACGAGGATGTAATCTTTGACCCCGACATCGTTCTTTATTATGGATTTTATTCCATTATGCCGGTTTTCACCATTTTCCCTAAGGACCAATGAATGCGGGGATCGAGTCGAGCTCATGACTCGGTTAACAAAAACGAGGTGCCTTGTGGGGGAGTCCCATACATTCTATCTTCTTTTTATTTCTAACACTAATAAGGCTTGATCTTTCAAGCTCGTGCTCGTGTTTTGTTGTGTTGTGAATCTTAGGTATGACCCTAATCATTGAAGTCTCTCGTGTTCTGTTTTTGCCGGTCCACTTGATCTTCCATTCTTTTGATTGCCAAAAAGGGGCACACTCTCTATCCTTTGATTTTTATCGACTAACGTTTTATCTTGAGGCATAATTAATAAACGGCTTATAGATTTGAGTGCTCTTTCCATGTTAGGATTTTGCATTAGACTCTTCGTGTTTTAGCAAGGGGGTGTTACTCTTGAGCTAAGAAACATTGAGGACAATGTTTGGTTTTAGCATGGGGGAGTCAATCGATATAATCGCTTGCAATTGCTTTTGTCGTGTCTAAACGTAATCGTTTTTCTCGTTTTTCATAAATATTTTAAAATTTTTGTGTTATTTTTAAGTTTTAATAAAGAAAATAAGTGCTTTTGACACAAATGTAGGCTTTTCGTTGGTGAAAATAAAAATAGTTTTTGACTCGACTCAGTTGTTACCTTAGCTTTTCCTTAACGTGTTTGAATTAAGTTTTTCTAGGCTTTTAGATAGGGAGCTTTAAAACGCGAAAGTCTTAATTCATACTGGTTAAGAACAAGAACTTTTCGCAAGTTCCTATAATTGATCCTAGAAAGTCGTTTATTAAGGGAACTTTAAAACGCAAATTCTAAAACTTGAAAAAGTATAAGAAGATGCAAGATCCTATAGATGACTTGAAAACCCAAAACATTGATTTAATAGGCTAAGTATCCATTGATTTCACATTTTTGAAATTTTACAATATGGAGAACAAGAGATGATAGAGTTTAATCATAAGTTTCTAAAATTAATTCTTCTTTGTGTAAGTATTTTTGTGTTTGATTTAATCTCCTCGTATTTACTTTCCACACTTGAATAATAATTGCTTAATAAATGAAGTTTTTAGTGGTTTAGGCTTAACATCTTAACTCGTAACTCCTTCTTTTTCTTCCCTTGTAATTAAAGTGAGAACACATTAAGGGTGTCAGCGTCATGGACTTTTGATCATGGGATTGCGGAAATTTGGCTTACTATACATATCATAATAATAAATAAGAATAAATAAAAACATGTTCTCTAGGAGCCTTCGGGTGGGAGTCATGTAGCACTAACCTTGTCATTAGAGCCTTAGGGTGTATGGCAAGGGGACGTGTTTAATAAAAATTGCTTCATCATCATGAGCTATAAGGTGGGATGGTGATTGTCAATTCCCTTATTTTTGTCCAAGGAGCCTTCGGGTGTGGATTTTAAATAAGGAGCACAATTGCATCTTAAAAAGCCACAAGGTGATATGATGTAGTTGTTGCTAACTCTATTAATAAGGTCATAATTGACTTTGGAGGTTTTATTGTTGCTTTTAAGTAGCCATATTAGCCAAATTTCGGGTCCGGGGATTTATCCCTCAAATCGTGTTAAGTTATCCTTGATGTGGGCTTTCTTTTGTGACAACGGTTTTTGAAGTCGAGGTTAGGTTTTGAGTGTTGAGTTTACACCGTTCTTGCCTTCATTTTTGGACTAATAAATATCAAATAAGTCAAATGAGCCTTTGGGTGAATGACAAATAAAATCTAGAGATACTATTAGGAATAATAGGAGATTGGGTTTAACACAAATTACTTGTATGAGCTGTTCTAATTTTGGGGCTTATGATTTACAATGATCTTGTTTTTGCACTTGGCATGGAAAAGTGAAAAGTCGGGGACGATGAATCTATTTGAGTTTTATGATCCTAAAAGTTATTTTTCAAATAATGAAAGCACTACATTATGTCTTTGCAAAATAAAATGTCAAAAGTTGAATAATGGAGTAGTTAGTGTTTTATTTTATCATTGCGTGAGGACACGGCAATTGCTTAGCAAGGGGGAGTTTGATATGACTTATTTTACTCATATCAATTATATATTAAAACGATGAATAAAAGCATAAATTGTTCAAATATTGCCTTGTATATGCTTGTTTTGTTGTTTGATGTGTCTAGGTACCAAGTTCAAAAAAATCGACAAAAACCGGCACGAGTTTGAAGAAAAGATCGAGAAAGCTAAAAACAAGACCAGTTTTAGTGGATTTAATCGTTTATGGAGATTTTGGGCCTAGTGGGACCCACTTTTGGTAAATGGGCCTAAAAGCCCATTTAAGGAAATCCCTTATTTACTTTTGGTTTTATAGTTGAAATAAAAGCCCAAAAGCCCAAATCAGATTTATATAAAACGTGGGAAGTTGGGCCTTAAAGTACAAATTGAAAATAAGTTATCAAAATGGAATGTGGGAAGATGGGCTTTATAACTCGTAGGGTTATTAACTTGAACGAATAAATTTTATTTACCTATCACCCATCCAGTCAAACACAATACTCACCACACACATCTATTTTTGACACTCTCAATGTATCGTCTCTCACCTCACCCCCAAAAATAACCAGACGCAGCTTTTTACTGTTTAAAAGCATAGTTAATAAAATATAAATTGGGGCTTTGTGATCAATGCACTCGTGTGAATGCACACGAGTGGGAAATTAATTCCCCCTTAATCCAGAACTTGAAGATGGAGAGATGCGTGTGACGTGGCAGCATTTTATTGGACAAGACACCTCATCCATCATAATCCACCAATTAGAGGAAGCCAGCTCAACTCCAAACTAGCACAAGAAACACAGAAATCACCACGTTGGCGATTTGTGTGATCAAGGTCCATCTACAACCCTTGGATGATAACAGAATGGAAAGAGGAAGGCGAGATGCTGATCCAACGGCCACAAATTAATCTTCATCAACCACCCCTAGCCTCTCTTCAGCCTATAAATACCCTTCTCTTTTAGTGTATTTTTCATCCCTTTCTTTCTTTTACTGTTATAATGTTAATTTAGATATAGGTAACTGTATTTTTAAAAGTATTGTAATAGTTTTTATGGAATAATAAAAGTTAATTTTGATCTTCATCTGGTCTTGCGATATAATTTCTGTTAAGATTTTTACAGCTATATTTTTATCTATAATAAATTGAATTATATAAGTGGTTGTTTGAATAAGCTCATATCATAGCTTAAGTTGAACAATTAAGTGAGAATTGGGATAAATACTTATCCCCACTGGATAAGTAAATAGTTGCTAGTTCGAGATCATTTAATGATGGTTCGTGATGGTGGAATGATGGTGATGGAGTCGTTTAGTTTTTATCCAGCTCAGCGCTGCGCTACTACTCAACGGGTTCTCCAAAAGGTTCTATTCAGATTTACTTTTTAAGTTTTAGTTTAAAATGATTGTCTGCTGATTTTTTATGTTTCAATCTGTTAGTGGTTATGTTTTTATGGTTTTAGTCTTGTTTAATGATCTGCTATGTTTGTTTAAAATGATTAATCTGAATTTGGTTATTGATTTAGTAAAGCTGAAGTAGATTTAATAATCTGTTTGGATCGTTTAACTTGAGTGTTGTGGTTGTATTGCATTTATAATTCTGTTTATTGAATGAGTCTATGAATCTGCTAACAGCTTTGGATTTATACTGATTTTGAACTGAACTAAATTAGGATGAATGTACCTGCTTGCTATTAATTTCAGAGTTGAGGTTATTGATGGTTGATTCTGAGATATGTTGCGTGTATCTTAAGTGGTCGTTACAATTTGATTGCTAATATAAGTAACTGCTTAATTTCAAATCGGGTGGCTGTTTATTTTTAGTGTGCTGTCATATTATTTATCTTGTTGAGTTCTAGCCTTTATTGATTAGTTATTTTAGTTTGGATTCACTAGGCAGAATCTTTTTAGTTGCTATTTGGTTAACTTAGCTGTGATTTCACGTTTGGTTTGTGTTATCTGCTTTTAAATACTTGTGGGCTTTGTGATTTTGATTTTGTTATCTGCATTTTTCTAGTTTGATGAATGTTTATGGTTTGATGACATTATTGATATAGAGCTTTGTATCTGATTTAATTTTTACTTGTCTTGCTGTTATAATTTGTTGTGTAGCTTTTGCTATCAGATCCAACTGATCTGACAGCTTATAACTGATCTTATCAGTTTTCCAAAAAAAAAGAAGTCATTCCTGTGACTTATTCTTTAAATTTACTCTTTCAAAAATTAATCAACCAAATATGTCCCCCTTGGGGATCGAACTCGTGACCTCACGGTTCAAGGCCAACGTGTTTACCAACTGAGCTAGAGGCTCATTTTGATGTTAAGTTGCTTTAAGTAGTTAATATAACTTCTTTCTGACTGATTTAATAATATACGGTTTATTTAAATTTTTAGGGATCAAATTTTATTTAAATAGTAATAATAAATACTTTTTATTAATAATAGTTCTTATTAATTAGGCTTCTATTATTAGTTTAATATATAAAAACAAAATATATATATAAAAAAAAGTTGTTTTATTAATTATTAGAAATTAAATTAGTAAGTAAAAATTAGTTTTCAAATAATAACTTGGTTTTAATTAATTTAGATTTTAAATAAAATTGTTTCATAAATAGATTTTTAAAGTAGTATAAAAGTATTTTAATTAAATAAGTTTTTATTGAATAGAATATCTAAATAGTTTAATTTTTCAAGTAGTGTTAATTTTAAATAATTGTATTGCTTTAAAAATAATGTGGTACAATTCATGCACTTAGGATTAATTAGCTTTAAATTGGTAGAATTAATTTTAGTTTTAAAAACCAAAAACCAATTCGAATCAATTGTCCAAATTTAAACAAAACGTCTCAAATTCACTCGATCTTCGTGTACAATGAACTTGGTTCACCAACGTGTTTAATTGAATCCGTCTTTGGTAATTTTAGTCTATTACTTTTTTCTAAAGGTAATTTTCTAATTTACCCTATAATGTATCTAATTATCACATATACTATCCTCGACACATCAGCGCCGCTGCCGGCTCCTTTCGTAAAGATTAACGGTTTTTTGTGAGAGACGCGTTGGATTTTGGGATTCGTTCACTTTTAAACGTTAAACAAAAAATCAAAAAATTCAAAAATCCAAAAACATTTAAAAATCATAAAAAGCAGTTCTTTTTCAAAAGTTTAGCACCAAAAATATTTCTCTTACTCCTCTGTTGTGTTTCATTCTTAATGGATTTGTTCGTTGATTGTGTAGGGTGTGGAAGACCATCTTCTGGTATTCATGCGAACGGTGCGGAATGGATATCCCTAATTACGAATTTGGACGTTGTCTATCGTGCAATTCGATCAATTCATACTTCAATTCATTCTTCACATCTAATGACACTATTTCACCCTCTTCAATATATGAGGATCCGTATCCGCAAAATGCACCGGGTTTTTCTCAATACCCGTGTTGCAACAATTGTGGGGGCCTTAACGATCCTTCTTATTGTCAACCGATGAATTATTATGAACAAAATCCGTGCTATAATTCCGGTTTTCATAATTTTGAGCCCCCACAATACACCCTCGATCATCAACCTTCTTTGAATCCGAATGACGTAACACAAGCACTTCTTTTGGAACTTGATGACGGTGTAATTCGACTAAAAGAAACATGAGAGGAGCAACAACGACAAGAGCAAGTTTCTAATCTTAGTGATTATACCTCTCCGCCTCATGTGCGTCCCTTTTATTATTATGATGACGAGGATAATATCTTTGACCTCAACCCATCTTCTGAGATTCCTACTCATACTCTTGATGTCCCAAATACATCTAAGGATTGTGATACATCGAGTGAGATTAGTGAATTTGGTCTTGACAAATTGATTGATGAACCAACTTTTGCGGAGCTTACGGACGAGGTCGCTCTTAATGATGATTTTTCTACATGCTATGAGAATTTCACTTTTGAAATTTCTCATGTTTCCCAATTTCCTCAGGGAGATGAGGGCGATGTTGATTTATTCTCTCCAACTTACGAGAAGTTCACCAATGAACTTGGTCTTTTAGATGAGGCGGAAGACGTTATTCTTCGCGACAACTTATTGAAAGTTCATCTTCTTATTGCTGAAATTGAAGCGTTGAATTCTACTCCTAATACCGAGTCTTTACCCCCGTCTCTTACTCCCGTTGAGAATAATGATACATTTTTGGTGGAAATCAACATTCTCTCAATACATCCGGGTATTGATGATGATGACACGGAGGGGGATATTCTTTTTGATACTTTAATGCATGAAGATATTGTCCCAAGTCCCCCTCCTGAGCACCTTTCATCCCATACTATTGAGACCATTTCTGAGGATGAGTGCTTTGACCCGGGAGGTGACATTGATTATTCTATGATTGATACCTTTACGGCTTTACCGCTTAATGACCGTCATGTCTATTGGGGATGACATTTTGATTCCTTTACCCACCCCACCTCCCGTGGTTGATAACTTCACATACTTTTCGTATGTTGAGAGGACTTTTCTACCCTTCAAGATTTATCCTCTTGTCTCTCACTTATTAATGTCCTCCGGGAATGAGGACAAGAACTTTGAACCCGGTATTACATTAGAGTCTTCCCCATGGACCATTTAATTCGGGCCGAGTCAGGCTCGTGACTCGGTTAACAAAAACAAGCGCTTCTCGGGAGGCAACCCGCTAATCTATCCTTCTTTATCCGTTTTTGTAATAAGTGTAGGGGGAGCCCCGTAAGTGTTTTGTGGAAACCTTGATTTCCTCGATCTTTTAGCTACTAGGAATGATCATTGTTCATATGATTAACATAATCAAAGCGGAATTAGAACAACAACCATTAACAAGGTGTTTAGGCACAATAACACATGAATTACTCAATTGGATTGCTAATTATATTAATAATCGACAATCACTAGGTGTGTATACATTGAATCCCACACCTAGTCGACACACGCTTTAGGTTTACATTGTATATGAAAGTTATGAATAAAACCTAAGACCCTTGTTCCTTTTATAGACTAAGGATTATGGTTTACAAGAGATAATTATGAATAAACATGTAAATCTTCTATTTAAATAACTAATACAGAATATATTCTGCATACTTATCCTAAATAGAAGCTTCCAACAGCGTTTGACTTTTGTTGACTTCTGTCAACGCCTGATTTACTCTTGACAACGCCTGGATTACACTTGTCAACGCTTACACAAATGCCTTCATATTTTCTTCGTTTTTGAATTTCTGCAACATCAACTTTTTGACCCAACAATCTTCCCCTAGTTGATGTCGGCAAAACACTTTGTGTATCTCTTGTAAGTTATACATCATCTTCAAATTGCTTCCCCTCAATTGTAGCATGTATGTCTTCCCCTTTTTGTCACATCAACAGGGAAGTAAACAATGTATGCAATCTTGAAGATTCTCCAAATGTAGGTCTATGTAATGATTTTGAAGAAAAACAAATATAATATTCTTGATTGTAGAAGTAGGATAACCCAAACTTTGTATTTCATTCACCTAATTGCTCACTAGTTGATAAACTCTTCCTCTAGTTGTCGAAACGACTAGAGAAAAATGGAACTCTTTCATTGCAAAAGGAGGCTCGGTTTATTGGTACGAAACGGGAACTGAAACCAACAAAAACCGTATAACTATAAGCCAGCTATTAGCTATAACAATATATTTTGATCCAATGATAAAGGTGTATTGCTCACTCATCAGTTTTTATTACATGGGTACTGGTAGCCTTCATGATTATGAGGCAATCGTATGCTATAACAATATATTTAGTCGAATGACAAGGTGTATTACTCACCATAATTTTTGTTACATGGGTACTGGTAACCTACACGACTATGAGCCAGTCGTACGCTATAACAATATATTTAGTACAGAGACAAGGTGTATTGCTCACCTAAATAAGAAAAACAAATTTGTGAAAACTAACTTCAACATCAAACTTACCATAAGAATTCTTCCCCTTAATCATATACGACTTTATAAAAAAATATCCGAGCCATAAATATCAATTTGATATTCTGTATAAAAACGGAGATCCCATGTACCTTCGTGTGTAAATACCTCCTTTTTGTGTGCTAAAATCTTACCAATTTTCTCAAACAGCAGCTATTCTTTTTGTTGTCCAATATCTTCCTTTGTCCAAGATATCAACACTGTGTGTTGTCCAATATCGGACAACACTTGTCAGCGTTTGAAAATGTATATATCGGACAACAAGTGTCTGCGCTTCCCAACAGTGCTTAACTTATTCCTGTCAGCGCCAACTTTAAACCTGTCAGCGTCTGGCCATCAGCGTCTCATCTATGCCTTGTCAGCGTCAGACCAACATTTATCAGCATCACACCAACATCTATCAGCGTCTAAATAACACCCATCAGCGGCTAATTGATCTAGGGTTTTATAAACCCTAAATCATGATTTTATGTGAAAACCATAAACTGCAGTGAACTTCGACATCGAATAACTTCTTCATGAGAGCTCAGATCGAAGATCCCTTCGGTGAGATCCTTGACACAAGTGTCTAGAACCTATAGCGCGAATTTCACGACGATCCAACGGTTAACGAAGGAGAAATCGCGTTTTTACTATTACTGTTCACAGAAAACAGCATATGAACACTGCTGACTTTGACGCTTAATTACTTTTTCTTGGGGATAGATCTTGATAGTCCCTCCGGTGGATATCTAGATAAATGTGTTTAGAACACACAAAAAAATTTCGTGGCGATCGAACGGTTCTATAAAAAGTTATGGCCTTCTGAATACTGTTGCGCACACAAAAACGCCCAGAAAAACCTATACGGATTTTTCTATTCTTCTCAAAACACGAACACCTTGTTGGTCCTAGCATCACGAGCCACGAGGCTCTGATACCAACTGTGGAAACCTTGATTTCCTCAATCTTTTAGCTACTAGGAATGATCATTGTTCATATGATTAACATAATCAAAGCAGAATTAGAACAACAACCATTAACAAGGTGTTTAGGCACAATAACACATGAATTACTCAATTGGATTGCTAATTATATTAATTATCAACAATCACTAGGTGTGTATACATTGAATCCCACACCTAGTCGACACACGCTTTAGGTTTACATTGTATATGAAAGTTATAAATACAACCTAAGACCCTTGTTCCTTTTATAGACTAAGGATTAGGGTTTACAAGAGATAATTATGAATAAACATGTAAATCTTCTATTTAAATAACTAATACAGAATATATTTTGCATACTTATCCTAAATAAAAGCTTCTAATAAATGGATTTTTACTAGATGAAAAATTCGTTTCTCGGAATCTCTTCGAATTGATAACTGGTTGAGTGCAAGAGATTAGTTGTTCTTGGTGAATCAAATAAAAGGGTTGTCGTTGTCTACACTAATTAAAAATAAAGACTTGAAACAAATAAGAATAAAATAAAGACGGTAAAAAGAAATACTAAAAGATAAAAACTTGGCGAAAAGTAAATGACGAGAAATTAAAAGCAATAAAGGTAAGTAACTCAAACTAAAACTTAAACCAAAAGGGAAGACAAGTAAAAGTGCAAATAAAGAAAAAGGCGGAAAAAATAAAGCTTAAGAATTAAAAATATAAAATTATAAAAAACTGAAAACTCATTCGGAATAAATCAATTGATCCAGAATAAAGTTTGATCCGGAATAAAAAAGGGAAAAATGGTTGATCCGGAATATTAAAACATTCCGAATGAAACACTCCATCCGGAATAAACTAACATTCCGAATGAAGGACTTGGTCCGGAATAATCGATATTCCGAACGAAGGTACTTGATCCGGAATAATCAGATATTCCGCATGAAGAGAATTGATCCGGAATATTATTCCGGATGAAAGAATTGATCCGGAATAATAAATATTCCGAATGAAAGACCTTTATCCAGAATAAATGAATATTCCGAATGAAACAACTTGATGCGGAATATTTGAGAAGAAAACGACTGATCCGGAATCTGGGTAGCTTAAACAGTACGCAGAACAGGGAAGAACATGAAGGCACAAATTTAACCAAAACTAATCAAGATTAACCAAAAGATTAAACCAAAACAACCACAAATGATCTACTAACAATAACCAATCAATCCAAATGAATAACACCAACAATCATAACCAAAATAATCAAAACCCACTTAATCAAAACCATAAAAAATCAAGAACATAAACAATAAAGATGAAGAACAAATCAAACAAGAAAGGTAGAAGGAGATTGAACAAGAAAAGTAAAGATTCAACAATAATTAAAATAAAACTTGCTTGGAATTGAAAGGAATTTTAAAGGTGCAATACATGAAATTAAGGTGCAAGAATTTAAAGTGCAGGTAAATGAAAATGGTGGAAGTGGTGGTTTGTCAAGCCACCCAACAACTACAAAATGAAATGGAAGGAAACTATATATAGGGAGATTAGGGAGGAGCTTAGGAAGCTTCCTCCCCTCTTTCTTCTTTCCTTCATTTCACATTTAAGTCCTTAATCTTCTTAATCTTTTGACTTTAGTGACTTTGTCTCGGGATTTCTTCAAACTCGTCTTGTAATCTTCAATAAATTAGACTTGAGTTCTTCGGCATTTTAGTAAACTTCCGTCTTTTGACTTTTTCTTCGATAAATCTTCAGAATTGGTCTTGGACTTCCGTTCTTTTTCCACTCTTGATTTCTTGACTTCGTCTTTCGTCTTTTTCTTTGATAAAAGCCCATGAAATCCCGTGTTTTCTCCGCTTTTCACCATTTCGCCCTATATCACAACAAAAACATAAACCACGCATAATTCCGACATAAATGACATAAAATACACGTTTTGGCTCGGTTATTATTGTAATTAAGTGGTAAAAAGGATGGGTGTTTACACACCTATCAAATCCCCTACACTTAACCATTGCAATGTCCGCATGCAATGCATTAGTTACAAAGCACGTTTACATTTTTCATCACAATTAATCCATAATGGCCTTTATTAAAGAGACAGAAAATTATAAACATTCAAAGGAAGAAAGAAATAAAAACATACCTTAGGGTTTTGAAAATGTCATGAATGATCATCATCCTCAAGTTTTCACTTTCTCCAAACCAAGCTTAAAAACGAGATCATTGTTATTATAAGTTAGCAAACTAACACGAACTCATGTGGGCCAATTATTCACTTAGACTCCCTTATTCCTAGGTGTATCTCTTATATTTTACTGTTGTCTTGAATGATCACTGATACAAATGATTTGCAATGGGGTTCAAGATTTAGTTCTCGGTATCTCCTCGAATTGATCACGGTTCTAAGTGGAATGATTTGTTCTTGGTTAATAAAAAGGTGTTGGTTTGTTTATCTATTTTAAACTAATAGCAATTAAATGTAAATGTCGTTGAGTGAAAAGAGTTTTTAAAGACTAGACTAAAAAGACGAGTTTAGAAATAAATGCTTGAAAACTTAAAGACTATATTAGAAAAATAAATGAACACTTAATAAAAACTAACACTTGGAAACTTTATCAAAACATGAACTTAGTCGGAATATACTAAAAGAAAGTAAGATCGGAATATCTAAAAAACAGTGCCAATCGGAATAACAAAAAATCTCTTCGGAATATGTGGCTGATCGGAATGTGGGAAACGAGTACTGATCGGAATAATCTTAATAAAAGGTATTAATCGGAATGTCTTAAATTTCCCAGATCGGAATAACCATAAAGGTCACCGTCGGAATGATACACCCTATTCCGATCAACAGTGATCGAAATATTGATGCTTGCTGTCGGAATGTTACACAGCACTCCAGTCGGAATGTTTAAAAAGAAACCTAGATCGGAATGTAGACAGAAGGGTGCAGATCGGAATCTTTAAAACCCTTTTCCGATCAATACGATCAGAATAAGGGTGCTGTTGGTCGGAATACACAAATCGGAAAGGGGTTTATAACCCTTTCCAATTACCCTCTTTGATCCGAAACTTTAAGCAAGGTGTTAAGCTTATGGAATAAGCTAACTCCAAAACTAGCACGAATCTAATATGAAACAAATCAAATAAGCTCAAATAACAACTTATCTAAATTTATATTAAGCAAACTTTTAAATCAAATAATAAAAAGATGAACTTTTTATGAAAGCTTTAAAAAGTAAATAAGCTAAACTCACAAATAAGCCAATAAGTACAAAGATCTAAAAGCTTATTCGTGTAGAAACTTAAGGAAACATAAAAAGATTAACTTTTTAAGCACGAAAACATAGATGAACAACACGGATCATAAGTAATTAGTACCAAAAGTGAATCAAAATCAAAGAAAAGTAGAATGAGATTAAAGATTAAAAGCTTGAACTTAAACTTGATTCATGAAAAAAACAATACAAAAGGTTTAATCTTTGAAAGATTAAAAGAAAGAAAGATGGAAACTAGTTATAGAAAGTTGAGAACTTTCCCTCTCTAAAACTAGAGAGAATAAAAAACTAAAACTAAAAACAAAGACTAACTCGCTCCAAATTGTGAAGTAAAGTCCTATTTATAGGCGTGTGATGGTGGGCTTGTGAATGGGCTTTGGTTTGGGCTTATTTTCTTCTTTCTTCTTTAGTCTTCACGTTTCTTTAAATAAACGTTTCCGACTTTGGATTTTTAGAAGTGTCGGTGAATAATTCCAACTCGTCTTATAATCTTTTGTTTAATAGACTCGAGTTCTTCGACATATAAGAATCTTCCATCTTTGGCTCTATTCTTCGATAAATCTTTAAATAGGCACAATGACTTCAAATCTTTTGCATCTCTTGGACAATAGACTTCGTCTTGAGTCTTTTTCTTCGATAAAACCCGTGCAATCCCATGTTTTCTTCACTATTCACCCGGTTGACTCTGAAAACACAATAAACACAAAAACCACGCATAATTCCAAACAAATTATATTAAATACTTGTTTTGGTCTTGTTTTAGCCAGAAATAAGTGGTAAAAGGATGGGTGTTTTCACACCTATCAAATCCCCTACACTTAACCATTGCCATGCCCTCATGCAATGCTTAGTGATAAAGCAAATTTACACTTTTATCATAATCAATCAACCTTGGCCTTATTAAAATTTTACTAAACAAAAATTTAAGTACTAAGAGAAATTAAAACTTTAAAGTAAACAAAAGGATAGAAAATAGCTACGTGGAAATAACTTGCAAAGAGATCTAAGACTTACATTAGGGCTTCGGTGCTACGACGATTCATCACCCTCAAGTTTCACGTCCCCAAACTAAGCTTAAAAACGAGATCATTGTTATTATAAGTTAGCAACTCAAACACTCACACACATGGCTTAATTAAATGCTTAAACTCCTTTATTCCTAGGTGTATCTCTTATATTTTATTTTTGTCTTAGAATGATCATGAAGATGCATTTTTGGACTTATTTCTATAGCTTATTTAGGCTGAAAGCAAAGTAGGATGATTTGATCAATAGTTAGCTAAAGGAAAAAATCTCTTAAAACTGCTTCTCGGGATATCAAAAAGTTCATATCTTGGCATAACTCGGTTCACGATTTGAGACCTTTCTCGGGCCGATATTTGGCATGTACTTCATACTTCATATCTTCGAGAGACGTTCTTGAGATAATGGTCTTCTCTTCGTTAATAGAGTTTCTTCACTTGGAGACTTTTGAGGGGTACTCCAACTTTGTTCACCACGACTTCATGATTATTTCTTCAATCTCTAATTGGGATTTCGAGATACAACGATCTGCCTCCTTTTCGAACTTGGATCTATTTATCCTCATACCTTGTTAGGGTCTTTTCGGATAGACTTCTCCATGATCTTTATGGGAGTTGATTGCTTTTCGTCGTGAGTCTTGATCCTTCATATTGATTTTGGGAATAATTCTTTTCACATCACCTTGGATCTTTAGCAATAAAATGGAATCCTCATGCCTTGTTAGGGCCTTTTCGGACTCACCAATCTTCGCGCCCCGCTTCATAAGTTATGCCTTGGCTATGAACTCTTATCATTACCGAGCAACTTTTAAACGATCTTGGGCTAGAAGCTAAGTAACTTTTCAAATCGTACGACCTTACTTATTGCAGATAATTTATTAGCAAGTGATGAGAGAATAGGAAAATAATTACACCAAGTGAGTTTGCGCAAGAATACCGACTTATAATTGACTCTATCATTTCTCGTTCTCCACAATTTAAAATCTCAAGTAATGAGACTCGTGGATACTTAGCCTAATAAACCAAATAAGGTCTACATGGTTAAGGATACTAGCTAGAATAAACTTAGATAAGTCTATTCGGGTTGAGTCAAAATAATCGCAACGGGCCTAATATGTCAAAGACTTCTATACTAGCTACACCACTTTATGAATATTATTGCGGGATATATACATATGAAAGCAACGATAAAAATTTAGAAATTACGACTAAATGGCCAAAGTTAATTAAAATTTTGAAAAATGTTGAAAAAGATGATTTTTTGGTTAAATGAAGGCATTTTCATGGAAAAGTCCACTTAAAACTTCGATAGAAGTCCCCCTACACTTAAGATAAACATTGTCCTCAATGTTTAAGCATGTGGGAAAAGTCTTCCCTACACTTATGACATTGTGCACGTTGGTTAACTCAAGCTAAGGAAGAGACGACTAAAGTGATCAATTTCAAATGTGAGTATGAAGAAAATTGAATCACGATAGTTGAGAGATAGAACCGGATTTCGGATAACGCGGGAGCACAGTTCTTCAAAGGTTCCAAAAGTGCATTCATCCCTATAATCACATCACACACAAAGACAAACACCTATATAGGTCCCCCTACACTTAGGAGGTTAAAACATAAAATGATAGATACTCGGGCTGCCTCCCGAGGAGCGCTTGTTTTTGATAACCGAGTCACGAGCCTGACTCGACCCAAAATTAGTTCATGGGGAACATGGTGAGGGATGGAATCATCTCCTGAGAGATGTCCTCACCAAAGTACAACTTCACTCGTTGGCCATTCACCTTAAAATTAGGTCCATTAGGTTGAGCGAGCTCGAGAGTACCATATGGAAAAATTTGGGCAATGGTGAATGGGCCGGACCAACGAGATTTCAGCTTGCCCAAAAAGATTTTCAACCAAGAGTTAAAGAGTAAAACCTTGTCTCCAACTTGGAACTCTCGGTTTTTAATATTAGAGTCGTGAATGAGCTCAGTCTTCTCCTTATAGATTAAAGAATTTTCATAAGCCTCATTACGGAGTTCATTCATCTCATTGAGTTGGATCTTGCGTAGGTCACCGGCTTTGTTGATATCAAAATTAGTCCACTTCAAGGCCCAGTAAGCCTTGTGCTCCAACTCAATGGGGAGGTGGCATGCTTTCCCGTACACGAGACGATATGGTGTACAACCAATCGGAGTCTTGTAAGCGGTACGAAAAGCCCACAAAGCATCATCAAGTTTATCAGCCCATGAGGCACGATGCTCTCCCACAGTTCTTTCAAGAATTCGCTTTAATCCTCGGTTGGATATTTCAGCCTGGCCATTAGTTTGTGGGTGGTAAGCGGTGGAAAGACGATGATTTACACCATACTTAGCCATGACTCTTGCAAATTGGTCATTGCAAAAATGAGTCCCGCGATCACTAATAATGGCACGAGGCACACCGAATCTAGCGAATAGCGATTTCAAAAAGTTACAAACCACCCTTGCGTCATTAGTAGGTAAAGCTTTGGCTTCAACCCACTTTGAAACGTAGTCAACGGCTACAAGGATGTATTTGTTTCCTTTAGATGAAGGGAATGGCCCCATAAAGTCGATACCCAAAACATCAAAGATTTCACATTCTTGAATGAAATTCTGAGGCATCTCGTCTTTATGTGTGATCTTGCCTTGTTTTTGGCAAGCATCACAACGTTTAACCATCTCGTGAGCGTCATGATAGATGGTGGCCAATAAAATCCCGAGTCAAATACTTTTTTGGCGGTGTAGTTGGGACCAAAGTGACCACCAGTGGGTCCTTTCTGGCAAGCGTCAAGGATTTCTAAAGCTGCCGGTCCATCAACACATCAGCGAATAATCAAGTCGGCACATTGTTTGAAAAGATACGGGTCATCCCAAAAGTAAGTCTTAATGTCTTTGAAGAACTTCTTCTTTTGTTGGGATGTTAACCCGTCAACGAGAATTCCACCCGCCAAGTAGTTTGCAATGTCCGCAAACCACGGGGTTTCATCAGAAGTCGAGTTGATAGACATTAAGGTCTCCAGGGGGAAATAGTCATTGATCTCTTTGTTCGGATGTTCCCCTTGGTAAGGATCCTCAAGTCTGCTGAGATGATCCGTGGCTAGGTTTTCAGCTCCTTTCTTATCGCGAATTTCGATTTTAAATTCTTGGAGTAGCAAAACCCAGCGGAGAAGTCTTGGTTCAGAATCGTGTTTAGTCAACAAGTACTTCAACGCGGAATGGTCGGTATAAACGATTATGGTGGAAAGGACAAGATAGGGGCGGAATTTTTCAAAGGCATAGACAACAGCTAAAAGCTCTTTTTTGGTTGTCGTATAATGCAATTGAGCCCCCGTCATTGTCTTGCTAGCGTAATGGATTGGTTGGATGTGTTTGTTCACTCGTTGTCCCAAAACCGCTCCAATAGCAAAATCGCTAGCATCGCACATCAACTCGAAGGGAATCTCCTAATTAGGGGTAACCAAGACGGGTGCCTTAGTTAGCTTATCCTTAAGCAAGTTGAAGGCTTCAAGACACTCTTTGGAAAAGATAAAAGGAGTATCTTTTTCCAAGAGGTGGGTCATCGGGCGAGCGATTTGAGAAAAATCTTTGATGAATCGACTGTAGAAGCCCGCGTGACCAAGGAAACTTCTCACACCCTTCACGGTTGAAGGTGGAGGCAACTTAGTGATAACATCGACTTTAGCACGATCTACTTCAAGACCGGCTTTGGAGATCTTGTGTCCTAGCACGATGCCTTCTTTTACCATGAAATGGCATTTTTCCCAATTAAGAACAAGGCGACTGTCTTCACACCGCTTAAGCATACGTTCTAAATTGGCAAGGCAAGCAGAGAAAGAATCGCCATAAACCGAGAAATCATCCATGAATACTTCCATAGTGTCTTCTACCATGTCATGGAAGATAGCCATCATACACCTTTGGAACGTCCCATGAGCATTACATAAACCAAAAGGCATGCGTTTGTAAGAAAATGTTCCGTAGGGACAAGTGAATGTGGTCTTCTCTTAGTCTTTGGGATTGATGGGAATTTGAAAATACTCGGAGAAACCGTCTAAGAAGCAGTAATAGTCATTACCAGCTAGATGCTCGAGCATTTGATCCATGAAAGGAAGAGGAAAGTGATCTTTTCTCGTGGCATCATTGAGCTTGCGATAATCAATACAAACTATCCACCCAGTAACGAGACGAGTGGGAATCAACTCGTTGTGTTCATTGGAAACAACGGTTATTCCACCCTTCTTGGGCACACAATGGACGGGACTTACCCACGGCGAATCCGAAATAGGGTAAATCAAGCCGGCATCAAGAAGTTTGACAACCTCTTGTTTGATGACGTCATGAATGCGAGGATTAACCCTTCTTTGGCTCTGGATTGCGGGTTTAAAGTCATCTTCCATGAGAATCTTGTGAGTACAAAAGTTCGGATCAATTCCGCGGATATCGGAAATTTTCCAAGCAATTGCCTTCTTATGATCTTTAAGCACGGCGATGAGGCGAGATTTCTCTTCTTCTTTCATGTCCTTAGCAATGATGACAAGCGAATTCTTCTTATCTTCCAGGAACACGTACTCGAGATGGGGCGGCAACTCCTTAAGTTCTAAATCTGGAGGATTTTCGATTGGAGGCGTTTTCAAAGTCGGAGCATCGATAGCAATAACCGTGGGAGATGGTGGAGAAATATTGTCGTCTTTAAGAAGGTTCTCAATGAGGCGGAGATCTTCATCACAATTGGTGGTAGAATCGTCATTAGCTAAGTTCACATCTCCCATGGTGGCTTCAAAATCATTCCAAAGAAAATCACTTTCTCCAAATAGAGATAGTGATGAGTCAATAGAGGAAACGGTCTCAACATTGGGAAGAGAGGTAGGAATACTTTTACAAGCATCTTTGAAGTGTTCTTCACAAGCCTCATCAAGAACGTCGATACAATTAACACTCTCGTTAGAATAAGGCTGTTTAGACAACTTTCCCATGTTGAAGACGATTTTATCGTCACCCACTCTCATGATAAGCTCACCAGCTTCAACATCGATGAGAGTGCGACCGGTCCTCAGGAATGGACGACCAATAATTAATGGCACACGAGGGTCCATATCGTAGTCGACGGCGACGAAATCGGCAGGAAAAGTGAATTTGTCGACTCCTACAAAGACGTCATTGGCTATCCCCACTAGATAAGCAACCGTACGGTTAGCTAATTCCAAAGTCATTTTGGTGGGGACTTGCTCAGGGAGAAATAATTGCTTCCAAACGGTTAAGGGCATTAAGTTAATACTGGCACCTAGATCGGCTAGGGCCATGCAATTCTCTACTCCCGGGAAGTTGCAAGGGATTAAGAAACGACCCGGATCACCAAGCTTGGTTGGAAATTTCCTTAGAGCACTACAAAGCAATTCTCATTAAGTTGGGTGTTAGCAATATCAAGAAGCTTCTCCTTGTCGCTAAGAAGATCTTTGAACATTTTCACGTATTTAGGCATGTGAGCGAGAGCATCAGCGAAGGAGATGTTGAAATTCAATTGTTTGAACATTTTGAGAAAATTCGAAACCTGAATATCGTCCTTGCTTTTGAGCTTCTCTTTCCTCAACCTCGAGGGATAAGGTATATCGGAAGAAGAGGAAGGCTTTGGGATCAAAGGATCACTCACATCCTTGGGTGGAGGAGGGGTAGAAGTAAGAGGTGGAGAAATTGGGGAAGTAGAAGGATGAGGAATAGGAGCAGGTGACTCGTTTTCCTTAGTCACAATCACCGGTGGAGGTATAGGAAGCTCGGGTTCCTTGGTACCTTTGCTACTGCGAGTGGTGATTGCTTTCATCTCCCCTCTTGGATTCGCAACGGTGTTACTCGGAAGAGTACCCGAAGAAGAAGGTTGATTACCTTGGAAGAAACTAGCCATCATGTTCCTTAAGTCATTCGTTTGACTATCCAAAGTGTTTCTCATATCAGCTCTCAGATCGTTCCCTTGTTTTACCAGGTCTGCTTTCAAGTTGAGCACTTCCCGTTGGAGATTGTCCACGATCACATCATTAGTCCTCATGTAGGTTCCAATGTCTTGGTGTAATGCGGTGGGTTGGTTGGGAGGAGCATTGTATGCGGGTGGTTGATAAGCAGGTTGCTGGTAAACTTGGTTGTTTCTTTGAGGTGGATATGGTTGTTTGTGAGGTGGTATGTATGGTGTACGAGGTTGTTGTTGTTGTTGAGGAGGGCGATTGAGGTTTTGTTGTTGGTTTGGGTTGTTAAGACAAAAACCGGGTGGTGAGAGATAGTTGTTTGAGCGGTAGCTAAGCAAGTTGCGGTCACCTTGAAGACGAGCTTGATAAGCGGCCGGAGGATAGGTACGGTATGCTGCATTCACATTCTCAGAAGGGTATTCTTAGGTGGCGGTACAAGTGGTGTAAGATTGAGGACCCCCGCATATTTCACATGGTTGGCTTACAGCATTGACTTGAGCGTTTTTAGCATTGATGCTGTTGGTGTTGCTAGCGGTTTGGGTAGCAAGCGATTCAAGAAGCGCAGTGATTTTGTCAATTCGCTTGTCGCTGTCACTAGTACTAGCACTAGCGGCATTGGTCCGCACACTCTTGGTTTGCACACGAGACTTATTCTCAATGATATCCCAAGCAGCATTGGAAGTCTTAACCAAAATATTACCCCCCGAGGCACTGTTTAGTGAATCTTGGTCATTCATACTTAAACCATTATAAAAAGTGTTAATTTGGTGCACTTTGGTAAAACCATTTTGTGGGCATTTTCTTAAAAGATCTTTGAAACGATCCCAAGATTCACTAAAAGACTCATCGTACTTTTGTTCAAAATTAATGATTTCATTCCGCAAAGCGGTAGTACGAGAGGGTGGGAAAAAGTAGTTGATAAATTTGGTCTCCAAATCCGTCCACGTAAGAATACTTTGTGGCGGTTCCTTTGCAAGCCAATGTCGGGCTTGTCCCTCTAAAGAAAAGGGAAAAAGTTGCAAACGGATTACCTCTTGTGGAACACCATTGAATTTGACCGTATTCGTGAGTTGCAAGAATCTCTTGATGTGGTCATGAGGATCATCAATGGTATGCCCCAAGAATGGTTGAGCAAAGACCATCTGGATAAAACCGGATTTGAGCTCAAAGTTGTTGGCTGCAATCGCGGGTATGACAATTGAATCATTGTTGCCGTCTACATGTGCTTGCAGAAGTTCAATCATCGGGCGATTGTCTGGTAGAGGCTCATTGTTGTTGTTATTATTGTTGTTGAGAGGTGGGTTGTTATTGTTGTTGTTATTATTGTTGTTGAGAGGTGGATTGTTATTGTTTTGAGGTGGGTTATTGTTGTTGTTTTGTACACCGGCCATGTCTAAGTCTTCGAGAGGCTCGGGCTCTTGATAAGACGTTGATCGTGTACGCATGCACCTACAAAAGAACTAACAAGGCAAAAACAAAGCAGAAATATTTTTGGTTTTTTATGTTTTTAATTTTTAGGATTTTTGAAAATTTAATATTTTTTTGTGTTTTTGAAATTTTTTATGAAAAGGTAACGTTCACGGGGAACGGATCCCAAAATCCAAGTTCTCACAAAAAACAGTTGATCTTAACGAGAAGAGCCGGCAACGGCGCCATTTGATACAAATGATTTGCAATGGGGTTCAAGATTTAGTTCTCGGTATCTCCTCGAATTGATCACGGTTCTAAGTGGAATGATTTGTTCTTGGTTAATAAAAAAGTGTTGGTTTGTTTATCTATTTTAAACTAATAACAATTAAATGTAAATGTCGTTGAGTGAAAATAGTTTTTAAAGACTAGACTAAAAAGACGAGTTTAGAAATAAATGCTTGAAAACTTAAAGACTATATTAGAAAAATAAATGAACACTTAATAAAAACTAACACTTGGAAACTTTATGAAAACATGAACTTAGTCGGAATATACTAAAAGAAAGTAAGATCGGAATATCTAAAAAAAAGTGCCAATCGGAATAACAAACAATCTCGTCGGAATATGTGGCTGATCGGAATGTGGGAAACGAGTACTGATCGGAATAATCTAAATAAAAGGTATTAATCGGAATGTCTTAAAATTCCCAGATCGGAATAACCATAAAGGTCACCGTCGGAATGATACACCCTATTCCGATCAACAGTGATCGGAATATTGATGCTTGTTATCGGAATGTTACACAACACTCCAGTCGGAATGTTTAAAAAGAAGCCTAGATCGGAATGTAGACAGAAGGGTGCAGATCGGAATCTTTAAAACCCTTTTCCGATCAATACGATCGGAATAAGGGTGCTGCTGGTCGGAATACACAAATCGGAAAGGGGTTTATAACCCTTTCCGATTACCCTCTTTGATCCGAAACTTTAAGCAAGTTGTTAAGCTTATGGAATAAGCTAACTCCAAAACTAGCACGAATCTAATATGAAACAAATCCAATAAGCTCAAATAACAACTTATCTAAATTTATATTAAGCAAACTTTTAAATCAAATAATAAAAAGATGAACTTTTTATGAAAGCTTTAAAAAGTAAATAAGCTAAACTCACAAATAAGCCAATAAGTACAAAGATCTAAAAGCTTATTCGTGTAGAAACTTAAGGAAACATAAAAAGATTAATTTTTTAAGCACGAAAACATAGATGAACAACATGGATCATAAGTAATCCGTACCAAAAGTGAATCAAAATCAAAGAAAAGTAGAATGAGATTAAAGATTAAAAGCTTGAATTTAAACTTGATTAATGAAAAAAACAATACAAAAGGTTTAATCTTTGAAAGATTAAAAGAAAGAAAGATGAAAACTAGTGAGAGAAAGTTGAGAACTTTCTCTCTCTAAAACTAGAGAGAATGAAAAACTAAAACTAAAAACAAAGACTAACTCGCTCCAAACTGTGAAGTAAAGTCCTATTTATAGGCGTGTGATGGTGGGCTTGTGAATGGGCTTTGGTTTGAGCTTCTTTTCTTCTTTCTTCTTTAGTCTTCACGTTTCTTTAAATAAATGTTTCCGACTTTGGATTTTTAGAAGTGTCGGTGAATAATTCCAACTCGTCTTATAATCTTTTGTTTAATAGACTCGAGTTCTTCGATATATAAGAATCTTCCATCTTTGGCTCTATTCTTCGATAAATCTTTAAATAGGCACAATGACTTCAAATCTTTTGCATCTCTTGGACAATAGACTTCGTCTTGAGTCTTTTTCTTCGATAAAACCCGTGCAATCCCATGTTTTCTTCACTATTCACCCGGTTGACTCTGAAAACACAATAAACACAAAAACCACGCATAATTCCAAACAAATGATATTAAATACGTGTTTTGGTCTTGTTTTAGCCAGAAATAAGTGGTAAAAGGATGGTTTTTTTCACACCTATCAATCACGAGGATGCATTTTTGGCATAACTCGCTTCGCGATTTGAGACCTTTCTCGGACTGATATTTGGCAGCGACTTCATACTTCAAATCTTGAGAGACGTTCATGAAATAATGGCCTTCTCTTTATAATAGGAATTTCTTCACTTGACGTTTTGAGAGATTCTTCATATTTGGACCACGACTTCTTCATTTTTCTCCAATCTTTATTTTGGACTTTGACATACAACGATCCGCCTCCTTTTTGGACTTGGATATATTTATCCTCATACCTTGTTAGGGCCTTTTTGGATAGACTTCTCCATGATCTTTTGGGGAGTATTTGCTTTTCGTCGTGTGTCTCGATCCTTCATATTGATTTTCGATAAATGATTCTTCACATCACTTGGGATCTTTAGCAACAAAATGTAGCCCTCATGCCTTGTTAGGGCCTTTTCGGACTCGCCAATCTTCGCATCCCGCTTCAATAAGTTATGCCTTGGCTATGAACTCTAATCCATACCGAGCAACTTTTAAACGATCTTGGGCTAGAAGCTAAGTAACTTTTCAAATCGTACAACCTTATTTATTGCAGATAAATTTATTAGCAAGCGATGGGAGAATAGGCTCATAATTAACTCACATAAATTCACGAAAGGATACCAAACTTATAATTGACTCTATCATCTCTCGTTCTCCACAGTTTAAAATCTCAAAGAATGAGACTCGTGGATGCTTAGCCTATTAAATCAAAGTTTTGGGTTTTTGAGTCGTCTATAGGATCTTGCAATCTCTTAGACTTTTTCATGTTTAGAAATCGCATTTTAAAGTTCCCTTGATAAACGACTGTCTAGGATCAATTATAGGAACTTGCGAAAAGTTCTTGTTCTTAACCCGTGAGAGTTAAGACTATCGCGTTTTACAGCTCCCTATATAAAAGCCTAGCAAAACTTGACTTAAACACGTTAAGGATACCAGCTAGAGTAAACTTAGATAAGTAAACTCGGGTTGAGTCAAAAGATTCACAACGTTTGAAAATTAAAACCACTTTATTAAAAATTTATTCTAGAAAATAACCATAACAAAGGAAAATACAACTATACAACTAGGCCAAAATAGATCAAAAATTTTGAAAAATGTCGAAAAATTGATTTTCCGGTTAAAATGAGGACAAATACAAGGAAAAGGCCACTTAACTTCGATAAAACTCCCCCCTACACTTGATATAAACATTGTCCTCAATGTTTAAGCATGTGGGAGTTAACTCCCCTACACTTAGGACATTGTGCACTTTGTTTAAATCTCGTTAAGAAAGAGACAACTAAAGAGATTCCTATTTTAATATTGGAAAATATAAAATAGTGAATCGAAAAGAGTTTAGGATAGAACCGGGAAGAAGGGAACACAGAATCACGGTTCGTCAAAAGTCATCAAGAGTGTGTCTTTGAAGCTCTAATCCCTGCACATGATAAGAAAGAAAACAAGAAACACCAACAGGGCTCCCCCTACACTTATGGTAAAGATAGATAGATAATTGGGTTGCCTCCCAAAAAGCGCTTGTTTATATTAACCGAGTCACGAGCCTGACTCGTCCCCGAATTAAATGGTCCATGGGGAAGCCTCGAATGTAATACCGGGATCAAAGACCTTGTCCTCGTTTCCGGTGGACATCAAAGAAGGAGAGGCGGGGGGGGGGGGGGGGGAGGGGATAATTCTTGAATGGGAGAAAGGTCCTTTCAACATAAGAGAAGTATGTGAATTCAAGATCCACGGGAGGTGGGGTGGGTAAAGTAAGCACATTGTCATCCCCCAAAGACAATGGAGGCTGAGCATTCGGCAAAGCCGTAATGTTATCAATGATAATAAAATCCATGTCACCTCCCGGGTCAAAGCACTCATCCTCCGTAAGAGTGGCTAAAGGGGAGGATGAAAGGTGCTCGGGAGGGGGACTTGGGTCAATACCTTCATGCAGCAAATTATCAAGAATAATATCCCCCTCCATGTCATCATCATCAATACCTGGAGGTATGGAGTGAATGTCGATTTCTTCCAGCAATGGGTCATTATCTTCAACGGGAGGAATAGATGGAGGAAAAGACTCGGAGAGAGGAGGAGAAGTCAACTCTTCAATTTGAGAAATAAGAAGGTACACTTTCCGTAATCTATCGCGAAGAAGCACGTCTTCCACCTCATCCACAAGATCAAGTTCATCGGTGAACTTCTCGTAAGCCGGAGAGAATAAATCGTCATCACCCGCATCTCCCGGTGGAGATTGAGAAGTTTCAAAAGTGAAATTCTCATAGCGGGGAGAAGAATCGTCATCATTTGGATCGACCGCTTGCGTGAAAGCAACGTCGTCCTGAAGCTCCATAGCATGTAAGTCACAAACCTCATCATCCAATAATTTGTCGAGACCAACATCACTAAGCGTATTCAACAAATCTAGATCCTTAGACGCAGTAGGAACATCGAGAGTAGGAGCAGCAACTTCAGAAGATTGGTTGAAAGTGTAGACATCATCGTGGTCGTCATCATCATAATAGATGGGACGAGTCCAGTTAGGAGTGACGTAGTCGGCTAACTCTTCCTTGATAACCTCCACATCTTTAAGAAGCTCATGAAGCAACTTTTGTTGTTCATCTCCCCGAGTATGTTCAATTTCACCAATTCTATCCCATTCTGTAATTAAACATTTTGGTGTAGAAAAGAAGGGAAAACGACTAAATTGGCTCAAAAAGGTGTCGGTGGTTTTCAAGGTTTCGTCCAAATCAAGCAACGGTTGCCTTTCCTGATGCAAGTCAGCTCGGAGTTGAGCTATACTTACTAGAATGCCATTCAAAGAAGTTAGTTGTTGATCAAGACTAATTTGCTGAGAGGATTGATGATTGAGGGTGTGATGTGGGGGCTCCAAATGTTGAAAACCTGAATTATAGCATGGGTGTGGCTCATAGTAGTTCATCGGTTGAGAAGAATTAGAACACGGATTTGGTTCATAATAATCCATTGGTGAAGAAAACTGAGGACACGGATTTTGCTCATAATAATTCATTGGTTGACAATAAGAGGTATCATGAGGACCCCCACAGTTGTTGCAAAACGGGTATGGAGAAAAATCAGTTGTTTCTTGTAGATAGCTATTACCATTGTCATCATTGTAACCCGGTTCTTGCTCGTGACCATACGGGTATCGAACCGGGCACGAAACATGCCAATGAGAATCGCTTCCCCAATAGATGCACGGGGGAACAGGAGGTGGATTCAAAAAGGACGAATTAGTCGAGTTGCACAAAGGACAAAATCCGAATAGGAATTGTGTATTGTCGATATCGTTTCCGCACCTCTCACATGTACACCATTGACAAGAGTCGTTCCCGTATAATCGTCTCCCACACCTGACGCAATGGACATAAGAATCCATAAAGAAAAATAGATAAGCAAGAAGAATATTTTTGGTGCAAAACTTTGAAAAAGAAATGCTTTTTATGATTTTTTCAAATGTTTTTGGATTTTTGAAACTTTTTGACACGAAAAATAACGTTCACGAGTGAACGGATCCCAAAAGCCAACGCGTCTCTCACAAAAAACCGTTAATCCTCACGAAAAGAGCCGGCAGCGGCGCCATTTTAATAAATGTATTTTTACTTGATGAAAAATTCGTTTCTCGGAATCTCTTCGAATTGATAACTGGTTGAGTGCAAGAGATTAGTTGTTCTTGGTGAATCAAATAAAAGGGTTGTCGTTGTCTACACTAATTAAAAATAAAGACTTGAAACAAATAAGAATACAATAAAGACGGTAAAAAGAAATACTAAAAGATAAAAACTTGGCGAAAAGTAAATGACGAGAAATTAAAAGCAATAAAGGTAAATAACTCAAACTAAAACTTAAACCAAAAGGGAAGACAAGTAAAAGTGCAAATAAAGAAAAAGGCGGGAAAAATAAAGCTTAAGAATAAAAAATATAAAATTAAAAAAAACTGAAAACTCATTCGGAATAAACCAATTGATCCGGAATAAAGTTTGATCCGGAATAAAAAAGGGAAAAATGGTTGATCCAGAATATTAAAACATTCCGAATGAAACACTCCATCCGGAATAAACTAACATTCCGAATGAAGGACTTGGTCTGGAATAATCGATATTCCGAACGAAGGTACTTGATCCGGAATAATCAGATATTCCGCATGAAGAGAATTGATCCGGAATATTATTCCGGATGAAAGAATTGATCCGGAATAATAAATATTCCGAATGAAAGACCTTTATTCGGAATAAATGAATATTACGAATGAAACACCTTGATGCGGAATATTTGAGAAGAAAACGACTGATCCGGAATCTGGGTAGCTTAAACAGTACGTAGAACAGGGAAGAACATGAAGGCACGAATTTAACCAAAACTAATCAAGATTTAACCAAAACAACCACAAATGATCTACTAACAATAGCAAATCAATCCAAATCAATAACACCAAGAATCATAACCAAAATAATCAAAACCCACTTAATCAAAACCATAAAAAATCAAGAACATGAACAATAAAGATGAAGAACAAATCAAACAAGAAATGTAGAAGGAGATTGAACAAGAAAAGTAAAGATTCAACAATAATTAAAATAAAACTTACTTGGAATTGAAAGGAATTTTAAAGGTGAAATACATAAAATTAAGGTGCAAGAATTTAAAGTGCAGGTAAATGAAAATGGTGGAAGTGGTGGTTTGTCAAGCCACCCAACAACTACAAAATGAAATGGAATGAAACTATATATAGGGAGATTAGGGAGGAGCTTAGGAAGCTTCCTCCCCTCTTTCTTCTTTCCTTCATTGCACATTTAAGTCCTTAATCTTCTTAATCTTTTTACTTTAGTGACTTTGTCTCAGGATTTCTTCAAACTCGTCTTGTAATCTTCAATAAATTAGACTTGTGTTCTTCGGCTTTTTAGTAAACTTCCGTCTTTTGACTTTTTCTTCGATAAATCTTCAGAATTGGTCTTGGACTTCCGTTCTTTTTCCACTCTTGATTTCTTGACTTCGTCTTTCGTCTTTTTCTTTGATAAAAGCCCGTGAAATCCCGTGTTTTCTCCACTTTTCACCTTTTCGTCCTAAATCACAACAAAAACATAAACCACGCATAATTCCGACATAAATGACATAAAATACACGTTTTGGCTCGGTTATTATTGTAATTAAGTGGTAAAAGGATGGGTGTTTACACACTTATCAGCTTCCAACAGCGTTTGACTTTTGTTGACTTCTGTCAACGCCTGATTTACTCTTGACAACGCCTGGATTACACTTGTCAACGCTTAGACAAATGCCTTCATATTTTCTTCGTTTTTGAGTTTCTGCCACATCCACTTTTTGACCCAACATGTTTGTTGTCTTGTCTCTTATGATGTGCAGGGATTAAAGCTTTCAAAGATCCACTTTTGATGATATTTGACAACCTGTGATCCCGTGTACCCGTCTTCCCGGTTCTATCCTAAACTCATTTGATTCACTATTTTATCATATATATGTTGAAATATGAATCACTTAGTTGTCTCTTCCTTAACAAGATTTAAACAACGTGCACAATGTCCTAAGTGCATGGGAGTTTACTTCCACATTCTTGAACATTGAGTACAATGTTTATATTAAGTGTAGGGGGACTTCTATCGAAGTTAAGTGAACTTTTCCATGAATTTGTCCTCATTTTAACCGAAAAATTGATTTTTCGACATTTTTCAAAATTTTTGATCTATTTTGGCCTAGTAGTATTTTCCTTTGTTATTATTATTTTCTTTCTTTAATAAAATGGTTTTAACAAGTTTAGATGTGTTTGATATATTAGGCCTGTCGTGAATATTTTGACTCAACCCGAGTTTACTTATTTGAGTTTACTCTAGCTAGTATCCTTAACCATATGGACCTTAATTGGTTTATTAGGCTAAGCATCCACGAGTCTCATTCTTTGAGATTTTAAATTGTGGAGAACGAGAGATGATAGAGTCAATTATAAGTTTTGTATTCTTTCATGAATTTATGTGAGTTAATTATGAGCTTTTTCTCCCATCGCTTGTTAATAAATAAATGAAATAAGTAAGGTCGTACGATTTGAAAAGTTACTTAGCTTCTAGCAAAAGATCGTTTAATAGTTGCTCGGGATTAATTAGAATTCATAGCCAAGGCATAACTTACTGAAGAGGGATGCGAATATTGGTGAGTCCGAAAAGGGCCTAACAAGGCATGAGGGTTACATTTTGTTGCTAAAATTCCAAAGTGATGTGAAGAATCATTTATCAAAAATCAATATGAAGGATCGAGACACACGACGAAAAGCAAATACTCCCCTAAAGATCATGTAGAAGTCTATTCGAAAAGACCCTAACAAGGTATGACGATAAATCCAATTCCGAAAAGGAGGCGGATCGTTGTATATCAAAATCCAAAATAAAGATTGGAGAAAATGAAGAAGTCGTGGTCCAAGTTTGAAGAATCTCTCAAAAACTTCAAGTGAAGAAATTCCTATTATGAAGAGAAGAGCATTATTTCAAGAACGTCTCTCAAGATTTGAAGTATAAAGTCAATGCCAAATATCGATCCGAGAAATGTCTCAAATCGTGAAACGAGTTATGCCAAGATATGAACTTTATGAGGTTTCGAGAAGCAGTTTCAAAAGATTTTGTCCTTTAGCTAACTATTGATTAAATCATCCTACTTTATTTTTACCCTAAATAAACTATCGAAATAAGTCAGCAATGCATCCTCGTGATCATTCAAGACAACCTTGGTTTAAAAATGCGTGCATCATTGCACAAATTGCACGCATTAATGCATTGCATTTAGAATTTCGAAACGAGGTGCCTAATGCATTGCCATCCCATATTGCGTTCGTATTAAACCGCAATTTACCGCATTTGTGTAATGCTTGCAATGGTAGCAATTGTCGCAATCTAGTACGTATGTCATTTTTGTCAAATTTTAAGCATATAAAAGATACCTACGTATTTTAATGGATCGTTAAAGATCAAACTTGTTAAAAAACATCTAAAACGAACACAATAACGAAAATATAGTACCTTGCGTTTACTAAGTGTTTTTTTTCAAGCTTTACTTTCGACTTATTTGTTTTACAAAGGGATAGAACGAATCTCAATATGTTAGTAACTTATTTTGTAACTTTATTTCACATACTTCGTACTTGATAAACTATACTATTTCTAAATAATTTTTTACTTTATTTTATACTAAACGCATCGCAACCAAATTGCGCTCGCAATCGCATCACGCATTACACAATAGCTTTTGGGACCTTTAGCGCAATGGATCGCAAAACGCATTTTTAAACCAAGAAGACAACAATAAAATATAAGAGATACACCTAGGAATAAGGGGCTCTAAGTGAATAATTGAGCCACTTGTGTAAGTGTTAGCTTTACTAACTTATAATAACAATGATCTCGTTTTTAAACTTGGTATGGGGAACGTGAAACTTGAGGGTGATAAATATTTATGACACCAATAGCCCTAATGTAAGTCTTAGATTTCTTTACGCGTTTCTTCCTTCAAACATTTTGTAATTTTCTATCTTTTTAGTTTCCTTAGTGTCTAGTATTTAATAAAGGCCAAGTTGGGTTAATTATGATGGAAAATGTAAATCTTGCTTTGTAACTAATGCATTGCATGAGGGCATTGCAATGGTCAAGTGTAGGGGATTTAGTAAGTGTGAAAATACTTATCCTTTTACCACTTAAAACAATTAAAAACAAAGCCAAAACGTGTATTTAATGTCGTAAAAGTCAGAATTATGCGTGGTTTGTGTTTTTATTGTGTTTTAGGATCAAAATATGAAAAAGGAAGAAAACACGGGATTTCACAGGCTTTTATCGAATAAAAAGACAAAAGACGAAGTCAAAAGATCAAGAGTGCGAAAAGAACAGAAGTCAAAGGCTTATTCTGAAGATTTATCGAAGAAAAAGACTAAAGACGGAAGTTTAACGAAGTCAAAGAAACAAGTCTAATAAAAGAAGAAAATTAGAAGACAAGTTCATTCTATCATTCGACAAATCCCGAGACAAAGTCGAGAAAGATGACTTAATTAAAAAGACGAGAAGACAAGAGAAAGAAGGAAGAAACAACAACTCCCCCTCCTCCTATAATTAGGAGTAGGAGTAGGATAATTGCTTTCTCTCTTTAAACTTCCTTTAATGTTTTCAAGCTTTTCAATTTTAATCTTGTAATTTTGAATCTTTATCTTCATCTAAATTTCAAGCTTTTTATAATCATTCTCATTCTTCCTTTCTTAATCTTAATCTATTGTTTTATTTGATTAATCATGTAGTTTGTTTAATCTTGTTATTTGTTTGATTGATGTGCTTATTTGATTGTTCTTATGGTTTTGATGTGTTTGATGTTTTAGCTTATTGTGCTTATTGCTTATTTGTGTTTGTATTATTTTTAATAAAGTGGTTTTTATAGATTTAATATTTTAGAAGTTGATTTATAATATTTTGATTATTTAGTGTTTTTAGAGTTTTTAATTTGTGGCTTATTAGCTTTTTCATAAATTAGTTTGTTTAAAGTTTTGGTTAAGTACTTATTTTATTTGAGCTTATTTTCATTAATCCAGGTTTATAAACCCTTATTCCGAATTAGTTATAGAATGCTTATTCCGACTTATATGCAATTCATTTATTCTGAATTACCTTTAGCAATTTTACTCTGAACTAGCTTTCTATCTTTAACATTCCGGATTAGATCTTAAACTTGTATTCTAGATTAGATCTTAAACTTGCATTCCGGATTGTAACTCTTTCTTGTATTCCGAACTACTTGAAAATTTCAGCTATTCTGGATTGTGTGCCTAGCCATATTCCTGATCAGGAAGAGAAGACACATTTCGTATTAGACATAGAATTGGCCATTCTGAATTACCTAGTAATCGTGGATTCCAGATTAGGTCTCACTTGTTGGATTCCGGATTGTGATTATAGTAGGTATTCCGAATTAGGTCAGAACATGATATTCCGGATTATGTATTGATTTAACATTCCGAACTTGTTCTTGTTTTCAGATTCCGAATTAATTTTTAAACATTTATTTTTCTCGTCATTTTATTTAGCTTTATTTTAAATTGTCTTGTCTTAGTTTATTTTCAAATTTACTTTTCATCAAGTTTTAATCTTTGTCATTTATTATTAAAAGTCTTTATTTTTAGTTTATAATTTTAAAGATTTAATTTTTATTTTAACATAGATAAACGACATTTTCTTTTTACACCAAGAACAACTGAGTCGCACTTTCAACCGTGGTCAATTCGAATCGAGTCGAGAGACAATTACACCTAATAAAAATTCAGTTATTAGTAAGCGCCATGTAAAAACACCGTATGAGCTTCTTCATGGACGTAAACCCGATATATCCTTTATTCATGTGTTTGGTGCACTCTGTTTGTTGATCCCAAACTTAGATCGATTTAGCTTTGTGTTATCGAGATTAGATCAAGTATAAGACGTTGAGAAACTTTGTGTATTTGACAATCTAAGTATTATGCGGAAACTAATACTCAGAACGAAGAACAAACAGAATATATGAATACCAAACTTTCACTTTGATTAATAATAACAATGAAAGATTACAATGAAAGTGTTATGAGATATGTGGAAGAGGTGTATGTGAGATGTGTATTATGTCTAACCCTAAGGCCTCCTTTTATAGGTTTAAGGAGCCTTGTTCAAAAAGTAAGATAAACTATTTTAGGAAGAGACATAAGATAAACATAACTTATTGACTAAATCTTTTTAAAACTTAAGAATATATTCTGAATTCTTATCTTCATATTTTGTCCACCAGCTTGAAGAATTCATCATTGGCAGATTTAGTCCTTGTCTTTGTCTTAAGATTCTTCTTGTCAACGCCTTGGTAATTCTTATCAGCGTCTCATCTGTCAGCGCCTCGTTTACTCATCAGCGTCCAATTTCCTCTTGTCAGCGTTCCAGTGACTTAGCTAATTTTATTCCCAACAATCCTCCCCTAAAATTGATATCTACTGTAGTAATCAAGTTTTTGAATAAAATAGAACTTACAGAGAGGATTCTTACAAACATACTTATCCTTGAATGTGTATTATGTCTAACCCTAAGGCCTCCTTTTATAGGTTTAAGGAGCCTTGTACAAAAAGCTAAGATAAACTATTTTAGGAAGAGACATAAGATAAACATAACTTATTGACTAAATCTTTTTAAACATTAAGAATATATTCTGAATTCTTATCTTCATATTTTTTCCACCAGCTTGAAGAATTCATCATTGGCAGATTTAGTCCTTGTCTTTGTCTTAAGATTCTTCTTGTCAACGCCTTGATAATTCTTATCAGTGTCTCATCTGTCAGCGCCTCGTTTACTCATCAGCGTCCAATTTTCTCTTGTCAGCGTTCCAGTGACTTAGCTAATTTTATTCCCAACACTGTTATCCAAATACAAATAGTGAGAATTTGGGAAAACTTCAACCGAAGGCTGATATAGGAATTTTCATTGGTTACTCACCTGCAAAGAAAGCTTATCGAATTTATAACTGTCGTCTTGGCAAGATAATAGAAACTATTGATGTTGATTTTGATGAGCTGACAGCGATGGCTTCTGAGCAACCCAACTCGAAACCCGCACTTCATGAGATGGGAACCGGTACTATTAGTTCCGGATTAACTTCCAACAATCCTACTTCTCCATCATTTACAGCACCTACAAGGCCCGAGTGGGATGAGTTATTTCAACCTATGGAATTATTTGATCCTCCAAGTGATGATTCTACAGCACCTACAGTAGTAGCTCCGATTCCCGAAATTGTTGCTCAAGATAATGGAAATCAATCAGATGCATCTATAGTTACTAATGAACCAGATGCACCATCCCCCACCAATTCTGAAACTACACCCGAATCAAAACCCCCACTCATTCCTGGTGATGTTGAAGAGGATTACAATGATCACGACTTGGAATTTGCTCACTTACAAGAGCTTCCATTCTTTGGTCTACCGACACTCGAAAACCCTAACGGTGCATCTACCTCAGAGGAAGCTCCTACAACCATTCACTCCGGACCCCAAAGAATTGAAAACCACAACACAAAATGGACAAAGGATCACCAAATCCGAAATATTATTGGTGACATCGATCGACCAGTCTTAACATGCCATCAACTACAAGAGCACGCATTATATTGTTACTTTGATATGTTTCTCTTTGAAAAGGAACCTAAAACTTGGCAACAAGCAATGACACAATCCTCTTGGATTGAAGCCATGCAAGAGGAACTTAATGAATTCTAATGACTTGAAGTATGTGAATTAGTTCCTTTACATGATAACGTCAACATCCTTACCTTGTTGTGGGTATATAAGGTGAAACTCGATGAGATGGGTGGCGTTTTAAAGAACAAGGCTAGATTGGTTGCTCGTGGTTACAAACAAGTATTGGGTATTGACTTTGAAGAATCCTTTGCTTCTATTGCAAGATTGGAGGCCATTAGACTATTCATTGCTTATGCTGCTCACATGAACATAATCATCTACCAAATGGATGTTAAGACGACATTTCTCACTGGTGAATTAAGGGAAGAAGTCTATGTTAGTCAGCCGAATGGATTTGTCTACTCGGAGTATCCTAATCATGTGTACAAGCTTAAGAAGGCTCTTTATGGGTTGAAAGAAGCTCCACACGCATGGTACGATCTCCTATCATCATATCTCATCTCGGATGGCTTTTCCAAAGGCAAAGTGGACCCGAAATTGTTCATTTTCAAGGAAGGCAACGACATGATACTGGCACAAATTTATGTTGACGATATAATATTTTCTGCCACCACTCAAAAATTATCTGACTATTTTGAGAAAATCATGTCCACACGTTTTAAGATGTCGATGATGGGAACAATATCATTTTTCTTAGGGTTATAAATTTATCAGAATCCTAGAGGCATCTTCATTAATAAATCTAAATATGGTCTTAAATCATTGAAAAATTATCATTTTGAAAACTGTGACCCCGTGGATACTCCAATGGTGGAGAGATCCAAGTTGGATGAGGATAGGGATATGATTGCTGTCGATCCTAAACTTTATCATGGAATGATCGACACCCTTCTCTATCTGACTGCTAGCAGGCCTAATTTGCAATTTGATATATGCATGTGTGCCCGGTATCAGGCTCGACCTACCGAAAAGCACTTACATGTTGTGAAAAGGATCTTTCGGTACCTTAAAGGAACACTTCATCATGGTCTATGGTATCCGAGGGACTCCTCTGTTCCTCTAATATCATATGTAGATGCAGATCATGCTGGGTGTCAATATACTAGACGTAGCACATCTGGTAGTGTGCAACTTCCTGGGGATAAACTAATTAGTTGGGCATCTAAAAGGCAGAAAAGCGCTGCGATATCTAGTACAGAGGTAGAATACATTTCCATGTCCGGTTGTTGTGCTCAAGTTCTATGGATGAGATCACAATTGACTGACTACGGTCTTGGATTCAACAAAATTTCGATGTACTGTGACAACAACAGCGCCATTTCCCTTTGCTGCAACTATGTTCAACACTTCAGGGCGAAGCATATTGACATAGCTACCATTTCATCAAAGAGCAAGTGGAAAATGTAGTGATAGAGCAATATTTTGTCAACACTGAGTATGAGCTGGCTGATATGTTCACAAAGGCTTTAGATCGAGGACGTATCCAGTTTTTGATCGACAAGCTAGGCATGAAATCATTCTCACCGGCGACTCTTCAGGAGTTGGCAGAAGAATCTGTAGAATAGTGGTGGTAAATTATTCTCGAGTATCCCTTTATCGTGATCATGTATATATTGTATATATTTACCAAAAAGAAAAATACAAAAATATAAAACCATAAAAAACCATAAAAAATATAAAATCAAGAAAATCCAAAAATATTTTTCATTTTAAAAGGGCATTTCTTTTAGTACGATAATATTTACAGCCATAGAAATGCCGATTAAAATTGACACGGTGCCGTAAATAGAGTTCATATAAAAGTTGTACATATTTTAAGACATGCCCATATGGCTTGTAGTTATTTCAGACTTCAACCAGCTTTTCGAATTAAAGTCACGTATTTCTTTCGAAAACGTTGGCTCACAACGGGAATTAATTTTCTAGAGCGAGGTTTACTTTAAAACCTTGCAAGGGATCAAGTTTACTTTATAACTTGGTCTAGCACAAATTAATGTACGCTTCAGTGCATTTATTTGTTAAAATAAGAGAAATCTTATTGCCACAAGAATCGTTTCTTCAAATACATTAAAGGGAAAATGTCTTCATCGGTATTTGACTCTTTAAACAATGACTGTAGCTCTTTAAATAGAACACGGGTCATTGTTTATGGGGGAGAAAATATCAAATCGTCTTGAAAAGAAATTGGTCTTCAAAAAAGTCTTCTAAAAAATGCAAAACGGTTAATGTCTTCTATCATATATTATATGATGTGTGCATTACGTGTTAGGATGTTTATGTGCCTTAGGATTTAATCTTGCCTTAAGTTACTAATCTTAGGTGTGTTTGTTGGGAAAAATGTTAAAGAGAGTTAGGTAATAACGGGTGTTATCAGTTGAGATAAGGAAACTTGTGTCTTTACAAGTTAGATTGTAAAACCCGCATCTAAATGCCACGAACAGTACACTACGTAAACATATGTACCAATTGAAACTCTCCTTTTATAACATGAACACGTGCCACGAATATTAAATTCAGAAACTACATACGTGTTAGTGCACAATAATTATTAAGTACGTGGTATTACATGATAATTATTAATCATAATAATTATAATCATGAACATTAAATCACGAACATGTAACTATGTATATATTTATTATTAGACGATAAATATCGATTACGTACAAGTATTTATTATAACACGAATAATAAATTACGAACTAACACGAAAATACTAACGAACAAGCACGTGAATTATTAAACATGACAATTGAACGGGTTTTCCCATTGGGGGACTTCTAGCCGCGGACACAAAGACAAAGGGAGGGCCCAGGCCCAGTTTGGTTTTAACTAAAATAAACAAAAGGGATTTTTACAATTTCATTCTACAGAGTTTTGATAAAAAAAAATAAAACCCTAGCCTCCCTTTTGCCTCTCTTTGCCACCGGCAATAGCAACACCAATGGCGTGTTTGTTTGATCTTGGTTATTGAAAACAAGTGTTAGTGTTCGTGTTATTATTCTCGTTTGATTCACGTATTCGGTAAACCTTTTTAAATCCTTTTCGTTTTATTCTTTTATTAAAATCAGGAACACATGATTATGTTATGTTAAAAACAAGTAATAAACATGAGGGTGTAATCATTAAACAAGAAAAAGGATTTGGGTTGGGGGTTTGTTCCGCCGAATCACACGAACCGTGAGCCGTACCTCTCGGCTTGTTTAAATCACACCACCACCGAGACCCAAGGTCTCGGCGTGGCTGGTCGACAACAGGCAGCAAGGACCCCGACGCGAGTCGGGGTGGCTTTGTGGTCGTTGTGGGCTCGGTGCAGCAGCAACAACACCATCGGCTTAAGCCGGTGGCTGTTGTGGCCCTTCGGTGGGAAAAGAAGACAGGGCATGGGCAGGGATGTTTGGGTTTTTGTCCGGTTCATGGGGAATTTCGTCCGGTTCACGTTAGGTCTAAATTAAAAAACACGGGTTCGGTTCATGACTAATCTTTACAAGTCATTATTTTTACAAGTTATATTATTTTAAGAAGGAAATTAGATTAATTAAATCATGGCTAGTAATTAATTTAATTTAACATGGACTTTGGTTTTTATTATTTAGTAAATAATACATGTTTTAACCTAAGTATTTTATTATTTAATTTAGACTATAGTATTAATTAATTATTTAAAACATGGAATATAATTAATTAATAAACATGACTTAGGTTATAATTAATATATTATAAATACATGTTTAACCTATGTATTTTATATCCTTTAATTTAATTAAATCATGCTTATATTTAATTAAAATCGTATAACCTATAGTGTATTTAATTAACATGTTATTATTAATAAACTATACAAATAATTACATGACTTATGATAATTTATCAGTAAACTTAAGCTTATATTATTAGCTTATTAATCCAACTTTCTTTTTTTGGAAACCTGCTATTTTTAGAAAGTAACTTATTATTACACAACAAGTATAATAATACAAGAATACAAGTTAATACTTAACCTGAATACATAGAATACATGATAAATACATCATAACATTAAAATTAATAAATCAAGACAAGAACATATAAAACAAGCTAAGACATGATATAATCAGTTACGTAATTAGTAAACAAAATACTTATACATGTCCCCTATTTATGTAGCATTAGTGTGATCGGAGTAGGATTTCATCCTTTCGTCTTTCTTCGTTCACTAGACACAAGGTACGGATTTCCAGTCCTTCAGTATGGACAATCTTTCCTTATTAGGATTCTCCGTTTGCAGCCAACTGTTTTCCCAGTATTGTTTTATATGTTTGATACTTATGTTATAGTAATTCCCTAAACCATATACATGCATGACCAGTGTCACCTAGTTATGGAGGTACCATAACCATAACACAGGAGGCACCAGTGTTAGGTAAATCATACGAATTCTAGATTAAGCAAGGCAAGGGATTCTGGATTGTGTCCATTATCTCTATTCTGGATTGTGAGTGGATCCTATATTTCGAACTGTGTTGGCTTGTGGATTCCGGATTGTGTATGGGATACACATTCCAGATTAGTGACTTTATAAGGATGCCGGATTGTGTATATTTCATAGATATTCCGAATTAGGTCAGGACAATAGTTATTCCGAATTGCATTCAGTTTTAGAATTCCGATTTATGTGTAGTTTTTGTTCCCACATTAGATTTTTATTTTAAACTCTGAATTAAGTTCAAACTTTATTTTTCCCGCCGTTTTTATCAAGTCTCCTTTTAATTTGTTTTGTCTTAGTTAATTTTCAAGTTTACTTATTTTATAAAGTTTTAATTTTTTCAAGTTTACATTTTATTATTTTTTAAATTTGATTTATTTCTTTGATATTTTTTCATTTAGTTTTAAAGTTTTAATCTTTAGTTTAAATTAGCTCAACGACATTCGTTTTTTACACCAAGAACAACTGAGTGGCATGTTCAACCGTGGTCAATTCGAATCGAGTCGAGACGATTTCAATATTAATAAAATCTTTATATTAAAATGGCACCGCAGCCGAGGACCAAAAATCAAGTTATTAAAATGGAGATAAACGGTTTTTTGTGAGAGACGCGTTAGATTTTGGGATCCGTCCACTCTTGAACGTTATTTTTCTTGCTTAAATTTTCAAAAAATATCAAAAAATCCTAAAAAATTAAAAATTTCAAAAATTCAAAAACATTTAAAAAATCATAAAAAGCATTTCTTTTTCAAAAGTTTTGCAACCAAAAATATTCCTCTTAATCCTTTAATGTGGTTAACTCTTAATGGATTCGTATGTTGATTGTGTAGGGTGTGGAAGACCATCTTCTGGTAGTCAATCCAGTCAATGGTGTTCATGTGAACGGTGCGGAATGGATATCCCTAATTAGGAATTTGTACATTGTTCATTTTGCAATTCGATCAATTCATACTTCACCTTAAATGACACTATCTCGCCCTCTTCCATATATGACGATATGTATCCGGAAAATGCACCAGGTTTTTCTCAATACCCGTGTTGCAACAATTGTGGGGGACCTCATGATACATTTTCATGTCAACTATTGACTTATAACAAGCCCAATCCGTGCTATAATTCCGGTCTTGATCATTATGAGCCCCCACAATACTCCCTCAATCATCAAACCTCTTTTGTATTGAGTGACGAACCACAAGCCACTATTTTGAATAAACTTCTTAAAGCTCAAGAAGAATTAGAGAGACTAAAAGATCATTTGCAAGAGGAAAAAAGACAAGAGCAAATATCAAATATGGATGCTTAAACTCCTCCTCTTGTGTGTCTCTTTTATTTTGATGATGATGAGGAGAGTACTATTTCTTTGCGAGATCTTATTACTCAACATACTTCGTCTAGTGTAATCGTACTTCCTTCTCTCGTCTTGTCGGATATGGAGCCCGAGAATTCACCCATCCTAGGAGCTGAGGATATCATCACAATTCCTTCAAAGGAATTAGGCGAATTCATAAAGTCTAGTGCCGATAACCTTGTCCCGATCCCAAGTGAATCTGAGGTAACATCCGACAGTGACGATGAGTGTGATTTGCTTTCTTGTGATGATGTCCCTCCCACCGACACTTTGGGATATGAGTCTTTGGCTTTCTCTAATCCTCTATTTGATCTCGATGATGATTTTACTTCTAGTGATGACGAGTCACTATCCGATGAAGACGTTTCGAAGGAAAATTTCAATATTTATTCGAACCCTTTATTTGATTTTGATGACGCATACATCTCTAGTGAGGTGAATCTTCTCTTTGAAGAGGGGATTGAGGACACTGATAGCCCTGACTCTCTTGCTATTGATGAGCATACTTTGTTAGCCATGCCACCTCCTATCGCTGAGGTGGAGAGATTTGACTCTACTGGAAAGCTGACGCGGGTGGACAGTATTTGTTCTTATACTTCTCATACTATGTTGCCACCCCATCCTACCGCGTGCATGCCCAAGCGGGTGATGTATCGGTTTTACTCTCCCCATTTCACACTGGGAAATGAGAATGAGTGCTTTGACCCGGGAGGTGAAATTGACCATTCTATGATTGACACTTTTATGGCTTTGCCTCTTAGAAACCATCAACTGTCTTCGGGGGGATAACAATTTGCTTCCTTTACCCACCCCACATCCCGTGGATCATGATTTCACATACTTTTCGTATGTTGAGAGGACTTTTCTACTGTTCAAGACTTATCCTCCTGCCTCTCTTATTATGTTCCTCCAGGACCGAGGACAAGATTTTTGATCCCGGTATGGAGGCTTCCCCATGGACCATTTAATTCGGGGTCGAGTGAGGCTCGTGACCCGGTTAACAAAAACAAGTGCTTCTCAGGAGGCAACCCGAGTATCTATCCTTTTTATCCGTTTTCCTAATAAGTGTGGGGGGGGGGGAGACCCTAGTATGTGTTTGTTGTATTCTTTCTTATGATGTGCAGGGATTCATGCTTTCAAAGATCCACTTTTAATGACTTTTGACGACCTATGATTCCGTGTACCCGTGATTCTTGGTTTTATCCTAAACTCTTTTGATTCACTATTTTATATTCTTCAATATTAAAATAGGAATCACTTTAGTTGTCTCTTCCTTAGCAAGATTTAAACAAAGTGCATAATGTCCTAAGTGTAGGGGAGTTTACTCCCACATGCTTAAACATTGAGGACAGTGTTTATCATAAGTGTAGGGGGACTTCTATCGAAGTTAAGTGGGCTTTTCCAAGAATATGTCCTCATTTTAACCGGAAAATTGATTTTTCGACATTTTTCAAAATTTTTGATCTATTTTGGCCTATTAGTATTTTCTTTTGTTATTGTTATTTTCTTTAATAAAATGGTTTTAATAGTTTAGATGTCTTTGATATATTAGGCCCGTCGTGAATATTTTGACTCAACCTGAGTTTATTTATCCAAGTTTACTCTAGCCAGTATCCTTAACGTGTTTAAATCAAGTTTTGCTAGACTTTTATATAGGGAATTTTAAAACGCGAAAATCTTAACTCATATGGTTTTAAGAACAAGAACTTTTCGCAAGTTCCTATAATTGATCCTACAAAGTCGTTTATCAAGGGAATTTTAAATGCAAATTCTAAACTTGAAAAAGTCTAAGAAGCTGCAAGATCCTATATAGATTACTTGAAAACCCAAAACTTTGATTTAATAGGCTAAGCATCCACGAGTCTCATTCCTTGAGATTTTAAATTATGGAGAACGAGAGATGATAGAGTCAATTATAAGTTTTGTATTCTTTCATGAATTTATGTGAGTTAATTATGAGCTTTTTCTCCCATCGCTTGTTAATAAATTAATGCAATAAGTAAGGTCGTACGATTTGAAAAGTTATTTAGCTTCTAGCACAAGATCGTTTAAAAGTTGCTCGGTATTAATTAGAGTTCATAGCCAATGCATAACTTATTGAAGCGGTATGCGAAGATTGGCGAGTCCGAAAAGGCCCTAATAAGGCATGAGAGCTACATTTTGTTGCTAAAGATCCAAAGTGATGTGAAGAATCATTTATCAAAAATCAATATGAAGGATCGAGACACATGACGAAAAGCAAATACTCCCCTAAAGATCTTGGAGAATTCTATCCAAAAAGACCCTAACTAGGTATGAGGATAAATAGATTCAAGTCCTAAAAGGAGGCGGATCGTTGTATATCAAAATCCCAAATAAAGATTGGAGAAAAATGAAGAAGACGTGGTCCAAGTTTGAAGAATCTCTCAAAAAGAAAACTTCAAGTGAAGAAATTCCTATTATGAAGAGAAGAACATTATTTTAAGAACGTCTCTCAAGATTTGAAGTATGAAGTTAATGCCAAATATCGATCCGAGAAAGGTCTCAAATCGTGAAACGAGTTATGCCAAGATATGAACTTTATGAGGTTTCGAGAAGCAGTTTTAAGACATTTTGTCCTTTAGCTAACTATTGATTAAATCGTCCTACTTTATTTTGGCCTAAATAAATTATCGAAATAAGTCAACAATGCATCCTCATGATCATTCAAGACAATAATAAGATGTAAAAGGTACACCTAGGAATAAGGGGGTCTAAGTGAATAATTGAGACACATGAGTTAGTGTTAGCTTCACTAACTAATAATAACGATGATCTCGTTTTTAAGCTTGGTATTGGGAACGTGAAACTTGAGGGTGATTAATATTCATGACACCTAAGCCCTACTGTAAGTCTTATATTTCTTTACTTGTTTCTTCCTTCAAAGATTTTGTAACTTTCTATCTTTTTAAGTTTCCTTAGTGTCTAGTGTTTAATAAAGGCCAAGGTGGGTTAATTATGATGAAGAATTTAAATCGTGCTTTGAAACTAATGCATTGCATGAGGGCATTGCAATGGTCAAGTGTAGGAGATTTAATAAGTGTCAAAACACTTATCCTTTTACCACTTAAAACAATTAAAAACGAGACCAAAACGTGTGTTTAATGTCGTAGAAAGTTGGAATTATGCGTGGTTTGTGTTTTTATTGTGTTTTAGGACCAAAATATGAAAAAGGAAGAAAATACGGGCTTTCACGGGCTTTTATCAAAGAAAACGACAAAAGACCAAGTCAAAAGATCAAAAGTGCAAGAAGAACGGAAGTCAAAGTCTATTCGGAAGATTTATCGAAGAAAAAGTCTAAAGACGGAAGTTTAACGAAGTCGAAGAACCAAGTCTAATTAAAGAAAAAAATTATAAGACAAGTTCATTTTATCATTAGACAAATCCCGAGACAAAATCGAGAAAGACGAAGAAATTAAAAGACGAGAAGACAAAGTGAAAGAAGGAAGCAACAACAACCGCACCTCCTCCTATATATATATAGTCTTTAATCCTTCATTTTGTATCAGTAGTTAATTAGATAGATTAGAGTAGGAGTAGGAGTAGGTGTAATTAATTTCTCTCTCTAGCTTTCTTTAATGTTTTTCAAGCTTTACATCTTAATATTATAATTTGAATCTTAATTTTCATTTTACTTCAAGCTTTTTTTAATCATTCTCATTCTACCATTCTTGATTTTTAAATCTATTGTTTTGTTTGGTTAATCATGTAGTTTGTTTGATCTTGTTGATTGTTTGATTATTGAAGTGTTTAATTGATTGTTCTTATTCATTTGATGTGTTTGATGTTTTAGCTTATTGTGCTTATTGATTATTGAGTGTTTAGTTTATTTTTAATTAAGTGTTTAAAATAGTTTAATCTTTTAAAAGTTGATTTTTAATATTTTGTTTATTTGGTGTTTTTAGAGTTTTAAATTTGTTGCTTATTAGCTTTTTCTTAAAATTAGTTTGGTTAAGTTTTTAGTTAAGTGCTTATTTGAATCATTTCTTATTTGTTATTTAGCTTATTTTTCTTATTCGGGTTCATAAACCCTTTTCCCGGATTACATCCAACAATTTATTCTGAATTAGATACAGTTTTATTATTCCGACTTAGCACATTTACTTTCCCTCCAAAACAATCTCATATTCCGGATTAAGTCTAAAACTGACATTCCGGATTGTGTGTGATCAAGCTTATTCCGAATAAGGTTCAAGATACTGTATTCCAGAATATAGTTATTACTGGATTCCGAATTGCACCTTGGTTACATATTCCGAATAGTGTAGGGAATTAGGATTCCGGATTAGGTAAATCATACGAATTCCGGATTAAGCAAGGCAAAGGGATTCCGGATTGTGTCCATTATATCCATTCCGGATTGTGAGTGGATCATACATTCCGAACTGTGTTGGCTTGTGGATTCCGGATTGTGTATGGGATACATATTCCGGCTAAGCGACTTTATAAGGATTACAGATTGTGTATATTTCATAGATATTCCGAATTAGGTCAGGACAGTAGTTATTCCGAATTGCATTCAGTTTTAGAATTCCGACTTATGTGTATTTTTTGTTCCCACATTAGATTTTTTATTTTAAACTCCGAATTAATTTCAAACTTTATTTTTAGCGCCATTTTTATCAAGTCTCCTTTTAATTTGTTTTGTCTTAGTTAATTTTCAAGTTTACTTCTTTTATAAAGTTTTAAATTTTTCAAGTTTACATATTATTAAGTTTTAAATTTGATTTATTTCTTTGATATTTTTTCATTTAATTTTAATGTTTTAATCTTTAGTTTAAATTAGCTCAACGACATTTGCTTTTTAAACCAAGAACAACTGAGTCGCACGTTTAACCGTTGTGAATTCGTTTAGACATCTTCAAGAACCAAAATCTTTATATTAACTTGTCCAAATGCCGAAATTTGTTAAAGCATTCAAGGAGTTGCTTAGTTAGAAGGAGAAGATGGCTGAATTTCTCAACAACCGCTTAAATGAAAATTGTTCTTTAGTCGATCTCGGGGCAAGTATCGATTTAATGTCATTAAGTGTTTGGAAGAAGTTATCATTACCCGACCTTACACCAACACGGATGACTCTTGAGCTAGCAAATCTAACTCTCGCTTACCCCGTTGGTATTGCTGAAGATGTTTTTGTTAAAGCTGGTACCTTCACTTTTCTGGTTGACTTTGTTGTTATTGATTATGAGATGGACCCTCGTCTTCCGTTAATACTTGGACGACCATTCTTGCGAACCAGAAAAGATTTAGTCGATGTTGCCGAAGGTGAACTAATTCTAAGGGTCGGGAATGATCAACAAGTTTTTAAGATGGGGATGATTACAAGTAAATCAAATAGAAAAGAATCGGCGAAAATGATTGATGTGCTTCAAGACGAGCTTGTTAAAACTCCTTTGGAAAGTACAAAGCTTGATGATTTTGTGCTACATGACAATCCTCTTTTCGAGACTTGCTATGATAATCCTCTTTTTCAAGAACATGTGGAAGATCCTAATGATTCTCTCTCCAATTTGGATGCTCCACCAATCTATGATACTCCACCAATCTATGATGAATATGATGATGATTCTCTTTCCGATTTGGATGATTATGATTATTTTTCTTCCGAGTATAAAGACATGCCGACTTATGATGACTTTGATTATGTTGACACTCTTTCGAGTGATTCTTCAAGTGTTGTGTTTTCTAAGGATGATTTTGCTCCTATTTTTGATGAGGATCCTCCACCAACAACTCTTGATACTTTAGAGGATTACTCATTTGAGGAATATTTCACCACCTTTCTCAATACATACTTTCCCAATGATCATGATTCTCCTCCTTTAGATTTTGATTATGGTCTCTACCCTCCTTCGGATGTTAAGAAACCCGTTTCAAAGGAGAAGAAACCGGACGACATCAACATCCATAGTACTTATGTATTGACACCTCTCTTTCCACCTTTTTCGGATGAGATTGTGTGGTTTATGGGCGAATCTTCAAGGTCTAGTGAGTGTCAGTCTTATTTTCCCCTAAAGGAAAAGCTGTTCGATCCGGGTATCACAATTTTTAAGCAACCTCAGTATCCGTCTGATGAAATAAAAGGAAAGACTTTTGGAAAAAATGGAGCTATGCTTTCAGTTGATCATACTGAAAGTGGTTTTTCCTAGTATATAAAAAGTTATTCGTCTTGACTCGATTTGAATTGATTACAGTTAATCGTGTGACTCAGTCGTCTTTGGTGGATAAAAGAAAAGGTTGTCGTTGTGTAACAAAATAAAAATGCAAACTTTAAAGTAAATGGCAAATTAATGAAAGGATAAACTAATAAAGACTTAAACGTAATATATATAAAAGCTTGAAAAGATTTGGACTAAAAATAAAGGCTTTAAAAATAAATGACGAAAAATTAAAACTCGACAAAAAGTAAAATTTGAAAACTTTAAATTTAAACTAAGACGAAACAATTTTTAAAATAAAACTAAGTAAAAATGGCGGGAAAAGTTAAATTTGAATTAAAAAATAAAAACAGGAAATAGAACCAAAACTTGTGAATGGATCGTAACACCGATCGCACTCACGGATCGCAGTCACGATCGTAACCTTGATCATGGTCCAAATCGCAGTGATGGATCGTACCCACAGATCGTACCCTGGATCGCAATCAAGCGATCGCACTCTAGATCTAAGTCTAGATCTCAGCCATCTATCGAAGTTTTGGATCGCAGTCCAGATCGTAGCCAGCGATTGTGGTTACCAATCGTGACCTGGATCGCACCCACGGTTCGCAATACGGATCGCAGCCACAGATCGCAACAAAGCGATCGTGACCTGGATCGTGATGTACGATCGTAGTATGATCGTAGTCTTTGATCGCAGTAATGGATCACATGTAGAAACCCTAAGGTTTATGCGATCACACTTACTCGATCGGAACAGGTAAAAACCCTTAAGAAAGTTACGATGGGGTACAAAAAGCAAATAAGCAATAACCAAATAAGCACTTTAATAATAAGCAATTACCAAAAACTTAATTAAACAATAATAAAAAGAACTAAATAAGCACAAATTTAAAAACTTTTAAAACTCTAAATAAACAAAATTTATAAAATAAACATTAAAAGGATTAAACTTTTGAAAACACTTAAAAGAAAATAAGTTAAACAAGAAATAAGCTAAAAACACAATAAGGAAAGAACATCAATTGCATGACAATGATAAGAACAATGGAAAAATAAGAACTTTTATCAAATAAACATCAAGATTAACCAATCTTCAAGATTAATCAAACAAAACAAGATATTTAAAAACAAGAAAGGAAGAATGAGATGATTATGAAAAGCTTGATTAAGGATTAAGATTCAACAACACAAATTAAAGACTTACTTGAAATAACTTGAAATTAAAGACAAGTATGTAAATGACAATATGAAAAGTGCATGAAAAATAAAGTGGAGAACTAATTTGTCAAATTAGCTAACACCTTCCAAATGAGAGGAAGGGTTAGTATTTATAGGAGGAGTGGAGTTGGTTGTAAGTGCTTTCTTCTTCTTTCTTTTGTTCTTTGTCATATCGTCTTTAAATTAAATTGACGTCCTCGACTTTGGCTTGGGATTTGTCAATAATTAACTTGAACTCGTCTTATAATTTCTTCATTTATTAGACTTGGGTTCTTCGACTTGTAAATCTTCCGTGTTTGGTCCTTTTCTTCAATAAATATTCAAAATAGGTCCATTGACTTCCGTTCTTTTTGCACTCTTGATCTTTTGACTTCGTCTTTTGTCTTTTTCTTCGATAAAAGCCCGTGTTTTCTTCCCTTTTCACATTTCGGTCCTAAATCACAAAAAAACACAATCCACGCATAATTCCGACTTTTACGAAAATGAATACACGTTTAGGCTTGGTTATAATTATAATTAAGTGGTAAAAGGATGGGTGTTTTCACACCTAGCAAATCCCCTACACTTGACCATTGCAATGCCCTCATGCAATGTATTAGTTACAAAGCAAGATTTACATTTTCCATCATAATTAACCTAGCTTGGCCATTATTAAACAAAAGACATTAAGGAATCTTAAAGAGATAGAAAACTACAAAATATTTGAAGGAAGAAAACAAGTAAAGAGATCGAAGACTTACATTAGGGCTTCGGTTGTCATGAATGTTTATCACCCTCAAGTTTCACGTTCCCCAAACCAAGCTTAAAAACGAGATCATTGTTATTATAAGTTAGCAAACTAACACAAACTCATGTGGCCCAATTATTCACTTAGACTCCCTTATTCCTAGGTGTATCTCTTATATTTTATTTTTTGTCTTGAATGATCACGAGGATGCATTGTTGACTTATTTCGATAGCTTATTTAGGCCGAAAATAAAGTAGGACGATTTAATCAATAGTTAGCTAAAGGACAAAATCTTTTAAAACTTCTTCTTGGGACCTCATAAAGTTCATATCTTGGCATAACTCGCTTCACGATTTGAGACCTTTCTTGGACCGATATTTGGCAGTGACTTCACACTTCGAATATTGAGAGACGCTTATGAAATATTGGTCTTCTCTTCATAATAGGAATTTCTTCACTTGAAATTTTTGAGAGATTCTTCAAACTTGGACCACGACTTCTTCGTTTTTCTCGAATCATTATTTGGGATTTTGATATACAACGATTTGCCTCCTTTTAGGACTTGGATCTATTTATCCTCATACCTTGCTAGGTCCTTTTCGGATAGACTTATCCGTGATCTTTAAGGGAGTATTTGCTTTTCGCCGTGTGTCTCGATCCTTCATATTGATTTTTGATAAATGATTCTTCACATCACTTGGGATCTTTAGCAACAAAATGTAGCCCTCATGCCTTGTTACGGCCTTTTTGGACTCGCCAATCTTCGCATCGCGCTTCAATAAGTTACGCCTTGGCTATGAACTCTAATTAATACCGAGCAACTTTTAAACGATCTTGTGCTAGAAGCTAAGTAACTTTTCAAATCGTACGACCTTAATTATTAGAATTATATTTATTAACAAGCGATGGGAGAAAAAGCTCATAAATAACTCACATAAATTCATGAAAGAATACCAAACTAATAATTTACTCTATCAAATCTTGTTCTCCACAATTTATAATCTCAAGGAATGGGACTCGTGGATGCTTAGCCTATTAAATCAAAGTTTTGGGTTTTCAAGTCATCTATAGGATCTTGCATCTTCTTAGAATTTTTCAAGTTTAGAATTCGCATTTTAAAGTTCCCTTGATAAACGACTTTCTAGGATCAATTATAGGAACTTGCGAAAAGTTATTGTTCTTAACCCGTAAGAGTTAAGACTTTCGCGTTTTAAAGTTCCCTATATAAAAGCATAGAAAAACTTGACTTAAACACGTTAAGGATACTAGCTAGAGTAAACTTAAATAAGTAAACTTCGGTTGAGTCAAAAGATTCATGACGGGCCTAATATATCAAGGATATCTAAACTTATTAAAACCATTTATTAAAGTTTATTCTAATGAAAGAAAATTAACGATAAAAAGGAAAATACTAATAGGACAAAATAGATAAATATTTTTGAGAAATGTCAAAAAATAAATTTTCCGGTTAAAATGAGGACAAGTTCATGGAAAAGCCTGTTGGGAATAAATTATAGCCAATCTACTTGAGCGCTGACAAGAGTAAAACAAGCGTTGACAGGAGCAAAACAAACGCTGACAGCTCAAGCGTTGACAAGATAAAGTCAAGCGTTGATACATTGAAGACAAGCACTGACGGAAGATATACTCTACGCGTTTATTGTAATCTAGATTACTTCTAGTAAAGATAGGAACAACAATGTATTTTCTATATGTATCTTTACCTAGAATAGCTGATACGTAGATTATTGTACAAGGCTTCTTATGTCTATAAAATAAGACTTTTAGGTTAATGTTTCATATAAGTTTTCATTCGTAAACTACTTTCATTGTAAGCAAGTTTGATATCATTAATCAAAGTGAAAGTTTGTTTATATCATTGTGTTCTTGTTTATGTGTTAATTCCGCATAGCACTTAGATTGTCATAAACATATACAAAGGTTTCTCTAAGTGTATTACTTGATCTAATCTCGTATACATAAAGCTAAATCGATCTAAGTTTGGGATCAACAAGTGGTATCAGAGCTTGTTGAGGAAATTTTGATCTTAAAGAACACAAGAACCCTAAAAATCACCAAAACCCTAATTTTCTCAAAAACCCTAACAACATCATGTCAACTTCAGAAATAACCTCTTCCTCACCTTTACCAAACATCAAGATTCCCATGCTTGATGCAACCAACTTTGAATTGTGGAAATTCAACTTTGAGCAATATATAGGGATCTATGACTACACACTCTGGGAGATCATTGAATATGGAAACACATTCGATAAAGCCCAAAAGATTGTTGATGCTATTTCTCAAAGATCAGCTGTTGCTGGATGTTCTGAAGAAGATAAGAAAGAAAAACCTGAAGATGGTAGAGCTGTGTCTGTTGAAGACATAGCAAAGAAAAGGGTTGACATGAAAACCCTAAATATTCTGAAAGTCTCTTTGGGACAAGTGAACCAGCATAAATACAGAGGTTATGATTCTGCCAAAGACCTTTGGGCAGCTCTTGAAGTTGCATATGGTGGCAATGCAGATACCAGGGATGAAAAGAAGAAACAACTCATACATGAGTATGCTGTTTTCAAAGCTCAACCCAATGAGAAGCTGAGTAGTGTGAGAAGCAGATTGCTTGACATTACAAGCAAATTGTCCTTCATAGGGACATAACTTGGTGATGTTGACATTAATGCTACCTTTCTTAAAAGTCATGGTGAGGCGTGGAAGATTGAGGCAAGATCTATTCTTGCCAATAATACTTACAAAAGTTCCACGTTTGATGACATCTACAACAAACTAAGGCTGTTGGAAGATGAAACTCTTTTAGAGCATGGAAGCAAGTCTACCAACAGTAACATGGCCTTCTTCTCTCATAGTGAAGGTCAATTCAATCAGAAGGACTCTTACATGCATCCAGTTACTGGATCATCATGTGTCAGCGCTGGAACAAGTCCTGTCAACGTCTCCTTTTCAGACGCTGACACATTCAAAAGTGACTCACCAAGAGTTAAACCTACTGGTTTAGATTTGGATACTGTATGTGCTTATATTGATTCTTTGCCCAATGGTTCAGTGATTACATATGAGGACCTTGAGCAGATAAGTGATGAGCATTTGGAAGAGATGGACATTAAATGGAACATGGCTCTTGCTAGTATAAGAGCAAACAGGTGGAACAGAAGTTTTAAGAAGAAGATGACCTTCAATGCAAAAGACACAGCTGGATTTGATAAATCCAAAGTTGAATGCTACAACTGTCATCGTATGGGGCACTTCATGAGGGAATGCAGATCTCCTAGAAGATCTGATGCTGCTAAACCCTCAAGTCAAATCGTTAAAGCTCAAGATCCTAAAGCCATGGTTGCAGTTCAAGGAATTGATGGTATGGGATGGGATTGGAGCTATCTGGCTAAGGATGTGGAAGAGGATAAAGCTTTGGTTGCTGAAATTGAAGAAGAAGAGCATGTTGAATATGCTCTCATGGCACACTCCTCCTCTTCATCGGATAATGAGGTATACAATGATGCTTTTTGTAGTAAAGGTTGTAGGTTAAACACTGAGAAACTTAACAAAGAGGTGTTAAGATTATTAAGTGATGTGAGTACTGAAAAGTGCAAACTGTCTAATTACCAACTAGCTCTCACTCAAACTGAGAAAACAGTTTCTGAATACAAGAAAATGGAATTTGACTTAAAAGATAAAATAAATATCTTAAAACATGAGTTAAATGCTAGTATGGATATTAGAAACATTATGGAAAGGGTTAATGGTGAGTTACAGGCTAAATTAGATGAAGCCATTAAAAACAAAGATAATGTTGGCCTTAAAATCCAGAGATTTGATAAGGCAACACAAACCCTAGGAGAATGTGTGGGAAAACAAAGGGATCCTAAGGACATGACTGGGATTGGGATGAAAGACTACTATGTGGTTCCACCACCAGCTGGTGACTTCTATGGTGTCCAACAAAAGGACCTATCTTGGACTGGTTTGCCAGAACTAAAAGAGGAGGAATTCATTCCCCCACCAAGAGTTGTCACCCCAGTTGAAGAGTATCATCAAAAGTTGACTGACCTGAATGAATGGAAGAAAGCTAACCCTACATTATTTGTTAAGGGTGGCTTGCTATGTGAAAGTCCTAATGAGTCAACTCCCATTAAAGTTACAAACCCAATCACTGGTAAAACTGTTGACCTAGGATCAAACACTGTTAGAAAACCTAGCATTAAGTATGCAGAGATGCATAGGAATACTAGGTCACCCAAGAGCCAAGTTAGTAATAATGGAACAGGCTTCTTCTCTTCTAGACCTAGGGTTGTGTCTAGAAAAGCTTGTTACACTTGTGGTAGCTTTTCACACTTGGCATATAAGTGTGTCAACGCTCCCAAAGTCAGCGCTGACAGGAACAAATTCAGCGCTGACAGGAACAAAGTCAACGTTGTTAGGAAGTCAGACGTTCTCAGACCCAAACCTTGTATGGAGCAAAGTCCACAAGTTGTTAGACCTGCCCCATTCTTCACTAGAGGGTCTAACACTCATGGACAAAGACCATTTCAAAAGACAAACACCTGGTCGAATAGGCAATGGGTTTCTGTAGCAAACCCTAGGTTCAACGCTGACAAGGGTAATTTCAGCGTTGACAAGACCAATTCCAACGCTGACAGAAACGTGACCAGACCTAAAATATTTGCAACCACAAGGAAAGGGGTCTAAAGCTTCTTCAAGCTTGACATGGAGACCCAAGAAAGATCAAAACCCTAATGACATTGGGATTTCAATGACCTTCTACAAATTTAATTACATTTCAAAGGTCATTACAAAACCTATTGGGGTTAACTGGGTATTTCATCCTAAGAAGGATGAAAATGGGGTTGTTGTGGGAACTAAGTCTGTTCTTATTGAACAACCAGATGAATCCAAGTCTTCTAAGGCTTGGGTTCCCAAAGAAAACTAATTAGTTTTCTTTATGTGCAGGGCATTCAAAAACAGGTCAATGATTATGGATATTGGGACAGTGGATGCTCAAGGCACATGACAGGGAAGGAAGACTATCTAACGAACTTCACTCCCATAAAGGATGGTGATAAGGTCTACTTTGGAGGCGGATATGGTACTATCACAGGCAAAGGAACCCTTCTCACCAAGAATTTGCGTTTTGAGAACGCATTCTAACTTGATTACAATCTGTTTAGTGTATCACAAGTTTGTGATAACAAAAATACAGTTCTGTTTACTGATACTGAATGTTTGGTGTTAAGCAAGGATTATAAGATCCCTGATGAGAAATATATTGAATATAGAACACCTAGGCATAAAGACATATATAATGTGAATCTGAATGGGATTAGAATGAATAACAATATGTCTTGTTTTTATGCTAAAGCTTCAGTAGATGAGAGTAATTTGTGGCACAGGAGACTAGGGCACAAAAATTTTAAGAATATAAATAGGCTTGTGAGACTGGGCTTGGTTGATGGTTTGCCTGAGAAGGCCTTCCACAATGACCACTCTTGTGTTGCATGTCTTAAAGGCAAGCAACACAAGGTCTCATTCAAGTCCAAACATGTGCATTCTAGTTCTAGACCTCTTCATTTGCTTCACATGGACCTCTTTGGTCCAACCAATATAGAAAGTTTGAATGGTAAGTCATACTGCTTTGTGATAACAGATGATTTTTCTAGGTTTACTTGGACATTCTTTCAAGCTATGAAGAGTGACACTGCTGATATTTTAATTGATTTTATCACTCAGATTGAGAAGAAATCTGTAAATGAAGTTAAAATTCTTAGGAGTGATAATGGTGGTGAATTTAGGAATAAGAAGCTAGATGATTTCTGTTCCAGGAAAGGAATTACTAGGCAATTTAGTGTTGCCAGAACCCCACAACAAAATGGGGTTGCTGAGAGGAAAAATAGAACCCTAATTGAAGCAGCCAGAACAATGTTGGCTGATGCTTATTTTCCTATAGCCTTTTGGGCTGAGGCTGTTAATACAGCTTGTTATGTTCAAAATAGAGCATTGGTTAACAAAATTCAGAACAAAACACCTTATGAGTTGCTTTGGGGAAGAAAACCTAATATTGGTTTTCTCAGACCTTTTGGTTGTCATGTAGTAGTTTTAGACACTAGTGATGCCTTAGGTAAATTTAGTGCAAAAGGTGATGAAGGCTACTTCATGGGGTATTCAGTGCAGAGCAAGGGATATAGGGTTTATCTTAAAGAGGAAAAACGTATACTTAAAAGAGTACATGTTAGGTTTTTAGAAAATAAACCTAGTGATCCTGAAAGTGGTCCTATTTGGTTGTTTGACTTGGAACCTTTATATAGAACTTTAAATTATATGCCTGTCACTAATCCAGACATTGTGAAGGTTACTTCAATTGTTGTGGAAGAACAAGTTGTTGATGTTTCAGGTACACAGGTTCATGAGAAGGTTGGATCACAAGTAGAGAAGTCATCTTCTATCCAAGAATATGTTACAATTACCATTTGGACAGATGCTTTTGCTGCTGCTGCTACTTGTGGTAAAGATAATGGTGGTCTCCAAGTACCACGAGATACAAACATGCATGGTCCTTCAGGCGCTGACAAAGGCAAATATAGCGCTGACAAGACCAATTCAGACGTTGATGGCTTAGACGTTGACAACAACAATTCAAGCGTTGTTAGCCCAAGCGGTGACAAACAAAGTTCAGGCGTTGACAACACTTCTACACATCTTTTCTCTTCCATTTTTGAGCAAGGTGAACCTTCCAATATATATGAAGAAGTTCATCCTCATGTTGATGAAAGAGAGTCTGATGAAGAAGATATTGGCAACATGGAGAATGAGGTTGAGGACACCAAACTTTTTGAAGGAGGAGTTCTCACTTCCACTATGAAGAATCACCCCACTTCTCAAATCATTGGTGATATTATGACTCCAGTTCAGACTAGAAGATCTTATCAAGGTCTTGGTGGGTTTATTGCCAATATTCACAAGAAGGTTGATACCCCTCTTGTGCAAGCATGTTTGTTTGCCTGTTTTCTGTCACAACAGGAACCCAAGAAAATATTTGATGCTCTCAAAGAACCAAGTTGGGTGGAAGCAATGCAGGATGAGCTTCACCAATTTGCAATTTAGGATGTTTGGGAGCTGGTTGATTGTCCCAGATATGTCAGACCTATAGGGACAAGATGGGTTCTAAGAAACAAGAGAGATGAAAGAGGCATAGTGGTCAGAAACAAGGCAAGGTTAGTGGCTCAGGGATATACACAAGAGGAGGGGATAGACTTTGAGGAAGTCTTTGCACCAGTTGCAAGGATTGAAGCTATAAGGATCTTTTTAGCCTATGCATCCTGCATGGGCTTCACTGTCTATCAAATGGATGTCAAGAGTGCCTTCCTCTATGGTACAATTGTTGAGGAGGTATATGTGATGCAACCTCTTGGTTTTGTGGATCCAGAGAATCCAGACAAGGTGTATAGAGTCAAAAAGGCTATGTATGGACTTCATCAGGCCCTAGAGCATGGTATGGTACTTTGTCTACTTATCTAGTGGACAATGGATTCAAGAAGGGCACCATAGATCAGACACTATTTACAAAGAAGAAAGGAAAGGATGTGTTGCTTGTCCAGGTCTATGTTGATGACATCATCTTAGGGTCTACTGATCCAAAGATGAGTGAGGATTTCTCCAAGCTTATGACAGACAAAGTCAAGATGAGTGCTATGGGGGAGATGAACTTCTTTCTTGGTTTACAAGTTCATCAGAAAGAAGATGGTATCTTCATCTCCCAGGATAAATATGTGGCTGAGATCTTGAAGAAGTTTGGCTTTTCTCAACATGAAAAGAGGGCTACTCCTATGGATAGAGAACACCCTGGGGGAAAGATTGGGGATGGGAAATATGTTGATGTCAGGCACTATAGATCCATGATTGGATCTTTGATGTATCTTACAGCCTCCAGACCTGACATCATGTTTGCTGTGTGTGCTTGTGCACGCCTTCAAGTGACTCCCAAAGAATGTCACCTTTATGCTGTGAAGAGGATCTTTAGGTACCTGAGATGCTATCCTAGTCTTGGTTTGTGATTGATGTAGTGGTTTTACTACTCTTTAGGAAAAGAGAGCAAAAGTGGCAAGTATTAAGTGTCGGTTTAGGAAAACCAAGCACTAATGACCAATTAAGTTCAAGTTCGTTTCCCAAGGAGGCTTAGTGTGTTATGTGTGTAATGATATGGATTAGATTTGTGATTATATTTTTGAGAAAGGAAAATAGAAAGGGGATTAGAAAAGAATGACGGTTACATAGACGGATTAAACTAAGTCGAAAAAGGTATACACGTAAAGTCGTAAAAAGTGCCAAAATTAAAATTTTACCCTAAAAATTCCTAAAAATTACCAAAAATCCACAATAATATTCTAAGAGTTTACAAAAAATCCAAACTTGCTAAAACCTTTTAATTAGTTAGATAATGACTTTTTAATGCTAATTAAAGCCCTAAAAATCAAAATTAATTATTAAAAAGTCCTAAACAAGATTTTAAAGTTTGTAAACCTCAAAAATACTCTAATTAAGCTAAAAACTATTTTTCAAAATTTTAAAACCAATAAAAACTATTTTTAAACAATTAAAAACTACTAAAATCAATTAAAACTTAAATTAATTCTAGAAAATAATTAAAAGACTCTAAAAATATTTGGAAAGTTGCAAAAATCCTAATTAAGTGTTTAGAACCTAGGAAAAATACAAAAACTTAGAAAATCAGACTTTTAATTTTTAATAATAAAATAATATTAAAATAATATTAAAAATCCAAAAATTCTAAAAAATTCTAAAAACATGCAAACTAGCTTAATTTAACCTAAATAACTCAGAAATGAAAGTGAAATTACCTAAGTACCCCTATTGGGCCTAGAAAATTGGCTAAACCCAAAACAGTAGCTTATTGGGCCAAAATTGGGCCCAATAACAAAAATTGTTCAAATTAAGCCCAAAAAGCACAGGTTGACTCAAAATTTGATTTTAAACAACTTTTTCCAAAGGCCCAAAGGCTGAAAATGTGAAATAAGCTAACTTATAATAAGCAGCTTATTCTTAATGGGCTTTTTGGCCCATTAAGCTATAAGCTGATGCCATAAGCTAAAATTTGACACACAAGCTTCTTTTGACCTAACAAAGACTTCTGCAAAAAGAAATTTGAAATAAGCCCAACGAATAAGCCTGAAAATTCAATAAGCAATCTACACAAAACGACAAAATAGTCGTTTTTGAGTTCTAGGCCACCCAAGTGCTGATTCAAGTTCCAAAAGCTTTTAAATGACTTAATTAAGCAAAATCAACAAAGAGTTTTCAGATAAGCACACTCAATAAGCTGGAAAATCAAATAAGCACTTATGTAAAAAGTCAAAGTAGTTGGTTTTCTAGTAAAAAGTCAAAGTCAAAGTCCAATAAGCTCCAGTCTACTTAAATGGGTCAAATAATGAAGACCTATTACAAAAGATAAGTTGTTGCAAGTCTGGATAAGCTAGAATAGCTTATTGATAAGCTGATGACAAAATTGCACTAGCAGGGGCTAGTTTTGGATGTTGAGCAGTGGAAACTTTTTCCACTGCTTGATTATTATGACTTTTTGTCTTTAGTGACTTTTTTGGAGATTCAGATTTCACAAAGGCACCCAAATGATCTTTGGATCAAAAGGAGTCAATCACAATCAAAATAACACCATCACTAACACCCAATTGATACAGTTTAATCAATCAATCACCAGACATGATACATACATGAACAATAAGCAGTTAAGCACTTATGAGCAGTTTTAGCACAAATCAGCCAGCCAAATTCAACCAAATGCATACACAAGCTATTATAAACTCCAATAAGAAATTCTAAACAGGTTTCATGCAATGGTTCAAAGAATTAAGCAAGATTCAAGCAATGAAAGTTACAGATGAACACTAACACATGCAGTTTTCTACTTTGCTGATGTATTTGAAACTTAGGCCAGATTCAACACCTCAAATCTATCAAATAGGTTATATTGATGATGTTTTAACAGCTTTTATCCCTAAACATGCATAAACTCTAGGTTTTCCCAAAATTCTAGGTCAAAAAACAGTCAACTCAACAAAATATAGCAATTTGTTTGATTCAAGGTTTCAAACTCAGAAACTTGCAGCAAAACACTCTCAACAAGGTATTTATCAGATACAAGGCATAAACACCAACTTCTCTTAACACAATAACAAGTTACAAGCACAAACCAGTAGACCCAAACACCCCTTAATCTTTTCAAAATCAAAATTTTCAAAGGCAAAGTGAGATTTAAGGCTACCCAAGCATCAATTAACACTAAAACAGGTAAGATAAACAGATTCAAGCAAGAACAAGCCACAAAATTGACAAGATAACAAGTTTCATACAAATATCACCAAAAATCATGAATTTAAGCAGATTTTGAGATTGAGTATCCAAAACCTCATGGATGTACATCCACACCCACGAATTTTGAGCTTATGTGCTAGCAAGAACAAGCACAAGCTTCCACAATAAGCCTGCTAAGATTGAACAAGGTTAAAGCACAAAAACATAAAAATCAGAAACTTAGAAAATCTTGATTGATGCAAACTTGTTACCCCACACTTGATTATCCCCAAGTTATAAGCCTCACAACACCTTAACGAACTCAGTTAGGATGCTATGATCAGCCCTATAACCCAAGAATTCCAAGATTGGAACAAGACTTAGCAAAATATCAAGAATGACGAAAATTTCAAACTTTTGCAACCACCAAGTGAAAACAGGTTTGTAACTTTGAAACTAACAAGAATATAACAATAACAAGCAGTAAATAAGATTGGCCAATGACTTTTCTTCAATGCTTCAAACACAATTTCATTAAAACTGAAATGGGATTTACAGAAGTTGAACAAGGGAAAAATCAAAAGCCAGCGTCTCATTGAGACCTAAGGGCTTTATATATAGCCTTACATGTCCTAGAAAGCTGAAGAAATAAGAAAAACCCTAATACATGAAGTTCCTAATGTGCCCTTGGGATTTGAATATCTTCAAGATCATGTGATGTTTTCTTGGCTGTATATGTGAGTTGGCAAGTGTGGAATTTGATCAATGGCTTATAATAAGCTTAAGTTTGAAGCAAGGATGTGGGGCGTTGGATGGCTGTCACTGTTTTGTCATCTTCTTCAAGAGTGTGAAAAGCAGGGTAAAACATGTGACTAAGGAGTGATGTGGCAAGCTGTTTGTGAGTTGGGTTATGTTTATGATTAGCTTAATCATAAATCTGGAGCAGCTGGAGGTTTAATTACAACACAATTAGGAAAACCCAATTGTGTTCTTGGGATGAATAGTGCCAAGTTTAATCTGTTTTGGGGATTTAAACTTGTGTTTAGCGCGTGTTTAATAAAATAAACAGATTAGTTATAATATGTTGTGGGTGGAAGGTGACATGGCACAATGGGGTGTGCTGATTGATTGTTTAGGGTGAGTGGGGCACGTGTCATCATGACACTGGCCTATGTAACTTCTTTGTCTGGCCAAATATTACCCCCTTTCTTTCTTCCTCTTGTCATTTCTAGCTTTTACACTTGCAAACCCGTTTTCCTTTATATTGAAAGTTTTAAATTTCACACTTTGGCCACAAAAGGTTTTAAAAGATGAATTCAGGGGTATTTCTTGCCATTTTTGAATTCTTCAAGGGCTGATTTGGTAATTTCTTCAATGGTAATGGTCTTGACTTGTATGTTGAGAATTTTGGAGGACTGAAATTGCCAAGTCATAATGATTGAGGGACCATTTTTGCCAAATCTTCAAAGTTGAGGGTCCTTTTTGTAATTTTGGGATTTTCAAAGGACCAAACTTTTCATTTCTTGTAATTTGAAGTACTTCAAGATATATTTGACTTTGTGGATGATATTGGTTGACAATTTAGCTTTGTTGAGGGGCTAAACTTGCCAATTCTTCAAAGTGGAGGGCCCTTTTTGTAATTTTGACAAACTTTAGGGACCAAACTTGTAATTATGAGGATACAAGGGTATAAAGTGTCAATTCTTCCATATTTGGAGGACCCTTCTTCATAATTCTTCAAGTCTTCAAGGGTTGATCTTGGGAAAGTCTTCATTAGGGCTTGGTTCATTGTGCGGCTTCGTTTCCCGTGTTCGTTTTTGCATGATTCTTGTGATCTTTTGTCATTTTCTCAATATCCGTACCTAAAATACACAAGCAACAAACACAAGCATATATGGGTATTTTGATGATATTTAATGCATTTTAAGCCCTTTTTGGAAGATGAGACTATGTATAAAAGCAGTCTCATCACTCCCCCATACTAAACCATTGCCGTGCCCTCACGCAATGCTAGAATAAAGTATCGTAGCATCTCCAAAATTCATTTTTATTCACTTTATTGAACGATAAACTAGCTACACTACTACTATTGCTACTACTACTTGTGTTTTAGACATAATGTATGATTTTCATCGCAAAATGGGACGTTTAGGTTCATAGAATAAGAACACGTGAATGCTTCGTTAGAAATAATTTCATCGTCCTCGATTTTCACCCCAATTCCATGCTAAGCGTGCAACGAGATCATTGTCATTATAAGTTAGTAATGCTAACACTACTCATATACCGTAATCACGTACTTATCCTCCCATTATTCCTAAGTTGTATCTCTTATATTTTATATTGTCTTGAATGTTTCTCGAGGATACATTGTTTGGCTTATGCGATAATAGAGATTTAGGTCTAAAAATAGAGTCCTAACGGTGTAACTAAGACCATCAAATCAATAACCACTCCTAATAGACAACGATGTCAAAAAATTAAGTTGACAAAAGAATCGATAAACACGGTTTTATAACGGTTTTGAACATGAGACTTATTACCAAGACTTTTATACGCCCCCTAACGGAAGGGCCTTATTATCTTTGGTTTACCTCCATCTTTTATTCAACTTCGCCATGAAGCTTTTATTATGACTTCGGTCTTGCCTTGCCTTTTATTATCCACCTCATCGGTAGTTTTATTAGCCAAAGACGTATATCCTCACGCTAAGGTGAATTTTGGATCTTTAAAGCTTCGATGATTAAGGCTTGATTCACTTTCAATTTTGCATAGATTTTTCGGCCTTGTGGGGCATCAAATTGTTTGTTTGATTTAGGTGAGCACTTGAAATCTTATTATTGGGTGAAGCTTTTGATTATTCGGGTGCCAATACTTCAAAACCGTGACGCTGGCGATACCTTATTGTCTTCCCAATTTAATTACACGGAAGCTACTAGAAAAGACTAGAAACCCAAAAATCCTAACTAAACTGCTAAGTCAATATTTATTAAGCAAAAAATATTTACATGCGAAGGGAGAATAAGCAAACAACGGGAACACATGAGTTTTTGAAAGAGTACGAGTACTCTACGTTTAGCATAGTAACTTATAATTAACCCTATCATTTCTCGTCCTCATTTAAGAGACTTAGCCTAATGTAAAGTTAAGGAATCAAAGCTAAGTGCTCAACACGCACGGTCGAGTCAAAAATTACTCTTATTCTCCCCATCGGAAAACATACATTCGTGTCTTCAAACACTTATAAAACATGAGAAAAATTTAAAATTTGGCCATTTTTAGCCTTATTTTGCAACAAAAACGATAAACAAAAAGATAAACTTTGGAAAGCGTGAAGGTTTAGCAAGGCAAGTATCTATTCACCCCCCATACTAAAGTTAAACATTGTCCTCAATGTTTCGAGTCTAGGGGTGCAAACACCCCCATACTAGAGACGTAGTCGAATGCCTAATCTAGCATGGAAAGGGTGTAACCAACAAGTAATAGACGTTTATGAAGTGTGCTATAAACCTATGGTTAGAACATCAAAAGGATATAGCATGGATATTGAGAAATTCTTCAAAGCAAACGATCGAGTGCTCCGATAAAACGAACACGAGAGGCTCCAATCGTGAAGATCATGATCATCTAAAGTTCACAATTCACAAACAACCACGGAACAAAGGTTGGAAGGGCACGAATCCCCACACGTTAACTATATTAGAAAGCGATAATATGTACATAGGATAAGCATGGGACTCCCCCACGAGGCTCCTCGTTTTTGATTACCGAGTCATGAGCTCGACTCGATCCCCTCAATACTAATTATCATTGGGGAAGGTGACTTGGTCGAGGTAGTTCAAGGATGGAACTTCCCCGCCAAAGTAGTGCTTCAACCTATGTCCATTCACCTTGAAGTTAGGACCATCATCTTGAGCTAGCTCGATGGTCCTATACGGAAACACTTGAGTCACGGTGAATGGACCGGACCAACGGGATTTCAACTTACCGGAAAAGATTTTCAAACGAGAATTAAAAAGCAAAACTTGATCCCCAATGTTAAAAACCCGGTTTTTAATTTTAGAATCATGCAACTTTTTAGTTTTTTCTTTGTAAATCAATGAATTTTCATAAGCAATGTCCCTTAATTCATCTAATTCATTCAATTGCATTTTCCGGTGTTTTCCCGCGATCTCCATATCATCATTACAATGCTTTAGGGCCCAATAAGCCTTGTGTTCTAACTCGATAGGCAAATGACAATTCTTTCCATACACAAGCTTATAGGGAGTGCACCCAATGGGCGTCTTATGAGCGGTCCTAAAGGCCCATAAAGCATCGTCTAACTTATCCGAACACAATTGTGGGTTTTCCCCAACGGATCTCTCCAAGATCCTCTTCAAAGCTCGGTTTGAAACCTCGACTTGCCCACTCGTTTGTGGGTGATAAGCCGTAGAAAGACGATGTGTAACCCGATATTTCCTTAGGACCCTTTCGAATTGGTCGTTACAAAAATGGGTTCCACGATCGCTTATGATAGCGAGAGGGGTTCCAAACCGAGAAAACAAACTTTTCAAAAACTTGACTACCACACGAGCATCATTGATGGGCAAGGCCTTGGCCTCCACCCACTTAGATAGGTAGTCAACCGCAACGAGAATGTACTTATTACCACGAGGTGATGGGAACGGCCCCATAAAGTCTATACCCCAAACGTCAAAGATCTCACACACTTGGATGATATTTTGTGGCATTTCATCTTTTTGTGAGGCTTTTCCTTGTCGTTGGCATGAATCACAAGACTTCACAAGATCTTGTGCATCTCGGTAAATAGTAGGCCAAAAGAAGCCGGCATCAAATACCTTCTTAGCCGTGAGATTAGCACCGTGGTGACCACCCGTGGGTCCCTCATGTCAAGCTCTAAGGATGTTAGAAGCTTCGGTGCCAAATACACAACGTCGGATGATTTGATCCGCACAAGTTCAAAACAAGTAAGGGTCGTTCCAAAAGTAGAACTTGACGTCACGAAAGAATTTTCGTTTTTCTTGAGTCGTCATACCCTTAACGATGAAGTTACCCGCATGGTAATTTGAAAAATCCGCAGACCATGGGGTGGAATGATCAAGCTTATAATTCACTACACCAAGTGTTTCAAGCGGAAATGTTTCAGTGATTTCCTTGGGCTCGTAAACACTTTGATGAGGATCTTCCAAACGAGAAAGATGATCGGCCGCTAGATTCTCGGCTCCTTTTTTGTCAACGATTTTGTAATCAAATTCTTGAAGGAGGAGAATCCAACGAAGTAATCTAGGCTTAGCATCTTGCTTTGCCATGAGATACTTGATAGCCGAATGGTCCGTATACACTATGCATTTCGTCAAGACGAGATAAGGTCGAAATTTCTCAAATGCATACACCACGGCAAGGAATTCCTTCTCCATTGTAGTGTATTTTAGTTGAGCCTCGGTCATCGTCTTGCTAGCATAGAGAATAGGCAAGAAGTGCTTATCATGACGTTGCCCTAAAACGGCCCCAATAGCATAATCACTAGAATCACACATGAGCTCAAAGGGGAGGTTCCAATTGGGAGCAACAAGAATGGGAGCTTCGGTAAGTTTCCTCTTAAGGATTTCAAAGGCTCGTACACAATCTTCGTCAAAGACAAAACGTGCCTCTTTTTCAAGAAGATGTGTAATAAGTCGAGAGATCTTTGAAAAATCCTTGATGAATCGACGATAAAAGCCCGCGTGGCTTAGGAAACTCCTAACTCCCTTGACGGTTTTGGGATGAGGTAATTTGGCGATGACGTCTACCTTAGCTTGATCTACCTCAATCCCCGCTTTCGAGACCTTGTGCCCTAAGACGATTCCACTCTTAACCATAAAATGACATTTTTCCTAATTGAGCACAAGGTTGGTTTCCTCACAACGTTTCAACATTCTCTCAAGGTTCGATAAACACGAAGTGAACAAATTACCAAACACGGAAAAGTCATCCATGAAGACTTCCATCGTCTTCTCGATCATATCATGAAAAATAGCCATCATGCACCTTTGAAAGGTTCCCGGTGCATTGCAAAGTCCGAATGCATTCTACGATAGGCAAACGTTCCATATGGACACGTAAACGTAGTTTTTTCTTGATCACGAGGATCGATGGGAATTTGGAAGTAACCGGAAAAACCATCTAAAAGCAATAGAAATCGTTTCCGCAAGACGCTCCAACATTTGGTCCATGAAGGGCAAGGGAAAATGGTCTTTTCGAGTGGCTTCACTCAACTTTCGATAGTCAATGCACACTCTCCATCCGGTCACGAGTCTAGTGGGAATCAACTCATTGGCATCGTTTGGCACAACGGTCATCCCTCCCTTTTTAGGGACACAATGAATAGGACTCACCCAAGGGCTATCGGAAATAGGGTAAATCATTCCCGCGTAAAGGAGTTTAAGGACCTCCTTTTTGATGACGTCGTGAATTTTGGGGTTCACCCTTCTTTGACTTTGGATTGTGGGCTTGTAATCCTCCTCCATTAATATTTTGTGGGTACAAAACTTGGGATCGATTCCCTTAATGTCAGATAACTTCCACGCAATTGCCCCTTTGTGGTCCTTTAGAACATCGACAAGTGCGGTTTTTTCATCATTCGAAACTTCCTTCGTAATAATAAACGGCAACTTGTCGTCCTCCTCCAAATAGACATATTCGAGGTGAGGAGGTAAATCTTTCAACTCGAGAGTAGGTGGTTCCTCAAGTGAAGATTTGGGCTCGATACTCATAACCTCCTCGGGTGGAGGTAATGGGAAATCGTTAAGAAAATCCTTGATAATCGAGAAGTCCTCATCGTTGTCGAGGTCTTTGTCACAAGTACGTGGAACATCGAATTCTTCCAACGTAAAACCACCACCTTCAAAGGGAGTGAAGGTTGGTGTAGAATTATCAAGAATTGGATCCAACATAGTGGGATTGCCACTAGTTTCTTCATCACCAAAACCTAGAACTTCTTGTGAAAATTCCTCACAAACCACGTCAATCATATCAACGAGGTTTATGGTTGCAACGGAATAAACATGAGAAATTTGAGAGTTTTGAGTTGCGTTTATAACAAGTTCCTCGTCGTTGAAACGTAAGGTGATCTTTCTAGCATGAACATCGATCAAAGCCATAGACGTATCTAAAAACGAACGACCTAAAATGAGAGGAACTTGAGGATCCGTGGGGATATCAACAACGATAAAGTCTACGGGATAGTAGAACTTCCCCACTTTCACAAAAACGTCTTCCGCCAAACCACATGCGGGAATTATGGAATGGTCGGCCAACTCGATAGACATTAGTGAAGGAGTAAGATTAGGAAGATTGAGCGACTTGAAGATTGCAAGTGGCATCAAGTTAATGCTAGCACCAAGATCGGCCAAGGCGAAGCATTCCTCCATATCTTGGATTGCACAAGGAATCAGGAATTTACCGGGATCACCGACTTTTTGAGGTATGCGATTAAGATAAACCGACGAACAACTAGACAATTGGTGCAATTTCTCCTTGTTGTTCAACATACTCTTAAAGTTAGCGGCAAATCGAGGCTTTAATACTAGGCTTTTACCCCAAGTATAAAATCTTATCGTCCGAATCCTTTCGAATTGACTATTGGTTAAAAGTGCGACTCAATCGTCTTTTGGTGAACAAAAGAATGGTTTGGTTTTGATTATCTATTTTAAAATAATAGCAAGATATTTAAGTGTCGTTGAGTAAGGTAGAAGTTAAAAGATTAATACTAAAATGACGAGTAAAAATAAAAGCTTGAAAAACTTAAAGACTAGATTAAGAAAAATACTAAAACACTTTATAAAACTAATACTTAGAAACTCAATAAAAACAATAAACTAAACAAGACCTAATTGGAATATAGGAGAAAGACACTAAACGGAATGTTACTCAAAACCCACGATCGGAATTTGGCAAATAGCATCAAACGGAATAACCAATGAGGGGGGCAATCGGAATGTATTCCGATCGGTTGATCAGAATGTGGTGAATTGGGGCAATCGGAATAGTAGAAAAACTCCCTGATCGGAATACTTAACAAAAGTCCAAATCTGAATATACCAATTTGTCCCAATCGGAATAACACAAAGCTGCCAAATCGGAATATTGGAAATGGTGCAATCGGAATGCTCAACAAACACCCCCAATCGGAATATGCAGAAACTTACCGTCGGAATATGTTAACCCTAATCCGATCACTAGATCGGAATAAATGAGATGCAAATCGGAAAAGTATAAACCCTTTTCCGATTGATCAATCGGAAAGAAGGGGTGGCTGCTCGGAATATGAAAATCGGAAAGGGGTTTAAACCCTTTCCGAAATATATGGGATTCGGTTAAAAAGCCAAGAAATAAGCTATTATGATAAGCTTATTCCCAAAACTAAACCGGATCAATAAGCTCTAGAATCAACTTATCTAAACTTAAAATAAACAAACTTTTAGATCAAACATAAAAATATGAAATTTTTAAGAAAACTTTTTATAAGTAAAGAAGCTTATCATAAAAATAAGCCAATAAGCACAAGAATCTCAAAGCTTATTCGTATGAAAACTTAAGTAATGATCAAAAGATTAACATTTTAAGAACGAAATCATTAAGAACAACACGGATCATATGATAGTCGCACCAAAATCAATCTAAAATCAAAGAAAGGTAGAATGAGATTAAAGATTAAAAGCTTAAAATAGAACTTGATTAATGAAATAATCAATACAAATGTTTAATCTTGAAAGATTAAAAGAAGAGATGAAACTTAGTGAGAGAAAGTTTAAGACTTTCTCTCTCTAAAACTAGAAAGAAAAGTGAAAATGAAAAACTAAAATTAAAGACTAACTAACACCCTCCTAATGACTATTAGGAGGGTATTTATAGGGAAGGTGGAAGGAGTGCATGTGTTGCCTCTTCTTTCTTTCTTTCTTCACGTCTTCTCGACTCGACTTTAATTCTTTGTCTTTTCTCGATGACGTCTCGGGATTTGAACTTGTCTTTTAATTTTCTTCTTCTATTAGACTTAAGTTCTTTGACTTCGGTAAACTTCCGTCTTTAGACTTTTTCTTCGATAAATCTTCAGAATAGGTCTTGGACTTCTGTTCTTTTTACACTCTTGATCTTTTGACTTCGTCTTTTCCCGTTTTCTTCGATAAAATCCCGTGAAAGCCCGTGTTTTCTTCCTTTTTCATATTTTGGTCCTAAAACACAATAAAAACACAAACCACGCATAATTCCGACTTTTACGACATAAATCACACGTTTTGGTCTTGTTATTATTGGAAATAAGTGGTAAAAGGATAAGTGTTTTCACACTTATTAAATCCCCTACACTTGACCATTGCAATGCCCTCATGCAATGCATTAATTTTAAAGCACGGTTTACATTTTCCATCATAAATAATCCACCTTGGCCTTTATTAAATATTGAACATAAAAAGATAGAACAAGTAAAGAAATTAAAAACTTACATTGGGTTTTGGCTGCCATGAACGTTTATCATCCTCAAGTTTCACGTTCCCCATACCAAGCTTAAAAACGAGATCATTGTTATTATAAGTTAGCACACTATCACGAACTCATGTGGGCCAATTATTCGCTTAGACTCCCTTATTCCTAGGTGTATCTCTTATATTTTTTTTGTCTTGAATGATCACGAGGATGCATTGTTTGACTTATTTCGATAGTTATTAAGGCCGAAAATAAAGTGAACGATCTAATCAATAGTTAGCTAAAGGACCAAATCTTTTAAAACTGCTTCTCGGGACCTCATAAAGTTCATATCTTGGCATAACTCGCTTCACGATTTAAGACCTTTCTCAGACCGATATTTGGCAGCGACTTCATACTTCGAATCTTTGAGAGATGTTCTTGAAATTATGGTCTTCTCTTCATAATAGGAATTTCTTCACTTGAAGTTTTGAGGGATTCTTCATCTTTGGACCACGACTTCTTCATTTTTCTCCAATCTTTATTTTGGACTTTGATATACAACGCTCCGCCTCCTTTTAGGACTTGGATCTATTTATCCTCATACCTTGTTAGGGTCTTTTTGGATAGACTTCTCCAATCATTTGGGGAGTATTTGCTTTTCGTCGTGTGTCTCGATCCTTCATATTGATTTTCGATAAATGATTCTTCACATCACTTTTGGATCTTTTAGCAACAAAATGTAGCCCTCATGCCTTGTTAGGGCCTTTTCGGACTCGCCAATCTTCGCATTCTGCTTCAATAAGTTATGCCTTGGCTATGAACTCTAATCCGTACCGAGCAACTTTTAAACAATCTGGGGCTAGAAGCTAAGTAACCTTTTAAATCGTACAACCTTATTTATTGCAGATAAATTTATTAACAAGCGAAGGGAGAATAGGCTTATAATTAACTCACATAAATTCACGAAAGAATACCGAACTTATAATTGACTCTATCATCTCTCGTTCTCCACAGTTTAAAATCTCAAGGAATGAGACTCGTGGATGCTTAGCCTATTAAATCAAAGTTTTGGGTTTTCGAGTCATCTATAGGATCTTGCAAACTCTTAGACTTTTTCAAGTTTTTGAAATCGCATTTTAAAGTTCTCTTGATAAACGACTCTCTAGGATCAATTATAGGAACTTGCGAAAAGTTCTTGTTCTTAACCCGTGAGAGTTAAGACTTCCGCGTTTTATAGCTCCCTATATAAAAGCCTAGCAAAACTTGACTTAAACACGTTAAGGATACTAGCTAGAGTAAACTTAGATAAGTAAACTCGTGTTGAGTAAAAATGTTCACGACTAGGAAAAATCTAAAACCACTTTATTTAAGCAAGAAAATAACCATAATAAAGGAAAGTACAACTATACAACTAGGCCAAAATAGATTAAAAATTTTGAAAAATGTCGAAAAATCAAATTTTTCGGTTAAAATGAGGGCAAATTCATGGAAAAGACCACTTACTTCGATAGAAGTCCCCCCTACACTTGAGATAAACATTGTCCTCAATGTTTAAGCATGTGGGAGTAAACTCCTCTACACTTAGGACATTGTGCACTTTGTTTAAATCTTGCTAAGGAAAGGACAACTAAAGTGAATTCAATGTGAACATATAAAATATGAAATATTGAATCACAAGAGTTTAGGATAGAACCGGGAAGATGGGAACACGGTATAACGGTTCGTCAAAAGTCATCAAGGTGGATCTTTGAAGCTTTAATCCCTGCACAGCACAAGAAACAAGACAACAAACACATACGGGGCTCCCCTACACTTATTATGAAAGCAGTGAAGGATAGATGACGGGTTGCCTCCCGAGAAGCGATTGTTTTTGTTCACCGAGTCACGAGCCTGACTCGACCCAATTTTAGTTCATGGGGAACGTGGTGAGGGATGGAATCATCTCTTGAGAAATGTCCTCACCAAAGTACAGCTTCAAACGCTGGTCATTCACCTTGAAATTGGGCCCATTTGGCTGAGAAAGCTCAATGGTCCCATATTGAAAGACTTTGGCGACGGTGAATGGACCAGACCAGCGGCTCTTCAACTTGCCAGAGAAGATCTTCAACCGAGAGTTAAAAAGTAAGACTTGATCACCAACGTGGAACTCTCGGTTCTTGATTTGTGCGTCATGAATGATCTTCGTCTTCTCCTTGTAGATCAGTGAGTTCTCGTAAGCTTCATTCCTCAGTTCGTTGAGCTCGTTGAGTTGAATCTTGCGATGATCACCGGCTTTGTTGATGTCGAAGTTAGCCCACTTCAAGGCCCAGTGCGCCTTGGGTTCCAGCTTGATGGGGAGGTGGCAGGCTTTCCCGTACACAAGACGATAAGGTGTAAAACCGATCGGGGTCTTGTAAGCAGTACGGAAAGCCCACAGAGCATCATCTAACTTATCGGCCCACGCGGCGCGATGCTCTCCCACAGTACGCTCCAAAATTCGCTTCAATCCACGGTTGGATATCTCGGCTTGCCCATTGGTTTGGGGATGATAAGCGGTGGAAAGACGGTGATTGACACCATACTTAGCCATGACTCTTTCAAATTGATCATTGAAAAAATGAGTCCCGCGGTCACTGATGATAGCACGAGGAACGCCGAATCGAGCGAAAAGCTGCTTCAAAAAGTTCACAACCACCCTTGCATCGTTCGTAGGGAGAGCCTTAGCTTCAACCCATTTAGAAACGTAGTCAACTGCGACAAGGATGTACTTGTTCCCTTTGGAGGATGGAAATGGCCCCATAAAGTCGATGCCCCATACATCAAAGATTTCACATTCCTGTATGAAATTTTGAGGCATCTCATCCTTATGTGTGATCTTGCCTTGGCGTTGGCAAGCATCACAATGCTTAACCATTTCGTGGGCGTCACGATAAATGGTGGGCCAATAGAATCCATAATCAAACACTTTTTTAGCGGTGTAGTTGGGACCAAAGTGACCACCGGTGGGTCCTTTGTGGCAAGCTTGGAGAATGTCAAAAGCTGCCGGTCCGTCAACACATCGACGGATGATCAGATCAGCACATTGTTTGAATAGAAAAGGGTCATCCCAAAAGTAAGTCTTAACATCATTCAAGAACTTTTTCTTTTGTTGGGATGTTAACCCTTTGATGAGAATACCACCCGCTAAGTAGTTTGCAATGTCCGCAAACCACGGGGTGTCATCAAGATTGAGATTTACAGACATTAAGGTCTCCAGGGGGAAAGAGTCATTGATCTCTTTGTTCGGATGATCCCCTTGATATGGATCCTCAAGTCTGCTCAGATGATCCGCGGCCAGGTTTTCGGCTCCTTTCTTGTCACAAATTTCAATGTTGAATTCTTGAAGGAGTAAAACCCAAAGAAGAAGTCTTGGCTTAGAATCATGCTTTGTCATCAAGTACTTCAACGCGGAATGGTCCGTGTATACGATGGTGGGGGATAAAACAAGATAGGGTCGAAATTTCTCAAAAGCATAGACAACAGCTAAAAGCTATTTTTCGGTTGTCGTATAATGCAATTGAGCCCCCGTCATTGTTTTGCTAGCATAGTGGATTGGTTTGAAGTGTTTATTCACTCGTTGGCCCAAAACCGCACCAATAGCAAAGTCGCTAGCATCGCACATCAACTCAAACGGCAGCTCCCAATTAGGGGTAACCAAGACCGGTGCCTTAGTTACCTTATCCTTAAGAAGATTGAAGGCTTCGATACACTCTTTATAAAAGATAAAAGGAGTATCTTTTTCCAAGAGGTGGGTCATCTGGCGAGCGATTTTAGAGAAATCCTGAATGAATCGACGATAGAAGCCCGCATGACCCAGAAAACTTCTCACACCCTTCACGGTTGAAGGTGGAGGTAATTTGGCTATGACATCTACTTTAGCGCGGTCGACTTCAAGACCGGCTTTAGAGATTTTGTGTCCTAGCACAATGCCTTCTTTTACCATAAAATGCCATTTTTCCCAATTCAGAACAAGGCGAGTGTCTTCGCACCGCTTAAGCATACATTCCAAATTGGCAAGGCAAGAAGAGAAGGAATCCCCAAAGACCGAGAAATCATCCATGAAGACTTCCATGGTTTGTTTAACCATGTCATGGAAGATAGCCAACATGCACCTTTGGAAAGTCCCGAGGGCATTGCATAAGCCAAAAGGCATCCTTTTGTAAGCAAATGTGCCATAGGGACAAGTGAATGTTGTCTTCTCTTGATCTTGGGGATCGATGGGTATTTGGAAATAACCCGAGAAACCATCAAGAAAGCAGTAATATTCATTACCCACTAAACGTTCAAGCATTTGGTCCATAAAAGGTAGAGGGAAATGATCCTTTCTCGTGGCATCATTGAGTTTGCGGTAGTCTATACAAACTCTCCACCCAGTAACGAGACGGGTAGGAATCAACTTGTTGTTTTGATTGGGCACAACGGTGATTCCGCCTTTCTTAGGCACACAATGGACTGGACTAACCCATGGTGGATCCGAAATAGGGTAAATTGATAGGTGTGAAAACACCCATCCTTTTACCACTTAAATCTGGCTAAAATAAGACCAAAACACGTATTTAATATCATTTGTTTGGAATTATGCGTGGTTTTTGTGTTTATTGTGTTTTCAGAGTCAACCGGATGAATATTGAAGAAAACATGGGATTGCACGGGTTTTATCGAAGAAAAAGACTCAAGACGAAGTCTATTGTCCAAGAGATGCAAAAGATTTGAAGTCATTGTGCCTATTTGAAGATTTATCGAAGAATAGAGCCAAAGATGGAAGATTCGTATATGTCGAAGAACTCGAGTCTATTAAATAAAAGATTATAAGACGAGTTGGAATTATTCACCGACACTTCTCAAAATCCAAAGTCGGAAACGTTTATTTAAAGAGACGAGAAGACTAAAGAAGGAAGAAGAAAAGAAGCCCAAAACCAAGCCCATTCACAAAGCCCACAAGACTTGCCTATAAATAGGACTTTACTTCACAAAATTTTCACTTAGTTTTTACACTTAATCTTTAGGTAGTTTTTAGTTTTAGAGAGAGAAAGTTCTAAACTTTCTCTCACTAAAATTTATCTTTTTCTCTTTCAAGATCAAAACTTTGTATTATCTTTCATTAATCAAGTTCAAGTTTTTAGTTTTTAATCTCTAATCTCATTCTTCCTTTCTTTGATTTTGATTGATTTTGGTACAAATCTCGTATGATCCGTGTTGTTCATCAATGATTTGTGCTTAAAAAGTTAATCTTTTATGTTTTCCTAAAGTTTCTACACAATTAAGCTTTGAGATCCTTGTGCTTATTGGCTTATTTGTTGGTTTAGCTTATTTACTTTTTAAAGTTTTTATCAAAAGTTCATCTTTTTATTGATTCGTTTTATAAGTTTGTTTATTTAAAGTTAGAAAAGTTGTTTTTAGTGCTTATTTGGTCAGCTTTTTATTGGATTCGAGCTAGTTTTGGTGATAAGCTTATTCCTTAGCTTATTTCCATTGCTTATAATTCAGATCAACATAGATTTCGGAAAAGGCAAAGCCCTTTTCCGATCGCACATTCCGACCGAACACCCCTTTTTTCCGATCTGTTGATCGGAAAAGGGTTTACATTCATTCCGATTTGAGCTTTTGATGAGATTCCGATTGCTGCATTTTGCCCTATATTCCGATTAATGCTATTTTCCTGTTATTCCGATTGAGAACTTTTGTCCACATTCCGATCTAGACTTTTTGAATATTCCGATCAGTACCACTTAACATTCCGATCAGCCTACTTGTTTATATTCCGATCAGATCCTTTAGCATATTCCGATCAAAGTGATCGGAATACATTCCGATTGAGCCTTCTTTCATTTATTCCGATTGGAACTTTTTGCTATATTTCGCTCTTACTTTCTTTTAGTACTTTTCAACTAAGTTCATATTTTTACAAAGTTTTCCAAGTGTTAGTTTTTATTGAATGTCAACTTATTTATGTAATATAATCTTTAAGTTTTCAAGCATTTATTTTTAACTTGCCTTTTTAGTTTAAACTTTCAAGTCTTTATTTTTACTCTTCGACACTTAATTTCTTGTTATTAGTTTAAAATAGATAAACAAACCAACATCTTTTTATTAACCAAGAACAAATCATCCCACTTAGAGCCGAGATCAATTCGAGAGGATACCGAGAGAATTTAGACCCTGGAAAAATCCTTGTATCAAATAATCATACCCGCATCAAGAAGTTTGATAACCTCTTTTTTGATGACTTCATGGATTTTAGGATTCACCCTTCGTTGGCTTTGAATTGTGGGCTTAAAGTCGTCCTCCATGAGAATTTTGTATGTGCAGAAGTGAGGATCAATTCCGCGAATGTCGGAGATTTTCCAAGCGATAGCTCATTTATGCTTCTTCAACACGGTGATGAGTCGGGCTTTTTCTTCTTCTTGCAGGTCTTTCGCGATGATGACCGGTAACTTCTCGTTGTCTTCAAGGAAAACGTACTCAAGATGAGGAGGTAGGTCCTTAAGCTCAAGAGTGGGAGGATCCTCAATAGATGGTGAAACTAATGATGGATCATCATTTGTCACCTCTTTAGGAGAAGGAGGAGAAAACGGGTCTTCATTGAGAAGTCTCTCAATAGTACGAATGTCTTCATCCCAATCGGTGGACGAATTATCATACTTAATATCGAGAGGACCCAAGCTAGCTTCGAAATCATCCAAATCACTTTCTCCAAAAGGAGTCAATGCCAGAGCAATTGAGGCAACGGTCTCAACATTGGGTAGAGAAGAGAGAGTACTTTTGCAAGCATCATGAAAATGTTCTTCACAAGCCTCATCGAGAACATCAATAGCATTAACACTCTCATACGAATAAGGTTGCTTAGAAATCTTACCCATGTTGAAGACAATTTTATCGTCACCAACTCTCATGATTATTTCGCCCGCGGCTACATCAATGAGAGTGCGACCGGTCCTCAGGAAGGGACGTCCAACGATTAATGGAACACGGGGGTCCATCTCGTAGTCAACGACGACAAAATCCGCCGGGAAGGTGAATTTGTCAACGCCAACAAAGACATCTTCAGCTATCCCCACTGGATAAGCAACCGTACGGTTGGCTAATTCCAAAGTCATTTTGATGGGGACCATCTCGGGGAGAGATAATTGCTTCCAAACACTTAAAGGCATTAAGTTGATACTGGCACCTAGATCGGCTAGGGCCATGCATTTCTCTACTCCCGGGAAGTTGCAAGGAATCAAGAAGCGACCCGGATCACCAAGTTTGGTGGGTAATTTCCTTAAGAGCATTGCGGAGCAGTTCTCATTAAGTTGGGTCTGAGCAATGTCAAGAAGCTTTTCCTTATCACTTAGAAGATCTTTAAACATCTTAGCGTATTTAGGCATGTGAGTGAGAGCCTCGGCAAAGGAGATGTTAAAATTCAATTGTTTAAACATTTTTAGAAAGTTTTAAACCTGAATATCATCCTTGCTCTTTTGCTTCTCTTTCCTCAACCTTGAAAGATAAGGTATATTGGATGAAGAAGAAGGCTTTAGGGGAATAGGATCACTCACAACCACGGGTGGTGGGGAAATGGGGATAGAAGGTGGAGGAGGTGAGGAAAGTTTCTCTATTTCCTTGTTCACAATCACGGGTGGAGGTGTAGGAAGCTCGGGTTCCATATAACCTTTTCCACTACGAGTGGTGATTGCTTTCATCTCCCCTCTTGGATTCGCAACGGTATTACTCGGAAGAGTACCCGAAGAAGAGGGTTGATTACCTTGGATGAGCGAACCAATCATATCACGAAGGTTAACCGCTTGAGTATTAAAAGAGTCTCTCATGTTTGCACGAATTTCATTGTTGTGTTTTGCCATGTCATTCCTTAGCTCGGCTCGAATATCGTTCCCTTGTTTCGCAATTTCTCCCTTCAAGTTGCGAACTTGACTCTGAAGATTCGTCACTGATAGGTGTGAAAACACCCATCCTTTTTACCACTTAATTGCAATGATAACCGAGCCAAAACGTGTATTTTATGTCATTTATGTCGGAATTATGCGTGGTTTGTGTTTTTCTTGTAATTTAGGACGAAAAGGTGAAAAGTGGAGAAAACACGGCATTTACGGGCTTTTATCGAAGAAAACGACAAAAGACGAAGTCAAGAGATCAAGAGTGGAAAAAGAACGGAAGTCCAAGACCAATTCTGAAGATTTATCGAAGAACAAGTCAAAAGACGGAAGTTTACTAAAAAGCCGAAGAACTCGAGTCTAATAAATAAACAAATTATAAGACGAGTTTTAATTAATCCCGAGACAAAGTCGAAAAAGTCAAAGAACTTTAAAGACGAAAAGACGTGAAGAAAGAAAGAAAGAAAAGAAGAAGACACCAACCACTTCCCTTTCCTATATATACCCTTCATATCACCACATGAAAGGAGTGAGTCATTTTTTAGTTTTTAGTTTAAGAGTAGGAGTAGTTTAGTTTAGAGAGAGAAAGTGACAGTTTCTCTCTCTAGAATTTCAATCTTTCATCTTTTATCTTTCTTGTTTTGAATCAAGCTTTACTTTTTAAGCTTAACCTTGTCTTAATCTTTATGTTATTAATCTTTCTTGTTAATCTTCATCTTGTTTTCTTTCATCTTTTTCATCAAGTCTTATTTAAAGTTTTGATCTTTAAAGTTCATCTTTTTATATTTCGATTCTAAAAGTTTGTTTCTTTTAAGTTTGATAAGTTGTTACTTTTGCTTATTGGTCCCGTTTCAGTTTTAATCCGTTTAAGTTTTGGGTTTGAGCTTAATCTAATAAGCTTATAACCTTGCCTTTATTTTCGGATCACAAGAACAAATCGGAAAGGGAAAACCCCTTTCCGATCATACTTTCCGATTGGCACTCCCTTTTTCCGATTGGCAAATCGGAAAAGAGTTTCATGTATTCCGATTTGCCCACAAATATTCCGATTGGCACTCTTTGGTGATATTCCGATTGGGTCTAGTGTTCACATTCCGATTGAGGGTGTTATTAAGCATTCCGCTTGGTTTAATTTGTTAGATATTCCGATCGCTCAAAATGCCCCATATTCCGATCAACCAATCGGAATATATTCCGATTGGGACACCTTTTTGGGTGTATTCCGATTGGGTAGTTTTAGGTTTGCTTTTAATACTTTGTCCTAGTTAAAGGATTAATGTTTCTTGTTTTATTTTTAAGTTCAATTTAATTTCGTTATGCATTTTTATTTAATTGTCAATTTGCTTTTCGCTAAGTTTTTATTTCACGTCATTTAAATTCTCGTCATTTACTTTAAAATTTTAAATATTGCACCGTTTATATTTCACTTAGTTGTAGTCTTAATTACTCGTCCTTTATTATTAAGTCTTGCACATTTACTTTTCCAAAACCAAAGATATTTGTTTCACCAAGAACGACGAATCTCACACAATAAACCGGAAATCAATTCGATTAGACACCGAGAAAACGAACTTTCAACTAGTAAAAATCTATGTATCAAATGGCGCCGCTGCCGGCTCTTTTCGTGAGGATCGAAAGTTTTTTGTGAGAGAAGCGTTGGCTTTTGGGATCCGTTCACTTGTGAACGTTATTTTTCGTGTCCAAAAATTTTCAAAAATCCAAAAACATTTGAAAAATCATAAAAAGCATTTCTTTTTCAAAGTTTTGCACCAAAAATATTCTTCTTGCTTATCTATCTTTCTTTATGGATTTTTATGTCCATTGCGTCCGGTGTGGGAAACAATTATCTGGGAACAACTCTTGTCAATGGTGTACATGTGAGCGGTGCGGAAACGATATCGACTATACACAATCCGGATTTTGTCCTTTGTGCAACTCGACTAATTCGTACTTTTTGAACCTACCTCCTGTTCCCCCGTGCATCTATTGTGGAAGCGATTCTCATTGGCATGTTTCGTGCCCGGTTCAATACCCGTATAGACACGGGCAAGAACCGGGGTACAATTATGACAATGATAATAGCTATCAACAAGAGGCACCCAGTTTTTCTCCATACCCATGGTGCTATATTTGTGGGGGCCCTCACGATGCTTCTTTTTGTGATCCGTCGCAAATCTTTGAGAAAGTACCGTGCTATCATCCTAGTGTCTATAACCGTCAGCCCCCACATCACACCCTCAATCATCAATCCTCTCAGCAAACTAGTCTTGATCAACAACTCACTTCTTTAAATGGCATTCTAGAAAGTCTAGCTCAACTCCGAGCTGACTTACATCAGGAAAGGCAACCGTTGCTTGATGTGGACGAAACCTTGAAAACCACCGACACCTTTTTGAGCCAATTTAGTCGTTTTCCCTTCTTTTCTACACCAAAATGTTTAATTACAGCGTGGGATAGGATCGGTGAAATTGAACATACTCGGGGCGATGAACAACAAAAGTTGCTGCATGAGCTTCTTAAAGATGTGGAGGTTATAAAGGAAGAGTTAGCCGACTACGTCACTCCTAATTGGACTCGTCCCATCTATTATGATGATGACGACGACGATGATGTCTACATTTTCAACCAATCTTCTGCAGTTGCTGCTCCTACTGTCGATGCTCCTACTGCATCTAAGGATCTAGATTCGTTGAATGAGCTTAGTGATATTGGTCTCGACAAAGTATTGGATGATGAGGTTTGTGACTTACCTGCTATGGAGCCTGAGGACGACGTTGCTCTTACGGAAGAGGTCGATCTTAGTGATGACGATTTTTCTCCAAGCTATGAGAATTTCACCTTTGAAATTTCTCAATCTCCACCGGGAGATGCGGGTGATGACGATTTATTTTCTCCGGTTTATGAAAAGTTCACCGATCATCATGATCTTGTGGATGAGGTAGAAGACGTGCTTCTTCGCGATAGATTACGGAAAGTGCACCTTCTTATTGCTCAAATCGAAGAGTTGACTTCTCCTATTTCCAAGCCTTTACCTCCATCTCCTCCTACCATTGAAGATAATGACCCAGTGCTGGAAGAAATTGACATCCACTCCATCCCTCCAGGTATTGATGATTCTGACACGGAGGGGGACATTATTTTTGATAATTTGTTGCAGGAAGATATTGTCCCAAGTCCCCCTCCCGAGCACCTTTCATCCTCCCCTTTAGCCATTATCACGGAGGATGAGTGCTTTGACCCGGGAGGTGACATTGACTATGCTATGATTGATACCATTACGGCTTTGCCGTTTGCTCAGCATCCATTGTCTTTGGGGGAGGACAATGTGCTTACTTTACCCACCCCACCTCCCGTGGATCTTGAATTCACATACTTCTCGTATGTTGAAAGGACCTTTCTCCCATTCAAGACTTATCCCCCCGCCTCTCCTTTGTTGATGTCAACCGGGAACGAGGACAAGGTCTTTGATCCCGGTATCACATTCGAGGCTTCCCCATGGACTATTTAATTCGGGGACGAGTCAGGCTCGTGACTCGGTCAACAAAAACAAGCGCTTTTTGGGAGGCAACCCAATTATCTATCTATTTTCACCATAAGTGTAGGGGGGAGCCCCGTGGTGTTTCTTGTTCTCTTTCTTATCATGTGCAGGGATTAGAGCTTCAAAGACACACTCTTGATGACTTTTGACGAACCGTGATTCCGTGTTCCCTTCTTCCCGGTTCTATCCTAAACTCTTTTTGATTCACTATTTTATATTTCTCAATATTAAAATAGGAATCTCTTTAGTTGTCTTTTCCTTAGCGAGATTTAAACAACGTGCACAATGTCCTAAGTGTAGGGGAGTTTACTCCCACATGCTTAAACATTGAGGACAATGTTTATATTAAGTGTAGGGGGGACTTCTATCGAAGTTAAGTGGCCTTTTCCTTGTATTTGTCCTCATTTTAACCGGAAAATCAATTTTTCGACATTTTTCAAAAATTTTAATCTATTTTGGCCTAGTTGTATAGTGTATTTTCCTTTGTTATTTTCTTTCCTTATTAGAATAAATGTTTAATAAGTGGTTTTAATTTTCAAACGTTGTGAATCTTTTGACTCAATCCGAGTTTACTCTAGCTAGTATCCTTAACGTGTTTAAGTCAAGTTTTGCTAGGCTTTTATATAGGGAGCTATAAAACGCGAAAGTCTTAACTCTCACGGGTTAAGAACAAGAACTTTTCGCAAGTTCCTATAATTGATCCTAGAGAGTCGTTTATCAAGGGAACTTTAAAATGCGAATTCTAAACTTGAAAAAGTCTAAGAATTTGCAAGATCCTATAGGCGACTCGAAAACCCAAAAACTTTGATTTAATTGGCTAAGCATCCACGAGTCTCATTCCTTGAGATTTTGAACTGTGGAGAATGAGAGATGATAGAGTCAATTATAAGTTCGGTATTCTTTCGTGAATTTATGTGAGTTAATTATAAGCCTATTCTCCCTCCGCTTGTTAATAAATTTATCTGCTAATAAATAAGGTTGTACGATTTAAAAGGTTACTTAGCTTCTAGCCCCAGATCGTTTAAAAGTTGCTCGGTACGGATTAGAGTTCATAGCCAAGGCATAACTTATTGAAGCGGGATGCGAAGATTGGCGAGTCCGAAAAGGCCCTAACAAGGCATGAGGGCTACATTTTGTTGCTAAAGATCCAAAAGTGATGTGAAGAATCATTTATCGAAAATCAATATGAAGGATCGAGACACACGACGAAAAGCAAGAACTCCCCAAAAGTCATGGAGAAATCTATCCGAAAAGACCCTAACAAGGTATGAGGATAAATAGATCCAAGTCCTAAAAGGAGGCGGATCGTTGTATATCAAAGTCCAAAATAAAGATTGGAGAAAAATGAAGAAGTCGTGGTCCAAAGATGAAGAATCTCTCAAAACTTCAAGTGAAGAAATTCCTATTATGAAGAGAAGACCATTATTTCAAGAACGTCTCTCAAGATTCAAAGTATGAAGTCCCTGCCAAATATCGGTCCGAGAAAGGTCTCAAATCGCGAAGCGAGTTATGCCAAGATATGAACTTTATGAGGTCCCGAGAAGCAGTTTTAAAAGATTTGGTCCTTTAGCTAACTATTGATTAAATCGTTCACTTTATTTTCGGACTAAATAACTATCGAAATAAGTCAAAAATGCATCCTCGTGATCATTCAAGACAACAATAAAATATAAGAGATACACCTAGGAATAAGGGAGTCTAAGTGAGTAATTGGCCAACATGAGTTCGTGATAGTTTGCTAACTTATAATAACAATGATCTCGTTTTTAAGCTTGGTTTGGAGAAAGTGAAAACTTGAGGATGATGATCATTCACGACATTTTCAAAACCCAAGGTATGTTTTTGATTTCTTTACTTTGTATGTTTATAATTTTCTATTTCTTTAATAAAGGCCAATGTGGATTGATTATGATGGAAAAGGTAATCTTGCTTTGTAACTAATGCATTGCATGAGGACATTGCAATGGTTAAGTGTAGGGGATTTGATAGGTGTGAAAACACCCATCCTTTTTACCACTTAATTGCAATGATAACCGAGCCAAAACGTGTATTTTATGTCATTTATGTCGGAATTATGCGTGGTTTGTGTTTTTGTTGTAATTTAGGACGAAAAGGTGAAAAGTGGAGAAAACACGGCATTTACGGGCTTTTATCGAAGAAAACGACAAAAGACGAAGTCAAGAGATCAAGAGTGGAAAAAGAACGGAAGTCCAAGACCAATTCTGAAGATTTATCGAAGAACAAGTCAAAAGACGGAAGTTTACTAAAAAGCCGAAGAACTCGAGTCTAATAAATAAACAAATTATAAGACGAGTTTTAATTAATCCCGAGACAAAGTCGAAAAAGTCGAAGAACTTTAAAGACGAAAAGACGTGAAGAAAGAAAGAAAGAAAAGAAGAAGACACCAACCACTTCCCTTTCCTATATATACCCTTCATATCACCACATGAAAGGAGTGAGTCATTTTTTAGTTTTTAGTTTAGGAGTAGGAGTAGTTTAGTTTAGAGAGAGAAAGTGACAGTTTCTCTCTCTAGAATTTCAATCTTTCATCTTTTATCTTTCTTGTTTTGAATCAAGCTTTACTTTTTAAGCTTAACCTTGTCTTAATCTTTATGTTATTAATCTTTCTTGTTAATCTTCATCTTGTTTTCTTTCATCTTTTTCATCAAGTCTTATTTAAAGTTTTGATCTTTAAAGTTCATCTTTTTATATTTCGATTCTAAAAGTTTGTTTCTTTTAAGTTTGATAAGTTGTTACTTTTGCTTATTGGTCCCGTTTCAGTTTTAATCCGTTTAAGTTTTGGGTTTGAGCTTAATCTAATAAGCTTATAACCTTGCCTTTATTTTCGGATCACAAGAACAAATCGGAAAGGGAAAACCCCTTTCCGATCATACTTTCCGATTGGCACTCCCTTTTTCCGATTGGCAAATCGGAAAAGGGTTTCATGTATTCCGATTTGCCCACAAATATTCCGATTGGCACTCTTTGGTGATATTCCGATTGGGTCTAGTGTTCACATTCCGATTGAGGGTGTTATTAAGCATTCCGCTTGGTTTAATTTGTTAGATATTCCGATCGCTCAAAATGCCCCATATTCCGATCAACCAATCGGAATATATTCCGATTGGGACACCTTTTTGGGTGTATTCCGATTGGGTAGTTTTAGGTTTGCTTTTAATACTTTGTCCTAGTTAAAGGATTAATGTTTCTTGTTTTATTTTTAAGTTCAATTTAATTTCGTTATGCATTTTTATTTAATTGTCAATTTGCTTTTCGCTAAGTTTTTATTTCACGTCATTTAAATTCTCGTCATTTACTTTAAAATTTTAAATATTGCACCGTTTATATTTCACTTAGTTGTAGTCTTAATTACTCGTCCTTTATTATTAAGTCTTGCACATTTACTTTTCCAAAACCAAAGATATTTGTTTCACCAAGAACGACGAATCTCACACAATAAACCGGAAATCAATTCGATTAGACACCGAGAAAACGAACTTTCAACTAGTAAAAATCTATGTATCAGTCACCATCTCCCGATTAGTCTTCATGAATGTCTCGACGTCTGGACTCACTGCCATCGGTTGATTGAGAGGTGGAGCTTGGTTGGCTTGAGAATTTCCTTGAGGTGGGTATGGGTTTCGTTGGGATTGATATTGATTGTTTTGGTTATAGCTTTGTTGTTGGTTTTGGTTTGCAGGAGGGAAACCGGGTGGAGAAAGATAGTTGTTCGAACGATAGCTTAGCAAGCTACGGTCTCCTTGAGGACGAGCTTGATAGCCTCCCGTGGGATAAGTATCGTATGCCGCGTTAACGTCTTTAGAAAATTACCTTGGGTAGAAGGACAATCGTTATAAGAATGAGGACCACCACATGTGTCACAAGAAATAGCAACGGCTTTAGCTTGTTGAAATTGGCTTGTAGCTATGGCCATGAAATTCTTGTTCATTTCAGCGAGTTGTCGAGAAATTTCAGTCATCTCAGGATTGGAAGTAGTAGAAGAAACATTGACTCTCGAGTTAGATCTTGAGGATGCGGATGAATCCCAATTCTTGTAGTGAGTAGTCATGTTTTCAATCAACTCTCGACACTCCTCCGGTCTCCTTTTCATAAAGGTACCACCGGCGGCGGCATTGATCGTGTCACGATCACGAAAAGTGAGACCATTGTAGAAGGTGTCAATGAGAGTGACGGGGAGCATATTGTGATTTGGACAGCGGTCGATCAAATCATTGTATCGTTCCCAAGCATCGAAGAGCGATTCATCATTGTCTTGCATGAATCCACTTATTTGGTTACGAAGGCTTGTGACCTGGATGGGGGAAAGTAGCGCGACAAAAAACGTTGAGTCATATCATTCCACGTATGAATAGAATTCTTAGGAAGACGGTCAAACCATTTTTCGGCATGGTGAGAAAGCGAGTGGGGAAAGAGTTGAAGGCGAAGGTCATCCATAGAAACTCCGGGGCACTTCATGCTTTGGGTGATGGTAATGAATTTGTCGAGGTGTTTGTTGGCATCATCATCCGAAATTCCGTGAAATGGGTTAGTTTGCACTTGTTGGATCATGTGATGCTTCAACGAAAACTCCTGAGCCGTGACGTGCATCGGCGTAATCGGGCCTCCGCGTCCGTTCATGGTGGGTTGACACAATTCCTCCATTGTTCGTAAATCAGGTAGGAGAACATTGTTGTTGTTGTTGTTGTTGTTATTATTCAAATTGGGTAGAGGTGGGTTGTTATTGTTGTTATTAACACCAGCCATAGCTAAATCTTCACGAGTCTCGGGCTCAGAATAGTTCGAAGATCTAGTACGCATAGACCTGCAGAAGAAAAATATACACACAGAGAATATCTATATAATCTTTTTGGTGCAAAACCTTTGAAAAAAATTGCTTTTAATGATTTTTCAATGTTTTTGTATTTTTGAAAAGTTTTATATATTTTTTTAGGATTTTTGAAAAAAAAAATTTTAAAGCAAGGAAAATAACGTTCAAAGAACGGATCCCAAAATTCAATGCGTCTCTCACTAGAAACCGTTAATCTTAACGAAAAGATCCGGCAGCAGCGCCATTTAATACTAGGCTTTTACCCCAAGTATAAAATCTTATCGTCCGAATCCTTTCGAATTGACTATTGGTTAAAAGTGCGACTCAATCGTCTTTTGGTGAAAAAGAGAATGGTTTGGTTTTGATTATCTATTTTAAAATAATAGCAAGAAATTTAAGTGTCGTTGAGTAAAGTAGAAGTTAAAAGATTAATACTAAAATGACGAGTAAAAATAAAAGCTTGAAAAACTTAAAGACTAGATTAAGAAAAATACTAAAACACGTTATAAAACTAACACTTAGAAACTCAATAAAAACAATAAACTAAACAAGCCCTAATTGGAATATAGGAGAAAGACACTAATCGGAATGTTACTCAAAACCCAAGATCGGAATGTGGCAAATAGCATCAAACGGAATAACCAATGAGGGGGGCAATCGGAATGTATTCCGATCGGTTGATCGGAATGTGGTAAATTGGGGCAATCGGAATAGTAGCAAAACTCCCTGATCGGAATACTTAACAAAAGTCCAAATCTGAATATACCAATTTGTCCCAATAGGAATAACACAAAGCTGCCAAATCGGAATATTGGAAATGGTGCAATCGGAATGCTCAACAAACACCCCCAATCGAAATATGCAAAAACTTACCGTCGGAATATGTTAACCCTAATCCGATCACTAGATCGGAATAAATGAGATGCAAATCGGAAAAGTAGAAACCCTTTTCCGATTGATCAATCGGAAAGAAAGGGTGGATGCTCGGAATATGCAAATCAGAAAGGGGTTTAAACCCTTTCCAAAATATATGGGATTCGGTTAAAAAGCCAAGAAATAAGCTATTATGATAATCTTATTCCCAAAACTAAACCGGGTCAAATAAGCTCTAGAATCAACTTATCTAAACTTAAAATAAACAAACTTTTAGATCAAACATAAAAATATGAACTTTTTAAGAAAACTTTTTATAAGTAAATAAGCTAATCATAAAAATAAGCCAATAAGCACAAGAATCTCAAAGCTTATTCGTATGAAAACTTAAGTAATGATCAAAAGATTAACTTTTTAAGCACGAAATCATTAAGAACAACACGGATCATATGATAGTCGCACCAAAATCAATCTAAAATCAAAGAAAGGTAGAATGAGATTAAAGATTAAAAGCTTAAAATAGAACTTGATTAATGAAATAATCAATACAAATGTTTAATCTTGAAATATTAAAAGAAGAGATGAAACTTAGTGAGAGAAAGTTTAAGACTTTCTCTCTCTAAAACTAGAAAGAAAAGTGAAAATGAAAAACTAAAATTAAAGACTAACTAACACCCTCCTAATGACTATTAGGAGGGTATTTATAGGGAAGGTGGAAGGAGTGCATGTGTTGCCTCTTCTTTCTTTCTTTCTTCACGTCTTCTCGACTCGACTTTAATTCTTTGTCTTTTCTCGATGACGTCTCGGGATTTGAACTTGTCTTTTAATTTTCTTCTTCTATTAGACTTAAGTTCTTTGACTTCGTTAAACTTCCGTATTTAGACTTTTTCTTCGATAAATCTTCAGAATAGGTCTTGGACTTCTGTTCTTTTTGCACTCTTGATCTTTTGACTTCGTCTTTCCCGTTTTCTTTGATAAAAGCCCGTGAAAGCCCGTGTTTTCTTCCTTTTTCATATTTTGGTCCTAAAACACAATAAAAACACAAACCACGCATAATTCTGACTTTTACGACATAAATCACACGTTTTGGTCTTGTTATTATTGGAAATAAGTGGTAAAAGGATAAGTGTTTTCACACTTATTAGGCATCATGACCAAAGCATCGGCGAAACTCACATTAAAGTGCAAATTACGAAACATTTTCATAAAAAGCTCAAATTGATAATTGTCGCGCTCTTGTCGTTTCTCCTTTCTAAGTCTCGATGGATAGGGCAAAGGTGGTGTGGGTTGAGGCATAGTAGGCATAGCCTTTGGAATCTCGGGTTCCAATGATGGTAAAGGGTCAACCGTAGGTGTGGCATGAGCGGTACTTCGTGGGATTGGAACATGATCCTTTTGGACCACCACCTCCGGTTCTTCCTCAATTGCTTCCTCTGTAGGAGCAATTGGTTGAGGAGTTGGTTCCTTAAGTGTCTTACCACTACGTGTGGTAATCACTTTCATCTCACCCTTAGGGCTGGATATGGTGTTGCTAGGAAGACCACTCGAAGACGGTTTACACATTATTGCCTCAAACATAGATGAGATTTTATCTTCAAAATTAAATTGCCTCAATACGGCTTCGGTTTGCCTTTTCTCGGCCTTAATCATCTCTTGTTTAATCTCATGTTGCCCTTGTTCCATTTTTTGTTGGTTTTGTTGCAACCTAGTGACATTTCCTTCCATCTTGTTGGTGTGGATTTTAAGTTCATTAGCTAACTCATTTTTCAACTCTTTATTCAAGTCGTTCTTAAACTCGGATCTTAGGCTAATGATTTCTCTTTGAATATTGTCAAACCTAGCATCATTCCCACTAGCATATTCAACAAACTCACTTGGAAGATCTTTCAATGTTTGCAAACCTTTGTTGTTGTTTTGAAAATCATTTTTGTTTGAAACTTGATTATTAGCCCCTTGATTCCCATAGTTTCCCTTGTTGTAATTGTTTTTGAAACCAACTTGATTTTTGCGATAGTTGTTGTTAGCATTTTGATTTGAACCAAAACCCGGTGGAGTCATTTGATTAGAGCGGGAAACTTAACCGTTTTGGTTGTAATTTCCCGTGGCCGCGAAGGCACTCGAAGTGTTACCACCGTTGGTAATGCACTCGGAGAGATCATGACCTCCACCACAATACATGCAAGAAACCTCAACCGCTTTAGCCGTAGCGGGAGCACTTTGTTCACCAACTTTAAACTCAATCAAAAGTCCTTTAAGCTTATCAAAAATCTTATTTTCCAAGTTCGCCTCAATTTGGCAAGCATCGATGGTAGTAGACAAAGAAGGTGAAGCCGAAGACGAAGCCTTATGAACACTAGACGTGCTATGAGGACTATACACCTTAGATCTATTTTCAATTATCACCAAAGCTTCCTCAACCGTTTTACACAAAACATTACCACCCGCGGCGGCATTCAAATAATCCCTTTCATGATCATTAAGTCCATTGTAAAACGTGTCAATTTGATGCAAGTCGTAAAAACCGTGATGAGGACATTCATGTAAAATTTCCTTAAACCTATTCCAAGCCGTTGAAAACTTTCATTAAATTCTTGTGAAAACTTTGAAATCTCGTTTTTCAAGTGCGTAGTCTTAGAGGGCGGAAAAAATTGGTTCACAAACTTAGACACGAGATCCTTCCACGTCAATATAGAATTGGGTGGCTCTTTCTCTAACCAAATTTTAGCGGGCCCTGCTAAGGAATACGGAAAAAGCATCATCTTAATCGAGTCATTCGAGACATCCTTAAACTTGCAAGTGGCGGTAAGACGATTGAATTGGCGGATATGGTTGTGTGGATTGTCCTTCTCATCACCACGGAATTTGTTGTTTTGGATCATCGACAACAAACCCGTTTTCACCTCAAAATTCTCCGCAAGGATAGCGGGAATCACAATAACCTCTCCATAACCCTTGGTGGGTGCTTGAAGTAACTCCATCATAGTTCGATTCGCCATGGTTGGTGCTTCTCTTACAATGGGTTCGTCAATAGGAGACTCCTCACTAGAATTGTTGGGAGTGGGAGTTTTGTTCTTTTGTTTACGTGCACGTCTTGCTTGATTTCGAGTTAGCATAAACGTCACGTACAACGAGGGGACGAGCAAAAGAAGATTCTTTTTGGTGTTTTGTATTTTTCAATTTTTTTTGTGGTTTTTGATTGTATTAACCTTTTTGGAACTTGTGGAATGTATTAAGTAGACACAAATCTACAAATCTCCTCCTTAATCAAATCTCTCGATTAAAGAAGCCTCAAGGAATGAAAACGATCACGTGAAGTAAACGCCTTCGATGACTTTAGAACGTTGGTGGAACACCAAAACGTTCAAGAGGGTTTAATCAATGAAAACCAAGAAAATATATATAATACTTAGTAATACTTTGGGCGGCAAAACCCTCGATTAGCTCTGACAATCAAATACTCACAAGCAAGCGGGGAAACGAGGCGGCGCGAAGCACTTAAGATCCTTTTTCCTTAGGATATATTTTATAATATCCGCCTTATACCCACCTTATAGTTTGTATTATCAAGATTCAACTTCACGAAAGTATTTATCTATTTTTGCCTTTTTATTTGGTTTGAGATTCGAATACAATGATTGGGTAATGACCTCCCAAGTCAAGGTTGTGATTGCTCACGTATTTGGATTACTTGTGAATTAATTGTTCTACGTATACAATATAGTAATAGTATTCACACAAAAACCGAAAACCAATAATACGTATAAGTAGAGTGCTACTAATACAAATACTAATTATGGTTAGTATATAAAAACAACAATTCCAATCAAAACACAACACGCCTCCCCGGCAGCGGCGCCAAAATTGATGTAGTGGTTTTACTACTCTTTAGGAAAAGAGAGCAAAAGTGGCAAGTATTAAGTGTCGGTTTAGGAAAACCAAGCACTAATGACCAATTAAGTTCAAGTTCGTTTCCCAAGGAGGCATAGTGTGTTATGTGTGTAATGATATGGATTAGATTTGTGATTATATTTTTGAGAAAGGAAAATAGAAAGGGGATTAGAAAAGAATGACGGTTACAAAGACGGATTAAACTAAGTCGAAAAAGGTATACACGTAAAGTCGTAAAAAGTGCCAAAATTAAAATTTTACCCTAAAAATTCCTAAAAATTACCAAAAATCCACATTAATATTCTAAGAGTTTACAAAAAATCCAAACTTGCTAAAACCTTTTAAATAATTAGATAATGACTTTTTAATGCTAATTAAAGCCCTAAAAATCAAAATTAATTATTAAAAAGTCCTAAACAAGATTTTAAAGTTTGTAAACCTCAAAAATACTCTAATTAAGCTAAAAACTATTTTTCAAAATTTTAAAACCAATAAAAACTATTTTTAAACAATTAAAAACTACTAAAATCAATTAAAACTTAAATTAATTCTAGAAAATAATTAAAAGACTCTAAAAATATTTGGAAAGTTGCAAAAATCCTAATTAAGTGTTTAGAACCTAGGAAAAATACAAAAACTTAGAAAATCAGACTTTTAATTTTTAATAATAAAATAATATTAAAATAATATTAAAAATCCAAAAATTATAAAAAATTCTAAAAACTTGCAAACTAGCTTAATTTAACCTAAATAACTCAGAAATGAAAGTGAAATTACCTAAATACCCCTATTGGACCTAGACAATGAGCTAAACCCATAACAGTAGCTTATTGGGCCAAAATTGGGCCCAATAACAAAAATTGTTCAAATTAAGCCCAAAAAGCACAGGTTGACTCAAAATTTGATTTTAAACAACTTTTTCCAAAGGCCCAAAAGCTGAAAATGTGAAATAAGCCAACTTATAATAAGCAGCTTATTCTTAATGGGCTTTTTGTCCCATTAAGCTATAAGCTGATGCCATAAGCTAAAATTTGACACACAAGCTTCTTTTTACCTAACAAAGACTTCTGCAAAAAGAAATTTGAAATAAGCCCAAGGAATAAGCCTGAAAATGCAATAAGCAATCTACACAAAATGACAAAATAGTCGTTTTTGAGTTCTAGGCCACCCCAAGTGCTGATTCAAGTTCCAAAAGCTTTTAAATGACTTAATTAAGCAAAATCAACAAAGAGTTTTCAGATAAGCACACTCAATAAGCTGGAAAATCAAATAAGCACTTATGTAAAAAGTCAAAGTAGTTGGTTTTCTAGTAAAAAGTCAAAGTCAAAGTCCAATAAGCTCCAGTCTACTTAAATGGGTCAAATAATGAAGACCTATTACAAAAGATAAGTTGTTGCAAGTCTGGATAAGCTAGAATAGCTTATTGATAAGCTGATGACAAAATTGCACTAGCAGGGGCTAGTTTTGGATGTTGAGCAGTGGAAACTTTTTCCACTGCTTGACTATTTTGACTTTTTGTCTTTAGTGACTTTTTTGGAGATTCAGATTTCACAAAGGCACCCAAATGATCTTTGGATCAAAAGGAGTCAATCACAATCAAAATGACACAATCACTAACACCCAATTAATACAGTTTAATCAATCAATCACCAGACATGATATAGACATGAACAATAAGCAGTTAAGCACTTATGAGCAGTTTTAGCACAAATCAGCCAGCCAAATTCAACCAAATGCATACACAAGCTATTATAAACTCCAATAAGCAAGTCTAAACAGGTTTCATGCAATGGTTCAAAGAATTAAGCAAGATTCAAGCAATGAAAGTTACTGATGAACACTAACACATGCAGTTTTCTACTTTGCTGATGTATTTGACACTTAGGCCAGATTCAACACCTCAAATCTATCAAATAGGTTATATTGATGATGTTTTAACAGCTTTTATCCCTAAACATGCATAAACTCTAGGTTTTCCCAAAATTCTAGGTCAAAAAACAGTCAACTTAACAAGATATAACAATTTGTTTGATTCAAGGTTTCAAACTCAGAAACTTGCAGCAAAACACTCTCAACAAGGTATTTATCAAATACAAGGCATAAACACCAACTTCTCTTAACACAATAACAAGTTACAAGCACAAACCAGTAGACCCAAACACCCCTTAATCTTTTCAAAATCAAATTTTTCAAAGGCAAAGTGAGATTTAAGGCTACCCAAGCATCAATTAACACTAAAACAGGTAAGATAAACAGATTCAAGCAAGAACAAGCCACAAAATTCACAAGATAATAAGTTTCATACAAATATCACCAAAAATCATGAATTTAAGCAGATTTTGAGATTGAGTATGCAAACCTCATGGATGTACATCCACACCCACGAATTTTGAGCTTATGTGCTAGCAAGAACAAGCACAAGCTTCCACAATAAGCCTGCTAAGATTGAACAAGGTTCAAGCACAAAAACATAAAAATCAGAAACTTAGAAAATCTTGATTGATGCAAACTTGTTACCCCACACTTGATTATCCCCAAGTTATAAGCCTCACAACACCTTAACTAACTCAGTTAGTATGCTATGATCAGCCCTATAACCCAAGAATTCCAAGATTGGAACAAGACTTAGCAAAATATCAAGAATGAGGAAAATTGCAAACTTTTGCAACCTCCAAGTGAAAACAGGTTTGTAACTTTGAAACTAACAAGCATATAACAATAACAAGCAGTAAATAAGATTGGCCAATGACTTTTCTTCAATGCTTCAAACACAATTTCATTAAAACTGAAATGGGATTTACAGAAGTTGTACAAGGGAAAAATCAAAAGCCAGCGTCTCATTGAGACCTAAGGGCTTTATATATAGCCTTACTTGTCCTAGAAAGCTGAAGAAATAAGAAAAACCCTAATACATGAAGTTCCTAATGTGCCCTTGGGATTTGAATATCTTCAAGATCATGTGATGTTTTCTTGGCTGTATATGTGAGTTGGCAAGTGTGGAATTTGATCAATGGCTTATAATAAGCTTAAGTTTGAAGCAAGGATGTGGGGCGTTGGATGGCTGTCACTGTTTTGTCATCTTCTTCAAGAGTGTGAAAAGCAGGGTAAAACATGTGACGAAGGAGTGATGTGGCAAGCTGTTTGTGAGTTGGGTTATGTTTATGATTAGCTTAATCATAAATCTGGAGCAGCTGGCGGTTTAATTACAACACAATTAGGAAAACCCAATTGTTTTCTTGGGATGAATAGTGCCAAGTTTAATCTGTTTTGGGGATTTAAACTTGTGTTTAGCGCGTGTTTAATAAAATAAACAGATTAGTTATAATCTGTTGTGGGTGGAAGGTGACATGGCACAATGGGGTGTGCTGATTGGTTGTTTAGGGTGAGTGGGGCACGTGTCATCATGACACTGGCCTATGTAACTTCTTTGTCTGGCCAAATATTACCCCCTTTCTTTCTTCCTCTTGTCATTTCCAGCTTTTACACTTGCAAACCCGTTTTCCTTTATATTGAAAGTTTTCAATTTCACACTTTGGCCACAAAAGGTTTTAAAAGATGAATTCAGGGGTATTTCTTGCCATTTTTGAATGCTTCAAGGGCTGATTTGGTAATTTTTTCAATGTTAATGGTCTTGACTTGTATGTTGAGCATTTTGGAGGATTGAAATTGCCAAGTCATAATGATTGAGGGACCATTTTTGCCAAATCTTCAAAGTTGAGGGTCCTTTTTGTAATTTTGGGATTTTCAAAGGACCAAACTTGTCATTTCTTGTACTTTGAAGTACTTCAAGATATATTTGACTTTGTGGATGATATTGGTTGACAATTTATCTTTGTTGAGGGGCTAAACTTGCCAATTATTCAAAGTGGAGGGCCCTTTTTGTAATTTTGACAAACTTTAGGGACCAAACTTGTAATTATGAGGATACAAAGGTATAAAGTGTCCATTCTTCCATATTTGGAGGACTCTTCTTCATAATTCTTCAAGTCTTCAAGGGTTGATCTTGGGAAAGTCTTCATTAGGGCTTGGTTCATTGTGCGGCTTCGTTTCCCATGTTCGTTTTTGCATGATTCTTGTGATCTTTTGTCATTTTCTCAATATCCGTACCTAAAATACACAAGCAACAAACACAAGCATATATGGGTATTTTGATGATATTTAATGCATTTTAAGCCCTTTTTGGAAGATGATACTATGTATAAAAGCAGTCTCATCAGTGATACCCAAAGGATTCACCATTGGAGCTGATTGCATATTCAGATAGTGACTATGGAGGTGATTAATTTGATAGGAAATCCACAACTGGTGGATGTCAGTGTCTTGGGATCAAGTTGATATCTTGGCAATGCAAGAAACAAACAGTGGTCGCTAATTCTACAACTGAAGCTGAGTATGTGGCTGCAGCTGCTTGTTGTGGCCAAGTTTTGTGGATTCAGAACCAGCTGTTGGACTATGGGTATAATTTTATGCATACCAAGATATTTGTTGACAATAACAACACTTTATGCATCATTAAGAATCCTGTACATCATTCTAAAACTAAACACATAGAAATTAGACACCATTTTATAAGAGATTGTTTTGAAAAATGTTTAATACAACGAGATAGGGTTGACACAGAAGAAAATGTGTCAGCTTTACTAACTAAACCTTTTGATGCTGGGAGGTTTCAATACTTGGTAACAAGTATTGGAATGATCAATCTCACATAATATGTGTTTTGGAGTCTTTTTGTAAAAGTATGTACAGGATAATGCATTGTTATTGATCTTATTGATGATTTAGATTTTCCACTATGTTTTTCTAACACTGACAAAGGTTGCTTGAACGCTGATAAGTGTTTTTGTGACGTTGTCAGCAATATAATTGTCTAACGCTGACAAAGCTTCCCTCAACGCTGTCATGTGTCATCGGGGAGTTGTCAGCAACAATGTTAGTTTTGTGGTTTTCAATCTAAATGTGAAGGTGATGCTAGCAGTATACCATTGGATACATAGTTGCTTATGGATCAATGGAGAAGCATTTGGGCATGTTTTAGTTTATGGATGATGGTTGGAATTTTTAATTCCTATCTTGACATAAATTTTTATGTTCATGCAAGTTTTTAGCAACTTATGTATCATAGTTTAAGGGGAGGTTTTAGGAACCTTTAGGATGTTTGGGTATACATATGATACTCTTATCATAATTCTAGATTGTGTCCACAGGTGAGTATGAGTTAGTTTTACTAAATCATGAGGCATTGTAGCATGCAAAGTTGATATACTATGCATGTTGCCAAGACATTTTTGGCCTAGAATTGGTTGTTGTCTGATGGGAGACTTGGGAATAATTATGTTATGGAATTTACCTAGGAGTAACAAGGAATATTATAAGGTAACTTGGTTGTTAAGAGTTTTGGTTAGCAAGGGACACTAAAGGACTGTTATGTCTATCTTGCATAAGCAAGTGTGCATAACTAGACAGTGCTTGACGCCCTATAATAATTATCAACTTTTTGGTTATCTTCTCTAGGATAAATTACTCTGTTAGGGTCATTTTTCATTTTTAAACATTTTTATTTTTGGACGCTGACAAGTATTTTTCCATGCGTTGTTGTGACCAATTTAGACGCTGACATGGCTATAGGCAAACGTTGACAAGAATATAGCCGTTGGGCGTTGATAGGTTATTTTTGACCGTTGACACTCAATGGGACCTACCCAGTTGTTACTTTTTGAAATATTTTTAGGCCGTAATTTTGGGGGTTGATAACTTTCATTTAATGCATGAGATAAACTTATTATTTTTCAATATTTTCATGATTGCATTTTGAAAATTCTTGCCTATTTTTGGGCCGATCACATGCATTTTCTTCTCCTATAAATTTGGCTCCTATTTTTAAACAGGGTACCTGTAATTCTTGTCTAACACAATTTTCTCTTATCAACTTCATCTTCATCAATCATTTTAACAGCTTTCAGCAATGGCACCAAAGTTTAAACCATCAGAATTGGAATTGGGGTTCAGAAGTCAACACAACATGATCGCGTATCTTGAAGCTAATGATACTCTGTTTCCCCAATACACACAAATGTTGGCGTATTTGAACGCATCCCCCATAAGGTATGCTCTTTCTCATGCACCACTCATTCCTGTCACACATATTAAACAGTTTTGGAACACTGTTAGTTCCTCAACAGTTAATAGAGTGACTACATTAACTTCTATTGTTCATGGGAGACCTTGGGTGGTTACTGAGGCTTTGGTACGCCAAGCCTTGCATCTTGATGATGCTGATGTTATAACTACCCTTCCCATTAGTGAAATAGAACAAGGACTAAGGGATTTGGGTTATCCTTTTCCTGATGACGGAACTTTAAATAAATATCATAAACAGGAGTTTCCCCCAGCCTGGAAGTACCTCATACATGTCCTCCTACAATGTTTGAGTCCCAAATGTACTGCACACAATGAGATCAATAGATCTATTGCCAGTGCTATTGTGTGCATTACAACTGGGCAAAAATTTAATTATTCTAAAATGATTTTTGAGGGCATGTGTAAAAATAAGGGGAACAAAATGACTTTAGCTTATCCCCGAGTTTTACAAATGGTTTTTGATGTTCAAGGATACTGCACAAGGGATCATAATGATTTTTATGAGATCCCTGTGCAAAAGAAAGCAATTTTTATGAAGATGAACTCACCCCCACATCATGACCTACCTTTAACCCAAGTTATGCTTGCTGTCATTGCAGCAGCACAACCCCAACCAGACCCTCAACCCCAAATTGACCCAATACCTGAACCATTATCTTCACCTGAACAAATGCAAATTGACCAAGAACCCTTCGACACTGACACATTAAATGTTGGCGTTGATGTGCCTATTTCCAACGTTGACACACAACCTTCACAGACCCAAACACCCCTTAACTAACCCACATCCACCCAATCCACATCATCTTCTACACCCCCTGAATATAGGTTACAAAAACACCAAAGGACTAATGGAGTGTTCTCCTCTAGTGGTCCTAGCCATGTAGCAGAGAGAACCACCACCACAAGTGTGGTTGGTGCTATGGATGAGGCTGGGACTATTGGTTCCGGCTTAGATGCTGGCCAAGGCAGCCCCACCATCATTAAGTCCTCATCCATGCCCAATGAATATGACTTGGGAGGTCAAATACCCATTTTAGAAGAGGGCAGATTGGAACTAATGACCCTAATGGAATTGACGGCAGTCTGCATGAGCTTGCAAAAGCAAAATACAGACTTGGTACAAGTTGTCATCACACAAGGAATTGAACTCAAGCAATTGAGGGAGAGGATTGTTATTTTGGAGACTGCTAGTGCAAGGATAGGGATGGAGGAATCTTCCAAAGGGGAGGAAGATCAAATAAATGTGAGTGACAAGGGCAACCATGATGGTCAATCTTTGGATGTTGCTGAGGCCCTAACAAGTTTGAAGAAACTGACAGGTTTTGATACGTCCTTAGTCTCTCCTACAAACTTAAATTTATCATTTACAACCATGTTGGAGGAAATTGCAAAAGGCGCTGAGGCAGGAAATTTGAGCGTTGACAAGGAGAATTTGGACGCTGAAAGAAATATTTTGGGCGCTGATAGAGCAAAAGTGAGCGTTGACAGACCTGTAAATGAGGGTGATGTATCCCAGTCATCATCCATCATCAAGGAGGTTTCTTCACAGGTATCACCATCTTCCTTACCAACAATTGATCCATTAGATAAGGGTAAGGGCATTATGGTGGAAGAGGTTGTTCCAAAGAATGCAGCTCAAATTGAGTTTGATAGAAGGTTGGCTGCACAAATCATGGAACAAGATAGAAAGGAGGTGAAAGAGTCACCATTTGTTGTCACTTCAGAAGAGAAAGAAGGAAGTGATGAAGCTAGCTCAGACTCAAGTGTTATGATTATAGAACAGCCAGAAAGACTTGAGTATAGAGATGAGTTGGCCAAGGAGAAATTGAGAGAGTTGAAATTGCAGGTTGACTTTGATATGCCAGAGGTGGTTCAAATGTATCATGCTTGGGAAGAAAGATGTATGGAGAATCCACACTTGACCATTTCAGATCAGATATGGGGTTTGGAGATTCTTCTTAGAGTACAAAAGGATTGCCAGGTCATTTGAAACACAAGGCAAGCAATATTCTCTCAGAGTTGAAAAGGGATAGAAGGGAGTTATACTGCATGTTGCTCAGATGTCATGGAGTAGGATGGACTTATCAGAAATTGAGGGCATTGACATTTGATGAGTTGGAATGCAAAGCTTATCCCATCTGGGTTAGAGTGCAGGAAGCAAATACTCTCAGACTTCTTTCTGATGAAAGAAAAGAAGAACTTGCAGAGGAAATGGAGCTCAAGAAGGCAATGTTTGTTCCCAGACCAGTGAAAAAGGGAGTTCCTTTTGAGTTTCCCAAAGATATGGATCCATTATATCCAAGTGAAGCTGTCATAAGAAAGAGCCTCAAGCTCTCACCATTAGAAGCTTCAGATATGGGACAAGTGTTACCACTAGATTCCAGAAATCCAATTGTGAGCTATGAAGAAGATGAATGTGGATTTTGGTAGATTGGCAGGTATGGCAAAGAGGTTCTGATGTAGCGAAAACAAGATAGATAATTGAATCTATTGATTTCAAAGAAAGCCAGACACAATCATCCAACTATCGTTGATTCAAAAGAATACCGATAATTAGGCAAACTCCAACAATCGTTGATTCAACGAATACCCGATTATTAAGAGAAAATTGAACAATAAACCCTAACCTGGATTCAAGTCAATTAACAAAGACTAAAAGTCTGTTTTTTTATTCATAAATTCATTATAATTTAATACAAAAAGTCCTAATTATATAGAAAAACTAAACTTGGGAAAAAAGATAACAATATTCTTCCCAGGAAACACAAAATCAGAAAAATAAATAAAACATACCACAAAATAAGAAAACTAAAATAAAAGATATCATAAATTAAGGAAACTAAATAATCAGTTTATTCTTCTTTCTCCATCATTCTCCCTCACTTCAAAAAACTCGTCCTCGAGTTTGTCTCACTCGTCCTTTGTACGCATAGAATCCAAATTTGTATCCCTTCCATTAAATTTCCTTTCTTTAAAATGAATCGACCTTGAACCTTGATCGTCTTTAAACCCAACTTGTCAACCATGATAGTTTGGATCACTGTAGAACAAAGACTATTAACCACAACTAGAGTGTCTTCGATGTTGTCTTCTTCCCTACCAAATTTTTTTTTCTTTGTAAATCCTTCTTTTTCCTTAATGACATCTTCAATATTTGTATCATAAACTAGTATCGGTTCTTCTTCATATTCATCAAATATGGGAGGTCCATCATAATCATCACTAGCCTCACCATAATCATTCCATTCATCAAAAGATAAACCATCACTCTCAAAAAACGGATATCCTAACATCTTAATCAGGAAATTCGGCTCTGATACCAACTGATGTAGCGAAAACAAGATAGATAATTGAATATTTTGATTCCAAAGAATGCCAGACACAATCTTCCAACTATCGTTGATTCAAAAGAATACCGATAATTAGGCAAACTCCAACAATCGTTGATTCAACGAATACCCGATTATTAAGAGAAAATTGAACAATAAACCCTAACCTGGATTCAAGTCAATTAACAAAGACTAAAAGTCTGTTTTTTTATTCATAACTTCATTATAATTTAATACAAAAAGTCCTAATTATATAGAAAAACTAAACTTGGGAAAAAAGATAACAATATTCTTCCCAGGAAACACAAAATCAGAAAAATAAATAAAACATACCACAAAATAAGAAAATTAAGGAAAAACTAACCTGGATTCAAGTCAATTAACAAAGACTAAAAGTCTGTTTTTTTATTCATAACTTCATTATAATTTAATACAAAAAGTCCTAATTATATAGAAAAACTAAACTTGGGAAAAAAGATAACAATATTCTTCCCAAGAAACACAAAATCAGAAAAATAAATAAAACATACCACAAAATAAGAAAATTAAAATAAAAGATATCATAAATTAAGGAAACTAAATAATCAGTTTATTCTTCTTTCTCCATCAGGTTCACACTTTTACCACCCTTATATCTTTGTTTGCAAGTTTTGATAGAGAAGACTTGGTAGACCTATGGAGGTTATTAGAGGCCAAGTATGAGGCTGAAGCACCAACTTCAGCTAATGGAATAAAACTGTGGTCCACATTCAAGAGAATGTGTGGACCAAAAGATGAGGATCCTGCTATTTGGAAGGATCTTGAAGATGAACTCAGTGGTCTTCAATGGAGATTGTATTCAGCTGCTGGTGTTTATTATTTGAGTGCTACAAAGTTTGCTGAGTATCTACTTGTGGATGGTCAGTATTTCATATCCAAGGATATCTTGGAAAAGATGCAGAACACTCAGCTGGAAACTGATTATTCAAGTGATGTGGCAAAAGACCTGATAAGATTTATTTATTACCAATATGAGAAGGTTTGTAAGATTCCTCCTAGTCCTTAATGTTTATTCAGAAACTTGATCATAAGAGTGGATATCAAGTTTAGGGGAGGATTGTTGGGAATAAATAATAGCCAATCTACTTGAGCGCTGACAAGAGTAAAACAAGCATTGACAGGAGCAAAACAAACGCTGACAGCTCAAGCGTTGACAAGATAAAGTCAAGCGTTGATACATTGAAGACAAGCACTGATGGGAAGATATACTCTACGCGTTTATTGTATTCTAGATTACTTCTAGTAAAGATAGGAACAACAATGTATTTTCTATATTTATCTTTACCTGGAATAGCTGATACGTAGATTATTGTACAAGGCTTCTTATGTCTATAAAAGAAGACTTTTAGGTTAATGTTTCATATAAATTTTCATTCGTAAACTACTTTCATTGTAAGCAAGTTTGATATCATTAATCAAAGTGAAAGTTTGTTTATATCATTGTGTTCTTGTTTAAGTGTTAATTCCGCATAGCACTTAGATTGTCATAAACATATACAAAGGTTTCTCTAAGTGTATTACTTGATCTAATCTCGTATACATAAAGCTAAATCGATCTAAGTTTGTGATCAACAAAGCCCACTTCACTTCGATAGAGGTCCCCCTACACTTAATATAAACATTGTCCTCAATGTTTAAGCATGTGGAAATAACCTCCCCTACACATAGGACATTGTACACGTTGTTTACATCTTGCTAAGGAAGAGACAAATAAAGTGATTCCTATTTTAATATTGAAGAATATAAAATAGTGAATCAAAAGAGTTTAGGATAGAACCGGGAAGACGGGTACACGGAATCACGGGTCGTCAAAAGTCATCAAAAGTGAATCTTTGAAAGTGCCAATCCCTGCACATCATAAGCAAGAAAACAACAAACAACAACGGGGCTCCCCCTACACTTATTATAAAAAACGGATAAAAAGGATAGATACTCGGGTTGCCTCCCGAGAAGCGCTTGTTTTTGTTCACCGAGTTGTGAGCCTGACTCGACCTTGATTACAATGGTAAGAACCTTGAAGAACATCCACCAGGGTCAAATACATGGTTTTCATCCATTAAGTAGCACAAGCTTAAGGTGAACAAGACAAGCCAAAGAAGAGTAGGCAAGGTTCCATTAAGCAGTTGTTGAGCACGATGGTAGAAAGGATGATGAAGTGGAAGCATATCTCCATTGTTTCCAAAAGTCTTTCCTTTTATTTCATCAGATGGATACTGAGATGGCTTAAAAATCGTGATACCCTTTCCTTTAGGGGAAAATAAGACTCAGGCTCAGTAGAATTTGAAGAAGATCCGCTCATAAATCGCACAATCTCATCCGAAGAAGGTGGATAGAGAGGTGTCAAGACATAGCTACTACGGATATTGGTGTCGTCCGGTTTCTTATCCTTTGAAACGGGTTTCTTTACATTCGAAGGAGGATAAAGACCATAATCAAAGTACAAAGGGTAGAATCATGATCATTGGGAAATTATGTATTGAGAAAAGTAGCAAAATCTTCCTCAAATGAGTAATCATCCAAAGTAGGATCAAGCATTGTTGGCGGAGGATCTTCATAAAAATTGGGAGCATAATCATCAGTAGAAGACATAACACTTGAAGAATCACTCGAAATAGTGTCAACATCATCAAAATCATCATAAGTTGGCATGTCTTTATACTCTGAAGAAAAATCATCATAATCATCCACATCGGAACTAGAATCATCATCATAGATTGGTGGAGCATCATAAATTGGTGGGGCATCCAAATTGGGAAGAGGATCTTTAAAATCATCCACATTTTCTTAAAAAAGTGGATTATCATAGATAGGCTCGAAAAGAGGATTATTGTAAACGATAAAATCATCAAGCTTTGTACTCTCCAAAGTAGGTAAGTCAAGCTCGTCTTGTAGCACATCAATCATGTTCACCAATTCTCTTCCATTGGATTTGTTTGTGATCTTCCCAATCTTAAAAACTTGTTGATCATTCCCGACTCTTAAAATTAGTTCACCTTCGGCAACATCGAATAAAGCTTTTCCATTTCTCAAGAATGGCCGTCCAAGTATTAACGGAATACGAGGGTCCATTTCATAATCAACAACAACAAAATCGACCGGAAAAGTGAAGGTACCAACTTTAACAAAAACATCTTCGGCAATACCAACGGGGTAAGCGAGAGTTCGATTTGCTAGCTCAAGGGTCATCTTTGTTTGTGTAAGATCGGGTAATGATAACTTTTTTCAAACACTTAATGGCATCAAATTTATACTTGCCCAGAGATCGGCTAAGGCAGTAAATTCTTCAACTTTGTTAAATGTACAAGGAAGCACAAAACAACCGGGATCTCCAAGTTTTTTCGGAAGTTCTTTAAGAAGGACTGTAAAAAAAATTCTCATTTAATCCAGTGTTGACAAACTCGGGCATCTTCTCCTTCTTACTAAGAAAATCTTTAAACATCTTAACGAATTTAGGCATTTGGGCAAGAGCTTCAACAAGGCTAATGGTGATGTTCACTCCCGAAATCTTTTTCAAAAAGTTTGTCACTTGAATGTCATCCTTGGTGAGCAATTTGCACTTGTCTAACCGAGATGGATAAGGAATATTGGGCTTAGGAGGTATAGGTGTAGAAGGTGAAGGTGTAGAAGTAGAAGGTTTAGAGGTAGAAGGTGGGGATGATGAAGGTTTTGTCTTTAGTACTTCTTCCATAAGAGGTGGAGACGGTAATGTAGAACTAGTACTAGGCGTGGAAGTAGGAGGAATAAATAGGGGTCAAGGAGGTGTAGATGGAGTAACTGGGGGAGGGGTAGATGGTCCTACCAGAGTTGCTCCACTGCTTGTAGTAATAGCACTCACATTAGCTCTTGGGTTGGTCACAGTATTCGAATGAAGAGATCCCGAAGTAGATGGTTGATTACTTTGAAAGAAACTAGCCATCATATTCCTCAAATCATTCGTTTGATTGCTTAAAGAAGTTTTCATATCATTTCTAAGTTAATGATTTGGCTTTGAAGATTCTTAACCACCTCTCCTTGGGTTCTCATGAAAGTTTCAACATCTTGATTATATGTCGTGGGTGGAGTGATGGGTGGGGCTTGGTGAGCGGGTGGGTGATATGGATTAGAAGCTCGAGGTTGGTTTGGATTGCTTTTATTGAAGTTGTTTGGGTTGTGGTTTTGAGGTGAAAAACCAGTTGGTGAAAGAAAGTTGTTGGAACGATAAATTAACAAGTTACGATCACCTTGAGGTCGGGCTTGATAACCTTCCGTGTAATAGTTACTGTTAGCCGCATACACGTTTTCCGGATTTTCATAAGTAGAAGGACAATCAGTGTATGAATGAGGACCGCCGCAAGTCTCCCAAGAAATTTCTACAGCTTTAACTTGTTGAAGTTGGTTCGCAGCCATGAGTTGGATATTTTTGTTCATTTCGGCTATCATGCGGGTGACTTAGGTCATCTCGGAGCTAGAAGAAGTAGAAGAAACATTGACTCTCGGGTTATTTCTTGAGGATGCGGATGAATCCCAGTTTTTGTGATGAGTGGTCATGTTCTCTATAAGCTCTCTACACTCCTCGGGTCTTCTTTTCATAAATGTACCACCGGCGGCAACATTAATCGTATCACGATCTCGAAAAGTTAAACCATTATAGAAAGTATCAATGAGAGTGACGTGGAGCATATTAAGATTAGGAAAACGATCAATCAAAACATTATAACGTTCCCAAGTATCGAAAAAAGACTCATCAGGTTCTTGTGTGAAACCATTGATTTGATTACGAAGGCTCGTTGCCATGGATGGTGGAAAGTAGCTCGACAAAAATCGTTAAGTCATTCCGTCCCATGTATGAATTGAATTCTTAGGAATACGATCAAACCACTTTTCGGCATGGTGGGATAAAGTGTGTGGAAATAGATGAAGGCGAAAAAAATACATGGTAACACCGGGTAATTTCATGCTTTGAGTGACGTTAATGAATTTGTCGAGGTGTTTGTTGGCATCATCATCCGGTAATCCGCGAAAGGGACAAGTATTTTGAACTTGTTGGATCATGTGATGCTTCAACGAAAATACGGGAGCCGTGATTTGCATCGGCGCAATCGGTCCTCCACGTCCATTCATTGTTGGTTGACATAGTTCCTCCATCGTACGAAGGTCGGGTTGAGGGTCATGGTCTGGGTTGTTATTATTATTATTATGCACACCGGCCATATCTAAGTCTCTACGAGTCTCGGGCTCAGAATAAGACAAAGATCGAGTACGCATACACTAAAAATGAAATACAATATTTTAGGTTTTTTTCATCTTTTTTAGTTTTTATGGATTTTTTTGAAAATTTTATAATTTTTAGGATTGTTGAAAATTTTTATGCTTGAAAATAACGTTCCCAAAAGAACGGATCCCAAAATCCAAGGCGTCTCTCACAAAAAACCGTTAATCTTCACGAAAAGAGTCGGGAGCGGCGCCATTTGAAAGTGGTTTTTCCTAGTATATAAAAAGTTATTCGTCTATACTCGATTCGAATTGATTACAGTTAATCGTGTGACTGAGTCGTCTTTGGTGGATAAAAGAAAAGGTTGTCGTTGTGTAACAAAATAAAAATGCAAACTTTAAAGTAAATGGAAAATTAATGAAAGGATAAACTAATAAAGACTTAAACGTAATATATATAAAAGCTTGAAAAGATTTGGACTAAACATAAAGGCTTTAAAAATAAAGGACGAAAAATTAAAACTCGACAAAAAGTAAAATTTGAAAACATTAAATTTAAACTAAGACGAAACAATTTTTAAATTAAAACTAAGTAAAAATGGCGGGAAAAGTTAAATTTGAATTTAAAAATAAGAACCGGAAATAGAACCAAAACTTGTGAATGGATCGTAACATCGATCGCACTCACGGATCGCAGTCACCATCGTAACCTTGATCGTGGTGCAGATCGCAGTGATGGATCGTACCCACGGATCGTAGCGTGGATCGCAGTCATGCGATCGCACTCTAGATCTATGTCTAGATCGTAGGCAGCTATCGATGTTTTGGATCGCAGTCCAGATCACAGCCATCGATCATAGTTACCAATCGTGACCTGGATCGCACCCACGGATCGCAACACGGATCGCAGCCACAGATCGCAACGAAGCGATCGTGACCTGGATCCTGATGGACGATCGTAGTATGATCGTAGTCTTTGATCGCAGTAATTGATCGCAAGTAGAAACCCAAAGGTTTATGAGATCACACTCGATCGGAACAAGTAAAAACCCTTAAGAAAGTTACGATGGGGTACACAAAGCAAATAAGCAATAACCAAATAAGCACTTTAATAATAATTAATTTCCAAAAACATAATTAAAATAATAATAAGAAGAAATAAATAAGCACACATTTAAAAACTTTTAAAACTCTAAATAAACAAAATTTATAAATTATCTTTAAAAGGATTAAACTTTTGAAAACACTTAAAAGAAAATAAGCTAAACAAGAAATAAGCTAAAAACACAATAAGGAAAGAACATCAATTGCATGACAATGATAAGAACAATGGAAAAATAAGAACTTTTATCAAATAAACATCAAGATTAACCAATCTTCAAGATTAATCAAACAAAACAAGATATTTAAAAACAAGAAAGGAAGAATGAGATGATTATGAAAAGCTTGATTAAGGATTAAGATTCAACAACACAAATTAAAGACTTACTTGAAATAACTTGAAATTAAAGACAAGTATGTAAATGAAAATATGAAAAGTGCATGAAAAATAAAGTGGAGAACTAATTTGTCAAATTAGCTAACACCTTCCAAATGAGGGGAATGGTTAGTATTTATAGGAGTAGTGGAGTTGGTTGTGAGTGCATTCTTCTTCTTTCTTTTTTTCTTTGTCGTCTCGTCTTTAAATTAAATTGACACCCTCGACTTTGGCTCGGGATTTGTCGATAATTAATTTGAACTCGTCTTATAATTTCTTATTTATTAGACTAGGGTTCTTCGACTTGTAAATCTTCCTTCTTTGGTCCTTTTCTTCAATAAATCTTCAAAATAGGCCCATTGACTTACGTTCTTTTTGCACTCTTGATCTTTTGACTTCGTCTTTTGTCTTTTTCTTTGGTAAAATCCCGTAAAAGCCCGTGTTTTCTTCCCTTTACACATTTTGGTCCTCAATCACAACAAAAACACAAACCACACATAATTCTGACTTTTACGACAATGAATATACATTTAGGCTTGGTTATAATCATAATTAAGTGGTAAAAGGATGGGTGTTTTCACACCTATCAGATACCTTCTACCACCGTGCTCAACTTTTGCTTAAGGGAACCTCGCCTACTCTACTTCGGCTTGTGTTGTTCACCTTAGGCTTATGCTACTTGTTGGATGAGAACCATGTATTTGACCCTGGCGAATGTTATTCAAGGTCTTCCATGTGCTTCTTACCATAGTACTCAAGGTCGAGTCAGGCTTACGAATCGGTGAACAAAAATAAGCGGTTATCGGGAGGCAACCCGATGATCTATCCTTTTTGTCCGTTTTCATAATAAGTGTAGGGGGAGACCCTCGTATGTGTTTGTTGTTTTCTTTCTTATGGTGTGCAGAGATTCGAGCTTTCAAACATGTACTTTTGATGACTTTTGACGGCCCGTGATTCCGTGTTTCCGTCTTCCCCATTCTATCCTAAACTCTTTTGATTCACTATTTTATATTCTTAAATATTAAAATAGGAATCACTTTAGTTGTCTTTTTCTTAGCAAGATTTAAACAAAATGCACAATGTCCTTAGTGTAGGGGAGTTTACTCCCGCATGCTTAAACATTGAGGACAATGTTTATCTTAAGTGTAGGGGGACTTCAATCGAAGTTAAGTGGGCTTTTCCATGAATATGTCCTCATTTTAACCGGAAAATTGATTCTCGACATTTTTCAAAAATTTTCATCTATTTTTGCCTGTTAGTTTTTCCTTTGTTATCGTTATCGTTATTTTCTTTCATTTCTAAAATAAAGTTAAATAAATTTTTTTTAATGATTTTAGATATCTTTGATATATTAGGCCCGTCGTGAATCTTTTGACTCAACCCGAGTTTACTTATTTGAGTTTAATCTAGCTAGTATCCTTAACCATATGGACCTTAATTGGTTTATTATGCTAAGCATCCACGAGTCTCATTCCTTGAGATTTTAAATTGTGGAGAACAAGAGATGATAGAGTCAATTATAAGTTTTATATTCTTTCATTAATTTATGTGAGTTAATTATGATCTTTTTCTCCTATCGCTTGTTAATAAATAATTGCAATAAATAAGGTCGTACGATTTGAAAAGTTACTTAGCTTTTAGCACAAGATCGTTTAAAAGTTCCTCGGGATTAATTAGAGTTCATAGCCAAGGCATAACTTATTGAAGCGGGATGCGAAGATTGGCGAGTCCAAAAAGGCCCTAACAAGGCATGAGGGCTACATTTTGTTGCTAAAGATCCAAAGTGATGTGAAGAATCATTTATCAAAAATCAGTATGAATGATCGAGACACACGAAGAGAAGCAATTACTCCCACAAAGATCATGGATAAGTCTATCCGAAAAGACCCTAACAAGGCATGAGGATAAATAGATCCAAGTCCTAAAAGGAGGCGGATTGTTATATATCAAAATCCCAAATAAAGATTGGAGAAAAATGAAGAAGTCGTGGTCCAAGTTTGAAGAATCTCTCTGATGAGACTGCTTTTATACATAGTCTTATCGTCCAAAAAGGGATTTAAATGCATAAAATATCATGAAAATACCCATATATATGCTTGTGTTTGTTGCTTGTGTATTTTAGGTATGGATATTGAGAAAATGACAAAAGATCACAAGAATCATGCAAAAACGAACACGGGAAACGAAGCCGCACATTGAACCAAGCCCTAATGAAGAATTTCCCAAGAAAACCCTTGAATATTTGAAGATTTAGGAAGAAGGGTCCTCCATTACTGAAGAATTGACACTTTATACCCTTGTATCTTCATAATTACATGATTGGTCCCTAAAGTTTGTCAAAATTGCAAAAAGGGCCCTCCACTTTGAAGAATTTGAAATTTTAGTGCCTCAACAAAACTAAAATGTCAATATTAATCCTCCTCAAAGTAAAACATACCAAGAAGGACTCCAAGTTACAAGAAATTACAAGTTTGGTCCTTTGAAAATATCAAAATTACCAAAAGGACCCTTGACTTTGAAGAAATGGCAAAAATGGTCCCTCATTAATCATGACTTGGCAATTTCAATCTTCCAAGAAGTCAAACAAACAAGTCAGACTATATTCTATGAAAAAATTGCCAAATCAGTCCATCAAGAATCAAGAATTGGCAAGAAATACCCCTGAAAATACTTTGGAAAAGTATTTGGGGCAAAAGTGTGAAAAAGGAAACTTGGAATACAAAGGAAAACGGATTTGTGGTGTTTATTTACAAAGTGAAAGAAAGAAGAAAGGCTGGGGGCTATTCTTGGCAGACAATGATACTTACCTTAACCAATGTCATGATGACACGTTCCCCACTCAACCAAATCCACCAATCAACTCTCTCCCTGGTGCCACATCACATCCCACTCACCCTTTATTTAACTAATCACAACTGATTAGTTAAAATGGCGCCTAACACAATATTTAAACATAAAAACAAATCAAACCAGTGTTCTTGGAGTTCATAAGCAGATTTGGGTATTTGCTTAATACTGGATAATACCCCTTAATTCACTCTAGATTTGTGATTAAGGTGAGACTAAACACAACCCCACCTTAAACCCTTGACCACGTCACCATACCAGCTCATATGATAAACCCTTCTACACCACCATTGGGGAAAAAGCCAAAAGAAGCCAGGGAATCAACAGATCATATTCCAGCTTACTCCTTATGCTTGATATACACCATTGGATGCATTTTCACACTTGCCACCTCCAAAAAACGCCAATTCTCAGTCACATGTTAAAAATTCTTCAAGCAAGACAAAGGGCAATTTGGGGACTTCCATAGTTAGGGTTTCACATTTTTCAGCTTACTTAGCTCATTTGTATGCCTATATAAAGGCCTTAGGATGCTACATTATTTCTTTGCTCTTGAAGTTTCCTAAGTTCACAAATCTGTAAATCATATATTCATATTAATGAAATGTGTTTGAATTTGGTGAAGAAAGCTCAAGTGCCAATCATATTAACTGCTTGTTATTGTTCTTTGTTTATTGTTCTTGAATCCTAAACCTGTTTTCAAAAGGAGTGTGCAAAAGTTTGCACATTTTCTACTTTTCTTGATATTTTGCTAAGTCTAGTTCAAACCTTGGAATTCTTGGGCTATAAAGCTGATCATAGCATTCTGATATTGAGTTATCAAGGTGTGGTGAAGCCTATAACTTGGGGATAATCAAGTGTGGGGAACTAAGGTTGCATTAATCAAGTATTTTTCATCTTTCTGTTTTGATATTTGTGCTCTTAACCTTGTTGAATCTTAGCAGGCTTTATTGTGGAAGCTTGTGCTTGTTCTTGCTAGCACATAAGCTCAAAATTCGTGGGTGTGGATGTATGATAGGTGTGAAAACACCCATCCTTTTACCACTTATTTCTTACTAAAACAAGACCAAAACGCGTATTTAATGTCATTTGTTTGGAATTATGTGTGGTTTGTGTGTTTGTTGTGTTTCCAGAGCCAACCGGATAAATATTAAAGAAAACATGGGATTGCACGGGTTTTATCGAAGAAAAAGACTCAAGACGAAGTCTATTGTCCAAGAGATGCAAAAGATTTGAAGTCAATGGGCCTATTTGAAGATTTATCGAAGAAAAGGACCAAAGATGGAAGATTTACATATGACGAAAGAACTCAAGTCTATTAAACGAAGAAATTAAAAGACGAGTCAAATTTATTCGTCGACAAATCCCGAATCAGAATCGAAAACGTCAACTTTTCTGAAAAGACGAGAAGACAAGAAGAAAGGGAGAAAGCCCACTCACCAACCAACTTGAAGGCCTATAAATAGGATCCCTTCACACACAATTAGACTAGTTTTTTAGTTTTTTCATTCCCAATTTTGTTCTTCCTTTTATTTCGTAGGATACCAACACCATTAAGGTGTTGGTGATTTTTCATTTTTGTTGATTCACAAATCTTGTAAGTTTTTATCCTTCCTTTTGTTTACTCTACCTTAATCAATCAATATCATCTTTCATTTAATCTTGTTCATCTTTCTCTTTTTGATTCAAAGCTTAAGTTTCATTTGTCTGATTTTGATCTTCAAAAGTAAGTGGGTTTTGTGTTTTTATTGTTTTGGTTTGATGTTTATGAGTAGCAAATGATTAGTGGTTAAATTGGTTTAAGTTTTGGTTAAAAACTTGGTTGATTTTGGTAAAAAATCGTTTGTTCTTGTTTCCCTGTTCTTCGCACTTCTTCATCAGCCCAGATTCCGAATGAAGGAAATTTATTCTGAATGAAGGTTTGTCAAAAAGTTCTGAATGATGGTTTGTTAAAAAGTTCTGAATGAAGGTTTGTTAAAAAGTTCTGAATGAAGGTTTGTTAAAAAGTTCCGAATGAAGGTTTGTTAAAAAGTTCCGAATGAAGGTTTGTTAAAAGGTTCCGAATGAAGGTTTGTTAAAAGGTTCCGAATGAAGGTTTTGTTAGAATGTTCCGAATGAAGGTTTGTTAAAAAGTTCCGAATGAAGGGTTTGTTAAAAAGTTCCGAATTAAGGGTTTGTTAGAAAGGTCCGAATTAAGGGTTTGTTAGAATGTTCCGAATGATGGTTTTGTTAGAAAGTTCCGAATGAAGGTTTGTATTCCGAATGAAGCATATGTTCCGAATAAAGGTTCCTGTTTAGTATATTCCGGATCAAGCATAAACATTCCGAATCAGTGACTTTTTCTGAGTTTAGGTATTTAACTGTTTTATTTTAATTCAAGTTTTATTTTTATTAATTGCTTTTAATTAATTGCTTTTAGTTTATCTTTATTTACTTCACGCATTTACTTTTTTAGTAGAATAGAAAACCAAACCCCTTTTTTTAGTAACCAAGAACAACTATTCCACTTTGAACCGTGATCGATTCGAGAAGATACCGAGAATTAAATTGAACCCAAGCAAAAATTCTTGTATCAAATGGCGCCGCTGTCGGCTCTTCTCGTAAGGATTAACAGTTTTTGTGAGAAATTGGATTTTGGGATCCGTTCACCGTGAACGTTACTTTTTCTTAAAAAATTTCAAAAACCCTAAAAAATATAAAATTTCCAAAAAGACAAAAAAAAAATTAAAAAACATTAAAAAACCAAAAATATTTCTGCTTTGTTAGTTCTTTTGCAGGTGTATGCGCACTCGATCAACGTCTTATCAAGAGCCCGAGACTCTAGATAACTTAGACATGGTCGGTGTACAAAACAACAACAATAATAATCCACCTCAAAACAACATGAATAACAACAATGAACCTCTACCGGACAATCGTCCTATGATCGAACTTTTGCAAGCACATGTAGAGGGCAGCAACGATCCAATTGTCATACCCGCGATTGCAGCCAACAACTTTGAGCTCAAATCCGGCTTTATTCAAATGGTCTCTGCTCAACCATTCTTGGGGCGTACCATTGATGATCCTCATGACCACATCAAAAGGTTCCTGCAACTCACAAATACGGTCAAATTCAATGGTGTTCCACAAGAGGTAATCCGCTTACAAATTTTTCCTTTCTCCTTAGAGGGACAAGCCCGGCATTGTCTTGCAAAGGAACCGCCACAAAGTATTCTGACGTGGACGGACTTGGAGACCAAATTCATAAACTACTTTTTCCCACCCTATCGTACTACCGCTTTGCGGAATGAAATTATTAATTTTGAACAAAAGTACGATGAGTCTTTTAGTGAATCTTGGGACCGTTTTAATGACCTTTTAAGAAAGTGTCCACAACATGGTTTTACCAAAGTGCACCAAATTAATACTTTTTACAATGGTTTAAGCATGAATGACCAAGATTCACTAAATAGTGCCTCGGGGGGTAATATTTTGGTTAAGAGTTCTAATGCCGCTTGGGATATTATTGAGAATAAGTCTAGAGTGAAAACCAAGAGTGTTCGGACCAATGCCGCTAGTGCTAGTACTAGTGACAACGACAAGAGACTTGACAAAATTATGTCGCTTCTTGAATCGCTTGCTGCCCAAACCGCTAACAACACCAAAAGCATCAACGCTCAAAACGCTCAAGTCAATGCTGTAAGCCAACCATGTGAAATATGCGGGGGTCCTCACTCTTACACTACTTGTACCTCCACCCAAGACTATCCTTCTGATAATGTTAACGCAGCATACGGTACCTATCCTCCGGCCGGTTATCAAGCTCGTCCTCAAGGAGACCGCAACTTCCTCAGCTATCGCTCAAACAACTTTCTTTCCCCGCCCGGTTTTCATCCAACCAATCCTAACCAACAAAAAAACCTTAACCGAACCAATCAAAACCAACCTCGAGCACCATACCAACCACCTCAAAGACAACCATATCCACCTCAAAATCCTACTCAAGTTTACCAACCTGCTCCTCACCAACCACCTACTTATCAATCACCTCCTCCTACTCAACCCACCGTTTTCAACCACGTGGTCGAAACGTACATGCGGACGAATGATGTGTTGGTGAAGAATCTGCAGACCCAGATTATTAATTTGAAGGGCGACATGGTGATACAAGGGAATGATCTTAGAGCCGATATGCGAAACTCTTTGAGTAGTCAAACGAATGACCTAAGGGACATGATGGCTGGTTTCTTCCAAGGTAATCAAACCTCTTCTTCGGGTACTCTTCCGAGTAACACCATGGCTAATCCAAGAGGGGAGATGAAAGCAATCACCACTCGCAGTGGAAAAGGTACCAAGGAACCCGAGCTTTCTATACCTCCACCGGTGATTGTGACAAAGGAAAACGAGTCACCTACTCATATTCCTCAACCTTCTACTTCCCCAATTCCTCCACCTCTTACTTCTATCCCTCCACCACCCAAGGATGTGAGTGATCCTACTATTCCAAAGCTTTCCTCTTCTTCCGATATACCTTATCCCTCAAGGTTGAGGAAAGAGAAGCTCAAAAGCAAGGACGATATTCAAGTTTCAAACTTTCTCAAAATGTTTAAACAATTGAATTTCAACATCTCCTTCGCTGAGGCTCTCGCTCACATGCCTAAATATGCGAAAATGTTCAAAGATCTTCTTAGTGACAAGGAGAAGCTTCTTGATATTGCTAATACCCAACTTAATGAGAATTTCTCCGCGGTTCTCTTAAGGAAATTGCCAACTAAACTTGGTGATCCGGGTCGCTTCTTAATCCCTTGCAACTTCCCGGGAGTACAGAATTGCATGGCCCTAGCCGATCTAGGTGCTAGTATCGATTTAATGCCTTTAAGCGTTTGGAAGCAATTATCTCTCCCTGAGCTAGTCCCCACCAAAATGACTTTGGAATTAGCTAACCGTGCGGTTGCTTATCTAGTGGGGATAGCCGAAGACGTTTTTGTAGGAGTCGACAAATTCACTTTTCCTGCCGATTTCATCGTAGTCGACTACGAGATGGACCCTCGGGTTCCATTAATCGTGGGACGTCCATTCTTGAGGACCGGTCGCACTCTCATCGATGTAGAAGCGGGTGAGCTTATCATGAGAGTTGGTGACGATCAAATTGTCTTCAACATGGGTAAGATTTATAAACAGCCTTATTCATACGAGAGTGTTAATTGTATCGACGTTCTTGATGAGGCTTGTGAAGAACACTTTAAAGATGCTTGTAAAAGTAGTTGTACCTCTCTTCCCAATATTGAGACCGTTGCCTCTGTTGCTCAATCACTAACTCCATTTGGAGAAAGTGATTTCCTTCTGACTGAATTTGAAGCAAGTTTAGGGGATGTGGATTTAAAATATGATGATTCTCCCACCGATTGGGATGAAGACATTCGTACCATTGAGAAACTTCTCAATGAGGACCATATTTCTCCACCATCTCCCAAGGATCTTGCTATCGATGAGCCAAATTTGAATACGCCGTCCATCGAAAATCCTCCGGATTTAGAGCTTAAGGAGTTACCGTCCCATCTCGAGTACGTGTTCCTTGAAGACAAGAAGAAGTCGCCCGTCATCATCGCTAAGGACTTGAAAGAAGAAGAAAAATCTTGCCTTATCGCCGTGCTTAAAGATCATAAGAAGGAAATTGCTTGGAAAATTTCCGATATCCGCGGAATTGATCCAAACTTTTGTACTCACAAAATTCTCATGGAAGATGACTTTAAACCCGCAATCCAAAGCCAAAGAAGGGTTAATCCTCGAATTCATGACGTCATCAAACAAGAGGTTATCAAACTTCTTGATGCCGGAATGATTTACCCTATTTTGGATTCGCCATGGGTATGTCCCGTCCATTGTGTGCCAAAGAAGGGCGGAATAACCGTTGTTCCCAATGAACACAACGAGTTGATTCCTACTCGTCTCGTTACTGGGTGGAGAGTTTGTATCGACTATCGCAAACTCAATGATGCCACGAGAAAAGCTCATTTTCTTCTTCCTTTCATGGATCAAATGCTCGAGCGTCTAACGGGTAATGACTACTATTTATTCTTAGACGGTTTCTCCGGGTATTTTCAAATTCCCATCGATCCCAAAGACCAAGAGAAAACCACATTCACTTGTCCCTACGGAACATTTGCTTACAAACGCATGCCTTTCGGTTTATGTAATGCTCCTGGGACATTTCAAAGGTGTATGATGGCTATCTTCCATGACATGGTTGAAGAAACTATGGAAGTCTTCATGGATGATTTCTCGGTTTATGGTGATTCATTCTCTGCTTGCCTTGCCAATTTAGAACGTATGCTTAAGCGGTGTGAAGACACTCGCCTTGTTCTTAATTGGGAAAAATGCCATTTCATGGTAAAAGAGGGGATCGTGCTAGGACACAAAATCTCCAAAGCCGGTCTTGAAGTGGACCGTGCTAAAGTCGATGTTATTGCAAAATTGCCTCCACCTTCAACCGTGAAGGGTGTGAGAAGTTTCCTCGGTCATGCGAGCTTCTACCGTCGATTCATCAAAGATTTTTCTAAAATCGCTCGCCCGATGACCCACCTCTTGGAAAAAGATACTCCTTCTATCTTTTCCAAAGAGTGTATTGAAGCCTTCAACCTTCTTAAGGATAAGCTAACTAAGGCACCGGTCTTGGTTACCCCTAATTGGGAGCTACCCTTTGAGTTGATGTGCGATGCTAGCGACTTTGCTATTGGAGCGGTTTTGGGCCAAAGAGTAAACAAACACTTCCAACCGATCCATTACGCTAGCAAGACAATGACGGGGGCTCAATTGCATTACACGACAACCGAAAAAGAGCTTTTAGCTATTGTCTATGCTTTTGAAATTTTCCGCCCCTATCTTGTCCTTTCTACCATCATCGTGTATACCGATCATTCCGCATTGAAGTACTTGATGACTAAGCAAGATTCTAAACCAAGACTTCTTCGCTGGGTTTTGCTACTTCAATAATTTAAGAAATTCGTGATAAGAAGGGAGCTAAAAACCTAGCCGCGGATCATCTCAGTAGACTTGAGGATCCTTATCAAGGGGATCATCCGAACAAAGAGATCAATGACTCTTTTCCCCTTGAGACCTTAATGTCTATCAACTCGAATTATGATGAAACCCCGTGGTTTGCGGACATTGCAAACTACTTGGCGGGTGGAATTCTCGTTGACGGGTTAACATCCTAGCAAAAGAAAAAGTTCTTCAAAGACATTAAGACTTACTTTTGGGATGACCCGTATCTCTTCAAACAATGCGCTGATTTGATTATTCGCTGACGTGTTGATGGACCGGCAGCTTTAGACATTCTCGAAGCTTGCCACAAAGGACCCATCGGTGGTCACTTTGGTCCCAACTTCACTGCAAAGAAAGTGTTTGACTCAGGATTTTATTGGCCCTCCATTTATTGTGACGCTCACGAAATGGTAAAAAATTGTGATGCTTGCCAACGACAAGGCAAGATCACACATAAAGATTAGATGCCTCAAAATTTCATACAAGAATGTGAAATCTTTGATGTATGGGGTATCGACTTTATGGGGCCATTCCCTTCATCTAAAGGAAACAAATACATCCTTGTAGCCGTTGAATACATTTCTAAATGGGTGGAAGCCAAAGATTTACCCACTAACGACGCAAGGGTGGTTTGTAACTTTTTGAAGTCGCTATTCGCTAGATTCGGTGTGCCTCGTGCCTTTATTAGTGATCGCGGGACTCATTTTTGCAATGATCAATTCGCAAGAGTCATGGCTAAGTATGGTGTCAATCATCGTCTTTCGACCGCATACCACCCATAAACTAATGGCCAGGCTGAAATCTCTAACCGAGGGTTAAAGCGAATTCTTGAATGAACCGTGGGAGGGCATCGTGCCTCATGGGCCGATAAACTTGATGATGCTCTGTGGGCTTTTCGTACGGCATACAAGACTCCGATTGGGAAAGCATGCCACCTCCCCATTGAGTTGGAGCACAAGGATTACTAGGCCTTGAAGTGGGCTAATTTCGATATCAACAAAGCCAGTGACCTACGCAAAATCCAACTCAATGAGCTCAATGAACTCTGGAATGAGGCTTATGAAAATTCTTTGATCTATAAGGAAAAGACTAAGCTCATTCATGACTCCAAGATTAAAAACCGAGAGTTCCAAGTCGGAGACAAAGTTTTACTCTTCAATTCTCGGTTGAAAATCTTTTCGGGCAAGCTGAAATCTCGTTGGTCCGGCCCATTCACCATTGCCCAAATTTTTCCATATGGTACTCTCGAGCTCGCTCAACCTAATGGACCTAATTTTAAGGTGAATGGCCAACGAGTGAAGTTGTACTTTGGTGAGGACATCTCTCATGAGATTATTCCATCCCTCACCACGTTTCCCATGAACTAGTGTTGGGTCGAGTCAGGCTCGTGACTCGGTTATCAAAAACAAGCGCTCCTCGGGAGGCAGCCCGAGTATCTATCCTTTTCCGCTTTACCTCCTAAGTGTAGGGGGGCCTATATAGGTTTTTTGTGTTTGTATGGTGATGTGATTACAGGGATGAATGCACTTTTGGAAACTTTGAAGAACCGTGCTCCCGTGTTATCTGCAATCCGGTTCTATCTCTCAACTATCATGATTCAATTTTCTTCATACTCACATTTGAAATTGATCACTTTAGTCGTCTCTTCCTTAACTTTATTTAACCAACGTTCACAATGTCATAAGTGTAGGGGAGACTTTTCCCACATGCTTAAACATTGAGGACAATGTTTATCTTAAGTGTAGGGGGGACTTCTATCGATGTTTTAAGTGGACTTTTCCATGAAAATGCCTTCATTTAACCGGAAAATCATCTTTTTCAGCATTTTTCAAATTTTTAATTAACTTTGGCCATATAGTCATAATTTTTAAATTTTTATCGTTGCTTTCATATGTATATATCCCATAATAAAGTAAAAAATATCAATAAAGTGGTGTAGCTAGTTTTGAAGTATTTGGCATATTAGGCCCGTTGCGATTATTTTGACTCAACCCGAATAGACTTATCCAAGTTTATTCTAGCAAGTATCCTTAACCATGTAGACCTTAATTGGTTTATTAGGTTAAGCATCCACGAGTCTCATTACTTGAGATTTTAAATTGTGGAGAACGAGAAATGATAGAGCCAATTATAAGTCGGTATTCTTGCACAAGCACACTTGGTGTGATTATAAGCCTATTCTCCATTGCTTGCTAATAATTTATCTGTAATAAGTAAGGTCGTACGATTTTATTGAATAACTTAGCTTCTAGCCCAAGATCATTTAAAAGTTTCTCGGTAATTATAAGAGTTCATAGCCAAGGCATAACTTATGAAGCGGGGCGCGAAGATTGGCAAGTCCGAAAAGGCCCTAACAAGGCATGAGGAATCCATTTTATTGCTAAAGATCCAAGGTGATGTGAAAAGCATTATTCCCAAAATCAGTATGAAGGATCAAGACTCACGACGAAAAGCAATCAACTCCCATAAAGATCATGGAGAAGTCTATCCGAAAAGACCCTAACAAGGTATGAGGATAAATAGATCTAAGTCCGAAAAAGAGGCGGATCGTTGTATCTCAAAATCCCAATTAACGATTGAGGAAATAATGATGAAGTCGTGGTCAACAAAGTTGGAGTATCCCTCAAAAGTCTCCAAGTGAAGAAACTCTATTAACGAAGAGAAGACCATTATCTCAAGAACGTCTCTCAAGATATGAAGTATGAAATACATGCCAAATATTGGCCCGAGAAAGGTCTCAAATCGTGAAGCGAGTTATGCCAAGATATGAACTTTTTGATATCCCGAGAAGCAGTTTTAAGAGATTTTGTCCTTTAGCTAACTATTAATCAAATCGTCCTACTTTGCTTTCAGCCTAAATAAACTATCGCAATAAGTCCAAAAATGCATCTTCATGATCATTCAAAGACAAAAATAAAATATAAGAGATACACCTAGGAATAAGGGATTTTAAGCATATAATTAAGCCATGTGTGTAAGTGTTTGTTTTGCTAACTTATAATAACAATGATCTCGTTTTTAAGCTTAGTTTGGGGAACGTGAAACTTGAGGGTGATAAATCTTCACAGCACCGAAGCCCTAATGTAAGTCTTAGATCTCTTTGCAAGTTATTTCCATGTAGCTATTTTCAAGTGAAAATGGTTTTCTATCCTTTTGTTTCCTTTAAAGTTTTAATTTCTCTTAGTACTCTAATTTTTGTTTTAGTAGTATGTTAATAAGGCCAAGGTTGATTGATTATGAGAAAAGTGTAAACTTGCTTTATCACTAAGCATTACATGAGGGCATGACAATGGTTAAGTGTAGGGGATTTGATAGGTGTGAAAACACCCATCCTTTTACCACTTATTTCTTACTAAAACAAGACCAAAACGCGTATTTAATGTCATTTGTTTGTAATTATGCGTGGTTTGTGTGTTTGTTGTGTTTTCAGAGCCAACCGGATAAATATTAAAGAAAACATGGGATTGCACGGGTTTTATCGAAGAAAAAGACTCAAGACAAAGTCTATTGTCCAAGAGATGCAAAAGATTTGAAGTCAATGGGCCTATTTGAAGATTTATCGAAGAAAAGGACCAAAGATGGAAGATTTACATATGACAAAAGAACTCAAGTCTATTAGACGAAGAAATTAAAAGACGAGTCAAATTTATTCGTCGACAAATCCCGAATCAGAATCGAAAACGTCAACTTTTCTGAAAAGACGAGAAGACAAGAAGAAAGGGAGAAAGCCCACTCACCAACCAACTTGAAGGCCTATAAATAGGATCCCTTCACACACAATTAGACTAGTTTTTTAGTTTTTTCATTCCTAGTTTTGTTCTTCCTTTTATTTCGTAGGATACCAACACCATTAAGGTGTTGGTGATTTTTCATTTTTGTTGATTCACAAATCTTGTAAGTTTTTATCCTTCCTTTTGTTTACTCTACCTTAATCAATCAATATCATCTTTCATTTAATCTTGTTCATATTTCTCTTTTTGATTCAAAGTCTTAAGTTTCATTTGGTTGATTTTGATCTTCAAAAGTAAGTGGGTTTTGTGTTTTTATTGTTTTGGTTTGATGTTTATGAGTAGCAAATGATTAGTGGTTAAATTGGTTTAAGTTTTGGTTAAAAACTTGGTTGATTTTGGTAAAAAATCGTTTGTTCTTGTTTCCCTGTTCTTCGCACTTCTTCATCAGCCCAGATTCCGAATGAAGGAAATTTATTCTGAATGAAGGTTTGTTAAAAAGTTCTGAATGATGGTTTGTTAAAAAGTTCTGAATGAAGGTTTGTTAAAAAGTTCTGAATGAAGGTTTGTTAAAAGGTTCCGAATGAAGGTTTGTTAAAAAGTTTCGAATGAAGGTTTGTTAAAAGGTTCCGAATGAAGTTTTGTTAAAAGGTTCCGAATGAAGGTTTTGTTAGAAAGTTCCGAATGAAGGTTTGTTAAAAAGTTCCGAATGAAGGGTTTGTTAAAAAGTTTCGAATGAAGGGTTTGTTAGAAAGTTCTGAATGAAGGGTTTGTTAGAAGTTCCGAATGAAGGTTTTGTTAGAAAGTTCCGAATGAAGGTTTGTATTCTGAATGAAACATATGTTCCGAATAAAGGTTCCTGTTTAGTATATTCCGGATCAAGCATAAACATTCTGAATCAGTGACTTTTTCTGAGTTTAGGTATTTAACTATTTTATTTTAATTCAAGTTTTATTTTTATTAATTGCTTTTAATTAATTGCTTTTAATTTATCTTTATTTACTTCACGCATTTACTTTTTTAGTAGAATAGAAAACCAAACCCCTTTTTTTAGTAACCAAGAACAACTATTCCACTTTGAACCGTGATCGATTCGAGAAGATACCGAGAATTAAATTGAACCCAAGCAAAAATTCTTGTATCAATGTACATCCATGAGGTACACATCATTCTACTCAAAATATGAATAAATTTTGGATTTTTGGTGATTTTGTGTGTGACTTGTGTTCTTGCTGATTTTATGGTCTAATCTTGCTTAAATCTGCATATCTCATCTGTTATTGTGCTTATTTGGGCTTGGGTGGTCTTGGATAACACTTTTGATATGAAAATTTGATTTTGAAAAGTTAAAAGGGTGTTTGGGATTACCTGATATAGATCATAAGTTGTTATTGTGTTTGTGGAAAGTGTTGTTTATGTTTGTTATCTGCTATATACTTGGTTGAGAGTTATTGCTGCAAGTTTTTGGGTTTAAACCCTTGAATCAAAGATTGTGCTATAGCTTGTTGAGTTTGACTGTTTTTGACCTAAAATTTTTGTAATACTTAGAGTATATGCATGTTTAGGGATAAAAGCTGTTAAATCAAAGTTATCATAACATATCTTAGAGATTTGAGTGTTTGAATTTGGCTTGTTGGTCAAGTGCATCAGCAAAAGTAAAATCTGCATTGAATTCTTAGGAATACGATCAAACCATTTTTCGGCATGGTGGGATAAAGTGTGTGGAAATAGATGAAGGCGAAAAAGGTAACTCCGGGCAATTTCATGCTTTGAGTGACGGTAATGAATTTGTCGAGGTGTTTGTAGGCATCATCATCTGGTAATCCGCGAAATGGACAAGTATTTTGAACTTGTTGGATCATGTGATTCTTCAACGAAAATATGGGAGCCGTGATTTGCATCGGCGCAATCGGTCCTCCACGTCCATTCATTGTTGGTTGACATAGTTCCTCCATCGTACGAAGGTCGGGTTGAGGGTCATGGTTGTTATTATTCATATTGGGGTGATGTGGGTTGTTATTATTAATATGCACACCGGCCATATCTAAGTCTCTACGAGTCTCGGGCTCAGAATAAGATGAAGATCGAGTACGCATACATTAAAAATGAAATACAATATTTTTGGTTTTTTTAATCTTTTTTAGTTTTTATGGATTTTTTTGAATATTTTATAATTTTTAGGATTTTTGAATATTTTTATGCTTGAAAATAACGTTCCCAAAAGAACGGATCCCAAAATCCAAGGCGTCTCTCACAAAAAACCGTTGATCTTCAAGAAAAGAGCCGGCAGCGGCGCCATTTGAAAGTGGTTTTTCCTAGTATATAAAAAGTTATTCGTCTCGACTGATTCAAATTGATTACAGTTAATCGTGTGACTGAGTCGTCTTTGGTGGATAAAAGAAAATGTTGTCGTTGTGTAACAAAATAAAAATGCAAACTTTAAAGTAAATGGAAAATTAATGAAAGGATAAACTAATAAAGACTTAAACGTAATATATATAAAAGCTTGAAAAGATTTGGACTAAAAATAAAGGCTTTAAAAATGAATGACGAAAAATTAAAACTCGACAAAAAGTAAAATTTGAAAACTTTAAATTTAAACTAAGACGAAACAATTTTTAAAACAAAACTAAGTAAAAATGTCGGGAAAAGTTAAATTTGAATTTAAAAATAAGAAACAGAAATAGAACCAAAACTTGTGAATGGATCGTAACACCGATCGCACTCACGGATCGCAGTCATGATCGTTACCTTGATCGTGGTCCAGATCGCAGTGATGGATCGTACCCACGGATCGTACCTTGGATCGCAGTCAAGCGATCGCACTCTAGATCTAAGTCTAGATCGTAGCCAGCTATCGATGTTTTGGATCGCAGTCCAGATCGCAGCCAGCGATCGTAGTTACCAATCGTGACCTGGATCGCACCCACGGATCGCAACACGGATCGCAACCACAGATCGCAACAAAGCGATCGTGACCTGGATCTTGATGGACAATCGTAGTATGATCGTAGTCTTTGATCGCAGTAATTGATCGCAAGTAGAAACCCTAAGGTTTATGCGATCACACTCGATCGGAACAAGTAAAAACCCTTAAGAAAGTTACGATGGGGTACACAAAGCAAATAAGCAATAACCAAATAAGCACTTCAATAATAAGTAATTGCCAAAGACTTAACTAAAACAATAATAAGAAGAACTAAATAAGAACAAATTTAAATACTTTTAAAACTCTAAATAAACAAAATTTATAAACTAAACTTTAAAAGGATTAAACTTTTGAAAACACTTAAAAGAAAATAAGCTAAATAAGAAATAATTAAAAACACAATAACGAAAGAACATCAATTGCATGACAATGATAAGAACAATGGAAAAATAAGAACTTTTATCAAATAAACATCAAGATTAACCAATCTTCAAGATTAATCAAACAAAACAAGATATTTAAAAACAATAAAGGAAGAATGATATGATTATGAAAATCTTGATTAAGGATTAAGATTCAACAATACACATTAAAGACTTACTTGAAATAACTTGAAATTAAAGACAAGTATGTAAATGACAATATGAAAAGTGCATGAAAAATAAAGTGGAGAACAAATTTGTCAAATTAGCTAACACCTTCCAAATGAGGGGAAGGGTTAGTATTTATAGGATTAGTGGAGTTGGTTGTGAGTGCTTTCTTCTTCTTTCTTTTTTTCTTTGTCGTCTCGTCTTTAAATTAAATTGACGCCCCCGACTCTGGCTCGGGATTTGTCGATAATTAATTTGAACTCGTCTTATAATTTCTTCATTTATTAGACTTGGGTTCTTCGACTTGTAAATCTTCCTTCTTTGGTCCTTTTCTTCAATAAATCTTCAAAATAGACCCATTGACTTCCGTTCTTTTTGCACTCTTGATCTTTTGACTTCGTCTTTTGTCTTTTTCTTCGGTAAAAGCCCGTGAAAGCCCGTGTTTTCTTCTCTTTACACATTTTGGTCCTAAATCACAACAACAACACAAACCACGCATAATTCTGACTTTTACGACAATGAATACACATTTAGGCTTGGTTATAATCATAATTAAGTGGTAAAAGGATGGGTGTTTTCACACCTATCAGATACCTTCTACCACCGTGCTCAACTTTTGCTTAAGAGAACCTCGCCTACTCTACTTCGGCTTGTGATGTTCACCTTAGGCTTATGCTACTTGTTGGATGAGAACCATGTATTTGACCCCGGCGGATGTTATTCAAGGTCTTCCATGTGCTTCTTACCATAGTACTCAAGGTCGAGTCAAGCTCACGACTCGGTGAACAAAAATATGCGGTTCTCGGGAGGCAACCCGATGATCTATCCTTTTTATCCGTTTTCATAATAAGTGTGGGGGAGACCCTCGTATGTTTTTGTTGTTTTCTTTCTTATGATGTGTAGAGATTTGAGCTTTCAAACATCTACTTTTGATGACTTTTGACGACCCGTGATTCCGTGTTTCCGTCTTCCCGATTCTATCCTAAACTCTTTTGATTCACTATTTTATATGCTTCAATATTAAAATAGGAATCACTTTAGTTGTCTTTTCCTTAGCAAGATTTAAACAAAATGCACAATGTCCTAAGTGTAGTGGAGTTTACTCCCACATGCTTAAACATTGAGGACAATGTTTATCTTAATTTTAGGGGGACTTCAATCGAAGTTAAGTGGGCTTTTCCATGAATATGTCCTCATTTTAACCGGAAAATTGATTTTTCGACATTTTTCAAAATTTTTCATCTATTTTTGCCTGTTAGTTTTTCCTTTGTTATCGTTATCGTTATTTTCTTTCATTTCTAAAATAAAGTTAAATAAATCTGTTTTAATGAGTTTAGATATCTTTGATATATTAGGCCCGTCGTGAATCTTTTGACTCAACCCGAGTTTACTTATTTGAGTTTACTCTAGCTAGTATCCTTAACCATATGGACCTTAATTGGTTTATTATGCTAAGCATCCACGAGTCTCGTTCCTTGAGATTTTAAATTGTGGAGAACGAGAGATGATAGAGTCAATTATAAGTTTTATATTCTTTCATTAATTTATGTGAGTTAATTATGAGATTTTTCTCCTATCGCTTGTTAATAAATAATTGCAATAAATAAGGTCGTACGATTTGAAAATTTACTTAGCTTTTAGCACAAGATCCTTTAAAAGGTGCTTGGGATTAATTATAGTTCATAGCCAAGGCATAATGTATTGAAGCGGGATGCGAAGATTGGAGAGTCCAAAAAGGCCCTAACAAGGCATGCGGGCTACATTTTGTTGCTAAAGATCCAAAGTGATGTGAAGAATCATTTATCAAAAATCAATATGAATGATCGAGACACACGAAGAGAAGCAATTACTCCCACAAAGATAATGGATAAGTCTATACGAAAAGACCCTAACAAGGTATGAGGATAAATAGATCCAAGTCCTAAAAGGAGGCGGATCGTTGTATATCAAAATCGCAAATAAAGATTGGAGAAAAATGAAGAAGTCGTGGTCCAAGTTCGAAGAATCTCTCTGATGAGACTGCTTTTATACATAGTCTCATCGTCCAAAAAGGGCTTTAAATGCATAAAATATCATGAAAATACCCAAATATATTCTTGTGTTTGTTGCTTGTTTATTTTAGGTACGGATATTAAGAAAATGACAAAAGATCACAAGAATCATGCAAAAACGAACACGGGAAACGAAGCCGCACATTGAACCAAGCCCTAATGAAGAATTTCCCAAGAAAACCCTTGAAGATTTGAAGATTTATGAAAAAGATTCCTCCAATATTGAATAATTGACACTTTATACCCTTGTATCTTCATAATTACAAGATTGGTCCCTAAAGTTTGTCAAAATAGCAAAAAGGGCCCTCCACTTTTAAGAATTGGCAATTTTAGTCCCTCAACAAAACTAAAATGTCAATATTAATCCTCCTCAAAGTCAAACATATCAAGAAGGACTCCAAGTTATAAGAAATTACAAGTTTGGTCCTTTGAAAATATCAAAATTACCAAAAGGACCCATGACTTTGAAGAAATGGCAAAATGGTCCCTCATTAATCATGACTTGGCAATTTCAGTCCTCCAAGTAGTCAAACAAACAAGTCAAGACCATATTCTATGAAAAAAATGCCAAATTAGTCCTTCAAGAATCAAGAATTAGCAAGAAATACCCCTGAAAATACTTTGGAAAAGTATTTGGGGCAGTGTGAAAAATGAAACTTGGAATATAAAGGAAAACGGATTTGTGGTGTTTATTTACAAAGTGAAAGAAAGAAGAAAGGCTGGGGGCTATTCTTGGCAGACAATGATACTTACCTTAACCAGTGTCATGATGACACGTGCCCCACTCAACCAAATCCACCAATCAACTCTCTCCCTGGTGCCACATCACATCCCACTCACCCTTTATTTAACTAACCACAACTGATTGTTGATCCCAAACTTAGATCGATTAGCTTTGTGTATACGAGATTAAATCAAGTAATACACGTAGAGAAACCTTTGTATATGCTTTGTGAATCTAAGTGTTATGCGGAATTTAACACTTAAACAAGAACACACAAGATGTAAACAAACTTTCACTTTGATTATGAATGTCGAACTTGCTTACAATGAAAGATGTTTACGAATGAAAACTTATATAAAACTTGATATTGAACATTAACCTAAAGGCCTTCTTTTATAAACATAAGAAGCCTTGTACAATAATCTACGTATCAGCTATTCTAGGTAAAGATAAATATAGAAAATACATTGTCGTTTCTATCCTTACTAGAAGTATTCTAGAATATAATAAACGTGTAGATTATATCTTCCATCAGTGCTTGTCTTCAATGTGTCAACGCTTGACTTTAACTTGTCAACGCTTGAGCTGTCAGCGCTTGCTTTGTTCTTGTCAACGCTTGATTTGTTCTTGTCAGCGCTCAAGTGATCTGGCCTTAATTTATTCCCAACAATCCTCCCCTAAACTTGATATCCACTCTTATGATCAAGTTTCTGAATAAGCATTAAGGACTAGTAGGAGTCTGACAAACCTTCTCATATTGGTAATGAATAAATCTGATCAAATCTTTTGCCACGTCACTTGAATAATCTATTTCCAGCTGAGTGTCCTTCATCTTTTCCAAAACAGCCTTGGATATGAAATACTGAGCATCCACAAGTAGATACTCAGCAAACTTGGTAGAACTCAAATGGTATACACCAGCAGCTGAATATAACCTCCATTGAAGACCAGTGAGGTCATCTTCAAGATCCTTCCATATTGCAGGATCTTCATCTTTTGGCCCACACATTCTTTTGAATGTGGTCCAAAGTTTTATTCCATTAGCTGAAGTTGGTGCTTCAGCCTCATACTTGGTCTCCAGTAACCTCCAAATGTCCACCAAGTCTTCTCTATCACAACTTGCAAATAAAGATATGAGAGTGGTAAAAGTGTGTACCTCCTTGCCAAATCTGCCAATCTTCCAGAACCCACATTCATCTTCCTCATAACTCACAATTGGGTTCCTGGAATCTAATGGTAACACTTGCACCATATCTGAAGCTTCTAATGGGGAGAGCTAGAGGCTCTTTCTTATAACTGATTCACTTGGATATAGTGGATCCATATCTTTTGGAAACTCAAATTTAAATCTCTTCTTCACTGGCCTGGGAACCATCATAGCTTTCTTGATTTCCATTTCTTCTGCAAGTTGCTCCTTTCTTTCATCTGAAAGAAGTCTGAGAGTGTTTGCTTCCTGCACTCTCACCCAAATGGGATAAGCCCTGTTTTCCAACTCATCAAATGTCAAAGCCTTCAACTTTTGATATGTCCATCCAACTCCATGACATCTGAGCAACATAAAGTAGAGCTCCCTTCTATCCCTTTTTAACTCTAAGAGAATATTGCTTGCCTTGTGTTTCAAAATCACCTTACAATCCTTCTGAACTCTAAGAAGAAGTTCCAAACCCCATATTTGATCTGAAATGGTCAAGTCTGGATTATCCATGCAACTTTCTTCCCAAGAATTGTACATTTGACCCACCTCTGGCATGTCAAAGTCAACCTGCAATTTCAACTCTCTCAGCTTCTCTTTGGCCAACTCATCTCCATACTTAAGCCTTTCAGGTTCTATAATCATTACACTTGAGTCTGAGCTAGCTCCATCACTTTCTTCTTCAGAAGTCACAACAAATGGTGACTTTTCCTTTTCACCTTGTTCCATCATTTGTTCAGCCAATCTTCTATCAAATTCAACTTGAGCTGCATCCTTTGGAACAATTTCTTCTACCATTTTACCCTTACCCTTATCTGATGTTGCAATGGTTGGTAAGGTAGATGGTAATACCTGAGTAGAAACTTCCTTGATGATAGATGATGACTGGGATACATCACCTTCATGTGCAGGTCTGTCAACGCCCAAATTTATCCTATCAGCGCCCAAAATACTTCTATCAGCGTCCAAATTTGCCTTGTCAACGCTCAAATATTTTCCCTCAGCGCCTTGTGTAACCTCTCTCAACATAGCTGTAAATGATAAATTTAAATTGGTGGGAGAGACTAAGGACGTATCAAAACCTGTTTGTTTCTTCAAAGTTGTAAGGGCTTCAGCAACATCCACTGATTGACCATCCTGGCTGCCCTTATCACTCAGATTTATTTGATCTTCCTCCCCTTTGGAAGACTCCTCCATACCCCTTCTAACACGATCACTCTCCAAAACAACAATCCTCTCCCTCAATTGCTTGAGTTCAAGGCCTTGTGAGCTGACAATTTGTACTAAGTCTGCATTTTGCTTTTGCAAGCTAATGCAGACTGCCGTCAATTCCATAAGAGTCATTGGTTCCAGTCTGCCCTCTTCTAAAATGGGGATTTGACCTCCCAAATCAGATTCATTGGGCATGGATGAGGACTTAATGATGGTGGGACTGCCTTGGCCAGCTTCTAAGCCAGAACCAATAGTCCCAGCCTCATCCAGGTCACCAGCCACACTTGTGGTGGTGGTTCACTCTGCTACATGGCTAGGACCACCAGAGGAGAACACTCCAGTAGTCCTTTGGCGTTTCATCAACCTATATTCAGGGGGTGTGGAAGATGGTGTGGAAGAATGGGTAGATGTGGGTTGGTTAAGGGGTGTTTTGGATTGTGAAGGTTGTGTATCAGCGTTGGAAATAGGCACATCAACGCCAACATTTAATGTACCAGTGTTGAAGGTTTCTTGGTCAAGGTGCATGTGTTCAGGTGAAGGTAAAGGTTCAGGAATGGGTTCAAGTTGTGGTGGAGGATCAATTTGAGGTTGGGGGTCTGGTTGAGGTTGTGCTGCTGCAATAACAGCAAGCATGGCTTGGGTTAAAGGTAAGTCTCTATGGGGTGGTGAATCCATCTTCATAAAAATAGCTTTCTTTTGCTCAGGGATCTTATAAAAATCATTGTGATCCCTTGAGCAGTAATCTTGATCATCAAAAACCATTTGCAGAAAACGGGGATTAGCTAAAGTCATTTTTGTCCCCTTGTTTTTACACATCCCCTCAAAAATCATTTTAGAATAGTTATATTTTTGCCCTGTTGCAATGCACACAATAGCACTTGCAATGGATCTATTGATCTCATTGTGTGCAGTACATTTGGGACTCAAATATTGAAGGAGGACATGTATGAGGTACTTCCAGGCTGGGGGAAATTCCTGCTGATGATACTTGTTTAGAGTACCTTCATCAGGAAAGGGATATCCCAAAGCCCTAAGTCCTTGTTCTATTTCATTTATGGGAAGGGTGGCTATACCATCAGCATCATCAAGATGCAAGGCTTGGCGTACCAAAGCCTCAGTAACCACCCAAGATCTCCCATGAACAATAGAAGTCAATGTGGTCACTCCATTAACTGTTGAGGAACAAACAGTGTTCCAAAACTGCTGAATGTGTGTGACTGGAATGAGTGGTGCATGAGAAAGAGCATACCTTAGTGGGGATGCGTTCAAATACGCCACCATTTGTGTGTATTGAGGAAACACATCATCATCAGCGTCAAGATAAGCAATCATGTTGTGTTGTGATCTGAACCCCAATGCCAATTCTGCTGAGTTATACTTTGGTGCCATTGATGAAAGCTGTTAATTTTACGTGTAGAAGATGAAGTTGATAAGAGAAAATTGTTAGACAAGAATTATAGATACCCTGTTTAAAATAGGAGCCAAATTTATAGGAGAGAAAGAATGCATGTGATTGGCCCAAAAATAGGCAAAGATTTTCAAAAATCAATCATGAAAATATTGAAAAAGTTATAAGTTATCTCATGCATTAAATGAAAGTAACAACTCCTAAAATTACGGCTTGAAAATATGTCAAAAAGTAACAACTGGGTAGGTCCCATTGAGTGTCAACGGTCAAAAATAACCTATCAACGCCCAATGGCTATAATCTTGTCAACGTTTGCCTAATGCCATGTCAGCGTCCAATTTGGTCACAACAACGCTTGGAAATTCTTGTCAGCGTCCAAAAGTAAAAATATTTTAAAAAGTGAAAAATGACCTTAACAAGTAATTTATCCTAGAGAAGATAACCAAAAGCTGATAATTATCATAGGGCGGCAAGCACTGTCCAGTTATGCACACTTGCATAAGCAAGATAGACATAACACTCCTCTAGTGTCCCTTGCTAACCAAAACTCTTAACAACAAAGTTACCTTATAAAATCCTTGTTACGCCCAGGTAAATTCCATATCAAAATCATTCCTAAGTCTCCCAACAGACCACAACCAATTCTAGGCCCAAAGATGTCTTGGCAGCATGCAAAGTTGATATACTATGCATGCTACAGTGCCTCATGATTTAGTAAAACTAACTCATACTCACCTGTGGACACAATCTAGAATTGTGATAAGAGTATCATATGGATACCCAAACATCCTAAAGGTTCCTAAAACCTCCCCTTAAACTATGATACAAAAAGTTTGCTAAAACCATGCATGAACATAAAAAATTTATGTCAAGATAGGAATGAAACATTCCAACCATCATCCATAAATAAAAACTTGTCCAAATGCTTCTCCATTGATCCATAAGCAACTCTGTATCCAATGGTATACTGCTAACACCATCTGCACATTTAGATAGAAAACCACAAAACTAACATTGTTGCTGACAACGCCCCGATAACACATGACATCGTTGAGGGAAACTTTGTCAGCGTTAGACAATTATATTGCTGACAACGTTGCAAAAACACTTATCAGCGTTCAAGCAACCTTTGTCAGTGTTAGAAAAAGATAGTGGAAAATCTAAATCATCAATAAGACCAATAATAACAATGCATCATCCGGTACATACTTTTACAAAAAGAATCCAAAACACATATTATGTGAGATTGACCAGTCCAATACTTGTTACCAAGTATTGAAATCTCCCAGCATCAAAAGGTTTAGTTAATAAATCTGACACATTTTCCTCAGTGTCAACCCTATCTGGTTGTATTAAACCTTTCTTAAAGCAGTCTCTTATAAAATGATGTCTAATTTCTATGTGTTTAGTTTTAGAATGATGTACAGGATTCTTAATGATGCATAAAGTACTATTATTGTCAACAAATATCTTAGTATGCATGAAATTATACCCATAGTCCAACAGCTGGTTCTGAATCCACAACACTTGACCACAACATGAAGCTGAAACCACATACTCTGCTTCAGTTGTAGAATTAGCCACCACTGTTTGTTTCTTGCATTGCCAAGATATTAACCTGCTCCCAAGAAACTGACATCCACCAGTTGTGGATTTCCTATCAAACTTATCACCTCCATAATCACTATCTGAATGCAATCAGCTCCAATGGTGAATCCTTTGGGTACCACAAACCAAGACTAGGGTAGCATCTTAGGTACCTAAAGATCCTCTTCACAGCATAAAGGTGACATTCTTTGGGAGTCACTTGATGGAGTGCACAAGCACACACAGCAAACATAATATCAGGTCTGGAAGCAGTAAGATACATCAAGGATCCAATCATGGATCTATAATGCCTGACATCAACATCTTTCCCATCTCCAATCTTTCCCCAAGGGTGTTCTCTATCCATAGGAGTAGTAGCCCTCTTTTCATGTGGAGAAAAGCCAAACTTCTTCAAGATCTCAGCAACATATTTGTCCTGGGAGATGAAGATACCATCCTCTTTCTGCTGAACTTGTAAACCTAGAAAGAAGTTCATCTCCCCCATAACACTCATCTTGAATTTGTCTGTCATAAGCTTGGAGAAATCCTCACTCATCTTTGGATCAGTAGACCCAAAAATGATATCATCAACATAGACCTGCACAAGCAACACATCCTTGCCTTTCTTCTTTGTAAACAGTGTCTGATCTATGGTACCCCTCTTGAATCCATTGTCCACCAAATAGGTAGACAGAGTACCATACCATGCTCTAGGGGCTTGATGAAGGCCATACATAGCCTTTTTGACTCTATACACTTTATCTGGATGCTCTGGATCCTCAAAACCAGGAGGTTGCATTACATAAACTTCCTCAACAATGGTGCCATACAGAAAGGCACTCTTGACATCCATTTGATAGACTGTGAAGCCCATGCAGGATGCATAGGCTAGAAAAATCCTAATAACTTCAATCCTTGCAACTGGTGCAAAGACCTCCTCATAGTCTATCCCCTCCTCTTGTGTATAACGTTGAGCCACTAACCTTGCCTTGTTTCTGACCACAATGCCTCTTTCATCTCTTTTGTTCCTGAGAACCCATCTTGTCCCCATAGGTCTGACATATCTAGGACAATCAACCAGCTCCCAAACATCCTGAATTGCAAATTGGTGAAGCTCATCCTGCATTGCTTCCACCCAACTTGGTTCTTTGAGAGCATCAAATATTTTCTTGGGTTCTTCTTGTGACAGAAAACATGCAAACAAATATGCTTGCACAAGAGGGGTATCAACCTTCTTGTGTATATTGGCAATAAACCCACCAAGACCTTGATGAGATCTTCTAGTCTGAACTGGAGTCATAATATCACCAGTGATCTGAGATGTGGGGTGATTCTTCATTGTGGAAGTGAGAACCCCTCCTTCAAAAAGTCTGGTGTCCTCAACATCACGCTCCATGTTGCCAATATCTTCTTCATCAGACTCTATTTGATCAACGCGAACTTCTTCAAGATTATTGGAAGGTCCACCTTGTTCAAAACTGGAAGAGAAAAGATGCCCATAAGTGTTGTCAACGTCTGAATCTTGGTTGTCAGCGTCTGGGCTAACAACGCTTGAAATATTGTTGTCAACGTCTGAGCCATCAACGTCTGAATTGGTCTTGTCAGCGCTAGATTTGCCTTTGTCAGCACCTGAAGGACCATGCATGTTTGTATCTGATGGTATTTGGAAACCACCATTATCTTGTCCAGTAGCAGCAGCAGCAAAAGCATTTGTCCAAATGGGAATTGTGACATATTCAAATGTAGGAGATGCCTTTTCTGCTTGTGATCCAACCTTCTCATGAACCTGTGTACCTGAAACATTAACAACTCGTTCCTCCACAACATTTGAAGTTACCTTCACAATGTCTGGATTAGTGACAGGCATATAATTTAAAGTTCTAGATAAGGGTTCCAAATCAAACAACCAATTAGGACCACTTTCAGGATCACTAGGTTTATTCTCTAAGAACCTAACATGTACTCTCTTAACTATACGTTTGTCCTCTTTAAGATAAACCCTATAACTCTTGCTCTGGACTGAATACCCCATGAAATAGCCCTCATCACCTTTTGCACTAAATTTCCCTAAGGCATCACTAGTATCTAATACTACTACATGACAACCAAAAGGTCTGAGAAAACCAATATTAGGTTTTCTTCCCCAAAGTAACTCATAAGGTGTTTTGTTCTGAATTTTGTTAACCAATGCTCTGTTTTTCACATAGCATGCTGTATTAACAGCCTCAGCCCAAAAGGCTATTGGAAAGTGAGCATCAGCCAACATTGTTCTGGCTGCTTCAGTTAGGGTTCTATTTTTCCTCTCAGCAACCCCATTTTGTTGTGGGGTTCTAGCAATGCTAAATTGCCTAGTAATTCCCTTCCTGGCACAGAAATCATCTAGCTTCTTGTTCCTAAATTCTCCACCATTATCACTCCTAAGCATTTTAACCTCATTTCCAGACCTTTTCTCAATCTGAGTGATAAAATCAATAAGAACATCAGTTGTGTCACTCTTCATAGCTAGAAAGAATGTCCAAGTAAATCTAGGAAAGTCATCTGTGACAACAAAACAATATGACTTACCATTCAAACTTTCTATATTTGTTGGACCAAAGAGGTCCATGTGAAGCATATGAAGAGGTCTGGAACTAGTGTGCACCTGTTTCGACTTGAATGAGACCTTGTGCTGCTTGCCTTTAAGACATGCAACACAAGAGTGGTCATTGTGGAAGGCCTTCTCAGGCAAACCATCAACTAAACCAAGCCTCACAAGTCTATTTATATTTTTAAAATTTATGTGCCCTAGTCTCCTGTGCCACAAATTACTCTCATCTACTGAGGCCTTAGCATAAAAACAAGACATATTGGTATTCATTTTAATCCCATTTAAATTTACATTATATATGTCCTTATGCCTAGGTGTTCTATACTCAATATATTTCTCATCAGGGATATTAAAATCCTTGCTTAACACCAAGCACTCAGTGTCAGAGAAAAGAACTTTATTTTTGTTATCACAAACTTGTGATACACTAAACAGATTATAATCAAGTTCTTTTACCAGGAAGACATTCTCAAAACGCAGATTATTGGTGAGAAGGGTTCCTTTGCCTGTAATGGTGCCATAACCACCTCCAAAATATACCTTATCACCATCTTTAATAGGGGTGAAATTCGTCAGATAGTCTTCCTTCCCTGTCATGTGCCTTGAGCATCCACTATCCCAATATCCATAATCATTGATCTGTCTTTGAATGCCCTGCACATAAAGAAAACAAATTAGTTTTCTTTGGGAACCCAAGTCTCAAAAGACTTAGATTCATCTGGTTGTTCAATAAGAACAGACTTAGTTCTCACAACAACCCCATTCTCATCCTTTTTAGGATGAAATACCCAGTTAACCCCAACAGGTTTTGTAATGACCTTTGAAATGTAATTAAATCTATTGCAAGTCATTGAAATCCCATTATCATTAGGTTTTTGATCTTTCTTGGGTCTACATGTTAAGCTTGAAGAAGCTTTAGACCCTTACCTTGTGGCTGCAAATATTTAGGTCTGGTCACGTTTCTGTCAGCGTTAGAATTTGTCCTGTCAACGCTAAAATTACCCTTGTCAGCGTTGAACCTAGGGTTTGCTACAGGAACCCATTGCCTATTTGACCAGGTGTTTGTCTTTTGAAATGGTCTTTGTCCATGAGTGTTAGACCTTCTAGAAAAGAATGGGGCAGGTCTAATCACTTGTGGACTTTGCTGCACACAAGGTTTGGGTCTGACAACGTTTGAATTTCTAACAACGTTGACTTTCTTCCTGTCAGCGCTGAAATTGTTCCTGTCAGCGCTGGCTTTGGGAGCGTTGACACACTTGTATGCCAAATGTGAAAAGCTACCACAAGTGTAACAGGCTTTCTTAGACACAACCTTAGGTCTAGAAGAGAAGAAACCTGTGCCATGATTGCTAACTTGGCTCTTGGGTGACCTATTATTCCTATACATCTCTACATATTTAATGGTAGGTCTTCTAGCAATGTTTGAGCCTAGGTCAACAGGTTTACCAGTGATTGGGTGAGTAACCTTAATGGGTGGTGATTCATTGGGAATTTCACATAGCAAACCTCCCTTAACAAATAAAGTAGGGTTAGCTTTCTTCCACTCATTTAGGTCAGTCAATTTTTGTTGATACTCTTCAACTGGAGTGACAACTCTTGGTGGAGGAATGAATTCCTCCTCTTGGAGCTCTGGTGAACCAGTCCAAGATAAGTCCCTTCGTTGGACACCATAGAAGTCACCAGCTGGTGGTGGAACCAGAGAGTAATCATTCATCCCAATCCCAGTCATGTCCTTAGGATCCCTTTGTTTAGCTACACAGTCTCCTAGGGTTTGGGTGGCTCTATCAAATCTTTGAATTTTGAGGTCAACATTATCTTTATTCTTAATGGCCTCATCTAACTTAGCCTGTAATTCACTATTAACCTTTTTCATGATGTTTCTAACATCCATACTACCCTCTAGCTCATGTTTTAAGATATTGATCTTATCTTTTAAGTCAAATTCCATTTTCTTGTATTCAGAAACGGTTTTCTCAGTTTCAGTAAGAGCTAGTTGGTAATTAGACAATTTACACCTTTCAGTACTCATATCATCTTTTAGTTTTAACACCTCTTTGTTAAGTCTTTCAGTGTTTAACCTACAACCTTTGCTACAAAAAGCATCATCATATACCTCATTATCAGATGAAGAGGAGGAGTGTGCCATGAGAGCATATTCAACATGCTCTTCTTCTTCAATATCAGCAACCAAAGCTTTATCCTCTTCAACATCCTTAGCCAGATAGCTCCAATCCCATCCTGTACAATAAATTCCTTGAACTGTAACCATAGCTTTGGAATCCTGAGTTTTAACAATCTGACTTGAGGGTTTACCAGCATCAAATCTTCTAGGAGATCTGCATTCCCTCATGAAGTGCCCCATACGATGACAGTTGTAGCATTCAACTTTGGATTTATCAAATCCAGCTGTGTCTTTAGCATTGAAGGTCATCTTCTTTTTAAACCTTCTGTTCCACCTATTTGCTCTTATACTAGCAAGAGCCATTTTCCACTTGATGTCCATCTCTTCCAAGTGCTCATCACTTATCTGCTCAAGGTCCTCATATGTAATCACTGAACCATTGGGCAAAGAAGCAATGTAAGCACAAACAGTATCCAAATCCAAACCAGCAGGTTTAACTCTTGGGGAGTCATTCTTGAATGTGTCAGCGTCTGAAAAGGAGACGTTGACAGGACTTGTTCCAGCGCTGACATATGATGATCCAGTAACTGGATGCATATAAGAGTCCTTCTGATTGAATTGACCTTCACTATGAGAGAAGAAGGCCATGTTGCTGGTGGTAGATTTGCTTCCATGCTCTGAAAGAGTTTCATCTTCCAACAGTCTTAGTTTGTTGTAGATGTCATCAAACGAGGAGCTCTTGTAAGTATTGTTGGCAAGAATAGATCTTGCCTCAATCTTCCATGCCTCACCAAGACTTTTAAGAAAGGTAGCATTGGTGTCAACATCACCAACTTGTGTTCCCATGAAGGACAACTTGCTTGTGATGTCAAGCAATCTGCTTCTCACACTACTCAGTTTCTCATTTGGTTGAGCTTTGAAGACAGCATAATCATGCAGAAGTTGCTTTTTCTTTTCTTCCTTAGTGTTTGCATTGCCACCATATGCAACTTCAAGTGCTTCCCAAATATCCTTAGCAGATTCATAGCCTCTATATTTGTGCTGGTTTTCTTGTCCCAAAGATACTTTCAGAATATTTAGGGCTTTCATGTCAACCCTTTTCTTTGCAATATCTTCAGCAGCTACAGCTCTACCATCTCCAGGTTTTTCTTTCTTATCCTCTTCAGGGCATCCTTCAACAACTGTTCTTTGACTAATGGCATCAAGAATCTTTTGAGCCTTATTGAATGAGTTTTCATATTCAATAATCTCCCAGAGTGTGTAGTCATAGATCCCCATATATTGTTCAAAGTTGAACTTCCATAAGTCAAAGTTGGTTGCATCAAGCATTGGAATCTTGATGTTTGGTAAGGGTGAGGAGGAGGAAGTTATTGCTTCAGACATGGTGTTGTTAGGGTTTCTGAGAAAATTAGGGTTTTGGTGTTTTTAGGGTTCTGGTGTTCGTGTATGGTGTTCTTTAAAGATCAAAAGTTCCTCAACAAGCTCTGATACCACTTGTTGATCCCAAACTTAGATCGATTAGCTTTGTGTATACGAGATTAAATCAAGTAATACACGTAGAGAAAACTTTGTATATGCTTTGTGAATCTAAGTGTTATGCGGAATTTAACACTTAAACAAGAACACACAAGATGTAAACAAACTTTCACTTAGATTATGAATGTCGAACTTGCTTACAATGAAAGATGTTTACGAATGAAAACTTATATAAAACTTGATATTGAACATTAACCTAAAGGCCTTCTTTTATAGACATAAGAAGCCTTGTACAATAATCTACGTATCAGCTATTCTAGGTAAAGATAAATATAGAAAATACATTGTCGTTTCTATCCTTACTAGAAGTATTCTAGAATATAATAAACGTGTAGATTATATCTTCCATCAGTGCTTGTCTTCAATGTGTCAACGCTTGACTTTAACTTGTCAACGCTTGAGCTGTCAGCGCTTGCTTTGTTCTTGTCAACGCTTGATTTATTCTTGTCAGCGCTCAAGTGATCTGGCCTTAATTTATTCCCAACACTGATTAGTTAAAATGGCGCCTAACAAAATATTTAAACATAAAAACAGATCAAACCAGTGTTCTTGGAGTTCATAAGCAGATTTGGGTATTTGCTTAATACTGGATAATACCCCTTAATTCACTCTAGATTTGTGATTAAGGTGAGATTAAACACAACCCCACCTTAAACCCTTGGCCACGTCACCATACCAACTCACATGATAAACCCTTCTACACCACCTTTAGGGAAAAAGCCAAAAGAAGCCAGGGAATTAATAGCTCATATTCCAGCTTACTTCTTAAGATTGATATACACCATTGGATGCATTTTCACACTTGCCACCTCCAAAAAACGCCAATTTTCAGTCAAATGTTCAAGATTCTTCAAGCAAGACAAAGGGCAATTTGGGGACTTCCATAGTTAGGGTTTCACGTTTTTCAGCTTACATAGCTCATTTGTATGCCTATATAAAGGTCTTAGGATGCTACATTATTTCTTTGCTCTTGAAGTTTCCTAAGTTCACAAATATGTAAATCATATATTCATATTAATGAAATGTGTTTGAATTTGGTAAAGAAAGCTCAAGTGCTAATCATATTAACTGCTTGTTATTGTTCTTTGTTTATTGTTCTTGAATCCTAAACCTGTTTTCAAAAGGAGTGTGCAAAAGTTTGCACATTTTCCACTTTTCTTGATATTTTGCTAAGTCTAGTTCAAACCTTGGAATTCTTAGGCTATAAAGCTGATCATAGCATCCTGATATTGAGTTATCAAGGTGTGGTGAAGCCTATAACTTAGGGATAATCAAGTGTGGGGAACTAAGGTTGCATTAATAAAGAATTTTTCATCTTTCTGTTTTGATATTTTTTCTCTTAACCTTGTTGAATCTTAGCAGGCTTTATTGTGGAAGCTTGTGCTTGTTCTTGCTAGCACATAAGCTCAAAATTTGTAGGTGTGGATGTACATCCATGAGGTACACATCATTCTACTCAAAATCTGAATAAATTTTGGATTTTTGGTGATCTTGTGTGTGACTTGTGTTCTTGCTGGTTTTATGGTCTAATCTTGCTTAAATCTGCATATCTCATCTGTTATTGTGCTTATTTGGGCTTGGGTGGTCTTGGATAACACTTTTGATTTGAAAATTTGATTTTGAAAAGTTAAAAGGGTGTTTGGGATTACCTGATATAGATCATAAGTTGTTATTGTGTTTGTGGAAAGGGTTGTTTATGCTTGTTATCTGCTATATACTTAGTTGAGAGTTATTTGCTGCAAGTTTTTGGGTTTAAACCCTTGAATAAAAGATTGTGCTATAGCTTGTTGAGTTTGACTGTTTTTGACCTAAAATTTTGGTAATACTTAGAGTATATGCATGTTTAGGGATAAAAGCTGTTAAATCAAAGTTATCATAATATATCTTAGAGATCTGAGTGTTTGAATTTGGCTTGTTGGTCAAGTGCATCAGCAAAAGTAAAATTTGCTTGTGTTAAGTGTTCATCAGTAACTTGTGGTGCTTGAATCTTGACCTATACCTTGAATCATTGCATGAAACTTGTTTAGACTTATTCATTTAAGTTTATTATTGCTTGTGTATGCATTTGGTTAAGTTTGGTTAGCTGAATTGTGCTATAAGTGCTTATTGAATGATAACTGTTTATTTGTTCATGTCTGGTGCATATCTGGTGATGTTTTGATTAAAATGTACTAATTGGCTGTTAGTGATTGTGATTTCTTTGTTTGTATTGACTCTTTATGATCCACTGATCATTTGGGTGCCTTTGTGTAACTTGAATCTCCAAAAAAGTCAATAAATACAAAAAGTCAAACAAGTCAAGCAGTGGAAAAAGTTTCCACTGCTCAACATCCAAAACTAGCCCCTACTAGTGTTAATTTTCTTTCAGCTTATTAATAAGCCATATTGGCTTATCCAGACCCGCAACAACTTATTTTTTGTAATCAATCTTCCTCATTTGACCCATTTGTTTGAACTGGAGCTTATTAGACTTTGACTTTGACTTTTTGCTAGAAAACCAACTCATTTGACTTTTTCATAAGTGCTTATTTGCTTATTTCAGCTTATTGAGTGAACTTATTTGAAATTTTTTTGTTGATTAAGCTTAGTTAAGTCATTTAAAAGCTTTTGAATCTTGAATTAGCTCTTGGGATAACCTAGAACTCGAAAACGACTATTTTGTCGTTTTGTGTAGATTGCTTATTGCATTTTCAGGCTTATTCCTTGGACTTTTTTCAAATTTCTTTTTACAGAAGTCTTAAGCAACTCAAAATAATCTTGTGTGTCTAATTTGAGCTTATGGCATCAGCTTATAGCTTAATGGGCCAAAAAGCCCATTAAGAATAAGCTGTTTGATATAAGCCAGCTTATTTCACATTTTCAGCTTTTGGACCTTTGAAAAATTGTGTCCAGAATCAAATTTTGAGTCAGATCGGAGTTTTTGGGCTTAATTGGACAACATTTTGCTTATTGGGCCTATTTGAGCCCATTAAGGGGACTGTTTGGACTTTTGGCCTATTTGGAGGCCCATTAGGGGTATTTTTGTAATTTCAAGTTCATTTTCTGCCTATTTAGGTTAAATTAAGCTAGTTTGCAAGTTTTTAGAATTTTTTATAAATTTTGGATTTTTAATATTATTTTATTATTATTTTATTATTAAAAATTAAATTTAGATTTTTCAAGTTTTTATATTTTTCTTAGGTTAAATACATTAAGTAAGGAATTTTACAACTTTTAGAATATTTTTATTGCCATTTGATTATTTTTATAATTATTTTAATTTGTAATAGTTTTTAATTAATTTTAAATAGTTTTAATTAATTTTAAAATTTTCAAAAATAGTTTTAAATTAAATTAGGTCATTTTAGAGGTGTACAATTGAAAAAATCTCATTTTGGGCTTTTTGTTAATTAAATTGATTTTTAGGGCTTTAATTAGCATTAAAAATTCATTATTTAATTAAATAAAAGGTTTGAGTGATTTTTGATTTTCTGTAAACTCTAATTACATTATTTAGGATTTATTGCAATTTTTCTAGGAAGTTTTAGGATAAACATTTAATTTTGATGCTTTTACGGATTTACGTGTACGAACTTTTCGTCTTAGTTTTAATCGTCATCGTAACCGTCATTCTCTTCTTATCCCATTTCTATTTTCTTTTCTCATAATCAATATAATCACATAATTAATCATCTTTCTACACAACACACTAGCCTCCTTGGGAAACGAACATTGAACCACATTGGTCATTAGTGCTTGGTTTTCCTAAACCGACACTTAATACGTTCCCTATTTTGCCCTTTTGTTTTTCCTAAAGCAAAGGTGTGTAAAAATACTACATCAATATTGGCGCCGCTTCCGGGGAGGCGTGTTGTGTTTTGATTTGGAAATTGTTGTTTTTATATATAGCCATAATAGTATTTGTATTAGTAGGACTCTACTAATACGTATTAACGGTTTTTCGTTTTTTGTGTGAATACTATTACTATATTGTAAACGTAGAACAATAATTTCACAAGTACTCCAAAAAGTGTGAAAACACAACCTTGACTTGGGAGGTCATTACCCAATCATTGTATTCGAATCTCAAACAAGAAAGAAAAGGCAAAAATAGATAAATAATTTCGTGAAGCTCGATTTTAAAAAATACAAACCATAAGGTGGGTATAAGGCGGGTATTATAAAATATACCCTAAGGAAAAAGGCTCTTAAGTGCTTCACGCCGCCTCGTTTCCCCGCTTGCTTGTGAGTATTTGATTTTGAGAGCTAATCGAGGGTTTTGCCGCCTAAAGTATTATTAAGTATCATATATACTTTCTTGGTTTCATTTGATTAAACCCTCTTGAACGTTTTGGTGTTCCACCAACGTTCTAAAGTCATCGAAGGCTTTCACTTCACGTGATCGTTTGCATTCCTTGAGGCTTCTTTAATCAAGAGATTTGATTACGGAGGAGATTTGTAGATTTTGGTCTACTTAATACAATCACAAAAATCCAAAAAAAGTAAAAACAATCAAAAACCATAAGAAAATTGAAAAATACAAAACACCAAAAAGAATCTTCTTTGCTCACCCCTACGTTTTACGTGACGTTTATGCTTACTCGTAATAAAGCAAGACGTGCACGTAAACGAAAAAACCGAAAGGAGTCAACACCTACTCCTAATCTTTCTAGTGAGGAGTCTCCTATTGACGAACCCATTGTAAGAGAAGAACCAACCATGGCGAATCGAACTATGATGGAGTTACTTCAACACCCACCGAGGGTTATGGAGAGGCTATTGTAATTCCCGCTATCCGTGCGGAGAATTTTTAAGTGAAAACGGGTTTGTTGTCGATGATCCAAAACAACAAATTCCATGGTGAAGAAAAGGAAAACCCGCACAACCATATCCGCCAATTCAATCGTCTTACCGCCACTTGAAAATTTAAGGATGTTGCTAATGAATCGATTAAGATGATGCTTTTTCCGTATTCCTTAGCGGGGCCCGCTAAAATTTGGTTAGAGAAAGAGCCACCCAATTCTATATTAACGTGGAAGGATCTCGTTTCTAAGTTTGTGAACCAATTTTTCCGCCCTCTAAGACTACGCATTTGAAAAACGAGATTTCAAAATTATCACAAGAATTTAATGAGAGTTTTTCAACGGCTTGGAATAGATTTAAGGAAATGTTACATGAGTGTCCTCATCACGGTTTTTCCGACTTAATGATCATGAAAGGGATTATCTAAATGCCGCCGCAGGTGGTAATTTTTTGTGTAAAACGGTTAAGGAAACTTTGGTGATAATTGAGAATAGATCTAAGGTGTATTGTCCTCGTAGCACGTCTAGTGTTCGTAAGGCTTCGTCTTCGTCTTCACCTTCTTTATCTACTACCATCGATGCTTGCCATATTGAGGCGAACTTGGAAAACAAAATCTTTGATAAGCTTAAAGGACTTTTATTTGAATTCAAAGTTGGAGAACCAAGTGCTCCCGCTACGGCTAAAGCGGTTGAGGTTTCATGCATGTATTGTGGTGGAGGTCATTATTTCTCCGAGTGCATTACCAACGGTGGTAACACTTCGGGTGCCTACGCGACCACGGGAACTTACAACCAAAACGGTCAAGTTACCCGCTCTAATCAATTGACTCTACCGGGTTTTGGTTCAAATCAAAATGTTGACAACAACTATCGCAACAATCAAGTTGGTTTCAAAAACAATTACAACAAAGGAAACTATGGTAATCAAAGGGCTAATAATCAAGTTTCAAACAAAAATCAAAGTGATTTTCGAAACAACAACAAAAGTTTGCAAACTTTGAAAGATCTTCCAAATGAATTAGTTGAATACGCTAATGGGAACGATGCTAGGTTTGACAACATTCAAAGAGAAATCGCTAGCCTAAGATCCGATTTGAAGAACGACTTGAAGAAAGAGTTGAAAAATGAGTTAGCAAATGAGCTTAAAATCCATACAAACAAGATGGAAGGAAATGTAACTAGGTGATAGGTGTGAAAACACCCATCCTTTTACCACTTATTTCTTGCAAAAACAAGACCAAAACGCGTATTTAATGTCATTTGTTTGGAATTATGCGTGGTTTGTGTGTTTTTTGTGTTTTCAGAGCCAACCGGATAAATATTGAAGAAATCATGGGATTGCACGGGTTTTATCGAAGAAAAGGACGAAAAGACGAGTTCTATAGTCCAGGAGATGCAAAAGATTTGAATTTAATGGGCCTATTTGAAGATTTATCGAAGAAAAGGACCAAAGATGGAAGATTTACATATGTCGAAGAAACTCAAGTCTATTAAATGAAGAAATTAAAAGACGAGTTGAATTTATTCGTCGACAAATCCTGAATCGAAATCGAAAACGTCAACTTTTCTGAAAAGATGAGAAGACAAAAAGAAAGAGAGAAAGCCCACTCACCAAACCAAGCCAAGCACTATAAATACTCCTCCCATTCAAGTTTTCAACTAGTTCATTTTTTCTGTTATTTTCTTTCCTATTTCGTAGGAACCATCTCCCTTAAGGAGATTGGTGATTTTTATTGTGTTTTGATTATTCCATAATCTTGTAAGTTTTATCTTTCCATTTTGTTGTTTGAATCTTATTCATTAATACAAGTTTCCATTTAATCTTTCTTTTATCTCTTGTTGATTCAAAGTTCTTAAGTTTCGTTTTATTGAGTTTGATCTTAAAAAGTAAGTGGGTTTTATGTTTTTGTTGTTTTGGATTGATGTTTATCATAGGTAAATTGTAACAACCCCAAATTTATACAACTCAATACAGCGGAAGACTCGTTGGTGTTACGGGATAGCACATTACTCACATCATAGACAACGCTTAAAAATCGCGTCGTTTCATAATAAAGCATTTCCATTCATAAATATCAAATTTACATAGGTCCCAAGTCATTATATTTAATACAGGTTTTACAAAGCATTTGAATGGAAATAATTATTTTGGTGCGGGCCATGAATTCTTGTTGTCTTTCCGAGAATTACCTTCAAGTACCAGAGATAAAACATGTTAAAAGAAAAGGTCAGCGATAACGCCGAGTGAATTCATAGAGTTTAATAAAATCCATCAATATAACATCGGTATAAAATTATTACCGAAAATCATTTTGTACAAATCATTGTAATAGGCCATAAAATAGCCAAAGTCATTTTATACAAATTCTTATCAAAATCATAATATAGGCTTTCGCCTTCAAAAATTATTATACGAACCATTGTCGTTAAAAACATCATACAATACGTTTTATAACGTTGTATAGATTAAATTAAAATCGTTATATGAATATGGTTATATAAAACCAAAACAAGAACATAATATCAATAGTAAGACCCCGTATTGCTAGTCAGGCAATATATCGTAATAGCAGTATTTCGTTATTTTTGGATTATTACAAGCCGCATGACATTGTTACCTTACTATACCAAACAACGGGTAGCTAACCCGAAACTCATTTGCCCATCTAAATTAGCGTGTCTTCACAATAATAACCTTGTGTAAATCTTCTCATACATAAATTCGCTTACCAATCAATGTGGCACGACGGGGATCAACCGTCAAGGCGCGAACTGGGGTGATCGTCCCCAAATAGTACTATTATATGCATAAGCGTCTACCAAATCCCGGTAGTTCACAATTCATGCTAATGGGACTTTTAGGGACATAACCCAACTTTAATAATCCATTTCATTTCATCTATCGGGTCATTTAATCATTCATCGGGTCATACGGTCATTTGGGTCTAAATCAATAAACAGACAATCGGGACAACTAGTGTCCTATTTTATAAAAACTAACATGTTATCTCCCTCGCGGGTTTATAAAACATTTCATAAAAACATCTAAAAGAGTGCGAGGCTATGAACTCACGTTGATGTGGGAAAGCGGGTTATCGGCAATTCGGATGTACGTTACGTGCTTCAATCACGGAAACCTAGACAAGTAATACTCGTCTTAGACTCTTGTCCAATGACTTTATAAAAATAACAATTATGTATACATATGATGATTTTATATATATATGATGATCAAGTGGGTTTATACATTCTCATTTACTCATTTAGTGTTATGTGTTGGTAACTTTTATACTAGTTTACTAGTTTTACCTATTTACATGTTTTAGGTCCAATAAGCCTATTATAAGTCCATTACCTTAAGTTAGACCATTTTATACTTTTATTATCAGTATTATACTTTACATGTTAGGCCCAAGTGGGATAAGCCCAATATGTAAATTTATAAGTGTTTAGCCCATTTAGTTGGATTATTAGTCCAATAATGCTAACTTAGCCCGTTAATGTCCATATGTTATTTAGTTCGGGTTTTATCGGTTTTTACTTGTATTAAGTACTTATATATCAGTATATGACTTTTTAAAAAGTTTACATTAGACGGGTCCGATCGTCTATGTTTTAATTGACGAAAAACGTTAATTTTACGGTATTAGCCAAAAAGACGTAAAAATCATCTTTATAGTTTTTATAGCTTATAAAACTTACCAAACTAACATTTTTATACAATCTCCATTTATTTATCCTTATACATATTTATATAAATGAAATATATAAGTTAGTGGGTTTTAATTCACATTTTATACTATATTTATTTGAGTGCTTATATAATAATATTAAACTTTAATTTCACAAAATCAGTCCTAAATTTTAAGTTCACTAAAATGTCCATATCTAGAGTTATATAATGAGATAGGACCTCAAATTTTTATCACAGAAATTACATGATATGTGCTTCATTTCATTCCTTTATAGCTACTGATGAATCAACTTCTAAATATTTTAATAAATTCGTCCAAAACAGTGTAGGCAGATTTACACTCTAAACTTGTTTTGATCATATCTCACTCATTTTGATGATTCCATTGCATGGCAAACTCTCACATGTGTATAACACCTAATAATTACTGTATATAGATTCCACTTTACCATTTTATCAGTTTATCTTTTGGTTACTTACTGTTTTTTTACAGCCATCTTATTAAGCAAGATTTAACCATTTTTACATGTGATTTTTCCATCTTTTTACCCATGTTTATCAAATCTATCAACACCAAATCCCCACATAATATTTTTAATCATCATTAATCATCATATACATATACATAAATAAAGAAAATACAAGATTACATAATCAAAATAACAAGAGGATAGGAAGAACAATCTTTATACCACCATTAGTGATGAAAAGATGAGGTTTTTGATGAACAAGACTTGGTTTTGGGTAACCAATCTTTTGAGATATCAAAACCACTTCTAGGATCACCAAGAATATGTAGACTCCTTGAGAAATCAGCCCTTGATCTTCATGAAATCTCCTTTTTAGATGTTAAGATCACCTCAAATCAACAAATCTTCAAAGGGTTATCATCTTGTGCAAGTTAAACACACGATTTATGGTGTAAATTTTGATCTATGGTGGTGTTGGTGGTGATATGGGACGTTCATAGGGAGTAGAGAGAGAGAGATGGGAGTTGTTTTGCACGTATCAAATGTGTAAATGGTTTGAGTTGGTGGTTTTTAGCTAGTTTTGTAAGTAAAAATGGTTTTGGTGTAAGGCTAAGGACAAGTGTCCTTATCTTAAAGATTAACTTGACACCTTTGTGGTGTTGTGTAGCTTAAGCTTTACCACCCACTTGTGGGGTGGGGCAAGATTTTCTTGTCTCATCCCATTAATTTACGGGTACTCCTCGATTCTAGTTTCCTCGATTTGTGTGCCCTCGGGTCGTTTTACGAAAAACGTTTTTATAAATTATGAATCAACGGCACAAAACGAATTTAATAAAAATTTTCTCATCAAAAACGGAGTTCAAAAACGTAAATTCGTAATCCTAAGGTTTCCGGTTTAGTCGTAAAGGACGTTAAATTATAATCGTAAGTCCTAATCTCTTCTCGTAAATTTCTGTGTTTATGAACTAACTCATGTGGAAACCTTGGTTTCCGGATCTTTGAAGCTACTAGGAATGCATCATGTTCATATGATTATACAATCAAAGCGGAATTAGAACACGACACATTAACAAGGTGTTTAGGGCACAAGACACATGAATTAAAACACAATTGGATTGTTCATTATATTAATAACAAACAATCACTATACGTGTATATATTGAATCCCACGTCTAGTCGACACACGCTTTAGGTTTACATTGTGAATATGAATGATGAATAAAACCTAAGACCCTTGGTTCCTTTTATAGTGTAAGGATTAGGGTTTACAAGAGATAATAACAAATAAACAAGTAAATCTTCTATTTAAATAAACTTATGCAGAATATATCTTGCATGTTTATCTAAATAGAAGCTTCCATAAGCTTCTTGTATACGTTTGTATCAACTCTTAAATTGCATGTGACATTGCTTAGATTGCACACGACAACTCTTGAGCCAACAACGCTTAGTTTGTTCTTGTCAACGCCTAAATTTCTCTTGACAACGCTTAGACAATATCTTCATGTTTTCTTCGTTTTTGAGTTTCTGCCACATCAACTTTTTGACCCAACAATCTTCCCCTAGTTGATGTTGGCAAAACTCTATGTGTATCTCTTGTAAGTTGTACATGATCTTCAAATTGCTTCCCCTAAAGTGTAGCTTGTATTTCTTCCCCTTTTTGTCACATCAACAGGGAAGTAAACAATGTATGTAATCTTTGAAGATTCTCCAAATGTAGCTCTATGTAATGATCTTGAAGAAAAATAAATAAAGTATTCTTGATGTAGAAGTAGAGTAACCCAACCTTGTGTTCCATGTCTTGTACTATCCATGTGATGAAGAACTTATACCTATTGCAAATTATAAGTAGACCTCGATCCCTTGTCAATATTCTCATCCTATGTGAGACACTGAGCACGATAATATAACTCCTTCAAGTGTTATGATAAGCCTTCATCACCAACCATGTAAAGCACGAACAAGTTACCTTAAAAGTCACAAGTGCATGACTCTAAGATATGATAGAACACAAACTCGCGAAAATCTTCTTCAATCATCAAACTTACCATAAAAATTCTTCCCCTTAAGCTAACACTTCTTCATGACAGTTCTTAATCTTCATATCATATGTAAAACCCATAAGATGGATAACTCTTTTACAAGGCTACCCCGATTAAATAATCAAATCCAATAAATTACCTCACGAATTGTTTCTAACTCGCATTAAAATCATTAATCCCTTTTAAAAATATCCGAGCCATAAATATCACCATGATATTCTAAATTAAAACGGAGATTCCATGTACCTTCGTGTGTAAATACCACCTTTTTGTGTGCTAAAAACGTACTAATTTTCTCAAAAAGCAGCAATCCTTGTGTTACCCGAGAAACTCCTTTATCCAATATATCTGTCATGTGTATTGTCACATATCGGACAAAACCTAACATCGTTTTGAAAAACCATATCTCGGACAATACTATCAACGCTGTCAGCGTTGACTTATTCTGTCAGCGTCAAATTCCAACTCGTCAGCGCCTCTTTCTGCTGACGTCATCTAGGGCAACAAATCACGTTTCATCACTTGGATTTTTTCTTTGCAGCAAGTCAACAGTACTGGTCGTTCATATCTTTCTAATAATTAGCACTTCATACCAGCTTCGTCCATCCAAAAGCCCAAGTGTAGACCCACGTTCAAAATTAATAGGGATATCTATTATTCCCTAGATTCATGGATCAAACTTGCTTCCAATATTCACATCACACGTCTTCATTGATTGACTAAATCAATCAAATATTATGCCCATAAAATCATGCCAAATTTATAGGAGTTTCCATGTTAAATTATCAACACACACGTCTGATCATTAAAAGACCAACAGACTGATGAAGTGGAAACTCACATAAACTCGTTTTTCTGTCTGGGACCCACATAAACAACATTCTTTCTTTGAAGACGCATCTTTTCCTTTCCGGAATTCACGTAACAGAAAGCATATCTTGTCCCCATAACATACGGCATCAGATCTGGACGTTATATTTAGCCCATACCGTTTCTTCCTTATGCAGACAACAATGTTAATTTAAAGAATATCAACGTTACTGTTTTTCTCCACGTGAATATCCAAAAACTGATATCTGCAACCCAATAATTCCTTTTGATGTTCCTTTAATATCAAAACGTGAAGAATAGCAGATACCACCAAGTCTCCATCCGATGAACAGCAGACTCCATAGTCATATGAATTCGTGAACATGTGAAGTTATGAATCTGATATTATAATTCTAATAGGATTCATAACATTAACGAGCTGCTGCTTTACCATGACGAACCAATAGTTTATAAAATAAACCCTAGAAACAAACAATCAAACAGCCTAGATCTAGGGTTTTGAATGAAACCCTAATAATTTATCACTCCTAATTCGCCATAAAACATCAGATTTTCTGTTATATGCAATGATCTAGGATTTTCAGAAACCCTAAATCATGATTTAATGTGAATAAAAAAATCTGAAAATCACCTCTGCTGCCAATTTTGACACCTAATAACTTTTGAATGAAGACTAATCAGAACAATCCCTCCGGTGGATGTTTAGATATATGTATGTAGAACACACATATAAAATTTCGTGACGATCCAACGGTTCAATCAAAAGTTATGACCTTCTGAATACTGCTGCGCACACAAAAACGTCCAGAAAAACCCTAGACGGATTTTTCTTCTTTTCACCATACACGAACACCTTGTTGGTCCTAGCATCACGAGCCACGAGGCTCTGATACCAATTGTGGAAACCTTTTGACCCAACAACTCAAATTTAAAATCCCAAAATAATATTTACGGATAAATTTATTTCCTGAAATGTCGGACTGTCACCAAAGACGGTGTATGTAAATGTAAGCACGTAACGTAGAATCCTCCGGTTAAAACGTAGTTGATGCTACATCAAGACGTAAACCCAAATTTCTTCCCATAAATGAGTGAGTTCATAATATAACATTAAAATAATGTTTTCAAATAATAATTGAGAATAAAATATCGACCATAAATTGACGGATTGTCACTGCATTTACCCCTAAACAGGATCTTTGTCCTCAAAGATCAATTTATCTTACTACTCGCTTCTTATAGAGCTAAAGCCATGTGGGTATTTCCTCCACATTCGGTATTTTCTCACAAGTGTAATTCATTACAATACACGAGTTTCATCAAACATAACTACGGGAATAAGATCAGGCTTAATGTTGACTTACTTTCTCTATCCATGATGTTCATTGGTTTTTGATGAATGTACCTTTTCGCCGATCTAAACTTCATCAAGAAGTGATCAGATTCTCACTTGATAGACATTTTATCAAGTTCGATATATGAAACATAATTCACGCAACTCTTGAAGTCCTAGGGTAGATCCAGCTTATATGCCTTTCAAACCAATCTTTTACATCATCTCAATGGTCCCATACAACGGGGACTTATATCCCATGATCTTTCAGATCATCAATTCATTTTTCCATGGTTAAATTTTTTGGCATAACTTCGCTACCCATCTGGCACTTTAAAATCTACATTTTATATTCACATAACCTCCTGCCCACTACCGGCAGTCAATAAACAGATCCTAATTTCAACAATCATTTCAGGTCTCGCGGGTCGAGTATTTGGTAAGGTTAGGTTCGCTATCATAGGAAACCTTAAACCTAAAAGACATGTCTAACTCACAATGGGTGTACGTCGGGTGTCTTCATCCCAACTCCTGCTTACAGATGCTCTAATATATATCCTCACAAGATTCTATCTCAATCCTATTACGATAATTATCAATGATAATCTCTCTAAAGGAAAACGATTATATGGTTCATTACCAAAGGTCAACCATTCAAGCATAAAACAGAACTTATTGTATTTTGTATCGTTACTTTACCTCGTCCCTTCGATTGGGGTGGTACACAGTACTCTCATCAAGATTCGTTCTCAATGACTTCTGAGCAAATCTCTAGAAATTCGATACGAAGCAAGGATCTTGATAGAGATGATCGATACATGCACACTATGTTTACGCAACTCCGTTAAATACAAAAGAGTCAATTTCTTCATCAAGAATATATCATTAACAGAAATGATATTAGCAGATTTGGTCAGTCTGTCGACGATGACCCAAATCGAATCAAATTCAGATGATGACATTTGCAATAGTTAGACGTTTACTAATGTATGAGGCAATGTCTGCCTTCATAATTTTCCATTAGTATAACTTCTTCAGATAAAGATACATTTAGTCAGAAATGACATGAATGGAATACTTATACTTACGAGATTTCAATATGACTACATCTCTAAATCTCCATATTTAGGCAACCACAAGCGGCCTTTTATACATTTAACGCCATTAGCTTCTCAATTCTAATGGTTCACATTAGCCGCGAACCCCTTTTATTATCTATATTATACTTTTTACAAGCATCAGCTATATTTTAAATTGCTCGACAATTTACTTTGCACATGTAGAATCTTGATAACCTATGAATCTATGAAGTGGGTTGATGTTTTCTAGAAAGAGAAACTAGAGAGAGAAAGTGAGAGAGAACTATGTGATATTTTATTAAATGAAAACTTAAAATGAACAACAACCAACCCCTTTCCAAGGAGGAAAGGGGTATTTATACTTCCAAGCCACTAATGGACTTGGGCCGGCCCATGACAAGCCCATGGGCCGGTTCTTACTTAACTAAATAAGTATTTGTTAACTACGAGCTATTACAACATAAATAATATTGTGGAGTGACCGATACTTCTAATATACGTAAAAATGTATTTCTAACAATCTCCCCCTAAGGGAGGTCACTCCACGTTACAAAGTTCTAAACCTAGCATACTATACTAAGTCTTCGTTCTATAGCTCGTAGTCTTTTCTTCTTTTTCTTTTTGTTGTGAATATGTTTATTGATCTTTTAGGCTTTGGCTTGAGAACATTGTTCTTTTGGCCTTTCACGTGCGATCTTTGCCTTTTTGTGAATCTTGCCTCCTCGTGACTCCATGTTCCACACACTTATGTCTTTTTGTTGAATTCTCGAAAGCTTCAGAGTTTGGTACAGCGGAAGACTTCATCTTGTACTTTCTTGAATTTTTGCTGAACTTTGATGCAGAAAAACATAAGCATGTGGGAACGACTTCTACATGTACACCGCAACACCACCGTCTTTAACTGGTACACAGCAACGCCACCGTCTTCAACAGGTACACAGCAACGCCACCGTCTTTAACAGGTACACAGCAACGACACGAATAAAATGGCTTTGACATTTTATTCTAATTCGGTAGCATTTTACCTCCGGTCGGTGAAGACCGTTGGACGATATTAGATATCGTACCCGTGACGGATAGTTTCAATTAAGTAACTTCCTGACAGGATTTCGCGGGTAAACCCGTTCTCTTTATTCGACCATCCAAAGCTGACTGCGAACATAAAGAGTGAATCACTTGGATAAATTATCCTTGTGATTTAAAGCCGTCAATTCATGAAACCTGGAACAAGTGAATTTCAATTAAGATTTTCACCATCGTTGCTTTCCAGTTATCACGAGCTCAATTCATAAAGAATCTTGCACGTCACCTACCAAGTGCTGTTTGATGTTAACACTAGAAGGATTTCCACTCGTCACTGTGATCAATAAAGAGTCACTCTGAGTGTTCTGGCAAGATCGTATGATAATGCGTAGAGGCCTGGAACGAGTTTAATTTCAATTAAGAATTAAACCACTGTTTCTTTCCAGTTTTTCACAAGATTGGTTCTAAAAGAACCACACGTGTAACCTACCATGAGCTTGTTTGATGTTGGCTCAAGCAGGATTTCCATCTTCATTGTAATACTTGCGTATTACTCAGATGTTCTGGCAATATTACAGGAATACTACGTAGGACACATGGAAATCTCTTACTTTTCACAGTGTGTGAGAAAGCAAGGAATAAATGGAAAGTGTCCTAATGAGACTTTTGATGATCTCTTGGCTCTAGAATCGATAGTGCGTTTTGATTTAGTGAGCGATGGTTGGAGAGGAGTGCCACCTTTTCAATACCAGTCTATTCGGAGTGAATAAACCAATAGATAACGTGTTGATCTCTGTGTGATTAAAACAAATACCTTTTGAGAGATATTTGAGTTAGCTGGGAAGGGTTGTGCATTGCATCACTGGGTCCATGATGTCTTTCTTCAATATCGAGAATCATTAACAAGAATGAGCTCAATAACATATGTATTGACCCGGTTTCTGCCTAAAGTTGTAAGGAGGGTTTCTTTGTTTACACCCTTTATCTTTACATTTCTTTTTCATTCTTCAACCCCTTCAGTACTTACCAATACATCATCACTAGCACCTTGTTGTGATTGTTCCAGTGCTAGCATCAGTAATTAGTCGATACTCAGCTACGTTCACATTCTTTCTCCATCTTTCCTAGGACTTCTAATTCTATCTAGGGAATTGTCCTTGGGAAGATTCCATCGGCTCTGATGAATCATTGGACTAAACCTATTCCTACCACCCTTTTGTCACCACATTCGTCGCAAATTAAGCGTGTTTTGGGAAGGAATTGCCACCATGAAAAATCATTGAAAATCACCTAAAGTACTTGTGATATTGAAATCAAAAGTTTCGTACCTTAGGTGTTTTTGATCATCAAAAACGATCCCCCTTAACACGTGCTTTACACATATTAAGTTGGATTATCGTTAAGTCTTTTTCATCTTTTAACCAAGTATCACTTAAGTCTCCTTAATCCCATTTTCTCCCCTTATCCAAAATGTTAACCATTAATATTTGGGATATTGAATGGATTAACCGGTCTTTGGGTAAAAATGAAATAGATGTTTGGCCATAGAACATGTTAATGCTCCCCCTTAAGTTAACAAGGGATAGTTGTAGTGCCTTAGTATGATATATTTTGAAAGATTTAGAATCTCGTGAGAAATTCTTGAAAAATTATCATACCTTAACACTACATCAAGCCATTAAAGCACAATATTCACAAATTTACATATTCACAATTAAAACCAATATAAAGTGGACCTGAAATGTACGACCCATTAGATGGATCGTTGCAGTAACTTGTGGTGCACTCCATATGGTCTACCACCAACGAATCTTTCTAAACTCCTCATCAATCACGGAGCTTTTGATCAATCTTCTTGATCACATACTTCGCCATTTGCCGATAACCCTGATGCCAATCCTCAGTCATCTCTGGTAAAGTCCCACCCGAATTGAGATGATCCAACTTTCCTCTGACGTAGATGAGAGTCCCATCACTGTACTTATAAAGCTCACCCACCCTCATAAACTTCATTAACCCTCGACTGTTCAAGTAGAAAATCCCGCAATTCGGAACAGAAATGCCGGTATAGGGACATCTGTTGACATGTTGAGGTAACACTTGATTCACTGGACGGGTTAGGTTAAGCTTCCTTTGGTAACTTTCGACTCCCAACTGAAGATCTTCAACTCGTTTCTTGATAACAACGCTTCGTGTGAACATACGAAGTGTTGTATTCAAGGCAATGAGGTCTTCACGAGGAATATGTGTGAGTTGATCACGGGTCATCAGAAGCAACATGTCTTCGATATCCTCAAGGCGAATGATAGAAAAATCTCCCTGCTGGATTTTGTATTCTCTGTCATCCTCCATTTTCAGACGAATCTCCGTCACATGATAATAGCCATTCTTGGCTTAAGTTTTCAGCCCTAAGATGCTGGAGATGCGGATATCGGATCTAACGTTACTTCCTGAATTGACTAGGCAGCAGCCCCTGTACGCCCTTCGAACTCGTTCGTCCCAGTGTGATGCACCTATGACAGCATACATATCATAATTACGATTTACCTTTGGGACCCAGAGTCGGTTTACCTTTTCCTCGATAAAGGGTATTGTCCCCCAGTTGGCAGCTTTCAGCAAGGTCAGGGAGGTTGCGTACTTTGATGACCCCTTCAGAAGATACACAAGATCATTGGTGACGAAGAAGTCAAGAGCAATCTGATTATCTTGTGAAGGATCAAGTGGAGGTGGAGCTCTTTCTGAATCATGAAAGACCTGGCCGTTGAACGATATTCAGAGCTTTCAGGATCTCATCAGCATAATACTCGAACTCCATTCGGGTTAACCTGGTTTTGGCGCGAAGTCTTTTATCCTTTTGTGCTCTCTTCACCAAAGACGGAGTAACCGAAGTCTTATACTCGTGAGCCAGAAATGCGCACAAGTCAATCGGACTACGGATACGGAGATATAAAACATCTCTGTCAGCGTCTGTGATTGGATCATATTGCGCCGCTGCCGTGATCCAAGCCTGTGGCGGTGCATTCTCGTCAATCTCCAACGTGTCTGCCCAGTCCCGTGTGCTTGACTCAGGAACATTAGATTGTGGATCTTGTTGTAGAGGAGTAGAAACGTGAACATCTGCTGGTTCTGATTCAGGCATCTCGGCGGTGTCATGAACGGGCGAGTGTTGTGCAGCTTCAAGTTCAGTTACCGATTCTGCAATCACAGGAGAAACAACAACAGAACTAACAGGGTTAGTGGTAACAGGTATAGATACAACGATAGATGTACCAGGAATCGATGACGCTGTAGTAGCATTCACATCGTGGCGCCACTTGGATCGTCTTGATTCTGTGGAAGTGGATTTTTCCTTTTCTGCAACATCTTTCTTCGACTTGGTTCCAGACTTAGAAGGTTTCTTTGTGCTGGCTACCTTGTCCCCCTTTTTAGGCTGTGTACCATCATCATCCTCATCGTTATCCTCGTTGCTCCCCTTCGCACTCTCCTCATTACCATCACCACCATCATCACCCTCATCATCATCATCATCTTCATCATCATCACCATCATCGTCTTCGTCATCATCCTTTTCTTCTTCTTCTTCTTCTTCACCTTCTTCTTCACCAGTACCCTCTTCTTCTTCACTTTCTTCCCTTTCTTCCTCAGGCAGAATGTGGTATGGTACCACACTTCCAAACGTTTTAAATAACCTATCATCCTCCATGATAGCGTCATTCAGGGATTTGTAGAGAGCCCGTTGTATCCTAGATTTATCAAACGATCCAAGTTCCCTCATACGAGCTTTGAGGATCTTCTTCAATTCAAAATCCGTCAAGTCATAGGCAATTTTGTAGGCGGATTCAGAATGATTGGATGACTTGATCATCAGGTTATCAGCCGCGAGTGTCTTCAACTCATCACGCAGTTTTGGCATAATAGATTCAACGGATTCTTTTACTCTCTCTTCAACAGAATCTTCAAGTGCTTCTTTCTGCTCCTTGTATTTATCCCTTATCGCTTGAAGTCTAGTGATACGTGCAGCATGCTTATCAGCCTCAGCCTGCTTAACCTGAGCTAGTTCTTCTGCATGAGCTTTTCGAGTCAATTCCATCTCTGCAGCGAACTTAGCAAGCATCTCTTCTTGTGCTTTCTTAGATGCTTCTTCACTTTGAACTCGTCTATGTAGCTCTTGGCGAAGTTCATCCATCTCTCTTTTGTGATTATCCGTATGTTTATCCAACATTTCGGCCATTACCAATGCAGCCATTGTGGACGTTGCAGAGCTGCTCTGGGTTGATTGAAGAGGCTCGGTTGTTACTACGGTACTAAGGATGGGAGTTATTGGTGGTGGAAGGAATGGTGTTGAAGCCGGTCTGGTTGGTAAGGGTTGTATTGGTGGAGGTTGAGTTGCTAAAGGTTGAGTTACTAACGGTTGAGTAGACACCATGATTGTAGGAGCACCGGACTCCTTTTCAACACTTGCTGAAACAGGGATTGATGTCTCATTCGATGTAGAATACCGTTCAGGTGACCCAAACTCATCAATATCCTCTGGCTCCTCGTACTCTTCTTCAATATTTATCCTTGCACCTGAACCACTACCGCCAGTATCTTTCCTACTCCTTTCAATAGCTATCTTCTTCATTTTTCTCTCCGCCTTGTCAAGAGTAGGATCAACAACATCTTCTTCGTCACGTAGAACTAACTCATCAGCCTTACCCTTTCCCTTCTTAACCTCAGTCTTCTTCTTCTTGGTTTCAGGTTCAGGTAAAGCAGCTGGTTGCTTGCGTTTACCTTTAATCTTGACCGTAGTAGACGAGTCTTCTCCAGTCTGAAGGCTTGCTTTTAGCTTCTTGATTTCTAGCAGCAGTAGCTTGTAATCAGCAGAACCTTTAATTCTATCCGTCAGAAGGTAATCGGGAATAGGACCAGGAATCACACCACCAGATGGTCCTTCATGCCTTAAATCCACAATATGATCAGCCTCTTCAGTGTGATGACGACTTGCTGCACGCCTATCAATTGTAACATCATTCTTCATAAAATAGTTAATGATAAGCTTGATAAACCGAGGGTAAGGAAAGAAATTAGACTTCAGCTTCTTGTTTTGGAAGAGTTGAAAGGTGAATTCTTCCCATAACAACAATGCATAATCTGCATTTGCGCCTTTGTACATTCCATGGAAGATGTTCATTATTGGACTACGCAAAGCATCATGCCCAGATGTTTTTGGTGTAAGACATCGACTAAGAATACCCAACATCGCTCTCCAAGGTTGTCCTACTTTAGCAGTGGTAAACTCAGACGCAACTCGTATGTCAGGACATCCAATAGCATCGAACAACTCCAAGAGTTCGTCTTTAGTAGGATCCCTCGAAAATGCCATACCTTTGGGTGAATCCCTAATGCCAAATATCTTACGGAAGTCTGATACAGTAAGTGTCTGTTGTTTGTTGTCGATGGTGAAGGTGATCTTGTTTGAAGTGCTTTCCTTGGTAGCCCAGAACTCATACATATAATCATAAGGTACCGAGGCAGTACTTCTTAAGGCATTCTTGAAATGAGATTGATCAAGGATTGCTATGGCGACATTAAAACCATGGTGAGTGGATTTTGAGACTTGCTTCAGCCGGTAATTGTTTGGTATGAACTTGAGGGTTCGTGCTTCAGCAATTGCGGCTACTCTAGAGTCTTGGATTGCTTGTACTGTTGGATTAGTCATTGTATCTGCTTAAGATAAGACATGAAAGGTTGATGCACAAAAATATATAGATATGTATCACTATTACTTCTAAGCATAACACATGTCAACAAGTACTTATAATATGCAAACACTATTAATCCAACAACTCTTCATCCGGAACATTCCTTCATTCGGAACTCTTCATTCGGAAGTCCTTCATTCATAACTTTTTCATTCAGAAGTTCTTCATTCGGAACTTCTTCATACGGAAGTTCTTCATTCGGAACTTCTTCATTCGGAAGTTCTTCATTCGGAACTTCTTCATTCGGAAGTTCTTCATTCGGAAGTTCTTCATTCGGAACTTCTTCATTCGGAAGTTCTTCATTCGGAACTTCTTCATTCGGAAGTTCTTCATTCGGAACTTCTTCATTCGGAAGTTCTTTATTCGGAACTTCTTCATTCGGAACTTCTTCATTCGGAATTCCTTCATTCGGAACTTCTTCATTCGGAAGTTCTTCATTCGGAACTTCTTCATTCGGAAGATCTTCATTCGGAACTTCCTTCATTCGGAAGTCCTTCACTCAGAACTTCCTTCATTCGGAAGTCCTTCATTCGGAACTTCCTTCATTCGGAAGTCCTTCATTCGGAACTTCCTTCATTCGGAAGTTCGTCCGGAACTTCCTTCATTCGGAAGTTCATCCGAAACTTCCTTCATTCGGAAGTTCGTCCGGAACTCTTCATTCGGAAGTTCGTTCGGAACTTCCTTCATTCGGAAGTTCGTTCGGAAGATTCCTTCATTCGGAAGTTGTTATCCATGTTCATTCGGAAGTTCATAACATCAGCCTATTGAAGATTAATCTAGACGCATTTGTGAGATTTAAGGCATGCTAAGGCAACACAACATCTATCTAATGATAACCCGAGTATAACCCACCTATAACCCTAATCAATTAAACCTAAATTAAGGAATAAACCCTAATCTTGATTGACTTAATTATATGAATCAATTAACATGATTTAACTGATGAATTAGACCAGTTATAAGTTAAAGATGATGTTATTACCTTTTTGAATCGAATGAACCGGTTGGATGATTAAAAAACAAGAGTTTTTAGAGCTTGTGTATGTGTGTTAATGGCGGAAGAAGATAAATAGAAACAGTGAATGAAAAAACGGGGGGGGGGGGGGGGGGGGGGGGGATGGGTTTTGGTTTGACTTAGGTCAATTTTTGACAAATTTCCCAAGTTGTCACTTAAGTCCCTAAGTTTTCACTCCTTTTCCTTTTTGGTTTATTACTTTTCATTTTTCCTAATCATTGTTAAACTTAGCCACTATTAACTTTCACACAACTTAGCAATCGCAACCTATTTGCAAGTCTCCAAAATCTAAAGCAAGTCCTATCACATTGAACGAGCTCAAGTCGTTTTCTAAAGCAATACCACTCATTTACCATTTAGCCATTAATTTTCCACAATCACTTTTGAAAAGATTGTTTTGATGACGAAGATAATTTAATATTTTCTCCCCCTTAAACGATGACCTGTTTTCTATTTAAAGAGTTGTAGTCATTGTTCAAATATTGATGAAAGCATTTCCAATAAGTATCTTGAAAAAGATTGATTCGTGGTGTCAATAAGATTTCTCTTATTTTAACAAATTAATGCACTGAGACGTACATTAATTCGTGTTAGACCAATTTGTAAAGTAAACTTGATCCCTTTGCATGATTTGGCTTGTAAATCATGCCCGAGAAAATTAATTCCTGTTCTGAGCCAACGTTTTCCAAGGAAATACGTGACTTTAATATGAAAACCGGGTTGCAGTCTGAAAAAAACTACAAGCCATGATGGGCATGCTTTAAAAAATGTACAACTTTCATACGGACTCTATTTATGGCGCCGTGTCAATATTGATCGACATTTCTAAAGCCGTAAATATTACCGTACCAAAAGACATGCCCGTTTTAAAAACGAAAAATATTTTTGGTTTTTCTGGATTTTGTAATTTTTATGGGTTTTCTAGGTTTTATATTTTTTATGGTTTTTCTTGGTTTTATATTTTTGTATTTTTTCTTTTGTGGTTTATATATATACGATAATATACATGATCACGAACAAAGGATACTCTGAATAGTTTACCACCACTATTCAGCGGATTCTTCTGCCAACTCTTTGAGAGTCGCTGGAGTGAATGATTTCATGCCAAGCTTGTTGATCAAAAACTCGATTCGTCCTCGATCTAAGGCTTTGGTGAACATATCTGCCAGCTGATACTCAGTAGTGACAAAATACAGCTCGATCACTCCGTTCTCCACCTGCTCTTTAATGAAATGGTAGCGAATGTCTATGTGCTTGGCCCGGGAGTGTTGAACATAGTTGCAGCAAAGGGCAATGACGCTCTTGTTGTCACAATACATCGGGATTTTGTTGAATCCCAAACCGTAGTCAGTTAATTGTGATCTCATCCAAAGGACTTGAGCACAACAACCGGACATGGCGATGTATTCAGCCTCCGTGCTAGAAATTGCAGCGCTTTTCTGCCTTTTTGAAGACCAACTGATCAATCTATCTCCAAGGAGTTGCACAGATCCAGAAGTGCTACGCCTCGTGTCTTGACACCCAACATGATCGGCATCTGCGTATGATATTAAAGCAATAGAGGAATCTTTCGGGTACCATAGACCACGATGAAGTGTTCCTTTGAGATACCGAAAGATCCTTTTAACAACATGTAGGTGCTTTTTGGTAGGCCGAGCCTGATACCGGGCACACATGCATACGGCAAATTGCAAATCAGGCCTGCTAGCAGTCAGATAGAGAAGGGTGCCGATCATCCCACGGTAAAGTTTTGGTTCGACAATAGTCCCATTCCTATCTTCATCTAACTTGGATTTCTCCACCATTAGAGTGCCCACGGGGTCACAATTATCAAAGTTATATTTCTTTAAAGATTCTAGAGCATATTTGGATTGATTAATAAAGATGCCTCTGGGATTCTGAGAAATTTGTAATCCTAAGAAAAATGAAATTTTTCCCATCATTGACATCTGAAAGCGTGTGGACATTATCTTCTCAAAGCGTTTAGACAATTCTATGTTAGTGGCAGCAATTATTATATCATCAACATAAATTTGTACCAGAATCATGTCGTTGTCCTCCTTGAGAGTGAATAGAGTGGGGTCCACTTTGCCTTTGGAGAAGCCTTCCGAGATGAGATAAGTTGAAAGGAGATCGTACCACGCGCGTGGAGCTTGTTTCAACCCATAGAGAGCCTTCTTAAGCTTGTACACATGATTAGGAAACTCCGTGCTAACGAACCCATCCGGCTGACGAACATAGACCTCTTCCCTTAGTTCACCATTCAAAAATGCCGTCTTCACATCCATTTGATAGACGATCATATTCATATGAGCAACATACACAAGGAATAGTCTAATATCCTCCAATCTTGCCACAGGAGCAAAAGATTCATCAAAGTCTATACCCAAGGCTTGTTTATATCCTCTAGCGACCAATCTAGCCTTATTCTTTAATACTGCACCCATCTCATCGAGTTTAACCTTATAAACCCATAACAAAGTAAGGATGTTAACCTTATCAGGGAGAGGAACCAATTCCCATACTTCAAGTCTTTGGAATTCATTTAGTTCCTCCTGCATGGCTTCAATCCAAGATGATTGAGTCATAGCCTGCTGCCAATTTTTAGGTTCAACTTCAGAGAGAAATGCATCAAAGTAGCAATAGAGTGCACTCTCTTGTAACTGATGGCGTGTAGAGACTGGTCGATTTAGATCTCCATTGACATTCCTAATTGGGTGATCTTTTGTCCATTTGGTGCTATGATTTTCAATCCTAGGTGGTCTGGCAGTGAACAATAGAAGGAGCTTCTTCTGAGGTAGACGCGACTGAAGGGTTTTCAGGGAACGGTATACCAAAGAAAGGAAGCTCTTTTAAGTGAGCATATTCCAAATCGTGATCAGTAGAATCCTCTTCCACATCATTAGGCACAAGTAGGGGTGATGATTCAGGTGTAGTTTGAGAATCACTTGGTTAAGGTGCATCCGGTTCAATGTTGATTGAAGATGCATTAGATAAAGGTTCATTAGCAGGAGCAACAACTTCAGGGATTGGAGCTATCACTACAGGTGCTGGAACTTCATCATTTGGGGGATCAAAGAATTCGTCAAACAACGGTTGAAACAGTTTATCCCACTCGGGCCTTGTTGGTGGTAAAAATGATGTAGAAGTAGGATTATTGGGAACTAATCCGGAACTAATAGCACTGGTTCCCATCTCATGAAGCGCGGGTTCAGAGCTGCGTTGCTCAGAAGCCATCGCTGTCAGCTCATCGAAATCTGCGTCCATAGTTTCTACGATCTTACCAAGACGACGGTTGTAAATTCGGTATGCTTTCTTGGAGGGTGAGTAGCCAATGAAAATACCTATATCGGCTTTCGGTTGAAGCTTGCCCAAGTTCTCACTATTAATGTTTGGATAACAAAGAGCACCAAACACATGAAAGAATGAAACATCGGGTTTACGGTCATGTAGAAGCTCATAAGGTGTTTTTCCATGGCGTTTCTGAATGATAGAACAGTTTTGGGTGAAACATGCAGTAGATATAGCTTCTGCCCACAAGAACAATGGAGCGTTCGCATAAATTAGCATAGTCCTAGCAGCTTCCATAAGCATACGATTCCGTCTTTCAACGACACCGTTTTGTTGTGGAGTACGTGCAGCGGATGTTTCATGTGAGATACCAACTCCTTCATATTAATCACGAAGAGTCTGGTTTACGAACTCTGTTCCATTGTCTGTACGAATACGGCGGACAATAGTATGCAAACGTACCTGAATAAATTTCAGAAAAGTGATTATAGCCTTCGGTGCTTCATCCTTTGTACGTAGAAATCTAACCCATGTAAACCTGGAGAAATCATCCACAATAACGAGAATGAATTTCTTACCGCTCACACTTTCAGTTCTCATTGGCCCACAAAGATCCATATGCAAAAGATGAAGTTTTTCTTGATTGGTGTCTTCAGCTTTGGGCTTGTATGATTTCTTGGTACTTTTCCCCCTTGAACACGCGGAACATAAATGGTCCTTGTGAAATTTGAGCTTTGGAAGACCACGAACTAATTCGTTTTTATCCAGATGATTAATAGCATCAAAGTTAAGATGAGATAATCTACGATGCCATAACCATGACTTGGTCTTAGATGCTTTAGAGAGAAGACATACTGGAGAGGCGGCCATCATGTCTTGTAGGGACAACGTATAAAGATTTGCACCACGAGATCCCTTCAACAAATCTTTTCCTTCCAAGTTGCGGATGAAACAAGTGTGTTGTCGAAAAGCAACCTCTAGGTTGGAATCACAAAACTGTCCTACTGAAAATATATTATGACCAAGACCTTCTACATAGTATACCCTTGAAATCGTAACGTTTCCAATCTGATATTCACCATACCCCATTATCTTTGCTATATGATCATTACCGAATTTAACCGTACCAAGAAACTTGCTGACGAAATTTCGGAGCATCGAGCGATCTCCGGTCATTTGCTTTGAACAACCGAAGTCCAAATACTAGAGGATGATTTGGACCACCTGAAAATATCACCACACGAAGACAATGTATAGGTATCGGAATCTGAATGTTCCTTGTTATTAGCAGGTACAGATTTAATAATCTTAGATTTGCTAACTTTAGGTTTCTTAGATTTCCTAGCCTTCTTCTTCCTAGTTGGTGGTGTAGATTCTAGTTGTCTTAAATCCTGTGGTATTTCTTCACTGATAGGCACTATAGTGGGGGCTGACCTAATTAAAGGGTGCTGTTTCCATACTTTAGTGCTAGTGTGCCTAACTAAAGGACGCTCAGACCTAACCTCAATGGATGCATTCCTAGTTAAAGGGCACATTTTTCCATCTAATGTAAAGGTCCTACCAGTGGGACGCCATTGCCAGCCAACTTGGGCACGAGTTCTACCAGTTGGCTTCCATTCAAGATTATTCCTAATGGCATTCATTTCATTCACATGATCAGTAAGACACAAATCATGACGTTGGGAAAACATACATTCATTACAATTCCAACAATTCAAATTAGAATTCACGAATGGTTTAGGCTTCTGCACAGGCGCAGAGCTTTTAGTCCTAACATGATTCTTTTTATTTAAAACTGAACTAGCATTCCTATGGTGAGCTTCTACTTCCTTCTTGTTGGTACTACTAGTGGAGGGCTTGATCTTATGTTTCTTGAGTGGCGATCCTTTAGCCTTAGTAGACTCTTTTACTCCTGTAGAAGGCAAAATGGGAATATTAGCAACACATTTTAAAGGTGCCTTACTTGATGGTGCCAATGACGGTTTTGCTCCTGGGGTCTTATTGAATGGAGTTACAGCAATGGGTTTATTAGTGAGTAGTGCAGAACCTGGTTTACCTATGTATTGCAAATATGCTAAGCAATATTGAACTCGCTTAATATATTCATGAGCCGAATAATAGTAGCTACTTGAGGGATCTAAGGCATAAAGATCGTCTAAAATATCCCTAACAAGATCTACATGCTTAATGGCATTCCTCATATAATCATCGTAGGTAACCGGGTTTCTCTTATGAAGCGGGTTCTTATAAAGCACTACCGACTTGGTTGTTGGAGCACTAGTGGACGGTGCAGAGTCGGTAGCTAAGTTATCAACAACTTTTTGTCGGGTGAGAAGAAGTGTCTCCTTTAACTCGGCCAAAACCATGTTTTTGTCAATGAGCAGGATGTTTAAGTCAGAAATTTTCTCACATTTTTGGTTCAATTGTTCAACATAAAATTGTTGCTGTGCCGCATTAAAAGCGAAGCGTTCTTCTAGTGAACCATAAAGTTTGGACATTCCCTGTCTTGCACGATCCATCTCCCCTAGAATAGACGAAAGTCTAGTTTCTAAGTCCTGGTTTTTAGACTCTGCAGCCTCTAGTTCCAATTTTAGTGTTTCATTTGATGACACATCTCTCTTCAATCTCATAATCTCTTCCTCTAATGCCTTAACTATTGCAATCATCTTTTCACTCGTCTCAACACCGTTTTCACAACCATTTGATATCAAAAGATCCTCATTTTGAGTTTGTTGTTTTAATTCTAAAGATATACAATGTTGTTCTAGTTGATTAAAGCGTTTTGAAAGTAAATTGTAAGAATCTTGTAGCTTTAAAAACTCAGCGTTAGATTCGTGACAAGAATGATTATCTACCTCATTTACAGTATCAGCAACATTTACAGAGAGATCACAAACATCATCACATATATTCACAGCATCACAATTAATCATAGCGGATGTAAGCTCATTCGAATAATTAACATTTACAGTAGTAAGCACATCACACAAGATTACTTCGGACAAGAATCGGTCATATTCGGATAAAATATTTTCTTTTTCTATTAGTTGTAGTTCGTAAGCGGTGTCCATTTCATAAAACACTTTTTGAACTTCTCCAGTTTCAAACTCAAGATTTTCCTTAAGAGATGCGAAACTTCCTTTTAGACTTTCAACAAACGGATTGATCTCATTTTTAAACACCTCGTTCATGTGTTCGAAAGCCCATTCTCCGGTGTTTAGGCCATTTGAAGTCGTACATTCCAAAATGACCTTGTCAAAATTAGTAAAGTATTGATTAATCTCTTGCAAGTTTAACCATACAGTGCTAACAGGTGGAAGATCCTTTGGAATTTCCTTAGGACCTTCCATATTGACAAGTGTAGGAAATGTACTGGGGTTTTCTTCATCTAACATGTAGGTTGGTGCTGTGATGAGATCTTTGTCCATATGGAAGCGAATTCTAAAATCCGTTTTTGCAAGCTCCTTATTCATTTTAAAATAATCACACTCGGGATATTTTGCAGAATTGTATGACCGATCCTCATCAACTAGATCCTTACTTGTTCGATCATCGAAAATAACAATCGGGTCTAAGACCAATCCTAATTGGGTTGCATTATAAAGTCTTGGACTATGTCTTAAAGCTTGTTTTGCATACCTTGGGTTAGGGGGAAGGCCTTTTTGACATGATAAGTTAAATTCTCTAAACGAAGCATCAAATAAGTGCACTAGTTGAGAAGCAGCGTATTGTCTTAAAAGCAAGTAATCTAGACTTCTAATCTTATTAGTAGCATTAATCTCCATTTCATTCTTCTTAGACTCGAGTAACTCAAAATCCGTTTGAAGTTTTTGAAAATTAGTGACCACTAACTCCTTTTCTTTAAGTTCATTAGAAAGATTTGCTCTTAAGTTTTCAATTTCTTGCAAATGACCCATTTGTTTGTTTCGAAAGTGATCATATTCGGGATTTGTTAGAACACTAGACGAAGGCACTAATTCCAAGGTTTGAACTTTCTCATTGCTTAAGGCAAGCTCATCAGACAAATTCTTATTCTTAGCTAGGGTTTCTAAGAGTGCAGCATTCATTTGGCTAAGTAATGTAGCAGGAACCATGACCAAATCTTGTTGAGCAGGAGTAGGCGTATGCGAAATGGCTCCCGGTTGTGATTCACTCAAAGTCTTGGGACTCACATTGATATTACTATCATTGATTGTCTCCTCATTTGAAAGACTCACCACCGAAGACTTATTCGAATCAGCACTCTCTTGCACAACTTGATGTGGTTGAATACTAGCATCAGTGGTATTATCAGTAGCATTAATAAGTACCTCAGATCTCTTTTCTAGCCCTAAGCTGGAGATAGTTGCCATAAGAGCTGCCTTTGCAGATTGAAATTCATCACAATCTGAGTCATACGCATCAAGATCATCTGCTTGGTATGCTGCATTCTGTGTGGTGACAACGTCTTGTTCAGCAATCCCTGGATCAGCAAGAAATGCAAGCTCCTCTTCATCAAGTTCCCTTCCTTGTGCCTGAGCATTAACCAGATAAATCTTCTCTGCAAATCATTGACCATCCCTTCTCCTCTTGGGTTTCTTACAATCCCTGGACATGTGACCTTCTTCCTTGCAGTTGTAGCATGTAATCATTCTCAACTTGCCTGTGGAATTAGCCCGTGGAGGAGTGTTGACCATTGGAGCAGGATTGACCGTGCGAGCATTGGTAGTTGATGTAGTAGGTCTCCCCTGATAAGGTTGAATAGGTTGAACCATTACCCTGCCATTCTCAATAGTAGCTTGTTGGCGAGAATTGGATGAATTCCTCAACTGATTGTTAGTAGGAGCTGATCCTCTAAATCCTCGTTTGCTTAATGTCCTTGTGAGATAAGCAGACATAGTGGTTAACACTTCAACTGGGTCAGCTCCTTGTTTGAATACAGGAATGGGGACTTCCTCATCATCACAATACATTGCTTGGTCTTGTTGAGCTAGATAATCACTAGAAGGAATACTCATGTGATCAGAGTAGCTTGATGGATATGCTGCATTCTCTTGATAAGAAGAATATGAAGGATGAGCATAAGGTGCAATGCTTGCTGGGTGAGGTTGTGAGCCATATTGTGATGAAGGTGCATTAAACCGATATTGTTGCTGATGTGAGGTGGGTGGTTGCGGTAAAATCGAGTATTAGGGGAAGGTTGGTGTCATGTAAGGTGATGGATGATAGGCTTGATGTCCCAAGATATAAGGAGTGTTGTTGTGTGACAAGCTTGGTTGATTTGCCATCAAAGCTAAGGAATCAGGGTACATACCTCGAGGCGAACGGTGCATGATCACATGTTTCTCATGCTGCTGAAGAAAAGCATAGAGTTGATCCAAGTTGCACTTATGCAAATCCCTGGTTAACTTAACATCGGTAATGTACTCACCCCATTCAGCTTGAGGTAAAGTATTCAAGAATTTGGTGTTAACCTGGAATGGAGCAATCACAAGATTGTATACATTCAGATCAATCATGAGTGTGGTGAATCTGAAGTAATAATCGTGAAGCGTTTCCCCTGGGCTGTACGTGAATCTATCAAACAGATCATACAACTGACATTCCCTTTCCTGTTTGGTGAGAGACGTACCTTGTAGCAACACCTTTAGACGTTCCCATAAATCCTTTGCCACCGTATACTGACTTACCATTCGATAGATGTCATGTGGAAGAGCTTGGAGAATGGTTTGAAGAGCCTTTTCGTCTGCATCGGCAACAAGTTGTTGAGCTGGTGTAAGTTCTTCAAACTCCCTTGGTCGTGTCACATTGTTAACCACGATGGTACCATAGTCAAGTGGACAATTTAAAATTGACTTAACCATAAGCCTCCCATAAACCGGTTTTCCCTTAAGGTAAGACATCATCCGGCCTTGCCATGCTTCAAAAACTTCTTTGATGAGCATTGGAGGGCGATTATCCGTTCCCGTAATGACGGAAATATCCGTAAGGGATGTCATCTGAGGCATTACTGAATTCGGATTCATTTTGTTAACTTCAAAGAGACAAAGATTATCGGTTGATCGAGCAGTGAAGTAAAGCTTGTGAATTGTGTTGAGTTTTTGTTGTAAGAAACCAAGATTAAATCCTCTAAAAAATCGTCGAAAAAACAAGTAAAATATCCCTTGATTCGGAACTTTTTGTTGATTCAGAAGTGTTGATTCGGAAGATTTGGCTTGGAATACCTTGATTCAGAACTTTTTGTTCGGAAGTCTTGATCCGGAACTTTCCCTTGATCCGGAACTTTTCCCTTGATCCGGAACTTTCCCTTGACCCGGAACTTTCCTTGATCCGGAACTTTCTCCTTGATCCGGAACTTTCCTTGATCCGGAACTTTTTCCTTGATCCGAAACTTTCCTTGATCCGGAACTTTTGGTTCGGAACTTCCTTGATCCGGAACTTTCCTTGATCCGGAACTTTTGGTTCGGAACTTCTTTGATCCAGAACTTTCCTTGATCCGGAACTTTTGGTTCGGAACTTTTTGGTCCGGAACTTTGGTTGATCCGGAACTTTTTGGTTCGGATGTTTTTGGTTCGGAACTTTGTCTGGGTAAACAGAAACTTGTTTCGAGTGAACAGTCGATCAAAAAATGGTGATTAAACCAAGATTTTTTACCAAATAACCCAAAAAGTTTTGTGATTTCTACAATAATAAGTAAAAACTAATACTTATCTACTAATCCCAGTCACAAAAACACCAAAAACACCAAGAATCAAGATGGATCTTCTTAAAGAACACTAATACAATCAAAAACTAAAAACCACACAAATCATTACCTTAAATCACCCCATAGCTCTGATACCAAATGTAGAATCTTGATAACCTATGAATCTATGAACACATCTTAATTGATTATTTATCCTTTTTATATTATATGTCAGTATCTATATTCACCTTTCCTGATGAAATAATTATCATGATCGTATTTATTAGAAAATTCTTTCTTCACATTTTCTAAGTCTTAGTTCTATCTCAACTATTATTTTTATCAGTTTTGCTCAATCCGACGTTTAAAGCGTCGATAATTACTACAAGTAATTAAATAATAAATATTTAATTTTTATGAAACGTAAACGCAAAAAGTTTTTAAATTTTCTCAGTTTGTCCAATTATATAAAAATGTTCAAAATAAATTTGAATTTAATTAACACAATTTTTGTTGATTTATCAGAAATAATTAGTAAGATCCGTAAATGTTCGAAAAATCTTTGGTTATACTTAGGTTAAAATTTTCTTAGTTGAAAAGCAAAAATTGTCGTTTTAAATTTCAAGTCATAGTTTATATGGTTTTCCTCAATCCTTCTTAAGTTGTCTTGAGGTATACACAAACATTTACCCCTAAACAAGAGTTTAGTTAAACGATTTGTGTATAAGGGAATAATTTCTTAAAAATTCCTTTGATAAAACATTTGTCAAAACACATTCGCACTTTCTTTTTGGTAAAACCCAAAGTCTCAAATGGCTCTAATTTTTGAAGAGTTAATCAAAAACCCTTATATAGGAAGGTTGGTGAAACAATTCCTTAAATACAAAATTCTATAAAAATGACACATGTAATTCATTAAAGGGTTTCCATAAATTGCTTCAAAAAGAAAATAGGAATTCCAAATGATGCCTTAAATACAAAATTCAATAAAAATATATATAGGAATTATAATAATGCCTTAAATACAAAATTCTATAAAAATATATAAAGAAGGATGGTGAAACAATACCTTAAATACAAAATTCTATAAAAATGATTCCATAAAATAATTCAAAAATAAAATAGGAATTACAAATGATGCCTTAAATACAAAATTCTATATAAAATATATATAGGAATTAAAAATGATGCCTTAAATACAAAATTCTATAAAAAATATATATAGGAATTACAAATGATGCCTTAAATACAAAATTCTATGAAAAATATATATAGGAATTACAAATGATGCCTTAAATACAAAATTCTATAAAAATATATAAGGTATGATGGTGAAACAATGCCTTAAATACAAAATTCTATAAAAAATGATTCCATAAAATGCTTCAAAAATAAAATAGGAATTACAAATGATGACTTAAATACAAAATTCTATAAAAGTATATAGGAATTATAAATGATGCCTTAAATACAAAATTATATAAAAATATATATGGAAGGATGGTGAAACAATGCCTAAAATACAAAATTCTACAAAAATGATTCCATAAAATGCTTCAAAAATAAAATAGGAATTACAAATGATGCCTTAAATACAAAATCCTATTAAAATATATATAGGATTACAAATGATGCCTTAAATAAAAATTTTTATAAAAATATATAAGGAAGGATGGTGAAACAATGCATTAAATACAAAATTCTATAAAAATGATTCCATAAAATACTTTAAAAATAAAATAGGAATTACAGATGATGCCTTAAATTCAAAATTCTATAAAAATATATATAGGAATTACAAATGATGCCATAAATACAAAATTTTATAAAAATATATAAGGACGGATGGTGAAATAATGCCTTAAATAAAAAATTCTATAAAAATGGTTCCATAAAATGCTTCAAAAATGAAATAGGAATTACAAATGATGACTTAAATACAAAATTCTATAAAAATATATAGGAATTATAAATGATGCCTTAAATACAAATTTATATAAAAATATATATGGAAGGATGGTGAAACAATGCCTAAAATACAAAATTCTATAAAAATGATTATATAAAATGCTTCAAAAAAAGGAATTACAAATGATGCCTTAAATGCAAAATTCTATAAAAATATATATAGGAATTACAAATGATGCCTTAAATACAAAATTATATAAAAATATATACGAAAGGATGGTGAAACAATGCCTTAAATAAAAAATTCTATAAAAATGATTCCATAAAATGCTTCAAAAATAAAATAGGAATTACAAATGATGCCTTAAATACAAAATTCTAAAAAAATATATATAGGAATTGCAAATGATATATTAAATACAAAATTTTATAAAAATATATAAGGAAGGATGCTGAAACAATGTCTTAAATACAATATTCTATAAAAATGATTCCATAAAATGCTTCAAAAATAAAATAGGAATTACAAATGATGCCCTAAATACAAAATTCTATAAAAAATATATATATAAGAATTACAAATGATGCCATAAATACAAAATTCTATAAAAATATATAAGGAAGGATGGTGAAACAATGCCTTAAATACAAAATTCTATAAAAATGCACAACAATAATTTTAATTTCAAAAAAATTAATGTAAAAACGTTATTCATAACATTAACATATACAAAATTTATTACCTCATAAAACTAAAAAATACATAAAATATTTATACAATATTATTAAAATTCTAAAAAAAAATTAATTTAACAAACTTATTCATACCGTTAACGTATGCAAATTTAATTAACTCATAATATTCTTAAATAAATAAAATATCTTAAACTACGTTATTTTTGTTATTCTATGCTACATTATTAAAATATCAATGTAATAACTAACACTACATATACTAAACTTCTAATACAAACACACATAAATTCAATTTTCATTAAAAAATATATATATAAAGCTAGCCCGTCCACCGGACGGGTCTAAAGGCTAGTATATATATATATATATATATATATATATATATATATATATATATATATATATATATATATATATATATATATATATATATATATATATATATATATATATATATATATATATATATATATCTCTTGCCATCATTAATCAAACTGTCATTTTATGTAAAGGATCAAGCCTTAAATCACATGTTAAATATTCAAGGTACATGTTTTTATTGGTCGGCCAATTCAGGGCAATATATAAATAATTATTAACTCATTCTTATTCTTATAAACAAACAAATAGTCCTGAATGATCACAAGCATGAATTTATCAAATTACAGCCTACACACGTGATTCACCGAATTTATGAATGCTACATGTGTATTAGTTAATCCAAACGACATCACGTGAAACTCATAATGTTCATTAAAAGTTCTGGATATAGTGATTGGAATATATAATCTTTTTCGCGGATGCGAAATTGATGATAACCATGATGTGGATCAAATCTTTAGAACATACGCTAGAACCTTGTAAATGATCGAACAATCTATCATCTTGGGTAGTGGATATCGATTTCGATCGTCAATTTACTTAGTTCACGGTAATCAACAAATATAAGGTATGATAACACTATAGCTCTTCATAATGACGAGCTTGGCAGAATAAAAGCTTTCTCCGACAACTCTCTCAGTTGTACGGTAATTCTTTTAATTCAGATGGTGCTGACGTACAGTGCACACGCCACTAGTGCAGCATCGGGAATATAATCAATACCAAATTCAACTTGCCTTAATTGCGAAAGTCTAGGTAATTTACCAACAAATACCACCTAAAGTTTCAGATAACAGAAACATCTTTTAATAAATTCATATTAGGTTCTTCTAGATTACAATATCTATGACTAGTTCACAACCATTCATGGTATAATTTCATGTCTAAATGCAGGATATGGTCATCCATCAAGAATTATTTAGATCACTTTTGATAATCAACATCTTATCATTTAGGAGAATTCTATTCGAGTTCCCATCAATTAAGACAATGTCGTCATGTCATAATCAATCAATCCATTCTACTGGCACTATCAACTTTTTAGTTTTATTGCCATCGATAAGATGTGAATTTCTCAAAACACTAATAATAACTCATAATCCTTCACAATTACAGGATATCTGGAGACATAACTACCATTAAAAGAGTAAGGTCAATGCATAATCTACGGGAGAGAATTTCAAATCAAATACAGACGAAAACATTTAACGAATATGAATATATCCCATGTTTACATAATTTGAGTACGTATTCGAAAGCTCCTCGGATCGTTATCCAGGTCATTCAAATGAAATCAAATCAAAAGAAATGATAGGAACGTCAATACATCCAGTCGGGTATCAACACTCGGTAATCATATACTTTTTCAAAGAATCTCACTACGAGATAATTGGACAAGAAATAGAATATCAATTGTCAAATAAGACAATTTCCACAGATGAGTAAATTCGACTCAGAAGAATAGATGCTACAGGCACATATGTAGGTGTCCCTAACACTATGTCCCTATTTTTCACTTCTTGAAGAACTTATAAAATTTAATCTTTCACAATCTTCAAAGAAAATGTAGTGTTTATTAATCAGTTTTATGGTGACTACTAATCAGCCTTGCATGTTCCATTCCAAGTTGTATGTAGGCGCGCAACTATATACAATTTCAAGATTAACGATGCAATACTCAGTTCGTTAAAATTTTATCATCATGTTTATAATAAAAATATTTTCATGCTTAATTCTTGAATAAGAATCAAAAATGATTTTACAAAGATGTTCTTTGTTATGGAAACAATTAAGTTTTCCAAGGTGTTTTATAAACAACTTCATTTTGATAACAATCACTTATAAATCTCACTTTGAAAATTCAATTTTTCTCAAGGGATACTGTTTTATCTTATAAAAACAATGAGTGATCTGCAAAAGAGTGATGAAAAGTTGTTCACTAAGAACTAACTACAATATGCTAGGAAATGAATTTAGCCAATTAATCATGAGGTTCATGACCTTGATGGCACTCAAAAGAGAATAATCCACAACGTAACTCAAATCAAGATGAGTACTTGTTCAATGGTTGCATCACTAATGCGAACATTAGGATGAACCAATAAAAGATAGATAACATCGATACATGTAGGATTTAGCAATCAAAGGTAGTCTTTTCATTAATCACAAACAAGTCAAAATTATACCATAACACATTATGTGTCACTATGTCTTACAATTCCAAGAACTCATCCTACCAACTGATGTCTCAGTTAAGTTAGGGATTATTTTAAAAGATACCACAATGAATACTAGTCTACAAGAGTCATTAGGTGTTCCACATGTCCCGAAAGATCCATCGGTCCCAATTCAGAAGAAGATTTCTTCAATTTATTTCTTTGACATTAGGCATCCTCGTAAGTGGACAATGGCCTAGGAACAACCCTTAACACAAACTAACAATCATTTAAAACCTTATAATTCAATCACAGGACTTAACGACTTCCTCTTATCAATCTCATATTCCATACGGGTTAAATTTTACTTTATTCAAGTTTTAACCAATTTTATACTCAATTCGATATCCTACCTCATTTTCAAGTACTTTCAACCTTATTCATAAACCCTAAAAGGGAAATAAAAGCTCGATATGATCAACACTTAATTTCCAATCCTATAGCTCTTACAACAATAGTTATCAAATGAGTCTAGTAGGAAATGACTCACACATTCAATTAGACTTCTCGGAAAGGTACTAGTGGCATGAGGCTTTTGGGTAAAGGTTCCAATGACAGCCTCAAGTGCAACATTCACCCTTTCAATTTCAATTTAAGAATTGGGTGACAACGAATCAGATGACACCTTTCCAGGTGGTAACGTTTTGTCAAACTCCACTCTATAAGGAAAGATCGTCATGTCATCGATATCAGATTTAATCTCGCCAATTCTTCTTCAAGATCTTAGTCAACTACTATTAACATTTCTAGAATATCAACCATTTTGTTGGGATCATAAATATCCACAACTTGGTTTAGATCTAGAATAGCTAGACTTCCTACAGAAATAGCTTCGATTAATTTGCTAGGGAGTTAGGGTTTCTTGTGACAATCTACATCGTATAAATATCTCGTATACGTATTAAAATAATCATCAAACAATCATGTAATCAAATTACAACACATATATATATATATATATATATATATATATATATATATATATATATATATATATATATATATATATATATATATATATATATAGATATATATATATATATATATATATATATAATTACAACATATATATATATATATATATATATATATATATATATATATATATATATATATATATATATATATATATATATATATATATATATATATATATATATATATATATATATATATATATATATATATATATATATATATATATATATATATATATATATATATATATATATATATATATATATATATATATATATATATATATATATAATCCAAGTTATATATATATTAAAATAACACTTCTCAGTCTGGCCTTGTCGGTAACTCGGGAATTCTTCGGCACCGTTATAGTCAAAAGATTTTTAGACATTTTGAGAAAAATGTTTATAGTTAAAAGATTTTTAAATGTTTTATTCAAAACCTTGGTTTTAAAAATCTTTCGTTCTCTATAACGAGAGCTCTACTACCAAACTGTAACACCCCCAAATTTATACAACTCAATACAGCGGAAGACTCGTTGGTGTTACGGGATAGCACATTACTCACATCATAGACAACGCTTAAAAATCACGTCGTTTAATAATAAAGCATTTCAATTCATAAATATCAAATTTACATAGGTCCCAAGTCATTATATTTAATACAGGTTTTACAAAGCATTTGAATGGAAATAATTATTTAGGTGCGGGCCATGAATTCTTGTTGTCTTTCCAAGAATTACCTTCAAGTACTTGAGATAAAACATGTTAAAAGAAAAGGTCAGCGATAACGCCGAGTGAATTCATAGAGTTTAATAAAATCCATCAATATAACATCGGTATAAAATTATTACCGAAAATCATTTTGTACAAATCATTGTAATAGGCCATAAAATAGCCAAAGTCATTTTATACAAATTTATATCAAAATCATAATATAGGATTTCGCCTTCAAAATCATTATACGAACCATTGTCGTTAAAAACATCATACAATACGTTTTATAACATTGTATAGATTAAATAAAAACCGTTATATGAATATGGTTATATAAAACCAAAACACGAACATAATATCAATAGTAAGACCCCGTATTGCTAGTCAGGCAATATATCGTAATAGCAGTATTTCGTTATTTTTGGATTATTACAAGCCGCATGACATTGTTACCTTACTATACCAAACAACGGGTAGCTAACCCGAAACTCATTTGCCCATCTAAATTAGTGTGTTAATCACGCTTGTGTAAATCTTCTCATACATAAATTCGCTTACCAATCAATGTGGCACGACGGGGATCAACCGTCAAGGCGCGAACTGGGGTGATCGTCCCCAAATAGTACTATTATATGCATAAGCGTCTACCAAATCCCGGTAGTTCACAATTCATGCTAATGGCACTTTTAAGGACATAACCTAACTTTAATAATCCATTTCATTTCATCTATCGGGTCATTTAATCATTCATCGGGTCATACAGTCATTCGAGTCCAAATCAATAAACAGACAATCGGGACAACTAGTGTCCTATTTTATAAAAACTAACATGTTATCTCCCTCGCGGGTTTATAAAACATTTCATAAAAACATTTAAAAGAGTGCGAGGCTATGAACTCACGTTGATGTGGGAAAGCGGGTTATCGGCAATTCAGATGTACGGTACGTGCTTTAGTCACGGAAACCTAAACAAATAATACTCGTCTTGGACTCTTGTCCAATGACTTTATAAAAATAACAATTATGTATACATATGATGATTTTATATATATATGATGATCAAGTGGGTTTATACATTCTCATTTACTCATTTAGTGTTATGTGTTGGTAACTTTTATACTAGTTTACTAGTTTTACCTATTTACATGTTTTAGGTCCAATAAGCCTATTATAAGTCCATTACCTTAAATTAGACCATTTTATACTTTTATTATCAGTATTATACATTACATGTTAGGCCCAATTGGGTTAAGCCCAATATGTAAATTTATTTGTGTTTAGCCCATTTAGTTGGATTATTAGTCCAATAATGCTAACTTAGCCCGTTAATGTCCATATGTTATTTAGTTCGGGTTTTATCGGTTTTTACTTGTATTAAGTACTTATATATCAGTATATGAATTTTTAAAAAGTTACATTAGACGGGTCCGATCGTCTAAGTTTTAATTGACGAAAAACGTTAATTTTACGGTATTAGCCGAAAAGACGTAAAAATCATGTTTATAGTTTTTATAGCTTATAAAACATACCAAACTACCATTTTTATATAATGTCCATTTATTTATCCTTATACATATTTATATAAATGAAATATATAAGTTAGTGGGTTTTAATTCACATTTTATACTATATTTATTTGAGTGCTTATATAATAATATTAAACTTTAATTTTACAAAATCAGTCCTAAATTTTAAGTTCACTAAAATGTCCATATCTAGAGTTCTATAATGAGATAGGACCTCAAATTTTTATCACAGAAACTACATGATATGTGATTCATTTCAATCCATTATAGCTACTGATGAATCAACCTCTAAATATTTTAATAAATTCGTCCAAAACAGTGTAGGCAGATTTGCACTCTAAACTTGTTTTGATCATATCTCACTCATTTTGATGATTCCATTGCATGGCCAACTCTCACATGTGTATAACACCTAATACTTACTTTATATTGATTCCACTTTACCATTTTATCAGTTTATCATTTGGTTACTTACTGTTTTTATACAGCCATCTTATTAAGCAAGATTTAACCATTTTTACGTGTGATTTTTCCATCTTTTTACCCATGTTTATCAAATCTATCAACACCAAATCCCCACATAATATTTTTAATCATAATTCATCATCATATACATATACATAAATAAATAATATACAAGATTACATAATCAAAATAACAAGAGGATAGGAAGAACAATCTTTATACCAACATTAGTGATGAAAAGATGAGGTTTTTAATGAACAAGACTTGGTTTTCGGTAACCAATCTTATGATATTTCAAAACCACTTCTAGGATCCCCAAGAATATGTAGACTCCTTGAGAAATCAGCCCTTGATCTTCATGAAATCTCCTTTTTAGATGTTAAGATCACCTCAAATCAACAAGTCTTCAAAGGGTTATCATCTTGTGCAAGTTAAACACACGATTTGTGGTGTAAATTTTGATCTATGGTCGTGTTGGTGGTGATATGGGACGCTCATAGGGAGTAGAGAGAGAGATGGGAGTTGTTTTGCATGTATCAAATGTGTAAATGGTTTGAGTTGGTGGTTTTTAGCTAGTTTTGTAAGTAAAAATGGTTTTGGTGTAAGGCTAAAGACAAGTGTCCTTTGCTTAAAGATTAAGTTGACACCTTTGTGGTGTTGTGTAGATTAAGCTTTTCCACCCACTTGTGGGGTAGGGAAAGATTTATCTTGTCTCATCCCATTAATTTACGGGTACTCCTCGATTCTAGTTTCCTCGATTTGCGTGCCCTCGGGTCATTTTACGAAAAACGTTTTTATAAATTATGAATCAACGGCACAAAACAAATTTTATAAAATTTTTCTCATCAAAAACGGAGTTCAAAAACGTAAATACGTAATCCTAAGGTTTCCGGTTTAGTCGTAAAGGACGTTAAATTATAATCGTAAGTCCTAATCTCTTCTCGTAAATTTCTGAGTTTATGAACTAACTCAAAATTTAAAATCCTAAAATAATATTTACGGATAAATTTATTTCCTGAAATGTCGGACTGTCACCAAAGACGGTGTATGTAAACGTAAGCACGTAACGTAGAATCCTCCGGTTAAAACGTAGTTGATGCTACTTCAAGACGTAAACCCAAATTTCTTCCAATAAATGAGTGAGTTCATAATATAACATTAAAATAATGTTTTCAAATAATAATTGAGAATAAAATATCGACCATAAATTGATGGATTGTCACATAAATGATTAGTGGTTAAATTGGTTTAAGTTTTGATTAAAAACTTGGTGGATTTTGTGTTAAAATCGTGATTTTTAACTTCCCCTGTTCTTCGCATTTTTTGAACTTGCCGAGATTCCGAATCAACTCTATATTCCAGATCAAGGGTTTTGTGAAAATATTCTGGATCTAGCTCTTTGGTTAGGAATATCAAATATTCCGAATCAACTCTTTCATTCCGGATCAAGTCTTTTTCCGCATCAAAAATTTATTCCGAATCAGCTTGTTCATCCGGAATAATCAATATTCCGGATGAGTAGTTATTCCGAATAAAGGTTTCTTTTAAAATATTCCGAATGAAGGCCATTTATTCCGGATAGAATTTTATTCCGGATCAACAACTACATTCCGGATCAACTGTTATTCCGCATGAAGCAAACATTCCGCATGAAGCTATCATTCCGCATGAAGGACAAATATTCCGCATCAAGCTCTTATTCCGGATCAACGATTATTCCGGATGAAGGTGGTGTTAGTTATTCCGAATGAAGCAGTTTTTAGGATTATTCCGCATGAGTTGATTTATTCCGCATGAGCCAAATTTTCCAAAGATTCCGGATCAAGCTATTATTTCGCATCAACTGTTTTCCAAGTTTAGGTACTTTACTGTTTGATTTTAATTCTAGTTTTATTTTCAGTAATTGCTTTTAGTTTAATTTTATTACTTCTAGCATTTATCGTTTTAGTAGATATAGACCATAGCTCCCCCTTTTTAGTTACCAAGTACAACAATTCCACTTTGAATCGTGATCCATTCGAGAAGATACCGAGAACGAAACAACGACATATATCATTGGGTACGAGCAACGCGAAGAAAGATCATGCAAAAGCTACATTTTTAATCAACTAAAATAATAGTTATTAAAATGGCACCGCTGCCGGCTCTTTTAGTAAGGATCAACGGTTTCTTGTGAGAAAAATTGGATTTTGGGATCCGTTCTTTCGGGAACGTTATTTTCAAGCACAAAATTTTTTAAAAAACCTATAAAAACCAAAAATATTTTCTCTTGCATTTTCTTTTTAGTGTATGCGTACTCGATCAACGTCTTATTCAGAGCCCGAGACTCTCGAAGATTTAGACATGGCCGGTGCACACAACAACAACAATAATAATCCACCCCTCCCCAACAATAATAATCCACCCCACCCCAACATGAATAATCCACCCTTACCCGACCTACGAACCATGGAGGAGCTATGCCAACCTACGATGAACGGACGTGGAGGCCCGATTGCACCGATGCATATCACGGCTCAGGATTTTCGTTGAAGCATCACATGATCTAACAAGTGCAAACTAACCAATTTTGCGGAATTCCGGATGATGATGCCAACAAACACCTCGACAAATTCATTACCATCACCCAAAGCATGAAGTCCCCCGGTGTTTCTATGGATGAACTTCGCCTCCAATTATTTCCCCACTCGCTTTCTCACCATGCCGAAAAATGGTTTGACCGTCTCCCAAAGAATTCTATTCATACTTGGGACGACATGACTCAACGCTTTTTGTCGCGCTACTTCCCACCATCCATGGTCACGAGCCTTCGTAACCAAATTAGTGGATTCATGCAAGACAATGATGAATCGCTCTTTGATGCTTGGGAACGATACATTGATTTGATCGACCATTGTCCAAATCACAACATGCTCCCCGTCACTCTCATTGATACTTTCTACAATGGTCTCACTTTTCGTGATCGTGACACGATCAACGCCGCCGCTGGTGGTACTTTTATGAAAAGGAGACCGGAGGAGTGTAGAGAGTTGATTGAAAACATGACTACTCACCACAAGAATTGGGATTCATCCGCATCCTCAAGATCTAATCAGAGAGTCAATGTTTCATCTACTTCTTCCACCACGGACATGTCCGTCATGGAACGTGCTATTCTTGATATTAACAAAAGTCTCCAATTTTTGACTTCTAACCAAACTCAACAAGCTAAAGCCGTTGCTATTTCTTGTGACACATGTGGTGGTCCTCATTCTTACAATGATTGTCCTTCTACTCAAGGCAATTTTTCTGAAAACGTTAACGCGGCATACGGTACTTATCCCACGAGAGGCTATCAAGCTCGTCCTCAAGGAGACCTAGCTTGCTAAGTTATCATTCAAACAACTATCTTGCTCCACCCGGTTTTCCTCCTCCAAACCAAAACCAACAAAAAAGCTATAACCGAACCAACCAATCCCAACCTCGTGCTAACAATCAATATCAATCCCAAAGAAACCCATACCCACCTCAAGGAAATTCTCAAGCTTACCAAGCTCCACCTCTCAATCAACCGATGGTATTGAATCAAGACGTCGAGACGTTCATGAAGACTAATAGAGAGATGGTGACGAATCTTCAGAGTCAATTCGTCAACTTGAAGAATGACATGGCGAAACAAGGGAGCGATATTCGAGCCGATCTAAGGAATGACATGGCGAAACAAAGCAATGATATTCGTGCATACATGAGAGACTCTTTCAGCACTCAAGTGGTTAACATTCGTGATATGATCGGTTCGCTCTTCCAAGGTAATCAACCCTCTTCTTCGGGTACTCTTCCGAGTAACACCGTTGCGAATCCAAGAGGGGAGATGAAAGCAATCACCACTCGTAGTGGAAAAGGTTATACGGAACACGAGCTTCCTACACCTCCACCCGTGATTGTGAACAAGGAAAAAGAGCAACTTTCCCCATCTCCTTTGTCTTCTACCCCCATTCCACCACCACCCGTGGTTGTGAGTGATCCTACTCCCCTAAAGCCTTCTTCTTCATCCGATATACCTTATCCTTCAAGGTTGAGGAACGAGAAGCAAAAGAGCAAGGATGATATTCAAGTTTCAAACTTTCTCAAAATGTTTAAACAATTGAATTTTAACATCTCCTTTGTTGAGGCTCTCGCTCACATGCCTAAATACGCGAAGATGTTTAAAGATCTTCTTAGTGACAAGGAGAAGCTTCTTGACATTGCTCAGACCCAATTTAATGAGAATTGCTCCGCCGTTCTCTTAAGGAAATTGCCCACCAAACTTGGTGATCCGGGTCGCTTCTTGATTCCTTGCAACTTCCCGGGAGTAGAGAATTGCATGGCCCTAGCCGATCTAGGTGCCAGTATAAACTTAATGCCTTTAAGTGTTTCGAAGAAATTATCTCTCCCCGAGCTAGTCCCCACCATAATGACTTTGGAATTAGCCAACCGTACGGTTGCTTATCCAGTGGGGATAGCCGAAGACGTCTTCGTTGGCGTTGACAAATTCACCTTCCCGGCGGATTTTGTTGTCGTTGACTACGAGATGGATCCTCGTGTTCCATTAATCGTTGGACGTCCCTTCTTGAGGACCGGTCGCACTCTCATTGATGTAGCCGCGGGCGAAATAATCATGAGAGTTGGTGACGATAAAATTGTCTTCAACATGGGTAAGATTTCTAAGCAACCTTATTCATATGAGAGTGTTAATGCTATTGATGTTCTCGATGAGGCTTGTGAAGAACACTTTCATGATGCTTGCAAAATTACTCTCTCTTCTCTACCCAATGTTGAGACCGTTGCCTCAATTGCTCCGTCATTGACTCCTTTTGGAGAAAGTGACTTGGATGATTTCGAAGTTAGCTTGGGTCCTCTCGATCTTAAGTATGATGATTCTTCCACCGATTGGGATGAAGACATTCGTACTATTGAGAGACTTCTCAATGAAGACCCGTTTTCTCCTCCTTCTCCTAAAGAGGTGACTAATGATGATCCATCGTTAGTTACACCATCTATTGAAGATCCTCCTACTCTTGAGCTTAAGGACCTACCTCCCCATATCGAGTATGTTTTCTTAGAATGCATTGATCAACTTCCCGTTATCATTGCTAAGGACTTAAAAGCCGATGAGAAAACTCGTCTCATTGAAGTTCTCAAGAAACATAAAAGAGCTATCGCTTGGAAAATCTCCAATATTCGCGGAATTGATCCTCACTTCTGCACACATAAAATTCTCATGGAGGACGACTTTAAGCCCACAATTTAAAGCCAACGAAGCGTGAATCCTAAAATCCATGACATTATCAAAAAAGAGGTTATCAAACTTCTTGATACGGGCATGATTTATCCTATCCCGGATTCACCATGGGTTAGTCCAGTCCATTGTGTGCCTAAGAAAGGCGGAATTACCGTTGTGCCCAATCAAAACAACGAGTTGATTCCTACACGTCTCGTTACTGGGTGGAGAGTTTGTATAGACTACCGCAAACTCAATGATGCCACGAGAAAGGATCATTTCCCTCTTCCTTTTATGGACCAAATGCTTGAACGTTTAGCGGGTAATGAATATTACTGCTTTCTTGATGGTTTCTCGGGTTATTTCCAAATACCCATCGATCCCCAAGATCAAGATAAGACAACATTCACTTGTCCCTATGGCACATTTGCCTACGAAAGGATGCCTTTTGGCTTATGCAATGCCCCCGGGACTTTCCAAAGGTGCATGTTGGCTATCTTCCATGACATGGTTGAGCAAACCATGGAAGTCTTCATGGATGATTTCTCGGTCTTTGGGGATTCCTTCTCTTCTTGCCTTGCCAATTTAGAACGTATGCTTAAGCGGTGTGAAGACACTCTCCTTGTTCTGAATTGGGAAAAATGCCATTTTATGGTAAAAGAAGCCATTGTGCTAGGACACCAAATCTCTAAAGCCGGTCTTGAAGTCGACCGTGCTAAAGTGGATGTCATAGCCAAATTACCTCCACCTTCAACCGTGAAGGGTTTGAGAAGTTTTCTAGGTCATGCTGGCTTCTATCGTCGATTCATTCAGGATTTCTCTAAAATCGCTCGCCCGATGACCCACCTCTTGGAAAAAGATACTCCTTTTATCTTTTTTAAAGAGTATATTGAAGCCTTCAATCTTCTTAAGGATAAGCTAACTAAGGCACCGGTCTTGGTTACCCCTAATTGGGAGCTACCCTTTGAGTTGATGTGCGATGCTAGCGACTTTGCTATTGGAGCGGTTTTGGGCCAAAGAGTGAATAAACACTTCCAACCAATCCATTATGCTAGCAAGACAATGATGGGGGCTCAATGGCATTATACGACAACCGAAAAAGAGCTTTTAGCTGTTGTATATGCTTTTGAAAAATTTCGCCCCTATCTTGTTTTATCCACCACAATCGTATACACGGACCATTCCGCGTTGAAGTATTGGATGACTAAGCACGACTCTAAGCCAAGACTTCTTCGCTGGGTTTTACTCCTTCAAGAATTCAACATTGAAAATCGTGACAAGAAGGGAGCCGAAAACCTAGCCGCGGATCATCTGAGTAGACTTGAGGATCCATATGAAGGGGATCATCCGAACAAAGAGATCAATGACTCTTTTCCCCTTGAGACCTTAATGTCTATAAATCTCAATCTGGATGACACCCCGTGGTTTGCCGGCATTGCAAACTACTTAGCGGGTGGTGTTCTCATCAAAGGGTTAACATCCCACCAAAAGAAGAAGTTCTTGAATGATGTTAAGACTTACTTTTGGGATGACCCTTTTCTCTTCAAACAATGCGCTGATTTGATTATTCGCCGATGTGTTGACGGACCGGCAGCTTTAGACATTCTCAAGGCTTGCCACAAAGGACCCACCGGTGGTCACTTTGGTCCCAACTACACCGCTAAGAAAGTGTTTGACTCAGGATTCTATTGGCCCACCATTTATCGTGACGCTCACGAAATGGTTAAGCATTGTGATGCTTGCCAACGCCAAGGCAAGATCACACATAAAGATGAGATGCCTCAAAATTTCATACAAGAATGTGAAATCTTTGACGTATGGGGCATCGACTTTATGGGGCCATTTCCATCATCCAAAGGGAACAAGTACATCATCATAGCCGTTGACTACATTTTTAAATGTGTTGAATCTAAGGCTCTTCCTACGAACGATGCGAGGGTGGTTGTGAACTTTTTGAATCAGCTTTTCGCTCGATTCGGCGTTCCTCGTGCTATAATCAGTGACCACTGGACTCATTTTTGCAATGATCAATTTGCAAGAGTCATGGCTAAGTATGGTGTTAATCATCGTCTTTCCACCGCCTATCATCCCCAAACCAATGGACAAGCCGAGATTTCCAACCATGGATTAAAGAGAATTTTGGAACGTAATGTGGGAGAGCATCGTGCCTCGTGGGCCGATAAACTTGATGATGTCTGTGGGCTTTCCGTACCGCCTACAAGACACCGATTGGTTGTACACCTTATCGTCTTGTGTACGGGAAAGCATGCCACCTCCGCATCGAGCTGGAACGTAAGGCATACTGGGCCTTGAAATGGGCTAACATCGACATCAACAAAGCCGGTGATCTTCGCAAGATTCAACTCAACGAGCTACAAGAATTGAGGAATGAAGCTTACGAGAACTCATTGATCTACAAGGAGAAGACCAAGATTATCCATGATGATAAAATCAAGAACCGAGAGTTCCACGTTGGTGATCATGTCTTACTTTTTAACTCTCGGTTGAAGATCTTCTCGGGCAAGTTGAAGAGCCGCTGGTCTGGTCCATTCACCATCGCCAATGTTTTTCCCTATGGCACCATTGAGCTTTCTCAGCCAAATGGGCCCAACTTTAAGGTGAATGACCAGCGTTTGATATTGTACTTTGGTGAGGACATCTCTCATGAGATGATTCCATCCCTCACCACGTTTCCCTTGAATTTGTTCGGCACCGAGTCAGGCTCGTGACTCGGTTAACAAAAACAAGCGCTCCTCGGGAGGCAACCCGAGTATCTATCCCCCTTTCCCGTTTCTCATCCTAAGTGTAGGGGAGCTATATAGGTTGCTTGTGTTTGTATGGTGATGTGATTACAGGGATAAGTGCACTCTTGGAATCTTTGAAGAACCGTGCTCCCATGTTATCCGTAATACCGGTTATATCTCTCTACTATCGTGATTCAATTTTCTTCATACTCACATTTGAAATTGATCACTTTAGTTGTCTCCTCCTTAACTTGATTTAACCAACGTGCACAATGTCATAAGTTTAGGGGAGACTTTTCCCACATGTTTAAACATTAAGGACAATGTTTATCTTAAGTGTAGGGGGGACTTCTATCAAAGTTTTAAGTGGACTTTTCCATGAAAATGCCTTCATTTAACCGGAAAATCATCTTTCTCAGCATTTTTCAAATTTTTAATTAACTTTGGCCATTTAGTCGTAATTTTTAATTTTTTTATCGTTGCTTTCATATGTATATATCCCGCAATAATGTCAAAAATATTAATAAAATGGTGTAGCTAGTTTTGAAATCTTTGGCATATTAGGCCCGTTGCGATTATTTTGACTCAACCCGAATTGACTTATCCAAGTTCATTCTAGCTAGTATCCTTAACCATTAGACCTTAATTGGTTTATTAGGCTAAGCATCCACGAGTCTCATTACTTGAGATTTTAAATTGTGGAGAACGAGAAATGATAGAGTCAATTATAAGTCGGTATTCTTGCACAAGCACACTTGGTGTGATTATCTGCCTATTCTCCCATCACTTGCTAATAATTTATCTGCAATAAGTAAGGTCGTACGATTTGAAAGGTTACTTAGCTTCTAGCCCAAGATCGTTTAAAAGTTGCTCGATAATAATAAGAGTTCATAGCCAAGGCATAACTTATGAAGCGGGGCGTGAAGATTGGCGAGTCCAAAAGGCCCTAACAAGGCATGAGGATTCCATTTTATTGCTAAAGATCCAAGGTGATGTGAAAATCATTATTCCCAAAATCAATATGAAGGATCAAGACTCACGACGAAAAGAAATCAACGCCAATAAAGGTCATGGAGAAGTCTATCCGAAAAGACCCTAACAAGGTATGAGGATAAATAGATCCAAGTCCAAAAAGGAGGCGGATCGTTGTATCTCAAAATCCCAATTAGCAATTGAAGAAATAATGATGAAGTCGTGGTCAACAAAGTTGGAGTACCCCTAAAAAATACTCCAAGTGAAGAAACCTATTAATGAAGAGAAGACCATTATCTCAAGAACGTCTCTCAAGATATGAAGTATGTAGTACATGCCAAATATCGGCCCGAGAAAGGTCTCAAATCGCGAAGCGAGTCATGCCAAGATATGAACTTTTTGATATCCCGAGAAGCAGTTTTAAGAGATTTTGTTCTTTAGCTAACTATTAATTAAATCGTCCTACTTTGCTTTCAGCCTAAATAAACTATCGAAATAAGTCCAAAAATGCATCTTCATGATCATTCTGAGACAAAAATAAAATATAAGAGATACACCTAGGAATAAGGGAGTTTAAGCATATAATCAAGCCATGTGTGTAAGTGTTTGATTTGCTAACTTATAATAACCATGATCTAGTTTTTAAGCTTAGTTTGGGGAACGTGAAACTTGAGGGTGATGAATCTTTGCAGCACCGAAGCCCTAATGTAAGTCTTAGATCTCTTTGCAAGTTATTTCCATGTAGCTATTTTCAAGTGAAAATGGTTTTTTATTCCTTTTGTTTCCTTTAAAGTTTTAATTTCTCTTAGTATTTTAATTTTTGTTTAGTAGTATTTTAATAAGGCCAAGGTTGATTGATTATGAGAAAAGTGTAAATTTGCTTTATCACTAAGCATTGCATGAGGGCATGGCAATGGTTAAGTGTAGGGGATTCGATTGTTGTGAAAACACCCATCCTTTTACCACTTATTTCTTGCTAAAACAAGACCAAAACGCGTATTTAATGTCATTTGTTTGGAATTATGCGTGGTTTGTGTGTTTGTTGTGTTTTCAGAGCCAACCAGATAAATATTGAAGAAAACATGGGATTGCACGGGTTTTATCGAAGAAAAAGACGAAAAGACGAAGTCTATAGTCCAAGAGATGCAAAAGATTTGAAGTCAATGGGCCTATTTGAAGATTTATCGAAGAAAAGGACCAAAGATGGAAGATTTACATATGTCGAAGAAACTCAAGTCTATTAAATGAAGAAATTAAAAGACGAGTTGAATTTATTCGTCGACAAATCTCGAATCGAAATCAAAAACGTCAACTTTTCTAAGAAGACGAGAAGACAAAAAGAAAGAGAGAAAGCCCACTCACCGAACCAAGCCAAGCACTATAAATACTCCTCCCATTCACATTTTCAACTAGTTCATTTTTTCTGTTATTTTCTTTCCTGTTTCGTAGGAACCATCTCCCTTAAGGAGATTGGTGATTTTTATTGTCTTTTGATTCTTCCACAATCTTGTAAGTTTTATCTTTCCATTTTGTTGTTTGAATCTTATTCATTAATACAAGTTTCCATTTAATCTTTCTTTCATCTCTTGTTGATTCAAAGTTCTTAAGTTTCATTTTATTGAGTTTGATCTTAAAAAGTAAGTGGGTTTTATGTTTTTGTTGTTTTGGATTGATGTTTATCATAGGTAAATGATTAGTGGTTAAATTGGTTTAAGTTTTGATTAAAAACTTGGTGGATTTTGTGTTAAAATCGTGATTTTTAACTTCCCCTGTTCTTCGCATTTTTTAAACTTGCCCAGATTCCGAATCAACTCTATATTCCGGATTAAGGGTTTTGTGAAAATATTCCGGATCAAGCTCTTTGGTTCGGAATATCAAATATTCCTGATCAACTCTTTCATTCCGGATCAAGTCTTTTTTCGCATCAAAAATTTATTCCGAATCAGCTTGTTCATCCGGAATAATCAATATTCTGAATGAGTAGTTATTCCGAATAAAGGTTTCTTTTAAAATATTCCAAATGAAGGCCATTTATTCCGGATAGAATTTTATTCCGGATCAACAACTACATTCTGGATCAACTGTTATTCCGCATGAAGCAAACATTCCGCATGAAGCTATCATTCCGCATGAAGGACAAATATTCCGCATCAAGCTCTTATTCCGGATCAACGATTATTCCGGATGAAGGTGGTGTTAGTTATTCCGAATGAAGCAGTTTTTAGGATTATTTCGCATGAGTTGATTTATTCCGCATGAGCCAAATTTTCCAAAGATTCCGGATCAAGCTATTATTCCGCATCAACTGTTTTCCAAGTTTAGGTACTTTACTGTTTGATTTTAATTCTAGTTTTATTTTCTGTAATTGCTTTTAGTTTACTTTTATTACTTCTAGCATTTATCCTTTTAGTAGATATAAACCATAGCTCCCCCTTTTTAGTTACCAAGTAAAACAATTCCACTTTGAACCGTGATCGATTCGAGAAGATACCGAGAACGAAACAACGACATATATCATTGGGTACGAGCAACGCGAAGAAAGATCATGCAAAAGCTACATTTTTAATCAACTAAAATAACAGTTATTACTAGGTTACAACAAAACCAACAAAAAATGGAACAAGGGCAACATGAAATTAAACAAGAAATGATTAAAGCCGAGAAGAGGCAATCCATGTTTGAGGACAAGATTTCACCTATGTTTGAGGCAATTATGTGCAAACCGTCTTCGAGTAGTCTTCCTAGAAAAACCATATCGAACCCTAAGGGTGAGATGGAAGTGATTACCACACGTAGTGGTAAGACACTTAAGGAACCGACTCCTCAACCAATTGCTCCTACGGAGGATGCAATTGAGGAAGAACCCGAGGTGGTGGTCGAAAAGGAGCATGTCCCAATCCCACGAAGTACCGCTCATGCCACACCTACGATTGACCCATTACCATCATTGGAACCCGAGATTCCAAAGGTTATGCCTATGCCTCAACCCACACCACCTATGCCCTATCCATCGAGACTTAGAAAGGAGAAACGTCAAAAGCGCGACAATAACCAATTTGAGCTTTTTATGAAAATATTTCGTGATTTGCACTTTAATGTGAGTTTCGCCGATGCTTTGGTCATGATGCCTCGATTTGCCGCTAACTTTAAGAGTATGTTGAACAACAAGGAGAAATTGCATCAATTGTCTAGTTGTTCGTCGGTTTATCTTAATCGCATACCTCAAAAAGTCGGTGATCCCAGTAAATTTTTGATCCCTTGTGCAATCCAAGATATGGAAGAATGCTATGCCTTGGCCGATCTTTGTGCTAGCATTAACTTGATGCCACTTGCAATCTTCAAGTCGCTCAATCTTCCTAATCTTAATCTTTCACTAATGTCTATCGAGTTGGCCGACCATTCCACGATTCCCGCATGTGGATTGGCGGAAGACGTTTTTGTGAAAGTGGGAAAGTTCTATTATCTGGTAGACTTTGTCGTTGCCGATATTCCCACAGATTCTCAAGTTCCTCTCATTTTAGGTCGTTCGTTTTTAGATACGTTTATGGCTTTGATCGATGTTCATGCTAGAAAGATCATCTTAAGTTTCAACGACGAGGAACTTGTTATAAACGCAACTCAATACTCTCAAATTTATCATGTTTATTCCGTTGCAACCATAAACCTCGTTGATATGATTGACGTGGTTTGCGTGGAATTTTCACAAGAAGTTCTAGGTTTTGGTGATGATGAAAATAGTGGCAATTCCACTATGTTAGATCCCATTCTTGATAATTCGCCACCATCCTTCACCCCATTTGAAGGTGGTGGTTTTACGTTGGAAGAATTCGATGTTCTACATACTTGTAACGAAGACCTCGACAATGATGCGGACTTCTGATTTTCAAGGTTTTTCTTAACGATTTCCCATTTCCTCCACCCGAGGAGGTTATAAGTATCGAGCCCAAATCTTCAATTGAGGAACCACCTATCATCGAGTTGAAAGATTTACCTCATCATCTCGAATATATCTTTTTGGAGGAGGGCGACAAGTTGTCGGTTATTATTGCGAAAGAATTTTCGGATGATGAAAAACCGCACTTGTCGATGTTCTAAAGGATCACAAAGGGGCAATTGCGTGGAAGTTATCCGACATTAAGGGGATTGATCCCAAGGAAGTTATCCGACATTAAGGGGATTGATCCCAAATTTTGTACCCACAAAATCTTAATGGAGGAGGATTACAAGCCAGTAATCCAATGTCAAAGGAGGGTGAACCCTAAAATTCACGACGTCATCAAAAAGGAGGTCCTAAAACTCCTTGACGCGGGAATGATTTACCCTATTTCTGATAGCCCTTGGGTGAGTCCTATTCATTGTGTCCCTAAAAAGGGAGGAATGACCGTTGTGCCAAATGATGCCAACGAGTTAATCCCCACTAGACTCGTGACCGGATGGAGAGTGTGCATTGACTACCGTAAGTTGAATGAAGCCACTCGAAAATACCATTTTCCCTTGCCCTTCATGGACTAAATGTTGGAGCATCTTGCGGGAAACGATTTCTATTTCTTTTTAGATGGTTTTTTTGGTTACTTCTAAATCCCCATCGATCCTCGTGATCAAGAAAAAACTTCGTTTACGTGTCCATATGGAACGTTTGCCTATCGTAGAATGCCATTCGGACTTTGTAATGCACCGAGAACCTTTCAAAGGTGCATGATGGCTATTTTTCATGATATGATCGAGAAGACGATGGATGTCTTCATGGATGACTTTTTCGTGTTTGGTTGTTTGTTCACTTCGTGTTTGCCGAATGTTGAGATAATGTTGAAGCGTTGTGAGGAAACCAACCTTGTGCTTAATTGGGAAAAGTGTCATTTTATGGTTAAAAGTGGAATTGTCTTAGGGCACAAGGTCTCGAAAGCGGGGATTGAGGTAGATCAAGCTAAGGTAGACGTCATCGCCAAATTACCTCATCCCAAAACTGTTAAGGGAGTTAGGAGTTTCCTAGGCCACGCGGGCTTTTATCGTCGATTCATCAAGGATTTTTCAAAGATATCTCGACCTATTACACATCTTCTTGAAAAAGAGGCACATTTTGTCTTTGACGAAGATTGTGTACGAGCCTTTGAAATCCTTAAAAGGAAACTTACCGAAGATCCCATTCTTGTTGCTCCCAATTGGAACCTCCCCTTTGAGCTCATGTGTGATGCTAGTGACTACGCTGTTGGGGCCGTATTGGGGCAACGTCATGGAAAACACTTCTTGCCTATTCACTGTGCTAGCAAGAAGATGACCGAGGCTTGTTTTAAAATAAAGTGTGCGAAACTTTAAAATTAAATGACGTAATTAAATCTAAGTCTAACTTAAGATAAATGACGCAATATTAAAACATTGAAAAGTAAATAACGAGAAAATAAACGACTTGAAATTAAAGCGTGACGAAAATTAAAATTAGACAAAGAATTAAAATGTAAACTTAAAAATTAAACAAGACAAAATAGTAAAACAACCCTACCATCAGAATACATTCCGATCAGACTACAATCAGAATGTATACAAACCTCCCAATCGGAATGTTGTCGGAACTCCAATCTGAGTGCTGTCACCTATCCTGATCGGAATAACCAAACTCACCCTGATTGGAATACTTCAATCGGAATGTGGGAATAAGGGGCTATCAGAATCCTCCCAATCGGAATGTTGTCGGAACTCCAATCGGAATGCTGTCACCTTCCTCTGATCGGAATACCAAACGCACCTATGATCGGAATACTCACAAACCCTTTTCCGACCAAGCCGCAAGAGCGTTGGTCGGAATATGAAACCCCTTTCCGATCAAGTAGATCGGAATACAGTAAAGAGAATCGAAAATAAGCTAAACTAATAAGCTATTACCAAATAATCACACACCTAAAATCCTAATGAAAACCGTATAAGAAAAAGCTAATAAGCTACAGTTTAAAGACTTTTAAAAACACAAAATGAAACAAAGTTTACGAAAACAATCTTTTATATAAAAATAACTTTTATAAAAACTTAAGAAATCTTAAAATAAACACAAATAAGCTATAAAAATCAATGATCCAAAACAATCAAAAACATAAAAACATAATCTTTAATCAAATAAGAAATACAAAAAGCATGTAAACAATAAGATTAAAGCATGGAAAGAAAGGTAGAATGAGAGATTTAAGACAAGAAAAGTAAAGGTGCAATAAAAATAAAAGTAACTTACATGGAAAATAAGGTGCAAGACAAGGTAATTAAAGTGCAATAAAGTAAATGTGCAAGTAAATAAAGATGGAAGAACTAGTGTCACTCTAGCCAACAAGAGTAAAAATGAAATGCTAATGATCTATATATAGGGGAGGATTAGGGAATTCTTAGGAAGCTTCCTCCCCTCCTTCATTTCTTCTTAATTGCACCATTAAGTCCTTCCCTTCTTAATCTTTTGTTAATCTTGGACTTTAATGACTTTTGGCTCGGGATTTCTTTAAACTCGTCTTTTAATTCTTCAATAAATAAGACTTGAGTTCTTCGGCTTTTAGTAAACTTCCGTCTTTTGACTTTTTCTTCGATAAATCTTCAGAATTGGTCTTGGACTTCCGTTCTTTTTGCATTACTGACTTCTTGACTTCATCTTTCGTCTTTTTCTTTGATAAAAGCCCGTGAATGCCCGTGTTTTCTCCACTTTTCACCTCTTCGTCCTAAATCACAACAAAAACACAAACCACGCATAATTCCGACATAAAGACTTAAAATACACGTTTTGGCTCGGTTATTATTGTAATTAAGTGGTAAAAAGGATGGGTGTTTACACACCTATCAAATCCCCTACACTTGACAATTGCAATGTCCTCATGCAATGCATTAGTTACAAAGCACGTTTACATTTTTCATCATAATCAATCCACGTTGGCCTTTATTAAAGAGATAGAAAATTATAAACATTCAAAGTAAAGGAATCAAAAACATACCTTGGGTTTTGTAAATGTTGTGAATAATCATCATCCTCAAGTTTTCACTTTCTCCAAACCAAGCTTAAAAACGAGATCATTGTTATTATAATTTAGCAAACTATCACGAACTCATGTGGGCCAATTACTCACTTAGACTCCCTTATTCCTAGGCGTATCTCCTATATTTTATTGTTGTCTTGAATGATCACGAGGATGCATTGTTGACTTATTTCGATAGTTTATTAGGTCCGAAAATAAAGTGAACGATTTAATCAATAGTTAGCTAAAGGACAAAATCTTTTAAAACTGCTTCTCGGGACCTCATAAAGTTCATATCTTGGCATAACTCGTTTCGCGATTTGAGACCTTTCTCGGACCGATATTTGGCAGCAACTTCATACTTCAAACCTTGAGAGACGTACATGAAATAATGGTCTTCTCTTCATATAGCAATTTCTTCTCTTGAAGTTTTGAGAGATTCATACTTGGACCACGACTTCTTCATTTTTCTCCAATCATTATTTTGGACTTTGATATACAACGATCCGCCTCCTTTTATGACTTGGATCTATTTATCCTCATACCTTGCTAGGGCCTTTTTCGATAGACTTCTCCATGACATTTGGGGAGTATTTGCTTTTCGTCGTGTGTCTCGATCCTTCATATTGATCTTTGATAAATGATTCTTCACATCACTTTGGATCTTTAGCAAAAAATGTAGCCCTCATGTCTTGTTAGGACCTTTTTGGACTCGCCAATCTTTGCATCCCGCTTCAATAAGTTATGCCTTGGCTATGAACTCTAATCCATACCGAGAACTTTTAAACGATCTTGGGCTAGAAGCTAAGTAACTTTTCAAATCGTACAACCTTATTTATTGCAGATAAATTTATTAACAAGCGATGGGAGAATAGGCTTATAATTAACTCACATAAATTCAAAAGAGTACCGAACTTATAATTGGCTCTATCATCTCTCGTTCTCCACATTTTAAAATCTCAAGTAGTGAGACTCGTAGATGCTTAGCCTTATTAAATCAAAGCTTTGGGTTTTCGAGTCGCCTATAGGATCTTGCAAATTCTTAGACTTTTTCAAGTTTAGAAATCGCATTTTAAAGTTCCCTTGATAAAGGACTCTCTAGGATCAATTATAGGAGCTTGCGAAGAGTTCTTGTTCTTAACCCGTGAGAGTTAAGACTTTCGCGTTTTATAGCTCCCTAAATAAAAGCCTAGCAAAACTTGATTTAAACATGTTAAGGATACTAGCTAGAGTAACTTAGATAAGTAAACTCGGGTTGAGTCAAAAGATTCACAATGTTTGAAAATTAAAACAAATTTATTAAACATTTATTCTAGCAAGGAAAGAAAATAACTATACAAAGGGAAAACTAATAGGCCAAAATAGATCAAAAATTTTAAAAAATGTCGAAAAATTGATTTTACGGTTAAAATGAGGACAATTACAAGGAAAAGGCAACTTAACTTCGATAGAAGTCCACATTTAATACAAGGCTTTTGACACCTCGTATAAAAATTAAAGTTCGTGTTCTCGGTATCTTAACGAATTGATTTCCGATTCTAAGTACGACTCTATTGTTTTTGGTAAAACAAATATTTTTGGTTGTTTTAAAATAAAGTGTGCGAAACTTTAAAATTAAATGACGTTAATTAAATCTAATTCTAACTTAAGATAAATGACACAATATTAAAACTTTGAAAAGTAAATAACGAGAAAATAAACGACTTGAAATTAAAGTGTGACGAAAATTAAAATTAGACAAAGAATTAAAATGTAAACTTAAAAATTAAACAAGACAAAATAGTAAAACAACCCTACCATCGGAATACATTCCGATCAGACTACAATCGGAATGTATACAAACCTCCCAATTAGAATGTTGTCGGAACTCCAATCGGAATGCTGTCACCTATCCTGATCGGAATAACCAAACTCACCCTGATCGAAATACTTCAATCGGAATGTGGGAATAAGGGGCTATCGGAATCCTCCCAATCGGAATGTTGTCGGAACTCCAATCGGAATGCTGTCACCTTCCTCTGATCGGAATACCAAACGCACCTTTGATCGGAATACTCACAAACCCTTTTCCGACCAAGCCGCAAGAGCGCTAGTTGGAATATGAAACCCCTTTCCGATCAAGTAGATCGAAATACAGTAAAGAGAATCGAAAATAAGCTAAACTAATAAGCTATTACCAAATAAGCACACACCTAAAATCCTAATGAAAACCGTATAAGAAAAAGCTAATAAGCTACAGTTTAAAGACTTTTAATAACACAAAATGAAACAAAGTTTACGAAAACAATCTTTTATATAAAAATAACTTTTATAAAAACTTAAGAAATCTTAAAATAAACACAAATACGCTATAAAAATCAATGATCCAAAACAATCAAAAGCATAAAAACATAATCTTTAATCAAATAAGCAATACAAAAAGCATGTAAACAATAAGATTAAAGCATGGAAAGAAAGGTAGAATGAGAGATTTAAGATAAGAAAAGTAAAGGTGCAATAAAAATAAAAGTAACTTACTTGGAAAATAAGGTGCAAGACAAGGTAATTAAAGTGCAATAAAGTAAATGTGCAAGTAAATAAAGATGGAAGAACTACTTTCACTCTAGCCAACAAGAGTAAAAATGAAATGCTAATGATCTATATATAGGGGAGGATTAGGGAATGCTTAGGAAGCTTCCTCCCCTCCTTCATTTCTTCTTAATTGCACCATTAAGTCCTTCCCTTCTTAATCTATTGTTAATCTTGGACTTTAATGACTTTTGGCTCGGGATTTCTTTAAACTTGTCTTTTAATTCTTCAATAAATAAGACTTGAGTTCTTCGGCTTTTAGTAAACTTCCGTCTTTTGACTTTTTCTTCGATAATTCTTCAGAATTGGTCTTGGACTTCCGTTCTTTTTTTCATTCCTGACTTCTTGACTTCATCTTTCATCTTTTTCTTTGATAAAAGCCCGTGAATGCCCGTGAATGCCCGTGTTTTCTCCACTTTTCACCTTTTCGTCCTAAATCACAACAAAAACACAAACCACGCATAATTCCGACATAAAAGACATAAAATACACGTTTTGGCTCGGTTATTATTGTAATTAAGTGGTAAAAAGGATGGGTGTTTACACACCTATCAAATCCTCTACACTTGACCATTGCAATGTCCTCATGCAATGCATTAGTTACAAAGCACGTTTACATTTTTCATCCTAATCAGACCACGTTGGCCTTTATTAAAGAGATAGAAAATTATAAACATTCAAAGTAAAGGAATCAGAAACATACCTTGGGTTTTGGAAATGTTTTGAATAATCATCATCCTCAAGTTTTCACTTTCTCCAAACCAAGCTTAAAAACGAGATCATTGTTATTATAAGTTAGCAAACTATCACGAACTCATGTGGGCCAATTACTCACTTAGACTCCCTTATTCCTAGGCGTATCTCTTATATTTTATTGTTGTCTTGAATGATCACGAGGATGCATTGTTGACTTATTTTGATAGTTTATTAGGTCCGAAAATAAAGTGAACGATTTAATCAATAGTAAGCTAAAGGACAAAATCTTTTAAAACTGCTTCTCGGGACCTCATAAAGTTCATATCTTGGCATAACTCGTTTCACGATTTGAGACCTTTCTCGGACCGATATTTGGCAGCGACTTCATACTTCAAACCTTGAGAGACGTTCATGAAATAATGGTTTTCTCTTCATATAGGAATTTCTTCTCTTGAAGTTTTGAGAGATTCATACTTGGACCACGACTTTTTCATTTTTCTCCAATCATTATTTTGGACTCTGATATACAACGATCCGCCTCCTTTTATGACTTGGATCTATTTATCCTCATACCTTGCTAGGGCCTTTTTGGATAGAATTCTCCATGAATTTTGGGGAGTATTTGCTTTTCGTCGTGTGTCTCGATCCTTCATATTGATCTTTGATAAATGATTCTTCACATCACTTTGGATCTTTAGCAACAAAATGTAGCCCTCATGTCTTGTTAGGACCTTTTTGGACTCGCCAATCTTCGCATCCCGCTTCAATAAGTTATGCCTTGGCTATGAACTCTAATCCATACCGAGCAACTTTTAAACGATCTTGGGCTAGAAGCTAAGTAACTTTTCAAATCGTACAACCTTATTTATTTTGCAGATAAATTTATTAACAAGCGATGGGAGAATAGGCTTATAATTAACTCACATAAATTCACGAAAGAGTACCGAACTTATAATTGGCTCTATCATCTCTCGTTCTCCACAGTTTAAAATCTCAAGTAATGAGACTCGTGGATGCTTAGCCTTATTAAATCAAATTTTTGGGTTTTCGAGTCGCCTATAGGATCTTGCAAATTCTTAGACTTTTTCAAGTTTAGAAATCGCATTTTAAAGTTCCCTTGATAAACGACTCTCTAGGATCAATAATAGGAGCTTGCGAAGAGTTGTTGTTCTTAACCCGTGAGAGTTAAGACTTTCGCGTTTTATAGCTCCCTAAATAAAAGCCTAGCAAAACTTGATTTAAACATGTTAAGGATACTAGCTAGAGTAACTTAGATAAGTAAACTCGGGTTGAGTCAAAAGATTCACAACGTTTGAAAATTAAAACCACTTTATTAAACATTTATTCTAGCAAGGAAAGAAAATAACTATACAAAGGGAAAAATTAATAGGCCAAAATAGATCAAAAATTTTGAAAAATGTCGAAAAATTGATTTTCCGCTTAAATTGAGGACAATTATAAGGAAAAGGCCACTTAACTTCGATAGAAGTCCCCTCTACACTTGATATAAACATTGTCCTCAATGTTTAATCATGTGGGAGTAAACTCCCCTACACTTAGGACATTGTGCACTTTGTTTAAATATCGCTAAGGAAGAGACAACTAAAGAGATTCCTATTCTAATATTGAGAAAATATAAAATAGTGAATCGAAAAGAGTTTAGGATAGAACCGGGAAGAAGGGAACACGGAAGCACGGGTCGAAAAGAATCATCAAGAGTGTGTCTTTGAGCGCTCGAATCCCAGATCAGAAGAGGAGAGGAAATAGCAAACCAACGGGTCTCCCCTACACTTAGGATAAAGAAAGCTAAAAGATAGATGCATGGGTTGCCTCCCAAGAAGCGCTTGGTTTTTGTTAACAGAGTCGTGAGCCTGACTCGACCTTGATCATCATAGGAAGAAGCATGAAACATATCCACCAGGATCAAAGACATAGTTTTCGTCCATCAAATAGCACAAGCTTAAGGCAAACAAGGCAAGCCAAAGAAGAGTAGGCAAGGTTCCCTTAAGCAGCGATGGAGCACGGTGGGAGCAAGGATGAAGTGGTGAAATCATATCTTCAAAAGTTCCAAAGATGTTTCCTTTTATTTCATCAGGTGGATACTGATATGGCTAAAGAATATCAATACCGAGGTCGAACACCTTTTCCTTTAAGGGAAAATAGCACTCAGGCTCAGCAGAGTGTGAAGAAGATCCCCGAAAAAGATGCACAACCTCGTCATCACTAGGGGGACAAAGAGGTGTTAAATCATATGTGCTGCGGATATTGGTGTCGACCGGTTTCTTCTCCTTTGAAAGAATGTTCTTCAAATCCAAAGTAGGATCAAGACGATAATCTTCAAAATCTAAAGGAGGAGCATCACTCTCATGAGGGAAGTAAGTGTTGGAAACGTAGAGAAGTCTTTCTCAAATGAGTAATCGTCCAAAGTAGGATCGAGTGATGGCGGAGGATCTTCATCATGTGAAGAATCACTCGAAAGAGTATCGGCCTCATCAAAATCATCATAAGTGGGCAAATCGGGATACTCAGAAGTAAGGTCATCATAATCGTCCGAATCTGAGCTAGAATCATCATCATAAGCATCGAAGATCGGTGGAGAATCATAAATGGGTGAAGGGTCCAAATTGGATAGAGAATCATCCATATCATCTTGAAAAAGTGGATTATCAATGCAAGAATCAAATAGAGGATTGTTGTAGACGACAAAATCATCAAGCACATTAATCATATTCGTAGATTCTCGTCCATAGGATTTGCTTGTAAGCTTCCCCATTTTGAAAACTTGTGCATCATTCCTGACTCTTAAGATTAACTCACCTTCGGCAACATCAACTAGAGCTCGTCCGGTTCTCAAGAATGGCCGACCAAGTATTAAAGGAATACGAGGGTCCATTTCATAATCAACAACGACAAAGTCGACCGGGAAAATAAATGTGTCAACTTTGATGAACACATCTTCGGCAATACCAACGGGGTAAGCGAGAGTGCGATTTGCAAGTTCAAGAGTCATCTTTGTTGGTGTGAGGTCGGGTAATGATAGTGTTTTCCAAACACTCAAAGGCATAAGATTAATACTGGCCCCGAGATCAGCGAGGGCAGTAAATTCTTCGATTTTGTTAAATATGCAAGGCAACACAAAACGACCGGGATCTCCAAGCTTTTCCGGAAGTTCTTTAAGAATAACTACAGAGCAGTTTTCATTTAAGCGTGTGTTGGCGAGCTCAATCAGCTTCTCCTTCTTGTTAAGCAATTCCTTAAATGCTTTATCAAATTTCGGCATGTGGACATGTGCTTCAACAAGGCTAATGTTGATGTTCATTTGAGATAGCATCTTCACATAGCTCGACACTTGACAGTCATTCTTGGTTAGCTCGTTGGTCTTGCCTAAGCGAGAAGGATAAGGGATATTGGGTTTGGTTGGTGAAGGTGTAGGTGTAGCAGGTAAAGGGTGAGATGTTTAAGGGTCCTTCCTAGGTACATCATCATGACGAGGCGGAGACGGTAATGGTGTACTAATACTAGGTGTAGGAGGAGTAGGGATAAATGGTGGTGGAGGAGGTGTAGATGATGGGGGCGGGATCGGTGGTCCTACGATGGTGACTCCACTACGGGTAGTAATAGCACTCACATTTGCTCGCGGATTGGTGACGGTGTTTGAAGGTAGAGAACTTGAAGTAGAAGGTTGAGCGGCGGGCAAGAAACTAGCAAGCATATTCTTCAAATCATTTGTTTGATTGCTGAAGGAGGATTGGATATTATCGCGAAGCTCGGATCTAAGGTCATTTCCTTGCTTGGTAATATCTCCTTTCAGATTGATAATTTGGCTCTGTAGATTCTTGATTTGCTCACCTTGGGTTCTCATTATGGCTTCAACATCCGGGTTAATGGGTGGGGTTTGTTGAGCGGGTGGGTGATAAGGATTAGAAGCTCGTGGTGGGATTTGGTTGCTTCTATTGTAGTTGTTGGCGGGGTTTTGGTTTTGAGGAGAAAAACCGGGTGAAAGGTAATTGTTTGATCGGTAATTCAGCAAATTTCTATACCCTTGAGGTCGAGCTTGGTAATTTTCCGGTGAATAATTACCATAAGCTGCATACACATTTTCCGGATTTCCTTGTGTAGAAGGACAATCGGTGTATGAGTGTGGACAGCCGCATGTTTCACAAGATGGTGCAACCGCTTTAACTTGTTGTTGTTGGTTTGAAGCGAGAAGCAAGAAACTTTTGTTCATCTCAGTCATCATGCGGGTGAGTTCGGTCATATTAGGGTTTGCTGAAGTGAAAGAAACATTGACTCTTGGGTTGTTCCTTGAAGAAGCAGAGGAATCCCAGTTTTTGTGGTGAGTAGTCATGTTCTCAATTAGCTGTCTACACTCCTCGGGTCTCCTTTTCATGAATGTGCCACCGGCGGCTGCATTAATCGTGTCACGATCTCGAAAAGTCAATCCGTTGTAGAAAGTATCAATTAAGGTCACAGGGAGCATGTTGTGGTTTTGACAACGATCGATCAAGACATTATATCTTTCCCAAGCATCAAAGAGAGATTCATCGGGATCTTGCATGAAACCACTGATTTGATTGCGAAGGCTCGTGACCAAGGATGGTGGAAAGTAGCGCGACAAAAAGCGTTGAGTCATGTCATCCCAAGTGTGAATTGAATTCTTCGGGAGACGATCAAACCATTTCTCGGCGTGATGTGATAAAGTATGTGGAAAGAGTTGAAGGCGAAGAACATCCATTGTGGCACCGGGAAACTTCATGCTTTGGGTGATTGTAATGAACTTGTCGAGGTGTTTGTGGCGTCATCATCAGGCAATCCACGGAAAGGATTTGTTTGCACTTGCTGAATCATGTGGTGCTTAAACGAAAACTCAGGAGCCGTGATTTGCATCGATGCAATCGGTCCTCCTCGTCCAAACATGGTAGGTTGACAAAGCTCCTCCATTGTCCGAAGATCGGGCTGTGGAAGAACATTGTTGTTATTGTTGAGGTGCGGTGGATTATTGTTGTTGTTAACACCTGACATACTTAAATCTTCTCGAGTCTCGGGCTCTTGATAATTAGAAGATCTAGTACGCATACACCTACAAAGGCAAAAGACAACAATTCCAAACGCAAAGACAATATATATACACAATAAAGATAAAATCTTTTTGGATTTTTAAAATTTTTAATTTTTATGGATTTTTATCAATTTTTAATTTTTATGGTTTTTTGAAAGCAAGAAAATAACGCTCACGAATGAACGGATCCCAAAAAAGCAACGCGTCTCTCACAGAAAACCGTTAATCTTTACGAAAAGAGCCGGCAGCGGCGCCATTTAATACAAGGCTTTTGACACCCCGTATAAAAATAGTTCGTTTAAGTATGTCTCTTCGAATTGAAAAAGGAGTTTAATACGCGACTCAGTCGTTCTTTGGTGGAAACAAAAAATGTGTCGTTGTAGTATATTAAAGTGCAAAAACGTAAATGTAAATGACGTAAAAGTAAAATGGCGTTAAAATAAATGTAAGTCTAACTTAAGTTAAATGACGCAATATTAAAACTTTGAAAAGTAAATAACGAGAAAATAAACGACTTGAAATTAAAGCGTGACGAAAATTAAAATTAGACAAAGAATTAAAATGTAAACTTAAAAATTAAACAAGACAAAATAGTAAAACAACCCTACCATCGGAATACATTCTGATCAGACTACAATCGGAATGTATACAAACCTCCCAATCAGAATGTTGTCGGAACTCCAATCGGAATGCTGTCACCTATCCTGAACAGAATAACCAAACTCACCCTGATCGGAATACTTCAATCGGAATGTGGGAATAAGGGGCTATCAGAATCCTCCCAACCGGAATGTTGTCGGAACTCCAATCGGAATGCTGTCACCTTCCTCTGATCGGAATACCAAATGCACCTTTGATCGGAATACTCACAAACCCTTTTCCGACCAAGCCGCAAGAGCGCTGGTCGGAATATGAAACCCCTTTCCGATCAAGTAGATCGGAATACAGTAAAGAGAATCGAAAATAAGCTAAACTAATAAGCTATTACCAAATAAGCACACACCTAAAATCCTAATGAAAACCATATAAGAAAAAGCTAATAAGCTACAGTTTAAAGACTTTTAAAAACACAAAATGAAACAAAGTTTACGAAAACAATCTTTTATATAAAAATAACTTTTATAAAAACTTAAGAAATCTTAAAATAAACACAAATAAGCTATAAAAATCAATGATCCAAAACAATCAAAAGCATAAAAACATAATCTTCAATCAAATAAGCAATACAAAAAGCATGTAAACAATAAGATTAAAGCATGGAAAGAAAGGTAGAATGAGAGATTTAAGACAAGAAAAGTAAAGGTGCAATAAAAATAAAAGTAACTTACTTGGAAAATAAGGTGCAAGACAAGGTAATTAAAGTGCAATAAAGTAAATGTGCAAGTAAATAAAGATGGAAGAACTAGTGTCACTCTAGCCAACAAGAGTAAAAATGAAATGCTAATGATCTATATATAGGGGAGGATTAGGGAATGCTTAGGAAGCTTCCTCCCCTCCTTCATTTCTTCTTAATTGCACCATTAAGTCCTTCCCTTCTTAATCTTTTGTTAATCTTGGACTTTAATGACTTTTGGCTCGGGATTTATTTAAACTCGTCTTTTAATTCTTCAATAAATAAGACTTGAGTTCTTCGGCTTTTAGTAAACTTCCGTCTTTTAACTTTTTCTTCGATAAATCTTCAGAATTGGTCTTGGACTTCCGTTCTTTTTGCATTCCTGACTTCTTGACTTCATCTTTCGTCTTTTTCTTTGATAAAAGCACGTGAATGCACGTGAATGGCCGTGTTTTCTCCACTTTTCACCTCTTCGTCCTAAATCACAACAAAAACACAAACCACGCATAATTCCGACATAAAAGACATAAAATACACGTTTTGGCTCGGTTATTATTGTAATTAAGTGGTAAAAAGGATGGGTGTTTACACACCTATCAAGGCTCAACTAAAATACACTACAACGGAGAAGGAGTTCCTTGCCGTGGTGTATGCATTTGAGAGATTTCGACCTTATCTCGTCTTGACGAAATGCATAGTGTATACGGATCATTCGGCTATCAAGTATCTTATGGCTAAACAAGATGCAAAGCCGAGATTACTTCGTTGGATTCTCCTCCTTCAAGAATTTGATCACAAAATTGTTGACAAAAAAGGAGCCGATAATCTAGCGGCCGATCATCTTTCTCGTTTGGAAGATCCTCACCAAAGTGTTTACGAGCCCAAGGAAATCAACGAAACATTTCCGCTTGAGACACTTGGTGTAGTCAATTATAAGATTGATTCTTCCACCCCATGGTTTGCGGACTTCGCAAATTACCTTGCGGGCAACTTCATCATCAAGGGTATGACGACTCAAGAAAAACGAAAATTCTTTCATGACGTCAATTTATACTTTTGGAACGACCCTTACTTGTTTCGAACTTGTGCGGATCAAATTATCCGACGTTGTGTGTTTGGTACCGAAGCTTCTAACATCCTTAGAGCTTGTCACGAGGGACCCACGGGTGGTCACCACGGTGCTAATCTCACGACTAAGAAGGTTTTTGATGCTGGTTTCTTTTGGCCTACTATTTACCGAGATGCACATGAGCTTGTGAAGTCGTGCGACTCATGCCAACGACAAGGAAAAGCCTCACAAAAAGATGAAATGCCACAAAATATCATCCAAGTGTGTGAGATCTTTGACGTTTGGGGCATCGACTTTATGGGGCCGTTCCCATCATCTCGTGGTAATAAATACATCCTGGTTGCGGTTGACTACCTTTCTAAGTGGGTGGAAGCTAAGGCTTTGCCCACCAATGATGCTCGTGTGGTAGTCAAGTTTTTGAAAAGCTTGTTTTCTCGGTTTGGAACCCCTCGTGCGATGATAAGCGATCATGGAACCCTTATTTTAATGACCAATTCGAAAGGGTCCTGAGGAAATATGGGGTTACACATCGTCTTTCTATGGCTTATCACCCACAAACGAGTGGGCAAGTCGAGGTTTCAAACCGAGCGTTAAAGAGGATCTTGGAGAGATCCGTTGGGGAAAACCGACAATCTTGGTCGGATAAGTTGGACGATGCTTTATGGGCTTTTAGGACCGCTCATAAGACGCCTATCGGGTGCACTCCTTATAAGCTAGTATATGGGAAGAATTGTCACTTGCCAATTGAACTCGAAAACAAGGCTTATTGGGCCCTAAAGCATTGTAATGATGACATGGTGACCGCGAGAAAACACCGGAAAATGCAATTAAATAAATTGGATGAATTAAGGGATATTGCTTATGAAAATTCATTAATTTATAAAGAAAAGACAAAAAAGTTGCATGATTCTAAAATTAAAAACCGGGTTTTTAACATTGGGGATCAAGTTTTGCTTTTTAATTATCGTTTGAAAATCTTTTCCGGTAAGTTGAAATCCCGTTGGTCCGGTCCATTCACTGTGACTCAAATTTTTCCATATGGGACAATCGAGCTAGCTCAAAATGATGGTCGCAATTTCAAGGTGAATGGACATAGGTTGAAGCACTACTTTGGCGGGGAAGTTCCATCCTTGAACTACCTAGACCAAATCACTTTCCCCAATGATAATTAGTATTGAGGGGATCGAGTCGAGCTCATGAATCGGTAATCAAAAACGAGGTGCCTCGTGGGGGAGTCCCATGCTTATCCTATGTACATATTATCGCTTTCTAATGTAGTAACGTGTGGGGATTTGTGCCCTTCCAACCTTTGTTCCGTGGTTGTTTGTGAATTGTGGTTTTTAAATGATCATGATCTTCACGATTGGAGCCTCTCGTGTTCGTTTTATGGGAGCACTCGATCGTTTGCTTTTAAGACTTTCTCAATATCTATGATATATCCTTTGATGTTCTAACCTTAGGTTTATAGCACACTTCATAAACGGCTTTAAATTTAACGGTTACACCCTTTCCATGCTAGATTAGGCATTCGACTACGTCTCTAGTATGGGGGTGTTTGCACCCCTAGATTCGAAACATTGAGGACAATGTTTAACTTTAGTATGGGGGGTGAATAGATACTTGCCTTGCCAAACCATCTCGCTTTCCAAAGTTTATCTTTTTGTTTATCATTTTGTTGCAAAATAAGGCTAAAAATGGCCAAATTTTAAAATTTTTCTCATGTTTTATAAGTGTTTGAAGACACGAATGTAGGTTTTCCGATGGCGAGAATAAGAGTAATTTTTGACTCAACCGTGCGTGTTGAGCACTTAGCTTCGATTCCTTAACTTCACATTAGGCTAAGTCTCTTAAATGAGGACGATAAATGATAGGGTTAATTATAAGTTACTATGCTAAACGTAGAGTACTCGTAATCTTTCAAAAACTAATGTGTTCTCGTTGTTTGCTTATTCTCCCTTCGCTTGTAAATATTTTTTGCTTAATAAATATTGACTTAGAGGTTTAGTCTTGATTGTTGGGTTTCTAGTCTTTTCTAGTAGCTTCCGTGTAATTAAATTGGGAAGACATTAAGGTATCGCCAGCGTCACGGTTTTGAAGTATTGGCACCTGAATAATCGAAAGCTTCACCGATAATAAGATTTCAAGTGCTCACCTAAATCAAGCAAACAATTTGAAGCCCACAAGGCCGAAAAATCTATGCAAAATTGAAAGTGAATCAAGCCTTAATCTTTGAAGCTTTAAAGATCCAAAATTCGCCTTAGCGTGAGGATATACGTCTTTGGCTAATAAAACCACCGATGAGGTGGATAATAAAAGGCAAGACAAGACCAAAGTCATAATAAAAGCTTCATGGCGAAGTTGATCAAAAGATAGAGGTAAACCAATGATAATAAGGCCCTTCCGTTAGGGGGCATATAAAAGTATTGGTAATAAGTCTCATGTTCAAAACCGTTATAAAACCGTGTTTATCGATCCTTCTTGTTGACTTAATATTTTGACATAGTTGTCAATTAGGATGGGTTATTGATTTGATGGTCTTGGTTACTCCGTTCGGACTCTATTTTTAGACTTAAATCTCTATTATCGCATAAGTCAAACAATGTATCCTCGTGAAACATTCAAGACATAATAAAATATAAGAGATACAACTTAGGAGCTTGGGAGGATAAGTACGTGATTAGGGCATATGAGTAGTATTAGCATTACTAACTTGTAATGACAATGATCTCGTTGCACGCTTGACATGGAATTGGGGTGAAAATCGAGGATGATGAAATTATTTCTAAAGAAGCATTCACGTGTTCTTATTCTATGAACCTAAACGTCCCATTTTGCGATGAAAATCATACATTATGTCTAAAACGCAAGTAGTAGTAATAGTAGTAGTGAAGCTAGTTTATCATTCAATAAAATGAATAAATATAAATTTTGGAGATGCTACGATACTTTATTCTAGCATTGTGTGAGGGAACGACAATGGTTTAGTATGGGGGAGTGATGAGACTGCGTTTATACATAGTCTCATCGTCCAAAAAGGGCTTTAAATGCATAAAATATCATGAAAATACCCAAATATATGCTTGTGTTTGTTGCTTGTGTATTTTAGGTACGGATATTGAGAAAATGACAAAAGATCACAAGAATCATGCAAAACGAACACGAGAAACGAAGCCGCACATTGAACCAAGCCCTAATGAAGAATTTCCCAAGAAAACCCTTGAAGATTTGAAGACTTATGAAGAAGGGTCCTCCAATATTGAAGAATTACACTTTATACCCTTGTATCTTCATAATTACAAGATTGGTCCCTAAAGTTTGTCAAAATTGCAAAAAGGGCCCTCCACTTTGAAGAATTGGCAATTTTAGTCCCTCAACAAAACTAAAATGTCAATATTAATCCTCCTCAAAGTCAAACATACCAAGAAGGACTCCAAGTTACAAGAAATTACAAGTTTGGTCCTTGGAAAATATCATAATTACCAAAAGGACCCTTGACTTTGAAGAAATGGCAAAAATGGTCCCTCATTAATCATGACTTGGCAATTTCAGTCCTCCAAGAAGTCAAACAAACAAGTCAAGACCGTATTTGGGGCAAAAGTGTGAAAAAGGAAATACCCATGAAAATACTTTGGAAAAGTATTTGGGGCAAAAGTGTGAAAAAGGAAACTTGGAATACAAAGGAAAACGGATTTGTGGTGTTTATTTACAAAGTGAAAGAAAGAAGAAAGGCTGGGGGCTATTCTTGGCAGACAATGATACTTATCTTAAATAGTGTCATGATGACACGTGCCCCACTCAACCAAATCCACCAATCAACTCTCTCCCTGGTGCCACATCACATCCCACTCAACCTTTATTTAACTAATCACAACTGATTAGTTAAAATGGCGCCTAACACAATATTTAAATATAAAAATAGATCAAACCAGTGTTCTTGGAGTTCATAAGCAGATTTGGGTATTTGCTTAATAATGGATAATACCCCTTAATTCACTCTAGATTTGTGATTAAGGTGAGACTAAACACAACCCTACCTTAAACCCTTGGCCACGTCACCATACTAGCTCACATGATAAACCCTTCTACACCACCTTTGGGGAAAAAGCCAAAAGAAGCCAGGGAATCAACAACTCATATTCCATCTTACTCCTTAAGCTTGATATACACCATTGGATGCATTTTCACACTTGCCACCTCCACAAAACACCAATTCTCAGTCACATGTTCAAGATTCTTCAAGCAAGACAAATGGCAATTTGGGGACTTCCATAGTTAGGGTTTCACGTTTTTCAGCTTACTTAGCTCATTTGTATGCCTATATAAAGGCCTTAGGATGCTACATTATTTCTTTGCTCTTGAATTTTCCTAAGTTCACAAATCTGTAAATCATATATTCATATTAATGAAATGTGTTTGAATTTGGTGAAGAAAGCTCAAGTACCAATCATATTAACTGCTTGTTATTGTTCTTTGTTTAATGTTCTTGAATCCTAAACCTGTTTTCAAAAGGAGTGTGCAAAAGTTTGCACATTTTCCACTTTTCTTGACATTTTGCTAAGTCTAGTTCAAACCTTGGAATTCTTGGGTTATAAAGCTGATCATAGCATCCTGATATTGAGTTATCAAGGTGTGGTGAAGCCTATAATTTGGGGATAATCAAGTGTGGTGAACTAAGGTTGCATTAATCAATAATTTTTGATCTTTCTGTTTTGATATGTGTGCTCTTAACCTTGTTGAATCTTAGCAGGCTTTATTGTGGAAGCCTGTGATTGTTCTTGCTAGCACATAAGCTAAAAATTCGTAGGTGTGGATGTACATCTATGAGGTACACATCATTCTACTCAAAATCTGAATAAATTATGTATTTTTAGTGATTTTGTGTGTGACTTGTGTTCTTGCTGATTTTATGGTCTAATCTTGCTTAAATCTGCATATCTCATCTGTTATTGTGCTTATTTGGGCTTGGGTGGTCTTGGATAACACTTTTGATTTGAAAATTTGATTTTGAAAAGTTAAAAGGGTGTTTGGGATTACCTGTTATAGATCATAAGTTGTTATTGTGTTTGTGGAAAGTGTTGTTTATGCTTGTTATCTGCTATATACTTGGTTGAGAGTTATTTCCTGGAAGTTTTTGGGTTTAAACCCTTGAATCAAAGATTGTGCTATAGCTTGTTGAGTTTGACTGTTTTTGACCTAAAATTTTGGTAATACTTAGAGTATATGCATGTTTAGGGATAAAAGCTGTTAAATCAAAGTTATCATAACATATCTTAGAGATCTGAGTGTTTGAATTTGGCTTATTGGTCAAGTGCATCAGCAAAAGTAAAATCTGCTTATGTTAAGTGTTCATCAGTAACTTGTGGTGCTTGAATCTTGATCTATACCTTGAATCATTGCATGAAACTTGTTTAGACTTATTCATTTAAGTTTATTATTGCTTGTGTATGCATTTGGTTAAGTTTGGCTAGCTGAATTGTGCTATAAGTGGTTATTGAACCATAACTGTGTATTTATTCATGTCTGGTGTATATCTGGTGATGTTTTGATTAAACTGTACTAATTGGCTGTTAGTGATTGTGATTTCTTTGTTTGTATTGACTCCTTATGATCCACTGATCATTTAGGTGCCTTTGTGTAACTTGAATCTCCAAAAAAGTCACTAAAGACAAAAAGTCAAACAAGTCAAGCAGTGGAAAAAGTTTCCACTACTCAACATCCAAAACTAGCCCCTGCTAGTGTTAATTTGCTTTCAGCTTATTAATAAGCCATATTGTCTTATCCAGACCTGCAACAACTTATTTTTTGTGATCAATCTTCCTCATTTGACCCATTTGTTTGAACTAGAGCTTATTAGACTTTGACTTTGACTTTTTGCTAGAAAACCAACTCATTTGACTTTTTCATAAGTGCTTATTTGCTTATTTCAGCTTATTGAGTGAACTTATTTGAAAACTTTTTATTGATTAAGCTTAGTTAAGTCATTTAAAAGCTTTTGAAACTTGAATCCACTCTTGGGAGTTGTGGCAGATCTATATAAGACCTGTAAGAACAATGGTTTATAAGAAATTTAATAGGCATTAGAGAGAAGATATGAGAGAAGATTGTAGAGAGAGATATAAGAAAACACACACTTGTATTACTTCAAATTCTGATGCCTTAGAATGGCAAGATACATGGCTATATATAGCCTTGATTGGGTACAACCTTCAAGCTTATAGTACAAGCTTTCTTACTTTTACACATTATTGCCATATGACCTAAGCGCTTACATCATATAGCATTATTGAAACTAGAAAACACAAGAAACTTCAAACAAACTCAAGATGCTAAAACATAATTATTAAAACATTATACTAAACATAAAAATTTTTAGCCTTCTTCATGGACTCAAACGTGCATCAGGATGGGTTGGATCATCTTCGAATGGGTCGAAATGTGCGTCAACAACTGAACCAAATGAGACTGAACCGAATGAGTCTTCGTCGTCGGATGAATATGGGTTAGCATCTTCATCGGTCGTTGTGTCTATGTCATTTTTGTGCGTGTCACTGAGCCAATTGTGATTTGCTTCAGCCTATTTGAGTGAATCGGGATGGTCATCACCTCATGGAATCATAATCCACCTTATAAAAGTTGGAACTGTGTCAGGGTCAACACCATTTGCTCTTGCCATTAGGTTTCTTGTATCTGCATAAAGGTTCCGGTACTTCCTTTCACACTTCGTGCTGGCTAGGTTAATTTCATACCAGTCATGAATGAAACATGATCCTGAGTGATAAACGAGTGAACCTTCATCGTTAACAGCCTTGGGTGGTAGAAAGGATCCTGGTCTTTTGAACATCACTAGTACATACTTCCCTTTGCTAGTCACTGTCAACCATCGCGTCCATTGGTGGTGAGGAACAAACCATTGTAGCATGCTTAGTAAATTTATGGAGTGAGGGCAGACATCATTGAATTGGCTTTTGACAATGTATGACAAATGTTTTTCTGTGTTGAAGGAGATGCCTATGTGAAGCTTTCAAACAGGTACCAGAAAAAGCACAATGCTTCTTTCCGAAAGTTCCATAGGTCATGGATATGAAACACATTGAGAAACGGGTACTCAGGGTAGAACATGAGACCATTTATGCACAAACCATGTTTCTGTATGAGGACAGTGAGAAATGACTTGAAACTTAATTTAGACCTTTTTTCAAAGGTTAAATCTGCGATTGTTTCCATTATCTCTTCTGGCAGGCCGAGGACAGGGAGTGGTGGTGTAGGTGTGGAGGAGGATGCTGGATCACTTTGGGAAGTGACTGAAAGAACCATTGAAAGAAAGTTAGAAGTATGTTTTTGGACTTGGCTTACTTTCTTTGGGGTCTTTTCCTCTGATTTATAGGCAGTTAGGCGAGAGAGAAAATCTGCAAATACGTTCTCTGTTCCTTTGATGTGTTTTACTGTGAACTTCCACCAATTTGCCCATCTCAAAAGTTGTGCGTGAGGGAGCATCTTCCGTTTAAATTGTAGCATACGTGGAAAGGAGGACATGTCCATTTCAACGTGAAATTCGTGTCCGATTAGATGGAATTGGAATCTCTCAATGCCTCGTTTGACTGCAAGAATCTCTTTGAATGTAGAGTGATAGTGTTGTTCAGAGGGTTTAAACGTGCCGCTCTTATATCCACATACATGTCTCTTATTATTGCTATCTTGGACAACTAGGACAGCTCCCCAACACTCATCACTAGCATCTGTCTGCAAAATTCTTCTTTCAGTCATGATGGGAATCTTCAGTGGGGGCATTTTTTCGGCTAGCAACTTGATAGCTTTTACTGCTTCTGTTTGTCGTGATGTCCACTGTGGGGGATTAGTTTTTAACATGGGGAACAACAGGGCGGTGTGATTTGATAGCTTGGACAGGAAATCAGACATGCAGTTGACTAACCCGAGGAACTATTGAATCATTTTTTGTGAAGTTAATTCATCCAGAAACTTCAGTAACTCTTGAGCGACATGCGGTTGAGGCTGGTACTTTTCGTCTGTGATCTCCATGCCAAGAAAGTGAATTTTTGTTACACCGACCTCCATCTTTTTCTCGGATAGCATTATCCTATACTTTGTGACAATAGAATAAAACTTGGAAAGTAAATCTACATGGGACTGTTCATCTGGAGAGAATAAGAGGATATCATCAATGTAAACCAATGTGTTTGCAAGAATCGGCTCAAAAATGGTTATCATTTCCTATTGAAAGGCCGACGGAGCATTTTTAGACCAAACAGCATTACTTTCCACTGGTAATGATGATCAGGTATACAAAACCCGGTTTTTGGTCTATCCTCGGGCTTAATACCAGTTGCCAAAATCCTGACTTAAGGTCGAACTTGGAGAGGACTTTAGCGTCTGCCAGGTGTTGAAATAACGACTTCTTTTGTGGAAGCGGAAACTTATCATCAGCTAAAAAGTGGTTCACCGGTTGATAGTTAATGACCAACCTGAGCTTTCCACAAACTTGTTCGCTTCTTTTATTGACGTAAAAAGCCTCACATGCCCATGGCGAGGTGGTAGGTTCAACAATCCCTTCAACAACCAGTTGGTTGCATTCTTCTAAAGAAAGCTGGTAATGATCTGGGTTCATTCCGGGGTGACTTGCTTTGGTAGGATTAACATCTTCATTTTGCTTAAAAGGTAGCGAAACAAAGAATGAGGGATTCAACCACAAAGGTGAAGGGTGTTTTGTCAAAAACTCCGTGTGTGAGGAAGCACATGAGTTTTGAATAAGTTTTTGTCTGATGCAGTTGATATCAGCTCGTCCATCGTAAGTTTGGTAGTTTATGTAGGATATCAAAACCGATCAAGAGATCTTTTCCATGCGAGCTCGAACCTAACAACCTTCTTCTGATTATGCACTTTGGAAATAGGCGAATGTTAATGGGGACACTTATTTTGTCAATGACAAATTTCTCTCCATTAGCGGTCATAAAACTCTGATGGTGAGGTCTCCAATAGTGGTTTGGTAAGATAGCAGGGTTCAGGATGGAAACGGACGCACCGGCGTCGAAAAATGCAATAAATGGGATTGGCTCTGCATACGCATCCGTAAGGAGGTGGATTTTGGCTAGTGCTAATGGTGATTCTTCTTGTTGTTGATCCCAAACTTAGATCGATTAAGCTTGTGTATACGAGATTAGATCAAGTAATACACGTAGAGAAACTTTGTTTATGTATAAAGCAATCTAAGTGTTATGCGAAATTAACACTTAAACAAGAACACACAAAGATGTAAACAAACTTTCACTTGATTGATAATAACAAACTTGCTTACAATGAAAGTGCTTAACGTATGAAAACTTATTATTAAACATTAACCTAAAGGTCTTCTTTTATAGACATAAGAAGCCTTGTACAAGAGTCTACGTATCAACTATTCTAGGTAAAGATAATTATAGAAAATACAATGTTGAACTTATCTTTACTAGAAACAAACTAGAAACAAAATACGCGTAGACCATATCTTTCTATCAGTGCTTGTCTTCAACCTATCAAAGCTTGACTTCTTCTTGTCAACGCTTGATCTGTCAGCGTTTGTTTTCTTCCTATCAACGCTTGTTTTCCTCTTTTCAGCGCTCAAGTGAACTGGCTACATTTTATTCCCAACAATCCTCCCCTAAACTTGATATCTACTCTAGTAATCAAGTTTCTGAATAAAAATTAAGAACTAGGAGGAATCTTACAACGTTTATCATATTGGTAATAAATATGTCTGATCAAATCTTTGGCCACATCACTTGAATAGTCTATCTCCAGCTGAGTTGTCTTCATCTTCTCCAAAACTTCTTTGGACATGGGATACTGAGCATCTACAAGAAGATACTCAACAAACTTTGTAGAGCTCAAATAATAAACACCAGCAGCTGGATACAAACGCCATTGAAGACCACTGAGATCATCTTCAAGATCCTTCCAAACAGCAGGATCTTCTTCTGTTAGTCCACACATTCTCTTGAATGTGGACCAAAGTTTTATTCCATTGACTGAAGTAGGAGCTTCAGTCTCATACTTGGCCTCCAACAACCTCCAAAGGTCCACCAAGTCTTCTCTATCAACACTTGCAAAGAGAGATATAAGTGTAGTAAAAGTGTGTACCTCTTTCCCATACCTGCCAATCTTCCAAAACCCATTTTCATCTTCTTCATAGCTTATAATAGGGTTTCTAGCATCAAGAGGTAACACTTGTACCATATCTGAAGCTTCCAATGGTGAGAGCTTGATGCTCCTTCTTATAACAACTTCATTGGGATTCAATCTATCCATATCTTTAGGAAACTTAAGAGGAACTCCCTTCTTCAAAGGTCTGGGAACAATCATTGCCTTCTTAAGCTCCATCTCTTCTGCAAGTTCTTCTTTCCTTTCATCAGAAAGAAGTCTTAGAGTGTTCTCTTCCTGCACTTTAGCCCAATTGGGATAAGCCTTGTACTCCAACTCTTCAAAGGATAATCCCAACAATTTCTTATAAGTCCATCCTGTTCCATGACATCTGAGTAGCATGTAGTACAGCTCCCTTCTATCCCTTTTCAACATTGAGAGCATATTGCTAGCTTTGTATTTAAGAATTACCTTGCAGTCTTTTGTACTCTTAGAAGAATCTCCAAACCCCATATTTGGTCTGAAATAGTCAAATCAGGATTCTGCATACACCTATCTTCCCAAGCATGGTACATCTGAACAACTTCTAGCATATCAAAATCTACTTGCAATTTCAACTCATTCAGCTTCTCTTTTGCCAAATCATCACAATACTCAAGTCTTTCTGGTTGTTCTATTATCATCACACTTGAGTCTGAACTAGCTTCATCACTTCCTTCTTGTTCCTCTGAAGTGGCAACAAATGGTGATTCACCAACCTTCTTACTTTCTTGTTCCACAAGTTGTGCAGCCAACCTTCTATCAAACTCTACCTGTGATGCATCCTTTGGAACTTCTACTTCTACAATGATTCCTTTACCCTTATCTAATGGATCAATGATGGGTAAGGATGATGGTAATACCTGTGAAGATACTTCTTTGATGATAGATGATGACTGGAATACATCAACTTCATCTGCAGGTCTGTCAACGCTCAATTTGCTTGTGTCAGCGCCCAAATTACTCATGTCAGTGTTCAAACTTTGCTTGTCAACGCCCAAATTACCTGTCTCAGCGCCTCTTGTAATTTGCTCCAACACAGCTGTAAAAGACAAGTCTAAATTTGTAAGAGTTACCAGAGATCTAACAAAACATGGTTGCTTCTTCAAACTAGTTAGGGCTTCAACAACACCCAAAGATTCACCATCATGTGAGCCCTTATCACTCACATTAATCTGCTCATCCTCCCCTTTGGAAGATTCCTCCATCCCACGCCTTGTGCTAGCATTCTCCAAAATAACAATCCTCTCCCTCAATTGCTTGAGTTCAAGGCCTTGTGTACTGACAATATATACCAAGTATGCATTTTGCTTTTACAAGCTAATGCAGACAGCCGTCAATTCCATTAAGGTGTATGGTTCCAATCTGCCCTCCTCTAAAATAGGTATTTGACCTCCCAAGTTAGATTCATGGGGCATGGATGAGGTCTTAAAGATGTTAGGACTGTCTTGGCCTGCATCTAAGCCAGAACCAATAGTCACATCCTCATCCATAGCACCAACCACACTTGTGGTGGTAGTTCTCTCTGCTACATGGCTAGGACCACTAGAGGAGAACACTCCAGTAGTCCTTTGGTGTTTTTGCAACCTATATTGTTGTGGGGTAGAAGATGATGTGGATTGGGTGGATTTTGGAAGGTTAGTGGGTGTTTGGGTCTGTGAAGGAATGGTGTCAACGTCGGGATTACTCCTATCAACGCCAACATTTAATGTGTCAGCGTCGAAGGGTTCTTGGTCAATTTGCATGTGTTGAGGTGAAGGCAAAGGTTCTGGTATTGGGTCAAGTTGTGGTTGTGGATCTGGTTGGGGTTGTGCTGCTTCAATTACAGCAAGCATAACTGGGGTGAGGGGTAAGTCACGGTGAGGGGGTGAGTTCATCTTGGTAAAAATAGCTTTCTTTTGCACAGGGATCTCATAAAAATCATCATGATCCCTTGTGCATTAATTTTAGACGTCAAAAACCATTTGTAAAAATCTGGGATAAGCCAAAGTCATTTTACTCCCTTTGTTTTTACACATGACCTCAAAAATCATTTTTGAATAATTAAACTTTTGCCCCGTTGCAATGCACACAATAGCACTAGCAATGGATCTATTAATCTCATTGTGTGCAGTACACTTGGGACTCAAACATTGTAAGAGGACATGTATTAGGTACTTCTAGGCCGGGGGAAACTCCTGTTTATGATATTTGTTTAAAGTTCCCTCATCAGGGAAAGGATAACCCAAAGCCCTCAGTCCTTGTTCTATTTCATTAATGGGAAGGGTGGTTATACCATCTGCATCATCAAGATGCAAAGCCTGGCGAACAAAGGCTTCAGTAACCACCCATGTACGCCCATGAACAATAGATGATAATGTAGTCACATTATTAACTGTTGAGGAACTTACAGTGTTCCAAAACTGTTTAATATGTGTGACAGAGATGAGAGGAGCAAGAGAAAGAGTATACCTAATTGGGGATGCATTCAAATACGCCACCATCTGGGTGTATTGGGGAAACAGAGCATCATCAGCGTCCAAATATGCTATCATGTTATGTTGACTCCTGAATCCCCAATACCAAATCACTTGGTTTAAATTTTGGTGCCAGTGTTGAAAGCTGTTTGTGAATGATTTAGAAAGATGAATTATAGGAGAAAATTGTTAGACAAGAATGATAGGTACCCTGTTTAAAAATAGGAGCCAAATATATAGGAGAGATACATGCATGTGATTGGTAAAAAATGATGCAACTATTTTCAAAATATCATGATGAAAATATTGAAAAGAAAATAAGTTATCTCATGCATTAATTAAAAGTTATCTCCTCCCAAAATTACGGCCCCAAAATTCGTCAAAAATAACAACTGGGTAGGTCCCAATGAGTGTCAACGGTAAAAAATAACCCATCAACGCCCAACGTGTTAGGACCATTGTAATAGTTAAATGTAATAGGTAGACTAGGAGGTATGTAGTTCCTCCTGGTCCTAGTAGTAGTAGGAGCAAGTCCTGCTCCTGGTCCTAGTCGAAGTCAAACTTTATTATTTACTTAATATTCTGTTAGGATATGCATGAGATATGTTAGGAAAGGATATGCATATCAGTTTTACACGTTTTCTTTAATGCTGTATTAGGGTTTCCTTGTAGTATAAAAGGAACCTTAGGCAGAAGGGTTATGTACACCTTCACAAAACGTAGTTCTAGTCATTATCAATATTAGAAATCCTTAGAAAGGATCAAGTCTTTATAGTTATTCTGCTTTTCTTTATTATATTTGTATTCTACATTCATATTGTGTATAGAGTCTCTTTGTGATTTGACTTGTGATTACAGAAGTCATTCACCGGTCCTGACAGGCTGCAAGATCTACATCTAGTAGACCTAACAAGTGGTATTAGAGCCTGGGAGGGTCTCTATACAAGAAGAATCAAGTTTTCTTATTACTGACATTTTTTTTATCATGTCTGCCTCAACTTCTACTCAAACAGGAGAAGACAACACTCCTAAAATTGTGCAACCTCAGCAAATCCTTGCTACGGTCTCAAACACGAATGGTAAATTCCCTCTTCTGAAAAAGGGTGAATATGATAACTGGGCAATGAAGATGGAATGGTGGATCACCAATACTGATCAAGATCTTTGGAAGATCATTCTGAATAGGAACAGCAGGAAGTTTACTAGAAGAGACAAGAATGGTAATATTACCCTTCTTGACCCTAAATCTCATGAAGAAATCATAGCTATTCAGAAGGAGGTCAAAACAAAAAAGATTTTGCTTCAATATCTTCCTGAAGATCACATGGGTGACTTCTACCATTTGGATGATGCCAGAGAGATCTGGAATGGCATAAAAGCAAGGTTTGGTGGTAATGAAGAGTCAAAGAAAATGCGAAGATCCATGCTGAGAGATGAATTCACAGAATTCAGAATCTCAGAAACTGAAGGTCTACATCAATGGTATGATAGGTTCCAGAAGATATTGAGCCAGTTGAATCAACTTCGGTCAAAGCCTGATGATGGTGATATTAATGAAAGGTTTCTTAAAGCCTTACCCTACTCATGGAATCAGGTGGTGATCACTCTCAAAGCCAAAGGTGGGCTTGACTATCTCAACTTTGATGATCTGTTTCATAAGCTCAGAACTTTCGAACCTCATGTGAGAGGATTTTCGAGTGACTCTTTTCCCACTCCTGCTAATTCTGCCTTTGTGAGTTCTATGGCATCTAGTCCCATGTCATATGCAAGTAGCCCAAGCAATACTGTCTCCTCTCAGCATACTTTTAAGCATACTTCTGCTCCTGATCCTACTGCCAAGTCTGGTAGTATGGTAGAAGCTGTTCTCCATTCTTTTGTGGCTGATGTTGATGCTCAACAACAACTTGCTTTTGATGACTTCAAACAGGTCGATAAACTTGACCTGGATGAAATGGATCTTAAATGGCAGATGGCCATGCTTACTCTTAGGGTTCACAAGTTTGAGAAGAAAGCAGGTCGTAAATTTAATTACAACCCTCGGAAGCCAGCAAGATTCGACAAAAGCAAAGTTCGATGCTATAACTGCCAGCAACAAGGGTACTTTGCAAGGGAATGCCCTAGCAAGAATGACCAGGAGAAGAGCAGGTACTCAGCTTTTAAGTTTCAGGAGGTAAAAGATGACAAGAAGGCATTGGTATCTGTTGACTCTATGGTCAACTGGAGTGATCAACAGGCTTCTACTCTGGAATCAGCCGAGTCCTCGACTGACGTGTTTGCAATGATTACTGGGAATCTCTCTGATGCAGAAGAAGCAGACGAGTTTGCTCTTATGGGCATCTCACCTCAGGTACAACATTGTCCTCTTGGTTGTCATGATAAATACTCAGAATTGTTGTCCCAATTTAATGAAGTAAATGATCAAAATGATAAGTATTTTTTAGAGGTTCAAGCCTATAAGTCTTCATTAAACACATTGGAACAACAAAAGAGGTGGTTACAAGATACTCAACGTGCGTATGAGGATAAAATCAGGATACTAAGCATCGATTTAGAAAACACGACAAATATGCTTAAATATATAGAAACAATAAGAGATGCTAGTATCAAAGAAAAAGAGGAGATGCAAGGAAAATTAGATGCTACAATGCTAAGATTTGAAAAATGGCAAAAGGCACCTAAAAATCTTTCAAAATTAATTGATAGTAGCATGTCTGGTAGAACTAAAAGAGGCTTAGGATTTGAAAAATATATTGATTCAGAAGATGTATTTGATTTATCTTTTTCAAGTGTCTTTGATGCCGACAAAGAGGATGAGGGAAAACCTAGTTACAATAGGTTTAAACCAGCAGCAGAAATGCATGCTGTCCCTCCTCCTCTTACTGGAACTTTTATGCCCACTTCATGGCATAATGTCTTGGATGGATCACAGATGCTTGAGTCCCCAACAAGTTCTACTAATACTAATGACTTTGTCTCATGTACTTTCAGTGACAAAGCCAGTGACTCTGCATCTAGTGGTTCAAGTGAAGAGTCAAGACCTAAAAGTTCCAAGTTGAATGAACATGCTGCTACTGGTGCTAGGAAGTGTGAAGAAAGAGTTGCTGTTATGTCAAGTGTGTCTGGTCCTAGTTTATTGAGTCCTAGGAAGAATGTTTCTCCTAGAATTGTGTGTAGTAAAGTAGGCAGTATGAAACAATCTCATTCTAATAAAAGGTATTTCAAAACATGTTTTGTTTGTGGCAGTGCCTTTCATTTAATTAAAGATTGTGATTATTATGAAACACATGCGTCTGTTAATCATGCTTTTCCTGCTCCTGGTCCACCAGGAGCTGCCCCATATGCTTCTAGAAGACTTAATCCTAGAGCTCAATCGTTTTCTTCTTCTAGAAGGTCCTCTCCTTTAGTTTCTGACCATTGGAGACACCTTGGATTACAAAGCACTAGTAATTATTTTCAAAATTTTAATCCAATTTATCCACATACTTTGGACCACACGTATTTTGGTTTGGGAGGTTTGGGAACTGCTGTTAAGTCCTCAACAGGTTGTTCTTGGTCAAATAATAATACCCATATGATGCATAGGCAACCAAGGAACAACGGTGGATCTCATCAATCTTCTTGGCACTCTTCTAAAGATCCACAAGGTAGGCTTGATGGTTGTAAAATTACCCCTTTAGGAAAAGTAGGCAATAAAATAGGGCAAGTGTGCACGACGATTTAGGAAAACCGTGTGTGAATGACCCTAAATGAGTTCGTTCTCGAGGAGGCTAGTGCGTTGTGTTAAGAGTTGATATATGATGTTTGTGATTATGAACAAGAAGAAAAGAAATGAGAAAGGAAAGAAAAGACGGTTACGATTACGAATTAAACTATGACGAAAAAGACGTACACGTAAAGTCGCAAAAAGCTACAAAATTAAAAATTTCAACCTAAAAATTAATTATGAGCTAAAACAAGTCTAAAATAATATAAATAAGGAATAAAATCCAATAAAAATATTTTAAAACCTTTTATTAATTAAATATTCAATTTTAAATGCTAATTAAAGCCCTAAAATTAAATATAATTAATCAAAATGTCCAAAATATGATTTTATTGAACAAATAACTTACTTATATTATCTAAAAACTAAAAAGTATTTTTTACAATTTTTAAATACTATTTTTCTATTTTTAAATTACTAAAAACTATTTTAAAACCAAAATAATTATAAAAAATAATAAAATAATGCTAAAAATAATCTACCAATTTTAAAAATCCTATTTTACTCTAATGAACAGTAGAAAAATGAAAAAGCTTGAAAAATATTAAATTTTCCACTAAATGACAAAACTAGTTTAATTAAAACCCTAATTAAATTAAATTAATTCTAAAAATTAATAAAAAGATGAACAGTAAAATATTTTTATACCAAAAACCTTAAAATATTATTCTAAGTCTAGGAAAATTGATTAAACTGAAAAATATTACTTTTTGGCACTAAAAGACAAAAATAGAAACTTTAAAGTTAATAAAAAAATAGCTAATTAATCTAAAAATTACTAAATGAACAGTAAATAAAAATTTTATTAATCAGAAAAATCCTAAATTAAATAAGAAAAATGATGGAACTGGTTTCAAGATCTAATTCAACTTTTTGGGCACTAAAGACAAAAATACAAACTTTCTGATAGTGACAAGTGGTTGGTGTTTGTCTTTTAGCTAAGCAGTGGGAACAGCAAAGCTATCAGTGGGAAAGGAGTTCCCACTGACAATGAAAAAAAAAACGGATCTGGTGATTTTGAGCTTGATTTCAAGCTTGTTACTGAATTTTGAAGGGAAACAAAGGCACCCCCACACTCATGGAAGTGTGGGAGTCAGTTTAATCACAAAAAACACCAAGCACAATGCAGATATAACACACAATTAGCACAAGTAAGGGACTGAATATCAGAAACAAGGCCTGGGGTGTTTTGCTGGTGCAATTGGTTCTAGGACGAATTTTAAAGGCCAAGATTTAGCACACAAGTACACAAACTAGCACACAATCAATCTCAAATCTTGTAATAACCTATCTCTTATCAGATTTCAAGCTTAGAGGCAAACATCATCCAAAAATCATGAACTATGGCAGTTTCTGATTTTAGCTAAATTTTTCAAGGTTTAAGCATGCATTTGTGTGTAAACTTCACCAAGACTGAGCATACAAATAATGCACAACCTATAAATAACCTAATGATTGCTTCTAACTAGTTTTAAACACAAAACCCTTTCAAAATCCTTACTTAAATAGCAGATCCAAACACCCCTTAAAAATCTTATATCAACTTTTTTTCAAACTGAATCAACACAAAACTAAACCAAACTGGAATAAAGAACTTATATCATGCATATAACATCTAAATTAAGCAAATACAAGCATTTAAACAAACCCTTAACAGCTTAACATGAAAAATCACATAAAGCATAAAAAAAAATCAGAAAAATGAGAATTGGAAATAGACAACAAGGACTACCTTGTTGGGCTTACTTCCAAGCCCAACAGTGGCTGATAAGCCACCTCCTACAAGCTCGGGCTTGTGCTGAGCCTTGTGGGAGTTGGATTAGTTTGAGCAAAAATGGCAATAAGAAGGTGAGAATAAGCCTTGGCCTTCCTTATTTCCTACACACCACAAACAACAAGGAGAGAGAGAACAAGCTTATAAAAGATTCAATAAGCTTGGTTGAATAAGCTTATTGAATGGCTTATAGCAGTAAGCTAAAATAAGTTTCTGAAATATTTTTGAAAACAAGTGAAATTCTTAAAAACAAAATTGAAGATTTTAAAATGAATTCAGGAAAACAAACTTTAAAACTGAAAATACTGGAAAGTAAAATGGATCTCAGTCTTATGCAGGATAAAAAACTTTTTTCATTAATTCATAAAAGAAAAATTTTACATAAAACTGGAACAACTAAAATGGGATACAAGACATCCCATTTATACTACTTGTAAGAAGATTATAGTCTCTTGAATAAAATATTACAAAGGGAAAAGACCTAAACCCTAATCTACTTGAAAACCCAAATCTGCCCTTGAAGTCTTTGACGAATTCTTGGTCAAAAGTGATACATGTGATGCCAGGTTGTGGAATCTTGATCAGGAGCGTTGGATTGAACTTTGGGAGCAAGGAGTTGGTCACAATCGTTGATTTTGTCGGGGTATTGGGTTTTGGGTGAAAGTGACGCAGCAGGGGAGTGCTTGGGTGAGGACCACAGCCCACGTGGCGTGTTTCTGGGTGTGGGGATGGGTTTAAAAAGTGGTGAATTACTGATCTGGAGGTGCTTAGAACAAACCCCTTTGTTATGAAGGAGATTAGTGATTAGGGTTTGTTCTTAAGTGTGTGTTGAGTGTGTGTGTTTTATTCAGGTTTGGGGTGATTAGTTTTTTAAAAACGAGTTTCCCCCACTTTTAATAAATAAACAAGTTTAATAAAAGAGAGTGGGTTCAAAAGGTTTTGTGATAGGTTAAATAGTTATGGACTGGTTCGTTTGGAATGGTGGGGGTGACGTGTCAAAAGGTGATAGGAGGATGGATGTTTCTTGTCTGGTCAACTATGGCCCCCCAACTCTTTTCACTTCTTCAATTTGTAATAAACAGCCAAAATCTCCTTTTTCCTTTGTTATAACTTTCAAGCAGTTGTCAATTTTGGCACAATGATTTTCAAAACTTGTTTAAAGGGCTTTTTATGCACAAATTGTATTCTTCAAGGGCCATTCTTGTAATGTCTTCAAACTTCAAGGTCTTTGACTTGTTTGTTGACTTCTTGGAGGACCATTATTGACAATTTAGTTTTGTTGAGGGACTAAATTTGCCAATTCTTCAAAGTTAAGGGTCCTTTTTGTAATTTTGACAAACTTTAGGGACCAAACTTGTAATTATGAAGATACAAGGGTATAAAGTGTCAATTCTTCAAACTTGGAGGACCAATCTTCAATATTCTTCAAATCTTCTAGGGTTTTCTTTGGAAAATTCTTCATTAGGGCTTGGTTCATCGTGCGGCTTCGTTTCCCGTGTTCGTTTTTGCGTGATTCTTGTGATCTTTTGTCATTTTCTCAATATCCGTACCTAAAATACACAAGCAACAAACACAAGCATATATTTGGGTATTTTGATGATATTTAATGCATTTTAAGTCCAAAAAGAACGATGAGACCATGTATAAAAGCAGTCTCATCACTCCCCCATACTAAACCATTGTCGTGCCCTCACGCAATGCTAGAATAAAGTATCGTAGCATCTCCAAAATTCATTTTTATTCACTTTATTGAAATGATAAACTAGCTACACTACTACTATTACTACTACTTGTGTTATAGACATAATTTATGATTTTCATCGCAAAATGGGACGTTTAGGTTCATAGAATAAGAACACGTGAATGCTTCGTTAGAAATAATTTCATCGTCCTCGATTTTCACTTCAATTCCATGCTAAGCGTGCAACGAGATCATTGTCATTATAAGTTAGTAATGCTAACACTACTCATATGCCCTAATCACGTACTTATCCTCCCATTATTCCTAAGTTGTATCTCTTATATTTTATGATGTCTTGAATGTTTCACGAGGATACATTGTTTGACTTATGCGATAATAGAGATTTAGGTCTAAAAATAGAGTCCTAACGGTGTAACTAAGACCATCAAATCAATAACCCCTCCTAATAGACGACGATGTTAAAAAATTAAGTTGACAAGAAGAATCGATAAACACGGTTTTATAACGGTTTTGAACATGAGACTTATTACCAAGACTTTTATACGCCCCCTAACGGAAGGGCCTTATTATCTTTGGTTTACCTCCATCTTTTATTCAACTTCGCCATGAAGATTTTATTATGACTTCGGTCTTGCCTTTCCTTTTATTATCCGCCTCATCGGTGGTTTTATTAGCCAAAGACGTATATCCTCACGCTAAAGCGAATTTTGGATCTTTAAAGCTTCGAAGATTAAGGCTTGATTCACTTTCAATTTTTGCATAGATTTTTCGGCCTTGTGGGGCTTCAAATTGTTTGCTAGATTTAGGTGAGCACTTGAAATCTTATTATTGGGTGAAGCTTTCGATTATTCGGGTGCCAATACTTCAAAACCGTGACGCTGGCGATACCTTAATGTCTTCCCAATTTAATTACACGGAAGCTACTAGAAAAGACTAGAAACCCAACAATCCTAACTAAACCGCTAAGTCAATATTTATTAAGCAAAAAATATTTACAAGCGAAGGGAGAATAAGCAAACAACGAGAACACATGAGTTTTTGAAAGAATACGAGTACTCTACGTTTAGCATAGTAACTTATAATTAACTCTATCATTTCTCGTCCTCATTTAAGAGACTTAGCCTAATGTGTAGTTAAGGAATCAAAGCTAAGTGCTCAACACGCACGGTCGAGTCAAAAATTACTCTTATTCTCGCCATCGGAAAATCTACATTCGTGTCTTCAAACACTTATAAAACATGAGAAAAACTTTAAAATTTGGCCATTTTTAGCCTTATTTTGCAATAAAAACGATAACAAAAAGATCAACTTTGGAAAGCGTGAAGGTTTGGCAAGGCAAAGTATCTATTCACCCCCCCATACTAAAGTTAAACATTGTCCTCAATGTTTCGAGTCTAGGGGTGCAAACACCCCCATACTAGAGACGTAGTCGAATGCCTAATCTAGCATGGAAAGGGTGTAACCATTAAATTTAAATCTGTTTATGAAGTGTGCTAAAAACCTAAGGTTAGAACATTAAAGGATATATCATGGATATTGAGAAATGTCTCCAAAGAAAACGATCGAGTGCTCCCATAAAACGAACACGAGAGACTCCAATCGTGAAGATCATGATCTAAAAACCACATATCACAAACAACCACGGAACAAAGGTTGGAAGGACACAAATCCCCACACGTAAGCTACATTAGACTAAGAAAGCGATAATATGTACATAGGATAAGCATGGGACTCCCCCACGAGGCACCTCGTTTTTTATTACCGAGTCATGAGCTCGACTCGATCCCCTCAATACTAATTATCATTGGGGAAGGTAACTTGGTCGAGGTAGTTCAAGGATGGAACTTCCCCGCCAAAGTAGTGCTTCAACCTATGTCCATTCACCTTGAAGTTAGGACCATCATCTTGAGCTATGTAACACCCCACTTGGATAAGTGGACCGTTACGTGTATTTATGGCGTGTCATCAAAGCATAAGGTAAATGTCCTAAAACATTAACTGACCATAACGGAAATACCGGAATCAAACATCGGCAATCCAAACATAAGCCCAAAACATGAAAAATAAAATACTGAATGAAAGGACTAAACAATGTCCGAATAAGCAGAATACTGTAAGAAATGCAAAATGTAAGAAGTCTGGATAGCTTCCATCCAAATGCACATGCGCTTAGAATCCTAAAAGCGTCCCGGTGTACCTGCCGTTAGAACATGAAAGAACTACGGCTGAGCATAACGCTCAGTGAACGGATATAGAGCATGATAAGAATATACTGAATGAAGCAGACGATAGAATATAGAAACTGTAAGACTGATATGAAATATGTGGTAGAACTCTGCATAAAATCTGAGCAATCTGATTCATATATACTGATACTGAAATATAACCATTAATTCTGAAAACATGCATTTACTGTATTTTATTTGCCAGAGCTTATATAGGTCACGTGCTGTAACAACCGTGCATGAATAACTGGAGGGGTGACCTCGTCATGCTGTAGAGGGGTGACCTCTAAATAACTGTGCTGGGTGGAGGGATCAGCTCCAATGTGAAGGATGTAGAGCACACACCACATTCACCCTGATAACATGAAACACTTATAAGCCTAGGATGCATCCATACGCCCCACTAAAACATACATATAAAAATGGCCAACTGAACATGAGTGGGACGATGCAGGATATCACTCTCCTGCATGTGAGTCACGACACCGGTGCCTCTAGTGCCGTGGTTACGGTACCTCCGTAACTAGTACATAAACTGGTCGTGCTTGTATATAATGCTCAGGCAATTTATTTCGTTATTAACATGATTACTGATAAACTTAAACATATACTGGGGAAAAACATTTGGCTGAAGATGGGAAATCCTAATCATGCATAGAAAGGAAGTCCTTACTGAAAGGACGGAAAATCCGTACCTTGTGCCCATTAATGAAATAAGAACGAAAGCTGAAGGATCGATCCCGACTTCACAGGTACTACATAAATAACGTACGCGAAAAATAAGTTGACTGATGTTAAATATTTTACTGCTCTTAACTGTTTAGTTGGATTTAAGTTATACTTGTATTACTATTTATATAATCTAATAAATTCTTATTGTTCGTAAATATTACAGATTTAATATATCATGTATTTCTGATTACTGGATAATGTATAATCTGACATTACTATAAATAGTAACTCATCATAAATTAGAAAGTTTCCTAATATAGAAAGTTTCCTGAAATAGAACGTATCCAAAATAGTTCCCTTAAATTAAATCCTTGATAAATCCTATGCTTTAAACAATTAACATGACAAAACGATATCGATATAATTTTATTAATAAAATCGACAATTAAATTTCTTTATTTACAAAATCCCTTTTTAAAATGATCTAAAGCGTTTAAATAATCCCGTTCAATAATTATTATAAGCGATTCCGAAAACTCGTGCTAAGTTTTAAAATAAGTCTAGCCAAACAGCCCTCTAATTGTTTTTACAAAACTGACTGCCAAACACACCCTTAACCTGTTCTAAAAAAGATTGCCAAACACCCCCATAACTCTCTAAAACCCACTGCCAGGCCAAAATCAAGCCGGCACCCTAATTAGGGTTGCGCTGGTGGAAAATCATCACCACCGAGACTCATATGAGTCTCGGTTTGTGTGCAAACCGTCCAAACGAAACCCCCTCCCCCTATGGGTCGCGTTTTCCATGATTAAAACTCCTTGAAATCGAATTAAAGAAAAGAAACAAAAGAATTTGGGTTTCTTACCTTGTGTTCGTGTTAGGGCTTAGGGTATCAAAAGAAAAACGAAAATCCTTGTTCTCCCAGGATCAATCCTCGATCCTTAGTCCTGTTTCTTGATGTGGTCGCGGCAGGGAGGAATGAACAACAATAAACTGGCGGCTGTATTTTTTTGTATTAGGGTTTGACTTAGTGTGTTTGTGTCGGCAGGGAAGGATAGAAAGGAACCCCCGTCTGTTTTATTTCCTTCACATGGGCTTGGCCCAAATTTATTTTCACGAGTTGCGGCGCAAGACTATGAGTTGCGGCGCAATACGCAAGAGTTACATGTGCTGCGGATCACGAGTTGCGGCGCAAGACAATGAGTTGCGGCGCAATTGAAGGGGCTACAGATCATGGTGCTGCGGATCACGAGTTGCGGCGCAAGACAATGAGTTGCGGCGCAATTGATGCTGCTGGCAGTTACGAAATTGTGTCTTTATTTAATAACACTTGTAATAAATAGTAATTTGTAATAAATTTCTCGCGCTTGTTTAAAATTTTCCACGTGTACGTTTTAAAGAAAAATATCCCGCGTAAAATAATAATAAACCGCGTATTTATAAATTCTCGATTTAAAATACGTGTTTTACAATTCTTCCCCTCTAAAAGAAATAATTCGTCCCCGAATTAAAATGCGGCGTACTGGGTTTGACAATTCTTCCCCTCTAAAAGGAGAAATTCGTCCTCGAATTAACGATGATAAGCTGATGGAGTTATAAGAACTGAAAGAACACGTAGACTGAAAAGACAATTAAGCTGAAGGATAAATTGTCTTCTGGTTAAGACATAATGCTGCTGATAAGTATAAACTTGTCATGACTGAAATGATTATGTAACGTGACATGGCTAAAAAGGACATGGAACGTGACATGACTCAAAGAACATAACTGAATTTATTAAAGAAAAGGATGAGAGGTCCGGATGGACTCCTCTGTTTCGAGTGGCCTCCCGCTCGAAACGATTCCTCCAAGGATCTAACATAATAATTAAAATCTTGGTCCTGATGACCCTGTCCTGACGATGCTGAATAGTTTCTGGTTCCATATTAAGATGGAATTTCTAATCCTGAAAGAATAAGCTATAGCATGTAGTATACATAAAACGGTACGTACAATTATCCTGAAAAGATAACATTTATATCCCTGAGCAAGCTGTTGAGAGTATATCCAGGGACAAGCTACGTGAACAATTGTGAACATGCTAAGTGAGCAATTGTGAACGTGGTTCATAATTATATGAGGAGCACTGGCGTAGGATTAGAATATGATAAGTGAATCATACTGTGAACGTGATACTAGAACATATCCTGAACGTATGCTGACTGAGGAAGGAATGCCAAATGATACGGCCTGAGATGTGAAACGTCTGCCTGGTTATGGAGTAGTTGTGCTAAACTTGAGTCTAATTTCTCAAGCTTTCTGTAACCGTACTAGGTAATAAACTGAGAAACGTGTATCGTGAAATGGCACACGAACTTGAACGTGAACAACGTTATGAACGCTAACGTGAGCTTAAATCAGGAGATAGCATAGAAGATGAACTGATCAGCATCATACTGCGAATGAGACTTAAACGTGAAAGTGAGAATAAACATGAAATTAAAGTGGACGTAAACATACACTTGATCGTGAACATGTATTCTGTTTGATATGATGGTCGATGGAATGCCTTGAATTCATACGATTTACTGCTGAATTTCAAAGTTTTCTGCAGACCTGCCACCACGTGATCCTTTCGGACGAAAGAGACGCGCAGTCTGATTACATGGTTGATGATAACTTAGATAGCATCATACTTTCTCTGAGTCTGTTGTAAACTGATAACAATCTCCATGGAGTCTTGTCTCTTTTTGGTCTAGAATTTCTACTTGTAGTAATAGCATGTCGGTGTTCTATCTTGAACCTGAGGTATGTCAGGCATTAGATATGAACATAGCTGCATCAATGTGCGAAGAAATTTTGGGACCCTCTGGTGGAAATCTGGTTGGACAGCCATAGAAAAATTTTCTGGTGGAAACTGTCAGTAATTTCTGCGGTAGCAGTTAATTGAGTTCTAGAAGATTTGTACTTCGTTCACGGGCGTCAGTCGGGACCATCAGGTGATGGCCTTCACCTTTGCAGGATTGTCTGAAATTCCTTTCTGCTGAAGTAGGATGGCTCAGAAATGCCACCTTGTTCTACTGGAATTCATATCTGGACAGCTGTATATAAAGTTTTCTCCTATCGAAGATTTTGTACAACTGTGAGAAGATGATTCTCGTGTTCTTCTCTAAAATTTAGCAGATCAGAATGTGATCAATGAATACGCTGATGATTTTGTCTGAGGATCATAGAAAAAAAATTTACTCATAATTTCCATAATATAGCTGGAGCATTAGGGAGTTCAGAAGTAAAATTCAAAATTCTTAGAGTGGCTATAATATGTGCAACAACGGTCTGAAGATCATCATATTCTTTCCTCATCACTGATGGTAGCATGATCTTGAATTTTTCCTGGAAGGATGTTTACGACACCTCGTAATAGGTCAATTAAACTTCCTATTCGTGGAATGAATATCGATTTGGAAAGGTGATCTGATAAATTTTTCGATGGGGCGCTAGGGCGAATAAAGCCTAGTTTTGGTAACTCTTGCAGCAATTGCTGCAACTCTTTTAATCGTAGCTAGAGCCCTGTAATAAAGAGTTTTGAAAACAGGTTCTGTTCTTGAGGCAAGCTCGATGTTAAATTATGTCTCATGGGTAGGCATGAATTTCTGGAACACCTTCTGGAATGACATCGGAAAATTTTTAGGATAATCTGCTGGTCATGGATTCGAGGGATTTCAGAAGTGAATTTATAACTGATAGCCAAAAGTCTTCGTAACTATGTATTGGCAAGTTGCGCGCTCGTAAGGAAGAAACAGCTTGTACTGATTTTTCTGGCAAAATATATAATGACTATATTTGGGCTTTAATAAGACGGATCTCGTCGTTAACTGAAGGGAAAACTTTAATAAGTATGGTGGTACTGTTGAGTCCTTTCTGGGTGAGAGGCAGATAACTACCTGGTTTGAGATAAGGCTGACATAGGGATACATGAAGTGGACATGGAGACTTTTCACTGAATGGGTTCGTCTGTAACCTCACAGAGTGAATACTGCGTGTTTTACCTGAGTAATAATCTAGTGGTGGTATCTGAATTTTAATGGTCTGATTTTATGCGTGGCATAACAGAATGAGTAAACCCTTTTCTGAAAGATACCCTGAATTACTGAGGGTCTTGCTTGGAACATACTGGAATTAGGAGCTCTGACTCGTACTCTGAGAAGATATTTCGTATGACGTGTATCATGACGGGTGCCCTGATATGTGTCTTCCGAAATGATACCTGAGAACTATGTCTTGACTGATGTCTTGGCACGTGTTTTAATGGGTGAGTCTGAATAAGATTAAGAATTTATGGTAACTGCTAGGGTCGGCGGACCGGTTAGACCACTGACCTCTTGTATTGTTGGTCATGTCCGTTCCGGAGTTCCGATGGTTACTGACTGATTAATTATAAGCACGATGATTGTCACCACTGCTTTGTCTGTCAATTTATGACGGTCATTATCATGACCGTGATTCATGTGACCATTCTGCTGAGTGGCCGGCTGGGTTCCGGTTCCCACTCTTCTGAATGAAAGTTGGCTGGGTGAAGTGTGACATCTAACTGAGAAGGTAACAGCATAAAATCGAATGGTAGCGTCTGATGGTTAAATTTATTCTTGTCAGAAATTTCAAGTTTATAGTTTTCGTCCTCGTTCCGCGGCGTCAGCATCTTGAGAAATCTCCAAGGTTCAGCAGCATCAGCATCAGTGTGGTCTTCAGAGTGTTAGCAGCATCAGCATCTGGTAAAATCTTCAACTCACGAGCAGCATCAGCACCTGGTAGAATATCGACAAGTGGGAACGTCCGCGATGTTTAAGGATCGATTAGTAATATCTATGGAGTAGGGTACCTGAAGTACACCTGGACTACTGTACATGAAGTACTCAATGAATACTGCACATGGAGCATATATGAGACACTGTACGTGGAGTACACGTGAAATACTGTACATGGAGTATAACTGAGACACTGTACATGGGGTACATATGGAATACTGTACATGAAGCTGGTGGAAATTTTATGGGATGATCGATACTGGTGTCGATTTTCTGACATTCTCAACGGAAAATAATTTGATTTAACTGGTTAGCAACTGAACTGAAACAGTTACTATGATGGCTGAAAATTTCTGCATGGACTTAATGCTGGTTGTATAGAGGCTGAAAGTATGATTAAACAGAGTTTCATCAATGTTCAGTATGAAGACAGAAGACATGATTGATAAAGACCAGAACATGATTTATCACGAAATAGGATTTTACTGTAATCCTTCTATATTTTAGCCTGAAGGCATCATCACTTTGCTGAAAACATAATCCTCGTAAGGAGACATGAAACTGAATCATCATGTAGATGACATCAACGTGAGGGTATAAAATTTGACGGTTATAAGGAACACAAAAAGTTAAAACAACTGAGGTGTAATATTAACTGATGTGGACGGCTAAGGTTCAATCCACGTACTTCAAGGAAGGAAACATGAGACTAAGTATGGGCTATTCTGGTTCGATCCATACTGGTCAAACTTTTCTGAGAACTGTCATGTATAGAAATTTATAATCTCGGACTAAATATGGATGGCTGTAGCTCAATCCATACTTGTCAAAATTTATGAACTGTCCCGATATGACCAAGGTGAACAACTGTGGATCGGTTCATAAAACATCATTTGACTGAAAAGCATGAAATTTGACTTGAGAAATAAGGAACGATTATGACTGGTTCACTAAGTAATATTTGACTGAAAACATGAATCTGTCATGAGTAAGGGTAAACGCCTATGGTCAGTTTACCAATACAAGATCTGAACAGCAAAGGTGAACGCCTATGGTCAGTTCATCAAAACGAAGACTCGCTAAAACACATGCGACTAAATATGGCTAGTTATGTACTAACCTTTTACTTAGTCAAAACTTTAAGAAAACGGACTGATAAATGAAGAAAACTGACTGAATAATCCATGAGAAACATGAAAGATAACAACGCCAAAATCTGGGAAGTTCCTGGTGACTACCCACTAGTCACAGGTCAAGTTTTAGAGCCTACAGGTCGAACCTATAGCTCTGATACCATAATTGTAACACCCCACTTGGATAAGTGGACCGTTACGTGTATTTATGGCGTGTCATCAAAGCATAAGGTAAATGTCCTAAAACATTAACTGACCATAACGGAAATACCGGAATCAAACATCAGCAATCCAAACATAAGCCCAAAACATGAAAAATAAAATACTGAATGAAAGGACTAAACAATGTCCGAATAAGCAGAATACTGTAAGAAATGCAAAATGTAAGAAGTCTGGATAGCTTCCATCCAAATGCACATGCGCTTAGAATCCTAAAAGCGTCCCGGTGTACCTGCCGTTAGAACATGAAAGAACTACGGCTGAGCATAACGCTCAGTGAACGGATATAGAGCATGATAAGAATATACTGAATGAAGCAGACGATAGAATATAGAAACTGTAAGACTGATATGAAATATGTGGTAGAACTCTGCATAAAATCTGAGCAATCTGATTCATATATACTGATACTGAAATATAACCATTAATTCTGAAAACATGCATTTACTGTATTTTATTTGCCAGAGCTTATATAGGTCACGTGCTGTAACAACCGTGCATGAATAACTGGAGGGGTGACCTCGTCATGCTGTAGAGGGGTGACCTCTAAATAACTGTGCTGGGTGGAGGGATCAGCTCCAATGTGAAGGATGTAGAGCACACACCACATTCACCCTGATAACATGAAACACTTATAAGCCTAGGATGCATCCATACGCCCCACTAAAACATACATATAAAAATGGCCAACTGAACATGAGTGGGACGATGCAGGATATCACTCTCCTGCATGTGAGTCACGACACCGGTGCCTCTAGTGCCGTGGTTACGGTACCTCCGTAACTAGTACATAAACTGGTCGTGCTTGTATATAATGCTCAGGCAATTTATTTCGTTATTAACATGATTACTGATAAACTTAAACATATACTGGGGAAAAACATTTGGCTGAAGATGGGAAATCCTAATCATGCATAGAAAGGAAGTCCTTACTGAAAGGACGGAAAATCCGTACCTTGTGCCCATTAATGAAATAAGAACGAAAGCTGAAGGATCGATCCCGACTTCACAGGTACTACATAAATAACGTACGCGAAAAATAAGTTGACTGATGTTAAATATTTTACTGCTCTTAACTGTTTAGTTGGATTTAAGTTATACTTGTATTACTATTTATATAATCTAATAAATTCTTATTGTTCGTAAATATTACAGATTTAATATATCATGTATTTCTGATTACTGGATAATGTATAATCTGACATTACTATAAATAGTAACTCGTCATAAATTAGAAAGTTTCCTAATATAGAAAGTTTCCTGAAATAGAACGTATCCAAAATAGTTCCCTTAAATTAAATCCTTGATAAATCCTATGCTTTAAACAATTAACATGACAAAACGATATCGATATAATTTTATTAATAAAATCGACAATTAAATTTCTTTATTTACAAAATCCCTTTTTAAAATGATCTAAAGCGTTTAAATAATCCCGTTCAATAATTATTATAAGCGATTCCGAAAACTCGTGCTAAGTTTTAAAATAAGTCTAGCCAAACAGCCCTCTAATTGTTTTTACAAAACTGACTGCCAAACACACCCTTAACCTGTTCTAAAAAAGATTGCCAAACACCCCCATAACTCTCTAAAACCCACTGCCAGGCCAAAATCAAGCCGGCACCCTAATTAGGGTTGCGCTGGTGGAAAATCATCACCACCGAGACTCATATGAGTCTCGGTTTGTGTGCAAACCGTCCAAACGAAACCCCCTCCCCCTATGGGTCGCGTTTTCCATGATTAAAACTCCTTGAAATCGAATTAAAGAAAAAAGAAACAAAAGAATTTGGGTTTCTTACCTTGTGTTCGTGTTAGGGCTTAGGGTATCAAAAGAAAAACGAAAATCCTTGTTCTCCCAGGATCAATCCTCGATCCTTAGTCCTGTTTCTTGATGTGGTCGCGGCAGGGAGGAATGAACAACAATAAACTGGCGGCTGTATTTTTTTGTATTAGGGTTTGACTTAGTGTGTTTGTGTCGGCAGGGAAGGATAGAAAGGAACCCCCGTCTGTTTTATTTCCTTCACATGGGCTTGGCCCAAATTTATTTTCACGAGTTGCGGCGCAAGACTATGAGTTGCGGCGCAATACGCAAGAGTTACATGTGCTGCGGATCACGAGTTGCGGCGCAAGACAATGAGTTGCGGCGCAATTGAAGGGGCTACAGATCATGGTGCTGCGGATCACGAGTTGCGGCGCAAGACAATGAGTTGCGGCGCAATTGATGCTGCTGGCAGTTACGAAATTGTGTCTTTATTTAATAACACTTGTAATAAATAGTACTTTGTAATAAATTTCTCGCGCTTGTTTAAAATTTTCCACGTGTACGTTTTAAAGAAAAATATCCCGCGTAAAATAATAATAAACCGCGTATTTGTAAATTCTCGATTTAAAATACGGGTTTTACAAGCTAGCTCGATGGTCCCATACGGAAACACTTGAGTCACGGTGAATGTACCAGACCAACGGGATTTCAATTTACCGGAAAATATTTTCAATCTTGAATTAAAAAGCAAAACTTGATCCCCAATGTTAAAAACCCGGTTTTTAATTTTTGAATCATGCAACTTTTTAGTTTTCTCTTTATAAATCAATGAATTTTCATAAGCAATATCCCTTAATTCATCCAATTCATTTAATTGCATTTTCCGGTGTTTTCCCGCGGTCTCCATGTCATCATTACAATGCTTTAGGGCCCAATAAGCCTTGTGTTCTAACTCGATAGGCAAATGACAATTTTTTCCATAAACAAGCTTATAGGGAGTGCACCCAATGGGCGTCTTATGAGCGGTCCTAAAGGCCCATAAAGCATCGTCTAACTTATCCGACCAAGATTGTCGATTTTCCCCCACGGATCTCTCCAAGATCCTCTTCAATGCTCGGTTTGAAACCTCGACTTGCCCACTCGTTTGTGGGTGATAAGCCGTAGAAAGACGATGTGTAACCCCATATTTCCTTAGAACCCTTTCAAATTGGTCATTACAAAAATGGGTTCCACGATCGCTTATGATAGCACGAGGGGTTCCAAACCTAGCAAACAAACTTTTCAAGAACTTAACTACCACACGAGCATCATTAGTGGGCAAGGCCATCGCCTCCACCCACTTAGAAAGGTAGTCAACCGCAACGAGAATGTACTTATTACAACGAGACGATGGGAACGACCCCATAAAGTCTATGCCCCAAACGTCAAAGATCTCACATACTTGAATGATATTTTGTGGCATTTCATCTTTTTGTGAGGCTTTTCCTTGTCGTTGGCATGAATCACAAGACTTCACAAGATCTTGTGCATCTCGGTAAATAGTAGGCCAAAAGAAGTCGGCATCAAACACCTTTTTAGCCGTGAGATTAGCACCGTGGTGACCACCCGTGGGTCCCTCATGGCAAGCTCTAAGGATGTTAGAAGCTTCGGTGCCAAATACACAACGGCGGATGATTTGATCCGCACAAGTTCGAAACAAGTAAGGGTCGTTCCAAAAATAGAACTTGACATCACGAAAGAATTTTCGTTTTTCTTGAGTTGTCATACCCTTAATGATGAAGTTACCCGCATGGTAATTTGCAAAATCCGCAAACCATGGGGTAGAAGAATCAAGCTTAGAATTCACTACACCAAGTGTCTCGAGCGGAAATGTTTCGGTGATTTCCTTGGGCTCGTAAACACTTTGGTGAGGATCTTCCAAACGAGAGAGATGATCGGCCGCTAGATTCTCGGCTCCTTTTTTGTCAACGATGGTGTGATCAAATTCTTGAAGGAGGAGAATCCAACGAAGTAATCTCGGCTTTGCATCTTGTTTAGCCATGAGATACTTGATAGCCGAATGGTCCGTATACACTATGCATTTTGTCAAGACGAGATAAGGTCGGAATTTCTCAAATTCATACACCACGGCAAGGAACTCCTTTTCCGTTGTAGTGTATTTAAGTTGAGCCTTGGTCATCGTCTTGCTAGCATAGTGAATAGGCAAGAAGTGCTTATCATGACGTTGCCCCAAAACGGCCCCAATAGCGTAATCACTAGCATCACACATTAGCTCAAAGGGGAGGTTCCAATTTGGAGCAACAAGAATGGGAGCTTCGGTAAGTTTCCTCTTAAGGATCTCAAAGGCTCGTACACAATCTTCGTCAAAGACAAAACGTGCTTCTTTTTCAAGAAGATGTGTAATGGGTCGAGAAATCTTCGAGAAATCCTTGATGAATCGTCGATAAAAGCCCGCGTGGCCTAGGAAACTCCTAACTGCCTTGACGGTTTTGGGATGAGGTAATTTGGCGATGACGTCTACCTTAGCTTGATCTACCTCAATCCCCGCTTTCGATACCTTGTGCCCTAAGACGATTCCACTCTTAACCATAAAATGACATTTCTCCCAATTGAGCACAAGGTTGGTTTCCTCACAACGTTTTAACATTCTCTCAAGGTTCGACAAACACGAAGTAAAGGAATCACCAAACACGGAAAAGTCATCCATGAAGACTTCCATCGTCTTCTCGATCATATCATGAAAAATAGCCATCATGCATCGTTGAAAAGTTCCCGGTGCATTGCAAAATCCGAATGGAATTCTACGATAGGCAAACGTTCCATATGGACACGTAAACGTAGTTTTTTCTTGATCACGAGGATCGATGGGAATTTGGAAGTAACCGGAAAAACCATCTAAAAAGCAATAGAAATCGTTTCCCGCAAGACGCTCAAACATTTGGTCCATGAAGGGCAAGGGAAAATGGTCTTTTCGAGTGGCTTCATTTAACTTTCAATAGTCAATGCACACTCTCCATCCGGTCACGAGTCTAGTGGGAATCAACTCGTTGGCATCGTTTGGCACAACGGTCATCCCTCCCTTTTTAGGGACACAATGAATAGGACTCACCCAAGGGCTATCGGAAATAGGGTAAATCATTCCCGCGTCAAGGAGTTTAAGGACCTCCTTTTTGATGACGTCGTGAATTTTGGGGTTCACCCTCCTTTGACTTTGGATTGTTGGCTTGAAATCCTCCTCCATTAAGATTTTGTGGGTACAAAACTTGGGATCGATTCCCTTAATGTCAGATAACTTCCACGCAATCGCCCCTTTGTGGTCCTTAAGAACATCGACAAGTACGGTTTTTCATCATTCGAAAGTTCCTTCGCAATAATAACCGGCAACTTGTCGTCCTCCTCCAAATAGACATATTCGAGGTGAGGAGGTAAATCTTTCAACTCGAGAATAGGTGGTTCCTCAAGTGAAGATTTAGGCTCGATACTCATAACCTCCTCGGGTGCAGGAAATGGGAAATCGTTGAGAAAATCCTTGATAATCGAGAAGTCCTCATCGTTGTCGAGGTCTTCGTCACAAGTACGTGGAACATCGAATTCTTCCAACGTAAAACCACCACCTTCAAATGGAGTGAAGGTTGGTGTCGAATTATCAAGAATTGGATCTAACATAGTGGGATTGCCACTAGTTTCTTCATCACCAAACCCTAAAACTTCTTGTGAAAATTCCTCGCAAACCACGTCGATCATATCAACGAGGTTTATGGTAGCAACAGAATAGACATGAGAAAGTTGAGAATTTTGAGTTGCGTTTATAACAAGTTCCTCGTCGTTGAAACGTAAGGTGATCTTTCTAGCGTGCACATCAATTAAAGCCATAGACGTATCTAAAAATGAACGACCTAAAATAAGAGGAACTTGAGGATCTGTGGGGATGTCAACAACAATAAAGTCTACGGGATAGTAGAACTTCCCCACTTTCACAAAAACGTCTTCCGCCAAACCACATGCAAGAATCGTGGAATTGTCGGCCAACTCAATAGACATTCGTGAAGGAGTAAGATTAGGAAGATTGAGCGACTTGAAGATTGCAAGTGGCATCAAGTTAATGCTAGAACCAAGATCGGCCAAGGCATAGCATTCTTCCATATCTTGAATTGCACAAGGGATCAAAAATTTACCAGGATCACCGACTTTTTGAGGTATGCGATTAAGATAAACCGACGAACAACTAGACATTTGGTGTAATTTTTCCTTGTTGTTCAACATACTCTTAAAGATAGCGGCAAATCGAGGCATCATGACCAAAGCATCGGCGAAACTCACATTAAAGTGCAAATCACGAAACATTTTCATAAAAAGCTCAAATTGATAGTTGTCGCGCTCTTGTCATTTCTCCTTCCTAAGTCTCGATGGGTAAGGCAAGGGTGGTGTGGGTTGGGGCATAGGCATAGCCTTTAGAATCTCGGGTTCCAATATGGGTGATGGGTCAACCGTAGGTGTGGCATGAGCGGTACTTTGTGGACTTGAAATATGCTCCTTTTCGACCACCACCTCGGGTTCTTCCTCAATTTCCTCCACCGTTGGAGTAATTGGTTGAGGAGTTGGTTCTTTAAGTGCCTTTACACTACGTGTGGTAATCACTTTCATCTCTCCCTTCGGGTTTGAAACGGTGTTACTAGGCAAACTACCCGAAGTAGAGGCTTTGTTTCCCATTACGGCTTCTAAAATTGCATTAAGCTTAGCATCTTGACTATTAAACTTCAAATCTTGGCTAGCGGCTTTTTGGTCAATTCTTTGTTCAAGCCTAGCATGACTTTGCTCTATCTTGTTGTTTTGACCTCGAATTTGGTTAGCAAAATCATTTTTCAATTAATTTCTCATGGCTAGATTTTCCTTAATAAAATTAGCTAACTCCTTTGCGTTCTTAGCCGTGTCCCTAGCTTGAGTAGCCATTTGCTCTTGAATGTTTTCCAAAATCTTATCATTTGAAGTAGCGTAATTCAAAAAGTCCATTGGAAGTTCTTTAGTATTTTGAAGACCTTGACTCTGTTTTTGAAAATTACGGTTTTGATTTTGATTTTGCAATTGGCTACTACTACTCCCTTGATTCCCATAGTTGTTATTACCCTTATAATTGTTCCTTTGATTGCTTTGGTAACCAACTTGATTGTTTCGATAATTGTTAGCATTTTGATTTGGTGAAAAACCCGGTGGAGTCAATTGATTAGTGCGAGGAACTTGACCGTTTTGGTTATAAGTTCCCGCGACCGCGAAGGCACTCGAAGTGTTACCACCGTTGGTAATGCACTCGGAATAATCGTGAGCTCCACCACAATACATACAAGAAACCTCAACCGCTTTAATCGTAGCGGGAGCGGGTTGTTCACCAACTTTAAGCTCAACTAACAAGCCTTTCACTATATCAAAAATTTTGTTTTCCAAATTAGCCTCGACTTGGCAAGCATCAACGGTGTGTGACAAACTATGTGAGGATGAAGACGAAGCCTTACGAACACTTGACGTGCTACGAGGACTATACACCTTAGACCTATTCTCAATGATTAACAAAGCTTCCTCGACCGTTTTACACAAGAAATTACCACCCGCGGCGACATTAAGATAATCACGCTCATGATCGTTCAAGCCATTGTAAAACGTGTCTATTTGATGCAAGTAGGAAAAACCATGATGAGGACATTCGTGCAACATTTCCTTAAACCTATTCCAAGCCGTTGAAAAACTCTCATTATACTCTTGCGAAAACTTTGAAATCTCGTTTTTCAAGTGCGTAGTCTTAGAGGGAGGAAAAAATTAGTTCACGAATTTTGAAACGAGATCCTTCCACGTCAATATAGAATTGGGTGGCTATTTCTCTAAGCAAATTTTTGCGGGCCCCGCTAAGGAATACGGAAAAAGCATCATCTTAATCGAGTCGTTTGAAACATCCTTAAACTTGCATGTGGCAGTGAGACGATTAAATTGGCGAATGTGGTTATGAGGGTTGTCCTTTTCGTCCCCTCGAAACTTGTTGTTTTGAATCATGGACAACAAACCCGTCTTAACCTCAAAATTCTCCGCAAGGATAGCGGGAATCACAATCGCTTCTCCATAACCCTCGGTGGGTGCTTGAAGTAACTCCATCATAGTTCGATTAGCCATGGGTGCTTCTTTCACTACAATGGGTTCGTCAATAGGAGAGTCCTCACTAGTAGGAGTGAGTGATTTGTTTCTTCGTTTACGAGCACGTCTTGCTTTAGAGCGAGTTTGCATAAACGTCACGTACAACGAGAAGGCGAGCAAAGAAGATTCTTTTTGGTATTTTTACTTTTTCAATTTTTTTTTTTTTTGGTTTTTGATTGTTTTTAACTTTTTTGGATTTTTTGGAATGTATTAGTAGACACAAATCTACAAATCTCCTCCTTAATCAAATCTCTCGATTAAAGAAGCCTCAAGGAATGAAAACGATCACGTGAAGTGAACGCCTTCGATGACTTTAGAACGATGGTGGAACACCAAATCGTTGAAGAGGGTTTAATCAATAGAAACCAAGAAAATATATATGATATGTAATAATACTTTGGGCGGCAAAACCCTCGATTCACTCTCAAAATCAAATACGCACAAGCAAGCGGAGGAAACGAGGCGGCGCGAAGCACTTAAGAGCCTTTTTCCTTTAGGTCGTGAAATACAACCGCCTTATACCCACCTTATAGTTTGTATTATCAAAATCAAGCTTCACGAAAGTATTTATCTATTTTTGACTTTTTTCTTTGGTTTGAGATTCGAATACAATGATCGAGTGATGAAATCCCGAATCAAGGTTGTGATTGCTCACGTATTTGGAGTACTTGTGAATTTATTGTTCTACGTATACAATATAGTAATAATATTCACACAAAAACCGAGAAAACGATAATACGTATTAATAGAGTGCTATTAATACAAATACTTTTATGGCTATATATAAAAACAACAATGGTTCAACCAAAACACAACACGCCTCCCCGGCAGCGGCGCCAAAATGATGGTTGTAAAATTACCCCCTTTAGGAAAAGTAGGCAATAAAATAGGGCAAGTGTGCACGACGATTTAGGAAAACCGTTTGTGAATGACCCTAAATGAGTTCGTTCTCGAGGAGGCTAGTGCGTTGTGTTAAGAGTTGATATATGATGTTTGTGATTATGAACAAGAAGAAAAGAAATGAGAAAGGAAAGAAAAGACGGTTACGATTAAGAATTAAACTATGACGAAAAAGGCGTACACGTAAAGTCGCAAAAAGCTACAAAATTAAAAATTTCAACCTAAAAATTAATTATGAGCTAAAACAAGTCTAAAATAATATAAATAAGGAATAAAATCAAATAAAAATATTTTAAAACCTTTTATTAATTAAATATTCAATTTTAAATGCTAATTAAAGCCCTAAAATTAAATATAATTAATCAAAATGTCCAAAATATGATTTTATTGAACAAATAACTTACTTATATTATCTAAAAACTAAAAAGTATTTTTTACAATTTTTAAATACTATTTTTCTATTTTTAAATTACTAAAAACTATTTTAAAACCAAAATAATTATAAAAAAATAATAAAATAATGCTAAAAATAATCTACCAATTTTAAAAATCATATTTTACTCTAATGAACAGTAGAAAAATGAAAAAGCTTGAAAATATTAAATCTTCCACTAAATGACAAAACTAGTTTAATTAAAACCATAATTAAATTAAATTAGTTGTAAAAATTAATAAAAAGATGAACAGTAAAATATTTTTATACCAAAAACCTTAAAATATTATTCTAAGTCTAGGAAAATTGATTAAACTGAAAAATATTACTTTTTGGCACTAAAAGACAAAAACAGAAACTTTAAAGTTAATAAAAAGTAGCTAATTAATCTAAAAATTACTAAATGAACAGTAAATAAAAATTCTATTAATCAGAAAAATCCTAAATTAAATAAGAAAAATGATGGAACTGGTTTCAAGATCTAATTCAACTTTTTGGGCATTAAAGACAAAAATACAAATTTTCTGATAGTGACAAGTGGTTGGTGTTTGTCTTTTAGCTAAGCAGTGGGAACAGCAAAGCTATCAGTGGGAAAGGAGTTCCCACTGACAATGAAAAAAACGGATCTGGTGATTTTGAGCTTGATTTCAAGCTTGTTACTGAATTTTGATGGGAAACAAAGGCACCCCCACACTCATGGAAGTGTGGGGAGTCAGTTTAATCACAAAAAACACCAAGCACAATGCAGATATAACACACAATTAGCACAAGTAAGGGACTGAATATCAGAAACAATGCCTGGGGTGTTTTGCTGGTGCAATTGGTTCTAGGACGAATTTTAAAGGCCAAGATTTAGCACACAAGTACACAAACTAGCACACAATCAATCTCAAATCTTGTAATAACCTATCTCTTATCAGATTTCAAGCTTAGAGGCAAGCATCATACAAAAATCATGAACTATGGCAGTTTCTGATTTTAGCTAAATTTTTCAAGGTTTAAGCATGCATTTGTGTGTAAACTTCACCAAGACTGAGCATACAAATAATGCACAACCTATAAATAACCTAATGATTGCTTCTAACTAGTTTTAAACACAAAACCCTTTCAAAATCCTTACTTAATTAGCAGATCCAAACACCCCTTAAAAATCTTATATCAACTTTTTTTCAAACTGAATCAACATAAAACTAAACCAAACTGGAATAAAGAACTTATATCATGCATATAACATCTAAATTAAGCAAATACAAGCATTTAAACAAAACCTTAACAACTTAACATGAAAAATCACATAAAGCATACAAAAATCAGAAAAATGAGAATTGAAAATAGACAACAAGGACTACCTTGTTGGGCTTACTTCCAAGCCCAACAGTGGCTGATAAGCCACCTCCTACAAGCTCGGCCTTGTGCTGAGCCTTGTGGGAGTTGGATTAGTTTGAGCAAAAATGGCAATAAGAAGGTGAGAATAAGCCTTGGCCTTCCTTGTTTCCTGCACACCACAAACAACAAGGAGAGAGAGAACAAGCTTATAAGAGATTCAATAAGCTTGGTTGAATAAGCTTATTGAATGGCTTATAGCAGTAAGCTAAAATAAGTTTCTGAAATATTTTTGAAAACAAGTGAAATTCTTAAAAACAAACTTGAAGATTTTAAAATGAATTCAGGAAAACAAACTTTAAAACTGAAAATACTGGAAAGTAAAATGGATCTCAGTCTTATGCAGGATAAAAAACGTTTTTCATTAATTCATAAAAGAAAAATTTTACATAAAACTGGAACAACTAAAATGGGATACAAGACATCCCATTTATACTACTTGTAAGAAGATTCTAGTCTCTTGAATAAAATATTACAAAGGGAAAAGACCTAAACCCTAATCTACTTGAAAACCCAAATCTGCCCTTGAAGTCTTTGACGAATTCTTGGTCAAAAGTGATACATGTGATGCCAGGCTGTGGAATCTTGATCAGGAGCGTTGGATTGAACTTTGGGAGCAAGGAGTTGGTCACAATCGTTGATTTTGTCGGGGTATTGGGTTTTGGGTGAAAGTGACGCAGCAGGGGAGTGCTTGGGTGAGGACCACAGCCCACGTGGCGTGTTTCTGGGTGTGGGGATGGGTTTAAAAAGTGGTGGATTACTGATCTGGAGGTGCTTAGAACAAACCCCTTTGTTATGAAGGAGATTAGTGATTAGGGTTTGTTCTTAAGTGTGTGTTGAGTGTGTGTGTTTTAATCAGGTTTGGGGTGATTAGTTTTTTAAAAACGAGTTTCCCCCACTTTTAATAATTAAACAAGTTTAATAAAAGAGAGTGGGTTCAAAAGGTTTTGTGATAGGTTAAATAGTTATGGACTGGTTCGTTTGGACTGGTGGGGGTGACGTGTCAAAAGGTGATAGGAGGATGGATGTTTCTTGTCTGGTCAACTATGCCCCCCCAACTCTTTTCACTTCTTCAATTTGTAATAAGCAGCCAAAATCTCCTTTTTCCTTTGTTATAACTTTCAAGCAGTTGTCAATTTTGGCACAATGATTTTCAAAACTTGTTTAAAGGGCTTTTTATGCACAAATTGTATTCTTCAAGGGCCATTCTTGTAATGTCTTCAAATTTCAAGGTCTTTGACTTGTTTGTTGACTTCTTGGAGGACCATTATTGACAATTTAGTTTTGTTGAGGGACTAAATTTGCCAATTCTTCAAAGTTAAGGGTCCTTTTTGTAATTTTGACAAACTTTAGGGACCAAACTTGTAATTATGAAGATACAAGGGTATAAAGTGTCAATTCTTCAAACTTGGAGGACCAATCTTCAATATTCTTCAAATCTTCTAGGGTTTTCTTTGGAAAATTCTTCATTAGGGCTTGGTTCATCGTGCGGCTTCGTTTCCCGTGTTCGTTTTTGCGTGATTCTTGTGATCTTTTGTCATTTTCTCAATATCCGTACCTAAAATACACAAGCAACAAACACAAGCATATATTTGGGTATTTTGATGATATTTAATGCATTTTAAGTCCAAAAAGAACGATGAGACCATGTATAAAAGCAGTCTCATCAAGGCTCAAACCTGAAAAGGTTTGGGTCCCCTTAAGACACTAACTCTTGCATTTTTATTAACTTGTTGTTGTAGGTTACTCCATACCAAGATCCTAGTCTAGGCATTGTTGATAGTGGTTGCTCCAGGAGCATGACAGGAAATAAAAGTCTTCTCTCTAACTTTGTTCCATTTCATGGAGGCAAGGTCTATTTTGGTGGGGGTGAAGGCAGGATCACTGGCAAAGGAACGATAAAGACTCCGAATCTTAATTTTGAGCAGGTCTACTATGTGGAAGCACTTCAGCACTTCAACTTGATATCGGTCTCTCAGATTTGTGACAAGAAGAATTTTGTTCTCTTCACCGATACTGATGCACTTGTGCTTTCCAAGGACTTTCAGCTTCCGGATGACTCACAAGTTCTACTCAGAATCCCTAGAAGACACAATCTCTATAGTATCAAGTTGAATGAAGTCAACCCTACTGGTCAACTAGCGTGTCTGGTTGCTAAGGCCTCAGAAGATGAAGCCACTCAATGGCATAGAAGGATGGGGCATGTGAACTTCAAGACCATTCACAAACTTGCAAATCTGAACCTGGTCTCTGGTTTACCTCCCAAGTCGTTTAGAAATGATATAAATTGTATTGCTTGCAGCAAAGGCAAACAGCACAAAGCATCCTTCAAGGCCATTACTGCTCTTAGTCTTATCACTGAACCATTGCAGCTACTACACATGGATTTATTTGGTCCTACTTCCATTAGGAGCATTGACCACAAACAATTCTGTCTCGTGGTAACTGATGGATATAGCAGGTTTTCGTGGGTGTTCTTCATGGCTGCCAAGAGTGAGACCTACTCAATTCTTAGAGATTTCCTTACCCTTATTGAGAACTAGTTGACCAAGAAGGTTAAAGGTATTCGTTGCGACAATGGAACCGAGTTCAAAAATAAAGACCTCATAGCACTTTGTAATGCTAAGGGCATCAAAAGAGATTATAGTGCAGCACGGACTGGTGTGGCAGAAAGAAAGAACAGGACACTAATAGAAGCAGCAAGAACTATTGATGAGATGGCATTTATACATGATCTCATCGTTCTTTTCGGGCTTTAAATGCACTAAAATGTCATAAAATACCATATATATGCTTGTGTTTGTTTACTTGTGTATTTTAGGTATGGATATCGTGAAAAAGACAAAAGATCACAAGATACAAGGAAAAAACGGACACGAGAAACGAAGCCGTACAAAGAACCGGGCCCTAATCATGGAATTTTCATCAAATACCCTTGAAGACTTGAAGACAATACAAGATTGATCATCCAAGAATGAAGAAATGACAACTTAAAACCCTTGTATAGTAATAATTACAAGTTTGGTCCCTTAAGTTTGTCAAAATTGCAAAAAGGTCCTTCAAGATTGAAGAAATGGCAAGATTAGTCCCTCAACAAATTCAAATTGCCAATGATGGTCCCTCAACAAGTGAAAGACTCATTGAAGACCTTTGAAGATCAACATTGTCCAAGATTAGTCCTTGAAAAATCACCAAATGTCAAATTACATCCTTGATAACCTTTAATCAAAAGTTGGTGCCAAAATTGTCAAGTGATGAAAGTTAATAACAAAGGAAAGGAGATTTTAGGCTGAAAATCTTTAAAAGCCAAAAATTCCAAAAGACAAGGACCCAAAGTGCCAGTTTTGAAACATTTAAATAAAAATGCGCCTAACACCATCCCCACCCCCAATTTCGGATCTAAACTGTTACTATTCATTGTTCTTACCACCCAGAATTTACCTTCACTTTTCCTTGGGTAAAACTCAATTAAACTTGCACACAAGTAATTCACACACTCACAAACCTTTCCCACTCCTAAAAACCTGCATCCCACTCATGTGCACCAAACCCCCAATTCCCCAATCCACCAATCACATCATTCCTTAGCCCCCAAGCTCATGACGTGGCTTAAATCAATGGCCAAGATTATTTGCTTCCTCCCAAAGCAAAATTTAAAGGCCAAGATCAAATGAGAGGACAAAATGCACTCAAGGGCACATTTGGGATTTTCTTATGATTAGGGTTTAGTTTTTTTATGCTTCTAGGATGTTCTATAGGCTCTATAAAAGGAGCTCACAACTTGTGTGAAGCCCTTGTTCCAGTTTCTAGTCTCTCACATGTAATTCCTTTTTAAAGAAATAAAAAGTTTGGTTTTTGAAATATTCAAGTGTAATTCCTTTTTTATTGTTTTTAAAAGTTTGTGTGTTGTGAGGAGATTGATTCTGAGTTCCACTTTGTTTTATGGTTAAGCAACTTTGATTTTCAAAGTTGTTTAAGGTTTTGAGATTTTGAGAGATTTTGGTAAAATCTTCTCAAAGGTATTTTGGTGTTTATGGTTCATGTTTGTTGATGATTTAAGTGTTATAGAAACATTTTAAGAAGATTAAAAAGGTTTTGGAAGAGTTATAAAAAAAAAGAGAATAAAAACAAAATATTGATATATCTTGTTTTATCCATTTTGTTTGTTTGTTTTGTGTTCAAATAGGTTGAAGGCTTGTTGATTTAGTTCAGCTCCAACCCGGGTTGGATTGGAGGAGGGTTATACACCCTCTAGGGCTTTGGATGTAAAGCCCTAAGGTACAAACCTTGTTCCTTGTTTAAAGTTCATAAAAGTGCTAGTTTATATGATCTTAAGTGATTTGTTGATTAAGTGTGTTATAGATAGTGGATTTGTGTTCTCAAGTGTTGTTATGCATGTTTTGAGATATTGGAACAAGTTTAATCAAGTTTTGTAAGGATTTGATGTGTTAAAAACGATTTTCAGAAAATTAAAGGGTGTTTGGCAATACGTTTTAGCAGGGTGATAATCATAGATTGGCATTTAGTTAGGTGTTAGATGGTTTGAAAAGGATTGAGACAAATTGTTAACTAGTTGGTAAGTGTTATTAGACAATTTGGTGACAATTTTGTTGAGTTTAAAAAGGATAAAGGGTGTTAAAAATCTGCATAAGTGTTATCTTGCTTGTTTTTATGATCTTTGGTGCATTTGATTTCTTGAATTTGAGTGCCAAGTGATTTGTGCTTGTTTGTCTTGACTTCTTGTGATCAAAGGATCACAAGAGTGCCCTTTTGTCCAAAATATTCATCCAAATAAGCTCAATAAGCCCAAGTCCTCTTGGCTTAAAATCTCAAGCAAAACACAAAAGTCCAAACCTGCTAGTGTCAACTTACAACCAGGTCCGTCACACAAGTTGCGGCGCAAGACAGAAGGTTGCGGCGCAACACAAGGAGCTACAGACCAAAGGTGTTCCCGTTTCACAAGTTGCGGCGCAAGACAGAAGCATTGCGGCGCAACTGAAGGTGCTGCTGATCTTGGTGATCTCGCAACACTAGTTGCGGCGCAAGACACAAACGTTGCGGCGCAACTAAGTGACTTTTATTTTTTTTGTATTATTTTAATATTATTTTATTATTTAATTTTCAAAATTTTCTTTTTCTTTATTTTTCATTTTTCTTAAGTTCTATAGCATTAAATAGGACTATTTCCATTTTTAGATTATTTTTATAACTTTTAGATTTATTTTTTATAATTATTTTAAGTTTAATTAGGTTTTAATCATTTTTAATCATTTTTAGGGTTTTAAAAATAATTTTAATAGGTTTTAATTTTTAGAAAATTACTTTTTAGTCTTATAATAATATAAGTTGAGTAATTATTCAATAAAATCATATTTTTGACATTTGAATTAATTAAATTTAATTTTAGGGCTTTAATTAGCATTTAAAATTAATTATTTAATTAATAAAAGGTTTTAAAATATCTTTATTGGATTTTTGTCTTTATTTATATTATTTTAGACTTGTTTTAGTCTTTTTAATCTTTTTCTTGATTTTGTTTTTGGTTTTAATAATTTTTAATTTTAGTGGTTTTTCTACGGTTTTACGTTTTCATTTTTTACGTCATAGTGTAATTTCCAAGAAACCGTCATTCCATCTTCTCAATATTAATCTCAAAGAAATACAAGTTAATTCACAACACCATACCTCCTTGGGAAACGAATCTTTCATCTTTTTTAAGTGATTGTGGGTCATTAGTGCACGGTTTTCCTAAACCGTCACTCGATACTTACCGCTATTTACGCTCTTTTCCTAAAGGGTAGTAAAACACTACAATCAATTTTGGCGCCGCTGCCGGGGAGGTGTGTCGTGTTTTAATTTGGAAAATTTTGTTTTTAATATTATCCATAATAATATTTGTGTTAAGTGGAACTCCCTTAACACGTATTATCGGTTTTCTCGGTTTTTCTTTGTGAATATTATTAATATATTGTATTAAGTATCACAATAAAAATACAATATCTCCAAAAGTGTGAAAACACAACCTTGATTCGGGATTTCATCACTCGATCATTGTATTCGAATCTCAAACAAAAAGAAAAGGCAAAAATAGATAAATACTTTCGAGAAGCTCGATTTTGAAAGATACGAACTATAAGGTGGGTATAAGGCGGGTATTATAAAATATACCCTAAGGAAAAAGGCTCTTAAGTGCTTCGCGCCGCCTCGTTTCCCCGCTTGCTTGTGAGTATTTTGAGATTGAAGGCTAATCGAGGGTTTTGCCGCCCAAAGTATTAATACGTATACTATATTTGCTTGGTTTCTTTGTGATTAAACCCTCGTGAACAATTTGGTTTTCACCAAAGTTCTAAAGTCATTCGAAGGCGTTCACTCCACGTGATCGTTTTCATTCCTTTGAGGCTTCTTTAATCAAGAGTTTGATTCGAGGAGAGATTTTGTAGATTGTTGTCTACGAAGATACACCAAAAAACCAAAAAAATTAAATATCATCAAAAACACAAAAAAATTGAAAATTCACAAAACAACCAAAAAGAATCTTCTTTGCTCACCTCCCATTCTTCGTGAAGTTTATGATCACTCGTAATCAAGCTAAACGAGCTCGTAAACGACTTCAAAAGCAAGCCAATCAATCGTTGATTGTTGAAGAACCTCCAATTGTTGAACCTATTATAGAACAAGAAGTCGTAATGGCTAATCGTACTATGATGGAGTTGCTACAAGCACCCACCGAGGGTTTTGGAGAGGCCATTGTTATTCCCGCCATCCTTGCGGAGAATTTCGAAATTAAGACGGGTTTAATGTCGATGCTACAAGCAAACAAATTTCGAGGTCACGAGAAAGACAACCCGCATTACCACATTAGGAATTTCAACCGTCTCACCGCCACTAGCAAATTCAAAGATGTTCCGCATGACGCCATTAAGATGATGTTGTTTCCATACTCGTTGGATGGACCCGCTAAAATTTGGCTCGAGAAAGAACCGCCAAATTCTATTTTGACATGGGCCGATCTCGTTTCTAAGTTTGTGAACAAGTTTTTTCCACCATCGAAAACAACACATTTGAAAAATGAGATTTCACGATTTGTGCAACGTAACAATGAAAGTTTTTCAATGGCATGGGAACGATTTAAGGAGATGTTACATGAATGTCCTCATCATGATTTTTCGGAATTGCATCAAATTGATACCTTTTATAATGGGCTTAATGATCATGAACGAGATTATTTGAATGCCGCCGCGGGTGGTAATTTTTTGTGCAAGACGACAAATGAAGCTTTACAAATCATTGAGAATCGATCTAAGGTTTATAGCCCTCGTAACACACCGAGTGTTGCCAATATGGGTTCGTCATCGTCATCACAATCGTCTCGTAGCATTAATGCCTTACATGATGAAGCTAATGAGGAAAATCGGTTTTTTGATAGATTTGCTAATCTAATGTCCCATTGGAAGGCTCAAGAAGCTTCCAATTCCGCTTCGGTTAAAGCGGTTGCTAAGAGTTGTTTATCGTGTGGAGGAGCTCATGATTTATCCGAGTGCATTACCGCGGATGGTAACACTTCGAGTGCTTATGTAGCAACGGGAACTTACAACCAAAACGGCCAAGGTTCCCGCCAAAATCAAGCTCCACCAAACCAAAATGCTAACAATTATCGAAACAACAACCAAGGTAATTACCAAGGCAACACACGCAATTACAACAAAGGGAATTATCAAAGTGGGAATGGACAAATCTCTAATCAAAACCAAAACCGTGATTTTCAAAACACTACACAAGGTTTTCAAAATGCTCACACGAAAAATTTGCAAGGAGAATTTTTAGATTATGCAAAAGCAAATGATGCAAAATTTGATAATATGCAACGTGAGATGATTAGCTTAAGGTCCGAGTTGAAAAACGAGCTTAAAAATGAACTTGCTAATGAACTTAAAACTCATGCAAACAAAATGGAAGGAAATGTCCAACGTCTTCAACAAAACCAACAAAAGATGGAATTAGGACAACATGAGATTAAGCAAGAGTTATTGAAAGCGGATGCTAGGCAATCAAAATTTGAGGACCGAATGGCTAAGATGTTTGAAGCAATCATGTGTAAGCCCTCTTCTTCGGGTGGTCTTCCTAGTGATACCATTGCAAACCCGAAGGGAGAAATGAAGGTTATTACTACACGAAGTGGTAAAACTTTCAAGGAACCAATCTCTCGTCCAAGTACTTCTACGGAGAAGGAAATCGAGAAAGAACCCGAGGTGGTGGTCGAAAAGGAGCACATTACAATCCCACGAAGTACCGCTCAAACCACACCTACGGTTACACCAATACCAATTATGGAACCCGAGTTTCCAAGGCCGTTGCCTAATGACCAACCCACACCACCCTTACCCTACCCTTCAAGACGAAACAAAGAGAAAGCACAAGAAAGGAACAATTATCAATTTGAGCTATTTATGAAAATGTTTCGTGATTTGCATTTTAACATAAGTTTTGCCGATGCTTTAATCATGATGCCTCGATTCGCCGCAAACTTCAAAAGTATGCTTAACAACAAAGAGAAGTTACAACAATCGTCTAGTTGTTCATCGGTTTTTCTAAGCCGCATACCACAAAAAGTCGGTGATCCCGGTAAATTTTTGATTCCGTGTGCTATACAAGATATGGAGGAATGCTACGCCTTGGCCGATCTTGGTGCTAGTATTAATTTAATGCCTCTCGAGATTTTCAAATCGCTTTCGCTTCCGGCTCTTATTCCTTCGAACATGTCCATCGAGATGGCCGATCATTCTACGATCATGGCATGTGGAGTAGCCGAGGACGTTTTCGTTAAAGTCGGAAAGTTTTACTATCCCGTTGACTTTATCGTTGTAGACATTCCCATCGATCGAAAAGTTCCTCTCATTTTGGGTCGTTCATTTTTGGATACATCACGAGCACTTATCGATGTTCATGCTCGAAAAATCACCCTTCGTTTCAATGAAGAAGAACTTGTCATCAATGCAACACAAAACTCCAATCTTTCTCATGTATATTCTATTGCAACTTTAAACCATGGTGACTCGACCAATGTCATTTGCAAAGAATTTTCACCAAGAGTTTTAGGGAATGTCTCCAAAAACAATTTACCATTTCCTCCGCCGGTGGAGGTTATGAGTGCTAAGCCTACAAAGAAGAAACCATCAATACTTGAATCGAAAAATTCTTCGCCTCATCTCGAACATTCGTTCTTGAAAAGTGTTGATAAGTTGCCGGTTTCTACGGAAGATCTTTCGGATGATGAATATGTGGACCCCGATGGGGAGGTTTTCTTCGTCGATAAACGTTTTGAGAACTTGCCACCACCAAAACCAAAACGGTTTCAAAATGTGAGAATTTTTAGTGTGACTAACATCGTCTTAGAAACACCGAATATTTTCGACATAATCAACAAGGGTTTTCATAAGGAGAGTTTAAAAGATAACAAAGGAAAAGATCTTAAATGTGATTTAATTGATTTTTCTACAAATCTAACTCCGTCATCACCACGTGTTTTGAGTGCTACAAACTCGTCTACTCCTTTTGACGATGTTTTGTGTGGTTCTAGTATGGGGGAAGCCCCTTATGTTCCCTCATCCTTGTCCACCGAGGACGAGATATTCGATCCCGGAATTTCATGTAAAGGGAAATCTCGGTCTTCCACCGATGCAATAAATGGAAACTATATCTATTTGCTTGGTGCGAGTCTACCTCGAGTAGCTCAAACGTTTGTCTTACCAATTGTCTCACCCTTCTACTTCTCATCTATTTTATTCAAACTCTTTGAGTTTATGGCACATGTTGAAGTGACGTTGAATTGTTTTTTCCATGAGAACGAGAACGCCATCTTCGACCCCGGTATTTTGCATCATATAAGGACTTAGTCCTTTTTACCGGTTGCTTTTTGGGCCTTGTTTATCATGTAAGCCCCATTGACCACACCATGAAATCCCTAAATGTTCACATTTTAAAGGGATTCGAGTCGAGCTCATGACTCGGTAATCAAAAACCAGGTGCCTCGTGGGGGAGATCCCATGCTTATCTTTATGCTTTATGTTCACTAATAAGGGGACTTGTACCCTTCCAACTCGTTGTCTCGTGGTTGTTTGTGATTGTGTTATCTAGATCATCATCATCGTCTACGATTGAAGACTCTCGTGTTCGTTTACGTGAGCCTCCATCGTTCGTTTGAAGAAGTTTTTCACGATTCCATGACATATCCTTTATTGTTCTAAACAATTATCTTTTAGCATAATTAATAAACGGCTTTAGATATATTGTTGATCACCCTTTCCATGCTAGATCCTAAGCATTCGATTCTTCGTCTCTAGTATGGGGGTGCTCCACCTTTAGACTCGAAACATTGAGGACAATGTTTACTTTTAGTATGGGGGGGTGAATAGGTACTTGCTTTGCTACGCCCTCACGTTTTCCAATTTTCAATGTTTTGTTTTGCTAATAAGGCTAAAAATAGCCAAATTTTAAAATTTTTCGTAGTTTTCATAAGTGTTTTTAAGACACGAATGTATATTTTCCGATGGGTAGAATAAGAGTTAATTTTTGACTTGATGGGCATTTGGAGCCCTTTACATTCCTTAACCCGCTCAATTCAAGTTTTGCTAGACTTTTATATAGGGAGCTTTAAAACGCGAAAGTCTTAATTCATTCGGGTTAAGAACAAGAACTTTTCGCAAGTTCCTATAATTGATTCTAGAAAGTCACTTATCAAGGGAACTTTAAAACGCATTCTCTAAACTTGAAAAAGTCCAAGAAAGTGCAAGATCCTATAGGTGGCTTGAAAACCCAAAACTTTGATTTGATATAGTCTTAATGAAAGCTAATCCAAATTTGGCTTAATTTTGACTTGCATGGCTAAGTATTCACGAGTCTCTTTAATTAGAGGTCTTTATATAGTGAAGAACGAGAAATGATAGAGTTAGACAAGTGATCATGCTAAACGTAGAACATGAAAGTGTTCTTTCAAAAACTCATATGTTTTTAATTGTGGCTTTTTCTTCCCATAAGATCAATGCATTAGGAATAAAACATAATTGCAATAAGTAAGGTCGTACGGTTTGAAAGGTTACTTAGCCTCTAGCGCAAGATCGTTTAAAAGTTGCTCGGGGTTGAATAGAGTTCATAGCCAAGGCATAACTTATTGAAACGGGACGCGAAGATTGGCGATCATCCAAAAAGGCCCTAACAAGGCATGAGGAGCTCTATTTTTGCTAAAGATCCAAAGATGATGTGAAGTATCATTGTTCCAAAATCAATATGAAGGATCGAGACACACGACGAGAAGCTATTACTCCCCTAAAGAATGGAGAAAGTCTATCCAAAAAGACCCTAACAAGGTATGAGGATAAATATATCCAAGTCCGAAAAGGAGGCGGATCGTTGTATATCAAAATCCAAAGTAAAGATTGAAGAAAAATGATGAAGTCGTGGTCCTATATGAAGAATCTCTCAAAAACGTCAAGTGAAGAAATTCCAATTATATGAAGAGAAGACCATAATTTCGAGAACGTCTTCCCAAGATTTGAAGTATGAAGTACATGCCAAATATCGGTCCGAGAAAGGTCTCAAATCGTGAAACGAGTTATGCCAAGATATGAACTTAAGGAGATACACGAGAAGCCGTTTTAAAAGATTTTGTCCTTCGGCTAACTATTGATCAAATCGTGCTACTTTGCTTTCGGACTAATAACTATTTAATAAGTCAATATGAATCACTTGTGATCCATGACAATTAGATAAAAAATGCTAGTAACCCATTTCCTTTTATAATAACTAGGATTGCGGGGAGAAAAAGTATTACACAATTTGAACGTATGAGTAGTGTTAGCATTGTGACTTGTACCAACAATGATATTGTTTTTACACTTAGCATGGAATGTATGACAATCAAGGATGACGAAATTTACTCTAAGGGACATTAACTTGTTTCTATTCTTTGACCCTAAAAGTCACATTTTGGTGATGAAAATCATACATTATGTCTTTACACATTCTCGTAGTATGTTGCAAGTCTTTTACTCTTCAATAAAGGTTAATAAAATTGAACTTTGGTGATGCTTAGATACTTTATTCTAGCATTGCGTGAGGGCACGGCAATGGCTTAGTATGGGGGAGTGATGAGATGGCATTTATACATGATCTCATCGTTCTTTTCGGGCTTTAAATGCACTAAAATGTCATAAAATACCATATATATGCTTGTGTTTGTTTACTTGTGTATTTTAGGTATGGATATCGTGAAAAAGACAAAAGATCACAAGATACAAGGAAAAAACGGACACGAGAAACGAAGCCGTACAAAGAACCGGGCCCTAATCATGGAATTTTCATCAAATACCCTTGAAGACTTGAAGACAATACAAGATTGATCATCCAAGAATGAAGAAATGACAACTTAAAACCCTTGTATAGTAATAATTACAAGTTTGGTCCCTTAAGTTTGTCAAAATTGCAAAAAGGTCCTTCAAGATTGAAGAAATGGCAAGATTAGTCCCTCAACAAATTCAAATTGCCAATGATGGTCCCTCAACAAGTGAAAGACTCATTGAAGACCTTTGAAGATCAACATTGTCCAAGATTAGTCCTTGAAAAATCACCAAATGTCAAATTACATCCTTGATAACCTTTAATCAAAAGTTGGTGCCAAAATTGTCAAGTGATGAAAGTTAATAACAAAGGAAAGGAGATTTTAGGCTGAAAATCTTTAAAAGCCAAAAATTCCAAAAGACAAGGACCCAAAGTGCCAGTTTTGAAACATTTAAATAAAAATGCGCCTAACACCATCCCCACCCCCAATTTCGGATCTAAACTGTTACTATTCATTGTTCTTACCACCCAGAATTTACCTTCACTTTTCCTTGGGTAAAACTCAATTAAACTTGCACACAAGTAATTCACACACTCACAAACCTTTCCCACTCCTAAAAACCTGCATCCCACTCATGTGCACCAAACCCCCAATTCCCCAATCCACCAATCACATCATTCCTTAGCCCCCAAGCTCATGACGTGGCTTAAATCAATGGCCAAGATTATTTGCTTCCTCCCAAAGCAAAATTTAAAGGCCAAGATCAAATGAGAGGACAAAATGCACTCAAGGGCACATTTGGGATTTTCTTATGATTAGGGTTTAGTTTTTTTATGCTTCTAGGATGTTCTATAGGCTCTATAAAAGGAGCTCACAACTTGTGTGAAGCCCTTGTTCCAGTTTCTAGTCTCTCACATGTAATTCCTTTTTAAAGAAATAAAAAGTTTGGTTTTTGAAATATTCAAGTGTAATTCCTTTTTTATTGTTTTTAAAAGTTTGTGTGTTGTGAGGAGATTGATTCTGAGTTCCACTTTGTTTTATGGTTAAGCAACTTTGATTTTCAAAGTTGTTTAAGGTTTTGAGATTTTGAGAGATTTTGGTAAAATCTTCTCAAAGGTATTTTGGTGTTTATGGTTCATGTTTGTTGATGATTTAAGTGTTATAGAAACATTTTAAGAAGATTAAAAAGGTTTTGGAAGAGTTATAAAAAAAAAAGAGAATAAAAACAAAATATTGATATATCTTGTTTTATCCATTTTGTTTGTTTGTTTTGTGTTCAAATAGGTTGAAGGCTTGTTGATTTAGTTCAGCTCCAACCCGGGTTGGATTGGAGGAGGGTTATACACCCTCTAGGGCTTTGGATGTAAAGCCCTAAGGTACAAACCTTGTTCCTTGTTTAAAGTTCATAAAAGTGCTAGTTTATATGATCTTAAGTGATTTGTTGATTAAGTGTGTTATAGATAGTGGATTTGTGTTCTCAAGTGTTGTTATGCATGTTTTGAGATATTGGAACAAGTTTAATCAAGTTTTGTAAGGATTTGATGTGTTAAAAACGATTTTCAGAAAATTAAAGGGTGTTTGGCAATACGTTTTAGCAGGGTGATAATCATAGATTGGCATTTAGTTAGGTGTTAGATGGTTTGAAAAGGATTGAGACAAATTGTTAACTAGTTGGTAAGTGTTATTAGACAATTTGGTGACAATTTTGTTGAGTTTAAAAAGGATAAAGGGTGTTAAAAATCTGCATAAGTGTTATCTTGCTTGTTTTTATGATCTTTGGTGCATTTGATTTCTTGAATTTGAGTGCCAAGTGATTTGTGCTTGTTTGTCTTGACTTCTTGTGATCAAAGGATCACAAGAGTGCCCTTTTGTCCAAAATATTCATCCAAATAAGCTCAATAAGCCCAAGTCCTCTTGGCTTAAAATCTCAAGCAAAACACAAAAGTCCAAACCTGCTAGTGTCAACTTACAACCAGGTCCGTCACACAAGTTGCGGCGCAAGACAGAAGGTTGCGGCGCAACACAAGGAGCTACAGACCAAAGGTGTTCCCGTTTCACAAGTTGCGGCGCAAGACAGAAGCATTGCGGCGCAACTGAAGGTGCTGCTGATCTTGGTGATCTCGCAACACTAGTTGCGGCGCAAGACACAAACGTTGCGGCGCAACTAAGTGACTTTTATTTTTTTTGTATTATTTTAATATTATTTTATTATTTAATTTTCAAAATTTTCTTTTTCTTTATTTTTCATTTTTCTTAAGTTCTATAGCATTAAATAGGACTATTTCCATTTTTAGATTATTTTTATAACTTTTAGATTTATTTTTTATAATTATTTTAAGTTTAATTAGGTTTTAATCATTTTTAATCATTTTTAGGGTTTTAAAAATAATTTTAATAGGTTTTAATTTTTAGAAAATTACTTTTTAGTCTTATAATAATATAAGTTGAGTAATTATTCAATAAAATCATATTTTTGACATTTGAATTAATTAAATTTAATTTTAGGGCTTTAATTAGCATTTAAAATTAATTATTTAATTAATAAAAGGTTTTAAAATATCTTTATTGGATTTTTGTCTTTATTTATATTATTTTAGACTTGTTTTAGTCTTTTTAATCTTTTTCTTGATTTTGTTTTTGGTTTTAATAATTTTTAATTTTAGTGGTTTTTCTACGGTTTTACGTTTTCATTTTTTACGTCATAGTGTAATTTCCAAGAAACCGTCATTCCATCTTCTCAATATTAATCTCAAAGAAATACAAGTTAATTCACAACACCATACCTCCTTGGGAAACGAATCTTTCATCTTTTTTAAGTGATTGTGGGTCATTAGTGCACGGTTTTCCTAAACCGTCACTCGATACTTACCGCTATTTACGCTCTTTTCCTAAAGGGTAGTAAAACACTACAATCAACTATGCTTGCCGATTCCAAGCTTCCAACCATGTTCTGGACAGAAGCTGTTAATACTGCAAGTTATGTTTTGAATAGTGTTTCTATTACCAATCCTCACAAGAAGACTCCTTATGAGCTGCTCACGGGTAAAGTTCCTAATATTGCTCATTTGAAGCCATTTGGGTGTCCAGTCACCATTCAGAATACTAGCGACTATATGGGGAAGTTTGATGGCAAGGCAGATGAAGGATACATTGTGGGATATTCCGCTCACTCTCGGGCTTATCGTGTCTACAATCTCCAAGCAAAGCGGATCATTGAAACTATAAATCTCAGGTACTTTGAAGAGAAGTCAAACATCAAAGGCAAGGGTCCAGAATGGTATTTTGATCTTGATTATTGATACAAGGTTTTTGACACCCCGTATAAAAATTATCGTTCTAGTGTTCCTGTCTAATCGAATTGATCTTAGCTCTCTATGTGTGACTTCGTTTTATTTTGGTGGAACAAAGCTGTGTCGTTGTAGTGTTTAAAATAAAAGGTGCAAAACAATTAAAGTAAAAGTGCTCTTTAAGTAAATCTAAGTCTAATTAAAGTAAAAGTGCAAGTATTTAAAAACGTGACTGAAATTAAAGGCACTAAAGTAAATTGACGTAAACTTAAATCTATCTAAGGCAAACTTAAAGTGTGACTAAAACTAAGGCAAATAATCTAAAAGTGCAATTAAATAAAAAGCAGGAAAAATAAAGCTTGAAAATAAAAATCAAAGACAAAAGCTAATAAGAACCTGAATACAGCTCATTTGGAATAAACCTTCGTTTGGAACAATCACTCGTTCTAAATGTCACCTTTGGTTGAAATGATTCTTCTTCACTTGGAATATTACCAAAATCCTTGATCCGGAACAAGTTGGTCTGAATATGTCAATTATCCAAAACAATGCTTCGTTCGGAACTTGCTGATTCGGAACTCTGTTGGTCACCCTTGATTCGGAAGTTTCTGAATGAACCTCCTTGATTCGGAAGTTTAAAACTTCCGAATGAACAAACACTGACCCGGAACAAGTCCCTTGATTCGGAAATTTATTCGGAACTTGTAAGTTCCGAATAAACAGCCTTGGTTCGGAACTTTGGGAACTTCCGAATGAATGATCGTTGATCCGGAACTTTTGAAGTTCCGAATGAACAGTGCTTGATCCGGAACTTTTGAGTTCCGAATGAAGCTTACTGGTTCGGAACTTTTAAAGTTCCGAATGAATGTCAATTGGTTCGGAAGTTTTCCTTCGTCCGGAACTTTGAATGTTCCGGATGAACAAGCTTGGCGCGGAACTTTTGTTGATCTTAAAACTTCCGGATGAACACTTGATTCGGAACTTTGGAAGTTCCGAATGAACGAACTCCCTTGTCTTGATTCGGAAGTTTTCACCCTGGAAGATCAGAAACACAAAACAAACTTCCCGAAGAACAAGGGAAACAGTAGCAGCAAGAAAATAACAATTTAACCAAAATCAAACTCACAGATAATAATAAATAGTAACGAATTATCAGATAAACATCAACAAGCAATTAAAAACATGAAATCAAACAACTTTTACCTCAATAATCAAAAACCACTTTGGATCAAAATAAAAGCATGAACTTAAACATAAACACAACAAATCAAAGAATAAGAAAGGTAGATAAGAGATTGACAAGATAAAATAAAGATTTGACAAGAATTAAAATGAAAACTTGGAATTAAATGGTAATTAAGGTGCATAACATGAATTTAAATGACATGGAAAGTAAATGACAAGTATTTAAATGGTGGAAGACTAATTGTCACACTTAGCCAACAAAATGAAATGTTTACATCTAATGACTATTTATAGGGGAGGATTAGGAAGCTTCCTCCCCTCTTTCCTTTTCTCTTAATTGCAAGCTTAAGTCCCTTCTTTTATTAATCTTCATTAATTGCGTCATTAGTCCTTTTCTTCTAATCTTCTTTAAACTTGGACTTAAGGGACTTTTGGCTTCGGGATTTCTTCGAACTCGTCTTTGAATTCTTCAATAAAATAGACTTGAATTCTTCGGCTTTTGATAAACTTCCGTCTTTTGACTTTTTCTTCGATAAATCTTCAGAATTGGTCGTGGACTTCCGTTCTTTTTGCACTCTTGACTTCTTGACTTCGTCTTTCATCCTTTTCTTCAATAAAATCCCGTAAATGTCCGTGAATGTCCGTGTTTTCTCCACTTTTCACCTTTTCATCCTAAATCACAACAAAAACACAAACCACGCATAATTCCGACATAAAAGACATAAAATACACGTTTTGGTCCGGTTATTATTGTAATTAAGTGGTAGAAAAGATGGGTGTTTACACACCTATCAAATACCCTACACTTGACCATTGCAATGTCCTCATGCAATGCATTAGTTACAAAGCAAGATTACATTTTTCATCATGATTAATCCACATTGGCCTTTATTAAAGAGATAAAAAATTAAAGACATACAAAATAAAGGAATCAAAAACATACCTTGGGTTTTGAAAATGTTATGAATAATCATCATCCTCAAGTTTTCACTTTCTCCAAACCAAGCTTAAAAACGAGATCATTGTTATTATAATTTAGTAAACTAACACGAACTCATGTGGGCCAATTATTCACTTAGACTCCCTTATTCCTATGGGTATCTCTTATATTTTATTATTTGTCTTGAATGATCACGAGGATGCATTGTTTGACTTATTTCGATAGTTATTTAGTCTGAAAATAAAGTGCACGATTTAATCAATAATTAGCTAAAGGACCAAATCTTTTAAAACTGCTTCTCGGGATATCGAAAAGTTCATATCTTGGCATAACTTAGTTCGCGATTTGAGACCTTTCTCGGGCCGATATTTGGTAGCGACTTCAAACTTCAAATCTTGAGAGACGTTCATGAAATAATGGTCTTGTCTTCATAATTGGAATTTCTTCACTTGAAGTTTTGAGAGATTCATACTCGGACCACGACTTCTTCATTTTTCTTCAATCTTTATTTTGGACTTTGATATACAACGATCCACCTCCTTTTATGACTTGGATCTATTTATCCTCATACCTTGTTAGGGTCTTTTCGGATACACTTCTCCATGACTTTTGGGGAGTTTTGCTTTACGTCGTGTGTCTCGATCCTTCATATTGATTTTTGATAAATGATTCTTCACATCACTTTGGATCTTTAGCAACAAAACATAGCCCTCATGCCTTGTTAGGGCCTTTTCGGACTCGCCAATCTTCGCGCCCCGCTTCATAAGTTATGCCTTGGCTATGAACTCTCGTCATTACCGAGCAACTTTTAAACGATCTGGGGCTAGAAGTTAAGTAACTTTTCAAATCGTACAACCTTATTTATTAGCAAATAAATTATTAGCAAGCGATGGGAGAATAGGCTTATAATTAACTCACATAAATTCACGAAAGAATACCGAACTTATAATTGGCTCTATCATCTCTCGTTCTCCACAGTTTAAAATCTCAAGTAATGAGACTCGTGGATACTTAGCCTATTAAATCAAAGTTTTGGGTTTTCGAGTCGCCTATAGGATCTTGCAAATTCTTAGACTCTCTCAAGTTTAGAAATCGCATCTTAAAGTTCCCTTGATAAACGACTCTCTAGGATCAATTATAGGAACTTGCGAAAAGTTCTTGTTCTTAACCCGTGAGAGTTAAGACTTTCGCGTTTTATAGCTCCCTATATAAAAGCCTAGCAAAACTTGACTTAAACACGTTAAGGATACTAGCTAGAGTAAACTCGGATTGAGTCAAAAGATTCACAACGTTTGAAAATTAAAACCACTTATTAAACATTTATTCTAGCAAAGAAAGGAAATAACTATACAGAGATAACAACTAATAGGCCAAAATAGATCAAAAATTTTGAAAAATGTCGAAAAATTGATTTTCCGGTTAAAATGAGGACAAATACAAGGAAAAGACCACTTAACTTCGATAGAAGTCCCCCCTACACTTAGGATAAACATTGTCCTCAATGTTTAAGCATGTGGGAGTAAGCCCCCCTACACTTAGGACATTGTGCACGTTGTTTAAATCTCGCTAAGGGAAAGACAACTAAAGAGATTCCTATTTTAATATTGAGAAAATATAAAATAGTGAATCGAAAAGAGTTTAGGATAGAACCGGGAAGACGTAGAACACGGAATCACGGGTCGTCAAGAATCATCAAGAGTGGATCATTGAAGCTCGAATCCCTGATTAAGAAGTGAGGAGAGGAAATAGCAATCCAAAGGGTCCCCCCTACACTTATGGTAAAGAAAGCGAAAAGATAGATGCATGGGTTGCCTCCCAAGAAGCGCTTGGTTTTTGTTAACCGAGTCGTGAGCCTGACTCGACCTTGATCATCAACGGAAGTAGCATGAAACAAATCTACCAGGATCAAAGACATAGTTTTCATCCATCAATAAGCAAGAGCTTAAGGTGAACAAGGCAAACCAAAAGAGAAATGGCAAGGTTCCCTTAAGCAGCGATGGAGCACGGTGGAAGCAATGTAGAGCAAGCATGTCTTCAAAATTTCCAAAGATATTTCCTTTTATTTCATCAGGTGGATACTGAGATGGCTTAAAGTCTTCAATACCGGGGTCGAACACCTTCTCCTTCAGGGGAAAATAGCACTCAGGCTTAGCCGAGTGTGAAGAAGATCCGCAAAGAAGCACAACCTCGTCCTCAGAAGTGGGACAAAGAGGTGTCAAATCATACGTGCAACGGATTTCGGTGTCGACCGGTTTCTTCTCCTTTGACAAAATTTTCTTCAAATCCAAAGTAGGATCAAGGCGATAATCTTCAAAGTCATAAGGAGGAGCATCACTCTTATGAGGGAAGTATGTGTTGAGAAATTCAGAGAAATCTTCCTCAAATGAATAATCGTCCAAAGTAGGATCGAGTGATGGTGGAGGATCTTCATCATGTGAAGAATCGCTCGATAGAGTATCAGCCTCATCAAAATCATCGAAAGTGGGCAGCTCGGGATACTCAGAGGTACAGTCAAAATCATCTGAATCTGAGCTAGAATCATCATCATCATAAGCATCGAAGACCGGTTGAGAATCATAAATGGGAGAAGCGTCCAAAGTAGGGAGAGAATCATCCACATTATCTTCAAAGAGTGGATTATCAGTGGAAGACTCGAATAGAGGATTGTCATAGACGGTAAAGTCATCGAGCACATTTATAATATTCACTGATTCTCGCCCTCCAAAGGATTTGCCTGTAAGCTTCCCCATTTTAAAAACTTTAGAATCATCCCCGACTCGTAAGATTAACTCACCTTCGGCCACATCTACTAAAGCACGTCCGGTTCTAAAAAATGGCCGACCAAGTATTAAAGGAATACGAGGGTCCATTTCATAATCAACTACGACAAAATCGACCGGGAAAGTAAATGTGCCAACTTTGATAAACACGTCTTCGGCTATACCAACGGGGTAAGCGAGAGTGCGATTTGCAAGTTCGAGAGTCATCTTTGTTGGAATGAGGTCGGGCAATGATAGTGTTTTCCAAACACTGAGTGGCATAAGATTAATACTAGCCCCGAGATCAGCAAGGGCAGTAAATTCTTCAGTTTTGTTGAACACGCAAGGCAACACAAAACGACCGGGATCTCCAAGCTTTTCCGGAAGTTCTCTAAGAATGACTGCAGAGCAGTTTTCATTTAAGCGTGTGTTGACGAGTTCAATCAGCTTCTCCTTCTTGTTAAGCAATTCCTTAAATGCTTTAACAAATTTGGGCATGTGGACAAGTGCTTCAAGAAAGCTAATGTTGAAGTTCATTTGAGAAAGCATCTTAATATAGCTAGTCACTTGAGCATCATTCTTAGTTAGCTCGTTGGTCTTGCCTATGCGAGAAGGGTATGGGATTCTAGGTTGATAAGGGTTAGGTGAAGGTGTAGTTGGTGAAGGTTGTGATGTTGAAGGGTCCTTCCGAGATACATTGTCATGACGAGGCGGAGTCGGTAATGGTGCACTACTACTAGGTGTAGGTGGAGTAGGGATACATGGTGGTGGAGGAGGTGTAGATGATGGTGGTGGGGTAGGTGGATCGACAATGGTAAGTCCACTACGCGTAGTTATAGCACTCACATTAGCTCGCGGATTAGTGACGGTGTTTGAAGGTAGAGAACCCGAAGAAGAAGAAGGTTGAGCTTCGGGCAAGAAACTAGCCAACAAATTCTTCAATTCAGTTGTTTGAGTGATGAAAGAAGATTGAAGATTTTCACGAACCTCGGTTCTGATGTCATTACCTTGCTTCAAGATATCTCCTTTCAAATTTATTATTTGGCTCTGTAGATTCTTGATTTGCTCACCTTGAGTTCTCATGATGGTGTCAACATCGGGATTAATGGGTGGGTGTTGTTGGGTGGGTGGTTGATAAGGGTTAGAAGCACGAGGTGGGATTTGGTTGCTTCTAATGTAGTTATTGGCGGGATTTTGGTTTTGAGGAGAAAAACCGGGTGACAGGTAGTTATTGGAACGGTAGCTCAACAGATTTCTATCCCCTTGTTGTCTAGCTTGGTAATTTTCCGGTGAATAATTACCGTAAGCTACATACACATTTTACGGATTTCCTTATGTCGAAGGACAATCGGTGTATGAGTGAGGACCGCCACATGTTTCACAAGGATTAGCAACTGCTTTAACTTGTTGTTGTTGTTGTTGGTTTGAAGCGAGAAGCGTAATACTTTTGCTCATTTCGGCCATCATGCGGGTGAGTTCGGTCATCCCAGGGTTTGCTGAGGTTGAGGAAACATTGACTCTCGGGTTGTTCCTTGAAGATGCAGAGGAATCCCAGTTCTTGTGGTGAGTAGTCATGTTCTCAATTAACTCTCTACACTCCTCGGGTCTCCTTTTCATGAATGTGCCACCGGCGGCTGCATTGATCGTATCACGATCTCGAAAAGTCAATCCGTTGTAGAAAGTATCGATCAAGGTGACCGGAAGCATGTTGTGGTTTGGACAACGGTCGATCAAGACATTATATCTCTCCCAAGCGTCGAAAAGAGATTCATCAGGGTCTTGCATGAAACCGTTGATCTGATTGCGAAGGCTTGTGACCATGGATGGTGGAAAGTAGCGCGAAAGAAAGCGTTGAGTCATATCATCCCAAGTGTGAATAGAATTCTTCGGGAGACGATCAAACCATTTCTCGGCATGATGCGATAAAGTATGTGGAAAGAGTTGTAGGCGGAGAACATCCATCGTGGCACCAGGCAACTTCATGCTTTGGGTGATTGTAATGAACTTGTCGAGGTGTTTGTTGGCATCATCATCAGGCAATCCTCTAAAAGGGTTTGTTTGTACTTGCTGAATCATGTGGTGCTTCAACGAAAACTCAGGAGCGTTGATTTGCATCGGCGCAATCGGTCCTCCTCGTCCAAACATTGTTGGTTGACAAAGTTCCTCCATGGTCCGAAGATCGGGCTGTGGAAGAGCATTGTTGTTATTGTTGAGGTGCGGTAGTTGATTATTGTTGTTAACACCTGCCATATCTAAATCTTCTTGAGGCTCGGGCTCTTGATAATTAGAAGATCTAGTACGCATACACCTGAAAATGCAAAAGAAAAAGAAACAAAACACAAAAACAATATATATACACAATAAAGATAAAATCTTTTTGGATTTTTGAAATTTTTAATTTTTATGGATTTTTATCAATTTTTAATTTTTATGATTTTTTGAATTTTTTTAAGGCAAGAAAAATAACGTTCACAAGTAAACGGATCCCAAAAAACAACGTGTCTAGCACAGAAAACTGTTGATCTTAACGAAAAGAGCCGGCAGCGGCGCCATTTGATACAAGGTTTTTGACACCCCGTATAAAAATTATCGTTCTAGTGTTCCTGTCTAATCGAATTGATCTTAGCTCTCTATGTGTGACTTCGTTTTATTTTGGTGGAACAAAGCTGTGTCGTTGTAGTGTTTAAAATAAAAGGTGCAAAACAATTAAAGTAAAAGTGCTCTTTAAGTAAATCTAAGTCTAATTAAAGTAAAAGTGCAAGTATTTAAAAACGTGACTGAAATTAAAGGCACTAAAGTAAATTGACGTAAACTTAAATCTATCTAAGGCAAACTTAAAGTGTGACTAAAACTAAGGCAAATAATCTAAAAGTGCAATTAAATAAAAAGCAGGAAAAATAAAGCTTGAAAATAAAAATCAAAGACAAAAGCTAATAAGAACCTGAATACAGCTCATTTGGAATAAACCTTCGTTTGGAACAATCACTCGTCCTAAATGTCACCTTTGGTTGAAATGATTCTTCTTCACTTGGAATATTACCAAAATCCTTGATCCGGAACAAGTTGGTCTGAATATGTCACTTATCCAAAACAATGCTTCGTTCGGAACTTGCTGATTCGGAACTCTGTTGGTCACCCTTGATTCGGAAGTTTCCGAATGAACCTCCTTGATTCGGAAGTTTAAAACTTCCGAATGAACAAACACTGACCCGGAACAAGTCCCTTGATTCGGAAATTTATTCGGAACTTGTAAGTTCCGAATAAACAGCCTTGGTTCGGAACTTTGGGAACTTCCGAATGAATGATCGTTGATCCGGAACTTTTGAAGTTCCGAATGAACAGTGCTTGATCCGGAACTTTTGAGTTCCGAATGAAGCTTACTGGTTCGGAACTTTTAAAGTTCCGAATGAATGTCAATTGGTTCAGAAGTTTTCCTTCGTCCGGAACTTTGAATGTTCCGGATGAACAAGCTTGGCGCGGAACTTTTGTTGATCTTAAAACTTCCGGATGAACACTTGATTCGGAACTTTGGAAGTTCCGAATGAACGAACTCCCTTGTCTTGATTCGGAAGTTTTCACCCTGGAAGATCAGAAACACAAAACAAACTTCCCGAAGAACAAGGGAAACAGTAGCAGCAAGAAAATAACAATTTAACCAAAATCAAACTCACAGATAATAATAAATAGTAACGAATTATCAGATAAACATCAACAAGCAATTAAAAACATGAAATCAAACAACTTTTACCTCAATAATCAAAAACCACTTTGGATCAAAATAAAAGCATGAACTTAAACATAAACACAACAAATCAAAGAATAAGAAAGGTAGATAAGAGATTGACAAGATAAAATAAAGATTTGACAAGAATTAAAATGAAAACTTACTTGGAATTAAATGGTAATTAAGGTGCATAACATGAATTTAAATGACATGGAAAGTAAATGACAAGTATTTAAATGGTGGAAGACTAATTGTCACACTTAGCCAACAAAATGAAATGTTTACATCTAATGACTATTTATAGGGGAGGATTAGGAAGCTTCCTCCCCTCTTTCCTTTTCTCTTAATTGCAATCTTAAGTCCCTTCTTTTATTAATCTTCATTAATTGCGTCATTAGTCCTTTTCTTCTAATCTTCTTTAAACTTGGACTTAAGGGACTTTTGGCTTCGGGATTTCTTCGAACTCGTCTTTGAATTCTTCAATAAAATAGACTTGAATTCTTCGGTTTTTGATAAACTTCCGTCTTTTGACTTTTTCTTCGATAAATCTTCAGAATTAGTCGTGGACTTCCGTTCTTTTTGCACTCTTGACTTCTTGACTTCGTCTTTCATCCTTTTCTTCAATAAAAGCCCGTAAATGCCCGTGAATGTCCGTGTTTTCTCCACTTTTCACCTTTTCATCCTAAATCACAACAAAAACACAAACCACGCATAATTCCGACATAAAAGACATAAAATACACGTTTTGGTCCGGTTATTATTGTAATTAAGTGGTAGAAAAGATGGGTGTTTACACACCTATCAATTATCTTAGTGATTCGTTATGATATTTTCGTTTCAAAACTAACCATGATGCAGGACCACAAGTGTTTGCAACTTCTAGTACTGGTGTTCATTCTAGTCTTTCTGATTCAGATGATGAGGATGACATTTTTGTGGTTCCATCCTATTCCACCACAGTCTCTCCTACTCCTCCTAGTGATGCAACTCCATTGGATGTACCGGATTCCCAAGTAGCTCTTGACACTCTACTCAAACAACAACAAGAAGCTACTACAGCAGCTGCCCAAGGTGGTTTTGAGTTTCCCTTGGCTGAGCCTACTGACAAAACTGCTCCTGGTACCCCAGCTTCTACTCCTAGTGCTAGCTTATCACCTACTGGTACTCCAGCTAGTGAGTCTGCTTCCAATACTCGTTTCTCCAGTCCTTCTGATTTGGGGAACCATCAAAAGAAGTCTTCTACCAAGCTGGATGACATTCATAAACAACCAGTAGATGGGATCTTCCACACTGCTTCATATGATGCTGACTTTGTTGGTGATCTCAATAACTTGGCACCAAAAGTTGAGGACTCTTCCAATCCAGTCTTGCAATCACACAAAGATCATCCTACCACTCAAATCATTGGAGATCCTGGTTCTACTGTCAAGACACGCAGAATGCAGCAGAAGGCCTCGTCTTATCATCATGCTCTTGTGAGCTATATTGAAGATCAAAAGCGTAATAATCATACGGACTTTCAACACTGTTTGTTTGCTTGTTTTCTTTCTCAGGTGGAACCTCGTTCCGTTTCTCATGCACTTGAGGATCAAAGTTGGGTGGAGGCTATGCAGGAGGAAATGCAGCAATTCTTGTTTCAGAATGTTTGGGTTCTGGTTGACTTACCAGATGGAAAGTCAGTAATCAATACCAAATGGATTCTCAAGAACAAGAAGGATGCACGGGGAATTGTCGTGAGGAATAAAGCTAGGCTTGTCGCACAAGGCCACACTCAAATTGAGGGCATTGACTACACTAAAGTTTTTGCTCCGCTTGCAAGGATAGAGGCCATTCGTCTGTTTTTGGCTTTTGCTTCTTATGTGGGCTTTACGGTGTTTCAGATGGATGTCAAGAGTGCATTTCTCTATGGAAAAATTGACGAGGAGGTGTATGTCACTCAACCTAAGGGCTTTGTAGATCCACTTCATCCCAAGAAAGTTTACAAGGTGGTCAAGGCTCTTTATGGATTACATCAGGCTCCTAGAACTTGGTATGAGCGTCTTTACACTTTCTTGTTAACGAATGGCTATAGAAGGGGTACTATTGACAAAACACTATTTCTTCGGAGGAATACCAAGGACATTATCCTTGTTCAGGTTTATGTGGACGACATTATCTTTGGTTCTACTAGGAAGGAATGGTGTGATGAGTTTGAACACTTGATGAAAGGTAAATTTCAGATGAGTGCGATGGGAGAACTTTCTTTCTTCCTTGGTCTTCAGGTCAAGCAACAATCGGATGGGATTTTCATCAGTCAAGATAAATATGTTCATGAGATTCTTCAAAAGTTTGACATGGATCCTCTTCGACCAGCAGTGACTCCTTATGAAGTTGCTAAAATCAAACTTAAGAATGAGCCAGACCCCTCGGTCAATGTTCACATGTACAGGTCTATGATTGGCTCCCTCATGTATTTGACTGCATCATGTCCAGATATCATGTTTGCAGTAAGTGCTTGTTCTAGACACCAGGTGACTCCAACGGTTTCGAACTTAAATGCAGTGAAGAAGATTTTCAAGTATATCAAGGCTCAACCTAAACTGGGCTTATGGTATCCTAGAGAATCACCTTTTGTTCTAGAAGCATATAGTGATAGTGACTATGCTGGTGCTAATAATGATAGAAAGTCTACTACTGGTGGTTGTCAATTCTTAGGTCGTCGACTTATTTCATGGCAATGCAAGAAACAGACAATAGTAGCTACTTCTTCAACAGAAGCTGAATATGTTGCTGCTGCTAGTTGTTGTGGACAAGTTTTGTGGATCCAAAATCAGATGTTGGATTATGGTTTCAATTTTATGAACACCAAAATTTTTATTGACAATCAAAGCACTATTTGCATTGTGAAGAATCCTGTTTTTCATCAGCGGACGAAGCATATTGAAATTCGGCATCATTTTATACGGGATGCCAATGAGAAGAAGCTGATACAGGTTCTTAAAGTTCATACGGATGATAATGTTGCTGATTTGCTGACTAAAGCATTTGATGGTCCTCGGTTTAACCACTTGGTGGTTCATATTGGGATGGTCAATCCTTGAGGTCTAGGATTGAGGGGAGGCTAAGCCTAAGGGGAGGATTTGTGTTCATATTCTTAGGATAGACTAACGTATTGATAGAATTTACCAACTTATTATCTTGGTTCTGGTGATGTGTGTTACTTTTGGTGGAGGATTTTGCTCACTTCTGGTGGATATGGTCGTACATGACTGGATTCTGGTCCTCATTGGTCAGCTTCTAGTCGTAGTTGGTTGGCTGCTGGTGGTTCAAAATCCTTCCTTGTCAAGTGGTTATTGGCTTCTGGTACTAGTCTGGGACACTGTTCATTCCTTTTGTCCATTGTTGGCCACGTTTTGCTCCTGGTCTGACCATTGTGTGCTTTGACTTTTGGTCAACGCTCCCAATCCTGGTATTCACATTTTTAATTAACTATGGTAAATTGGGAGTTGGTAATTATGTTATAAAGGGCAAGTGGTTACTATGCAATTATGTCTAAATTTGAAAGGGCAACCCCCCATTTATAAGGGTCAATGAATAGTTACTATTTTCCTTATTAATGTTCAATTTAACCCCTTGACTCACTCATTCCAATCAACACACACACAAAACCGCTCCTACTATCTCCACCCTAACCACAATCCTTCTTCCATCAATTAATCAAGATCCATGGCTGCTCTTGCTTACCAACCTGCTCACAACCGAGTTGCTTATCTGGGTGATGGTCCACATCGTGAACATTTTGCTGACATTCTGGATTTCATTGAAGCTTCCAACCTAAGGTTTGCGTTTACTGTATGTCCCACTATTTATGATAGTGTAATTCGTCAATTTTGGGCGTCTGCTCGACTTGTGGATGTGGTTGGTCGTCCACGTGCACTCCATGCTACCATAGATGGACGTGCATATGTGGTGACTGAGGCTTCTATTCGCTCTTCCCTTCATCTTCAGGATGATGGTGGTGTTGAGTCCATCCCCAATTCGGAGGTATTGGATGGGATGGCTGCTTTAGGATACGAACATGGGGGGAAGTTTAACTTCTAGAAAAATAGGTTTCCCCCCCAATGGAAGCTTCTGGTGCACTTTCTAATCCATTGTATGAGTCCCAAGTCTGGGAGTTGGAATGCTTTCCCTACTCCCTTGGCTACTGGTCTTATTTACTTAGCCCAGGGTAGAGTTTTTAACTTTTCTCATTATCTATTTGAGGGGATGGTTAGTAATCTATCTAATGCTGGTTCTAGAAAGAAGTTTCTTATGTATCCTAGGTTTCTTCAGCAAATACTTATTTACATTCCTCGTGATAGGACTGAGCATGTGCCGTCTAAGCTTACTACGAAAGTGTATTACAATATGGTCCATGGGTTTACTGGGGAGTGGAGGCCCCTGACTGAGGCCATGTTGGGACTGGCTCAGGGTCCTATGGGTGAGGAGGAGGAGGCTCCTGAGTTTGTTGTGATTGATGATGACCTTATGGAGGAGGAGGCTCCTACTGGTGGTCCTTCTCATGTGGTTGAGGAAGAACTGGTTGAGGAGGTGGTGGTTGAAAAACCATCTCCTTCCGAGGCTGGTCCTTCTTCAGTACCACAAAAGTCTCCATTTGTGGAGACTCCACCTCCTAGTCCTGCTCCACACTCGGCTGATAAACCTATTGGTACTAGTACTCCACAGGTTGACCCATCTGATGCTTCGGGCTCCAATGACGCTTTCCCTGACCCAAGTTATCTTGGTGGGCAGGCGGAGGAGTCTACTACACTTATGTCTTTACTTGATCTTTTGCGCAGGTATCATGAGCAGATGATTTCATTGGAAGCTGATTTGAACCAACACCGGAAACTTACTAGGGAGTTTGTTCTTCCTTTGGCTGATCGCATCAAAGCTTTGGAAACTCAGCAACGGCGCCGAAAGAAGCATGTGATCCATTCAGATTCTGATGAGGAGGGTACGGAGCATGTTGAGGATGGTTTGACATTATTGGCAAAGGCTGCCTTTGCTGATAAAGTGTATGATGATTTGCCGGTTCCTCCGACATCCTTCAGTGTTCCTTCTCCTGGTGCTATTCCCACTCCTATGGATGGTGATTCTGGTCCTGTTGCTGGTCCCTCCCATGATTCGAAGGGCAAGGCCCCAATGACTGATGCTCCATCACCATCTCGCAAGCGTACCCGTCGACAGCTTGAGGAGGAAAGGCTAGGTGAGGAGGCTGCTCGTCGAATCCAAGCTGAGATTGATGAGGCTGAAAGGGCTGCGGAAGCGGAGCTTCGACAGCGGAGGCGTGAACAAGTTCAGCACGATGCAATGCATTGGAGTTATAGTGATTGGATGCAGGTATTGACTATTCTCACCAGGGATTATGCTCAGTTTATAGATCTTTTGGGTGACAATGTTGATGAGAACAATTGTATTCCGAGAGCCATGGTATTGATGCGCAAGCAACAGTAGGCGCTTTCTGCACAGCTTCGGGAAAAGAGAAAGAGCAGACCTTTATCCAGGACTGAGGAGCGCAAGCAGATGCAGCGCTATGTGAAGTATCAGTCTGCTGCTCATTTTAATGCTCCTTGGAAGTGGGACAGGGTTCAGGCTTTAACTTTTGATGAGCTCAAGGAACTTTATGAACGTATGGTGAAGCGTCAGAGTCAACCTATTCCGGAACGATTTATTTACCATCCTCGTGGTGTGACCTCTTCTTCGCTTGCTGTTACTACTGGTCCTTCCTCTGCTCCCACTCCTGGTTCTGTTGCTAGTCCTTCGGGTTTTGTTGCTACTTCCGTTGGTACTTCTACTTCTCCTTTGGTTGCTCCTATGGGTTCTTCTGCTGGTCCTGGTACCACCACCACTCATGCTTCTACCACCACACCTGTTACCACCACCACCACTCATGCTTCTACCACCACACCTGTTACCACCACCACCTTTGCTACCACCACAACTACTGCTGCTAAAACTGATCTGCCATCTCCATCACCACCGGTTCCTGGAACTCAACCACTTCTTACTTCTGATGCAGCTCCTATTGATCCATTGGGTGGGCAAACTCATGAGTCTATTTCCCCTGATCCCACTGCTGCTGCTGAGGTTACGGTAAAGGTTGAACCCACACCAAGTGATTCCACACCTAGACGTTCGCTTCGCCAGAAACAAGCTCGACGTGTTCGCCGTGGTAAGACAGTCCCTTATGAGAAGCGTGATCCTGAGAATTTGATTGATGCGGCTTCTGACAGCGATTCTGACTTGCCTTTGGGGAATGGGAACATTACTGGTTACACGGTTGAGCGTTCCACAACTCTTCCTGGTGTGGTATCCCACAGAATTACTCTGAGTGATGGGTCTGTGCGTTTGGCTTCGGGTTTGCAGGGTGTGTTATCTTGGGCTAATCGTATGGATCTTATGGCCTTATATGGATTTGTGGATTCTAGCATGCCTTTTGACCCTATGGCTGTGTCTTCATGGCCTGGTCTGCGTATCTGGGCTGATCTTAAGCTGATGTTGGATGCACCTCCTCATGCTCCTGTTTCAGGCATATGGAAGGATCAGATGCAATGGGTGATTCAGCGCTGGAAGTTATATGCATGGTGTGGTGTGCATATGTTGGAATTAGAATCTGGTCATATGGTTTTTATGCTGACAGATGTGGAGTATCCTTTGACAATTTCTTCGATGGAAGCGATGTTGGCTAGTCACTTGCAAATCTCAACTGCTCCATCAGGGAATGAGTCCTCTATGGCCACGACATTGGTGGAAGGTATTCAGGCGCGTTTTATAGCAGATAAGAAGGCTGCTTCTGGTTTGTGATGTGATTGGGTTGTAAGTGTTTATATTTTGTATTTTTGTTTATTTGTTCTTATTTTCATTCTTTTCACCAATATGTACAGTGCTTGGTGAATTTCATTCTTTATAGTTAAAAAAAATAAAAAAATAATAAACATTAAAAATTAGACTAACTTAAAACAATTTATAAAAAAAATAAAAAAAATATACTTTTTATATAATATCTGCTTATACTTTTCACATATCTTGGATTTTATACTTGTGAATATGATAGTATTTGCTGTTTCACATTGTGGGTTCTGGTTACTGAATTGTGCTTATGCTGGTTACTGGTTTCACTTGGTGTTGGACTTGGTCCTCACAACAAATGGTTCTCAACTTACCATGTCTAATCGACAAGAAAAAGTTGATTCACCTTGAGGGTACGGCTCCTGGTGCGATTCTCAAATCCGTTGATGGTTGCCAGGTTACCCAAAACTGGATGGTTTTCACTTGCCATAGTCTTGGACTGAAAAGTGGCTAATCCAAGGGGGTACGGCTCTTGGTAAAGATCTTATCAAATCCGTTGATAGCTGTAATAGCTTGCTTAAAGCTATAGGGTTTTCAACTCACCGATGCTTCATTGCTAAGAGTTGGCGAGTCCAGAGGGGTACGGCTTCTGGTAAAGACGTATCAAATCCGTTGACGGCTGTGATGGTTTGCCAAAAATCATCAGGGTACTCCCACTCACCATTGATTCACGTTCTAAGAGTTGGCCTGGGTTCTAGTCTCCCAGGGTGATGCTTATTCCACCAGAAAGACTGGCTAGCCCAAGAGCGAACAACTACTTGGTAAAGGCTCCTCAAATCTGCTCATGTTGCTGAGAAGATTCAACACGATGCTGATTTGTTCCAAGCTTTGGAGAAGCTTCTAGTGTTTCATGTTGCCGGTTACTCTAATTCTTATCTTTCTGATGCTGCTATTTGTTTTGCTGATACAATCCTCGGGCTTCATTTGCACGTTTTCCAAGAAACTTGAACTCAACAGGTCAAATTCAAGTTTAGGGGAGGATTGTTAGGACCATTGTAGTAGTTAAATGTAATAGGTAGACTAGGAGGTATGTAGTTCCTCCTGGTCATAGTAGTAGTAGGAGCAAGTCCTGCTCCTGGTCCTAGTCGAAGTCAAACTTTATTATTTACTTAATATTCTGTTAGGATATGCATGAGATATGTTAGGAAAGGATATGCATATCAGTTTTACACGTTTTCTTTAATGCTGTATTAGGGTTTCCTTGTAGTATAAAAGGACCTTAGGCAGAAGGGTTATGTACACCTTCACAAAACGTAATTCTAGTCATTATCAATATTAGAAATCCTTAGAAAGGATCAAGTCTTTATAGTTATTCTGTTTTTCTTTATTATATTTGTATTCTACATTCATATTGTGTATAGAGTCTCATTGTGATTTGACTTGTGATTACAGAAGTCATTCACCGGTCCTGACAGGCTGCAGGATCTACATCTAGTAGACCTAACACAACGGCTATACTCTTGTCAACGTTTGCCAAAGCCATGTTAGCGTCTAAATTGGTCATAACAACACTTGGAAAAATACTGGTCAGCGTCCAAACATAAAAGTAATAAAAAAATGAAAAAGGACCTTAACAAAGTAATTTATCCTAGTGAAGATAACCTATAAGTTGATAAATATTATAGGGCGGCAAGCACTGTCCAGTTATGCACACTTCGTTATGCAAGATATACATAACAGTCCTCTAGTGTCCCTTGCTAACCAAAACTCTTAATAACTAAGTTATATCATAAATTTCCTTGTAACTCCCAGGTAAAACGCATAATAAAATCATTCCCAAGTCTCCCAACAGACCACAACCAATTCTAGGCCAAAAATGTCCCGGCAGCATGCATAGTATATCAACTTTGCATGCTACAGTGCCTCATGATTTAGTAAAACTAACTCATACTCACCTGTGGACACAATCTAGAATTATGATAAGAGTATCATAAGAATACCCAAAAGTCCAAAAGGTTCCTAAAACCTCCCCTTAAACTATGATACATATGTTGCCCAAAAATATGCATGAACATAAAAAAGTTATGTCAAGATAGGAATAGAAAATCCCAACCATCATCCATAAATAAAAACATGCTCAAATGATTCTCCAAGGATCCATAAGCAACTCTGTATCCAGTGGTATAATGCTAACACCACCTACACATTTAGATTAAAAACCACAAAACTAACATTGTTGCTGACAACGTCCCGATAACACTTGTCAGCGTTAAGGAAACCTTTGTCAGCGTGAGATAAATATATTACTGACAACGTCATAATAACACTTATCAGCGTTAAGATAACCTTTGTCAGTGTTAGTAAAATATAGTGGAAAATCTAAATCTTCAAAAAGACCAATAACAATGCATTATCCTGTACATAATTTTACATTAAGACCCCAAAAACATATTATGTGAGATTGATCATTCCGATACTTGTTACCAAGTATTGAAACCTTCCAGCATCAAAAGGTTTAGTTAATAAATCTGACACATTTTCTTCTGTGTCAACCCTATCTGGTTGTATTAAACCCTTTTCAAAACAATCTCTTATAAAATGATGTCTAATTTCTATGTGTTTTGTTTTAGAATGATGTATAGGATTTTTAATAATGCATAAAGTGCTTTTATTGTCAACAAATATCTTGGTATGCATGAAATTATACCCATAATCTAACAACTGGTTCTGAATCCATAAGACTTGTCCACAACAAGCAGCTGCAGCTACATACTCTGCTTCAGTTGTAGAATTGGCCACCACTGTTTGTTTCTTGCATTGCCAAGATATCAACCTACTCCCAAGAAACTGACATCCACCAGTTGTGGATTTTCTATCAAACTTATCACCACCATAGTCACTGTCTGAATATGCAATAAGCTCCAATGGTGAATCTTTTGGGTACCACAAGCCAAGATCTGGATAACATCTAAGGTACCTAAAGATTCTCTTGACAGCATAAAGGTGACATTCTTTAGGAGTCACTTGATGGCGTGCACATGCACACACAGCAAACATGATGTCAGGTCTTGAGGCTGTGAGATACATCAACGAACCAATCATTGATCTATAGTGCCTGAAATCCACATATTTTCCATCACCAACTTTTCCCCAAGGGTGTTCTCTATCCATAGGAGTAGTAGCCTTCTTTTCATGTGGAGAAAAGCAAAACTTCTTCAAGATCTCTACCACATATTTATCCTGAGAGATGAAGATACCATCTTCTTTCTGCTGAACATGTAACCCTCATAAAAGAAGTTCATCTCCCCCATTGCACTCATCATGAATTTGTTTATCATAAGCTTGGAAAAGTCTTCACTCATCTTTGGATTGGTGGAGCCAAAGATGATATCATCAACATAAACCTGAACAAGTAAGACATCCTTTCGAGCCTTCTTTGTAAATAATGTCTGGTCTATGGTGCCCCTTTTGAATCCATTTTCCACTAGATAGGTGGACAATGTGCCATACCATGATCTTGGGGCTTGATGAAGTCCATACATAGCCTTCTTGACTCTATACACCTTGTCTGGATTCTCTGGATCCTCAAAACCAGGAAGCTGCATAACATACACCTCCTCAACAATTGTGCCATAGAGGAAGGAACTCTTCACATCCATTTGATAGACAGTGAAGCCCATGCAGGAAGCATAAGCTAGAAATATCCTTATAGCTTCAATCCTTGCAACTGGTGCAAAGACCTCCTCATAGTCTATCTCTTTCTCTTGTGTATATCCCTGATCCACTAAACGTGCCTTGTTTCTGACCACAATGCCTCTTTCATCTCTCTTGTTTCTAAGAACCCATCTTGTCCCAATAGGTCTGACATACCTGGGACAATCAACCAGCTCCCAAACATCCTGAATTGCAAATTGGTGAAGCTCATCCTACATTGCTTCCATCCAACTTGGTTCTTTGAGAGCATCAAAAATCTTCTTGGGTTCCTGTTGTGACATAAAACAAGCAAACAAACATGCTTGAACAAGAGGGGTATCAACCTTCTTGTGTATATTGGCAATAAATCCACCAAGATTCTTGATGAGATCTTCTAGTCTGAACAGGAGTCATGATATCACCAATGATTTGAGAAGTAGGGTGATTCTTCATAGTGGAAGTAAGAACTCCTCCTTCAACAAGTCTATTGTCTTCAATATCATTCTCCAAGTTGCCAATATCTTCTTCAGACTCTCTTCCATCAATATTTGTATGAACCTCTTCATGTATGCCTGAAGGTTCACCTTGTTCAAAATTGGAAGAGAAAATATGCTCAAAAGTGTTGTCAACGCCTGAACCAAGATTGTCAGCGTTCGGGTTATCAACGCCTGAAATGTTGTTGTCAACGTTTGAGCCATCAACGCCTGAATTTGTCCTGTCAGCGCTAGATTTTCCTTTGTCAGCGCCTGAAGGACCATGCATGTTGTTAACTGGTGGTACTTGGGGACCACCATGTTCCTTTCCAGCAGCAACAGCAGCAAAAGCATATGTCTATATGGGAATAGTCACATACTCTTGTATCCGAGATGACTTGTCTGCTTGTGATCCAACCTCTTCATTAACCTGTGTACCTGAAACATCAACAACTTGTTCTTCCACAACATTTAAAGTTACCTTCACAATGTCTGGATTAGTAACAGGCATATAATTCAAATTCCTAGATAGAGGTTCCAAGTCAAACAACCAATTTGGACCACTTTCAGGATCACTAGGTTTACTCACTAAAAACCTAACATGTACTCTTTCAAGTATACGTTTTTCCTTCTTAAGGTAAACCCTATATCCCTTACTCTGCACTGAATAACCCATGAAATAACCTGCATCACCTTTTGCACTACCTAAGGCATCACTAGTATCTAGTACAACTACATGACAACCAAAAGGTTTAAGAAAACAAATATTAGGTTTCCTTCCCTAAAGTAACTCATAAGGTGTTTTGTTTTGTATCATTTTGACCAATGCTCTATTCTGAACATAACAAGCTGTATTAACAGCCTCAGCCCAAAAAGCTATGGGAAAGTGAGCATCAACCAACATAGTCATGGCTGCTTCAATTAGGGTTCTATTCATTCTCTCAGCAACCCCATTTTGTTGTGGGGTTCTGGAAACACTAAACTGCCTAGTAATCCCTTTCTTAGCACAAAAATCATCCAACAGTTTATTTCTAAACTCACCACCATTATCACTCCTAAGCATTTTAACTTCATTACCAGTTTTCTTTTCTATCTGAGTAATAAAGTCAATTAAAGTATCAGCAGTGTCACATTTCATAGCTAAAAAGAAAGTCCAAGTAAACCTAGAAAAGTCATCTGTGATGACAAAGCAGTATGATTTACCATTCAAACTCTCAATATTAGTTGGACCAAAAAGGTCCATATGCAGCAAGTGAAGTGGTATAGAACTAGAGTGCACCTGTTTAGATTTAAATGAGACCTTGTGTTGCTTGCCTTTAAGGCATGCAACATAAGAGTGGTCATTGTGGAAAGCCTTTTCAGGAAAACCATCAACCAAGCCAAGTCTCACAAGCCTGTTTATATTCTTAAAGTTTATGTGCCCTAGTCTCCTGTGCTATAGATTACTCTCATCAACTGAAGCTTTAGCATAAAAATCACATATTATTATTTATCCTTATCCCATTAAGATTCACATTATAAATGTCTTTATGTCTAGGTGTACTATAGTCAATATATTTCTCATATGGAATCTTAAAATCCTTGCTTAACACCAAGCATTCAGTATCAGTAAACAGAACTTTATTTTTGTTATCACAAACTTGTGATACACTAAAAAGATTGTAATCAAGTTCCTTTACCAGAAACACGTTTTCAAAACGCAAGTTCTTGGTGAGAAGAGTTCCTTTGCCTGTGATAGTTCCATATCCGCCTCCAAAGTAAACCTTATAACCATCCTTAATGAGAGTGAAGTTAGTTAGGTAATCTTCCTTCCTAGTCATGTGCCTAGAGCATCCACTGTCCCAATATCCATAATCATTGACCTGTTTTTGAATGCCCTGCACATAAAGAAAACAAATTAGTTTTCTTTGGGAACCCAAGCCTTAGCAGACTTGGATTCATCTGGTTGTTCAACAAGAACATACTTAGTTCTCATAACAACCCCTTGTTCATCCCTTTTTGGATGAAATACCCAGTTAACCCCAATTGGTTTTGTAATGACCTTTGAAATATAATTGAATCTGTTGTAGGTCATAGAAAGCCCATTAGAATTAGGGTGTTGATCTTGCTTAGGTCTCCATGTCAAGCTAGAAGAAGCTTTAGACCCCTTGCCCTGTGGTTGCAAATATTTAGGTCTGGCAACGTTTCTGTCAGCGTTAGATTTTGTCTTATCAACGCTGAATTACCCTTGTCAGCGTTGAACCTAGGGTTTGCTATAGAAACCCATTGCCTATTAGACCAAGTATTGGTCTTCTGAAATGGTCTTTGTCCATGAGTGTTAGACCCTATAGTGAAGAATGGGGTTGGTCTAACAACTTGTGGACTTTGCTCCACAAAAGTTTTGGGTCTAAAGGTGTTTGACTTTTTAACAGCGTTGACCTTGGAAGCGTTGACACACTTATATGCTAAATGTGAAAAGCTACCACAAGTGTAACAAGCTTTTCTAGACACAACCCTAGGTCTAGAAGAGAAGAATCCTGTTCCATTATCACTAACTTGGCTTTTAGGTGACCTAGTATTCCTATACATTTCTGCATACTTAATGCTAGGTTTTCTAGCAGTGTTTGAGACAAGGTCAACAGTCTTGCCAGTGATTGGATTTGTTACCTTAATAGGGGTTGACTCATTTGGACTATCACAAAGCATGCCACCCTTGACAAATAAGGTAGGGTTGGCTTTCTTCCATTCATTCAAGTCAGTCAACCTTTGCCTATACTCTTCAACTGGGGTAAGGACTCTTGGTGGAGGAATAAATTCCTCTTCCTGGAGTTCTGGCAAACCAGTCCAAGATAAATCCTTTCTTTGGACACCATAGAAGTCCCCAGCTGGTGGTGGAACAACAGTATAGTCTTTCATTTTAATCCCAGTCATGTCCTTAGGATCCCTTTGTTTATTAACACACTCTCCTAGGGTTTGTGAGGCCTTATCAAATCTCTGAATTTTAAGGTCAACATTATCCTTATTCTTGATAGCCTCATCACTTAGCCTGTAATTCACCATTAACCCTTTCCATGATGTTTCTAACATCATTACTAGCATTTAACTCATGTTTTAAGATATTTATTTTATCTTTTAGGTCAAATTCCATTTTCTTGTACTCCTCAATTGTCTTTTCAATTTGAGTGAGAGCAATTTGATAGTTAGACAACTTGCATCTCTTAGTACTCACATTTTCTAACAATCTTAAAACCTCTTTGTTAAGTTTTTCAATATTTAAACGACAACCCTTACTACAAAAAGCATCATCGTATACCTCATTATCTGATGAAGAGGAGGAGTGTGCCATGAGAGCATATTGAACATGCTCTTCTTCTTCTATTTCAGCAACCAAACCTTTATCCTCTTCCTCATCCTTAGCCAAATTGCTCTAATCCCATCCAATACCATCAATTTCTTGCACTGCCACCATGGCCTTAGGATCCTAAGCCTTAACAACTTGGCTTGAGGGTTTTCCAGCATCAGATATTCTTGGAGATCCGCATTCCGTCATAAAGAGCCCCATACGATGACAATTGTAGCACTCAACCTTGGATTTATCAAATCCAGCAGTGTCCTTTGCATTAAAGGTCATCTTCTTCTTAAATCTTCTATTCCACCTATTTGCTCTTATACTTGCCAGAGCCATGTTCCACTTTATATCCATCTCCTCCAAGTGCTCATCACTTATTTTCTCAAGGTCCTCATATGTAATCACAGAACCATTAGGCAAAGAAGCAATGTAAGCACACACAGTATCCAGATCCAAACCAGCAGGCTAACTCTTGGTGAGTCAATTTTGTATGTGTCAGCGTCTGAATGTGAAGCGTTGACAGTACATGATCCAGCGTTGACACATGATGATCCAGTAACTGGGTGCATGTATGAGTCCTTTTGATCAAATTGACCTTCACTATGGGAGAAGAAGGCCATGTTACTATTAGTAGACTTACTTCCATGCTCCAAAAGATTTTCATTCTCCAACAGCCTCAGTTTGTTGTGGATATCATCAAAAGTAGAACTTTTGTGAATGTTATTGGCAAGAATAGATCTTGCCTCAATCTTCCACGCATCACCAAGGCTTTTAAGAAAGGTGGCAATAATGTCAACATCACCAACTTGTGTCCCCATGAAGGACAGCTTTCTTGTAATGTCAAGCAGTCTGCTTCTCACACTGATAAGCTTCTCATTAGGTTGAGCCTTAAAGACAGCATACTCATGCATGAGTTGCTTCTTCTTCTCTTCCTTAGTATCGTCATTACCACCATAGGCAACTTCAAGGGCTGCCCAAAGGTCTTTTGCAGACTCATAACCTCTGTATTTGTGCTGGTTTTTGTGACAATCCGTCAATTTATGGTTTATATTTTATTCTCAAATATTATTTAAAAACTTTATTTTAATGTTATATTATGAACTCACTTATTTTTGGGAAGAAATTTGGATTTGCGTCTTGAAGTAGCATCGACTACGTCTAAACCGGAGGATTCTACGTTACGTGTTTACGTTTACATACACCGTTTTGGTGATAGTCCGACATTTCAGAAAATAAATTTATCCGTGAATATTATTTTGAGAAAATTTGTGTTGGTTCATAAACTCACAAATTTACGAGAAGAGCTTAGGACTTACGATTATAATTTAACGTCCTTTACGACTAAACCGGAAACCTTAGGATTACGTATTTACGTTTTTGAACTCCGTTTTTGATGAGACAATTTTTATTAGATTCGTTTTATGTCGTTGATTCATAATTTATAAAAACGTTTTTCGTAAAACGACCCGAGGGCACGTGAATCGAGGAAACTAGAATCGAGGAGTACCCGTAAATTAGTGGGATGGGACAAGTTTTACACTTGCCCACCCCACAAATGGGACGGCCAAGCATGCTCCACCTCACCTGAATATGTGTCAAGCTTCACTTAGAAGCTAGGACACTTGTATATACTTTCCTTAATTCCACTTTGCTAAACCATTTCCACCAAAACTCAACATGAAAGACCACTACATTTCTCTCATCTCTCTCTCAAATTTCATCCCATCCTACACATAAACACCCTCATTTGATCAATTTTAACCATGAAATCATGTGTTGTTCACACATATGATGAAGCCCTTTTGAAGCTCTATAGATTGGTGGTGATTTTAACATCCAAAGAGAAGTTTGCAAGATGAAGTAGGGCTGATTTTCAAAGACCAACATCTACCTTGGTGATCTTGAAGATTTCATACAAGAGTTCATAAGATTTGGTGACCCAAAACCAAGTCTTGATCCTTCCAACTACTTAATCTTGGTGGTATAAAGATTGTTCTTCCCCTCCTCTTGTTATTTTGATTATGTAATCATGTATTTTCTTTCCTATTATATATGTATATGATGAATATATGATGATACAAATATTGTGTGGGGATTTGGTGTTGATAAATATGGTTAAAAAGATGGAAAACCATAAGTAACAAGGTTAAAATCTTGCTAAATATGATGGCTGTATAAAAACAGTAAGTAACCAAATGTTAAAATGATAAAATGGAATCATTATAATGAGTGAGATATAATTAAAACAAAATTGAAGTAACAATCTGAATAGTCAGTTTTGGATGGACTGTTAGGGATATTTAGAGTTGGATTCAGCAGTAGCTAAAACTAAGTTAATTGGATCACATATCATGTAGTTTATGGTGTCCAAAAATGAGCTTCTATCTCCTTGTAGAACTCAAGATATGGTAAAAATGGTGAAAGTGAAAGTAAAAATCAGATTTTGGGAAATTAAAGTATAATAGTATTATAATAGCACTCAAATTAATATAGTATAAAATGTGAATTAAAACCCAGTAACTTATATATTACATTTATATAAATATGTATAAGGATAAATAAAAGGACATTTTTTAAAAATGGTAGTTTGATAAGTTTTATAAGTTATAAAGCTATAAACATGATTTTTACGTCTTTTCGGCTAGTACTGTAAAATTAACATTTTTCGTCAATTAAAACTTAGACGATCGAACCCGTCTAATGTAAACTTTTTAAAATTCATATACTGATATATATAAGTACCTAATACAAGTAAAAACCGATAAAACCCGAGCTTTACAACATATAGACATTAACGGGCCAAAGTAGCCTTATTGGACTATAAACCCGACTAGTTGGTAAAACACTTATAAATTTACTTATTGGGCTTAACCCACTTGGGCCCAACATGAAAAGTATAATACTGATAATAAAAGTATAATTGGGATAATATAATATATTGGGCTTGTAATGGACCCATTGGGCCTCAAAATGTAAACCAATTGAACTAGTGTAACTAGTCTTGAAAATTTCCAACACATAAACACTATAATGAATGAGTAAAAATGTACAATCCCACTTGATCATCATCATATTTATAAAATCATCATATGTATACATAATTGTTATTTTGATAAAGTCATTTGACAAAAGTCTAAGACGAGTATTATTTGTCTAGGTTTCCGTGATTGAAGCACGTACCGTACATCCGAATTGTCGATAACCCGCTTTCCCACATCAACGTGAGTTCATAGCCTCGCACTCTTTTAAATGTTTTTATGAAATGTTTTATAAACCCGCGAGGGAGATAAAATGTTAGTTTTTATGAAATAGGACACTAGTTGTCCCAATTGTTTGTTTATTGATTTGGACACAAATGATTGTATGACCCGACGAATGATTATATGACCCGATAGATGAAATGAAATGGATTATTAAAGTTAGGTTATGTCACTAAAATTCCTATTAGCATGAATTGTGAACTACCGGGATTTGGTAGACGCATATGCATATAATAGTACTATTTGGGGACGATCACCCCAGTTCGCGCCTTGACGGTTGATCCCCGTCGTGCCACATTGATTGGTAAGCGAACTTATGTATGAGAAGATTTACACAAGCGGGAATATTGTGACGACATGCTAATTTAGATGGGCAAATGAGTTTCGGGTTAGCTACCCGTTGTTTGTTGTAGTAAGTTAACAATGTCATGCGACTTATAATAATCCAATTAACGAAATACTGCTTTAAGCATTTAATTACGATATATTGCCTGACTAGCAATACAGGGTCTGATCATTGATATTATGTTCGTGTTTTGGTTCTATATAACCATATTCATATAACGGTTTTTATTTAATCTATACAACGTTATAAAACGTATTGTATGATATTTTTACGACATTGGTTCGTATAATGGTTTTAAAGGCAAATGCCTATATTATGACTTTCGATAAGGATTTGTATAAAATGACTTTGGCTATTTTATGGCCTATTACAAAGATTTGTACAAAAATGATTTTTGGTAATAATTTTATACCGATGTTATATTGATGGATTTAATTAAAACTCTATTAATTCACTCGGCGTTATCGCTGACCTTTTCTTTTAACATGTTTTATCTTAGGTACTTGAAGGTAATTGTCAGGAAGACAACAAGAAATCATTGCCCGGACTTAAATAATAATTTCCATTCAAATGCTTTGTAAAACCTGTATAAAATACAATGACTTGGGACCTATGTAAATTTGATATTTATGAATGGAAATGCTTTATTATTAAACAACGCGATTTTTAAGCGTTGTCTATGATGTGAGTAATGTGCTATCCCGTAACACCAACGAGTCTTCCGCTGTATTGAATTGTATAAATTTGGGGGTGTTACAGTTTGGTATCAGAGCTCTCGTTATAGAGAACGAAAGATTTTTAAAACAAAGGTTTTGAATAAAACATTTCAAAATCTTTTAACTATAAACATTTTTCTAAAAATGTCTAAAAATCTTTTGACTATAACGGTGCCGAAGAATTCCCGAGTTACCGACAAGGCCAGACTGAGATGTGTTATTTTAATATATATATAACTTGGATTATATATATACATATAATTTAATTTGATTACATGATTGTTTGATGATTATATCTATATTTATATGAGGTATTTATACGACGTAGATTGTCACAAGGAACCCTAAATTCCCTAGTAAATTAATCTAAGCTATTCCTGTAGGAAATCTAGCTATTCCAGATCTAAACCAAGTTGTGGATATTTATGATCCCAACAAAATGGTTGATATTCGTAGGAATGTTGATATTAGTTGATTATGATATTAAAGAAGAATTGGCGAGATCAAATCCGATATCGATATCATGACGATCTTTCCTTATAGAGTGGAGTTTGACAAAATGTGACCACCTAGAAAGATGTCATCTGATTCATTGTCATCCAATTCTTAAATTGAAATCGAAAGGGTGAATGTTCCACTTGAGACTGTCATTGGAACCATTACCCAAAAGCCTCATGCCACTAGTACCTTTCCGAGAAATATTGAATTTGTGAGTCATCTCATGCTAGTGATTCATTTGATAACTATTGATGAAGGAGCTATAGGATTAGAAATTAAGTGTTGTTCATATCGAGCTTTTATTGCCCTTTTAAGGTCTAAGAATAAAGTTGAAGTATTGGGAAATGAGGTAGGATATCGAATTGAGTATAAAATTGGTTGAAACTTGAATAAAGTAAAATTTAACTTGTATGGAATAAGAAATTGTTAAGAGGAAGTTGTTGAGTCCTGTGATTGAATTATAAGGTTTTAAATGATCGTTAGTTCGTGTTAAGGGTTGTTCCTAGACCATTGTCCAATGATGAGGATACCCAGAGTCCAATAAATAAATTGAAGAAATCTTCTTCTGAATTGGGACCGATGGATCTTTCGGGACAGGTGGGACACCTAATGACTCTTGTAGAATACTATTCATTGTGGTATCTTTTAAAAATACTCCCTAACTTAACTGAGACATCAGTTGGTAGGATGAGTTCTTGGAATTGTATGACATAGTGACACGTAATGTGTTACTGTACAATTGTGACTTGTTTGTAATTAATGAGAAGTCTACCTTTGATTTCTAAATTCTACATGTATCGATGATATCTATCTTTTCTTGTTTCTTCCTAATGCTCGCATTAGTGATGCAACCATTGAGCAAGTACTCATCTCTGTTTGAGTTACGTTGTGGATTAATCTTTTTGAGCGCCATCAAGGTCATGAACCTCATGATTATTTGGCTAAGCTCATCTCCTATCATGTTGTAGTTAGTTCTTGGTGAAAAACGTTTCATCACTCTTTTGCAGATCACTCATTGTTTTGATAAGATAAAACAGTATCCTTGAGAAAAATTGAATTTTCATCACTGTAAGGAATATTTAAAGTGAGATTATGAGTAATCGTTATCGAAATAAGATTGTTTATGAAACACTTTGGAAAACTTAAATTGTTTCCATAATAAATAACATCTTTGTAAATTACTTTTGATTCTTATTTGAGAATTAAGCATGAAAATGTTTTTATTATAAACATAATGATAAAATTTTGACGAACTGAGTATTGCATCGTTAATCTTTAAATTGTATATAGTTGCGCGCCTACATACAATTTGGAATGGACCATGCAAGGCTGATTAGTAGTCACCATAAAACTAATGAATAAACACTACATTTTCTTTGAAGATTGTGAAAGATTAAATTTTATGAGATCTACAAGAAGTGAAAATAGGGACATAGTGTTAGGGACACCTACATATGTGCCTGTAGCATCTATTCTTCTGAGTCGAATTTACTCATCTGTGGAAATTGTCTTATTTGATAATTGACAATTCTTTCTTGTCCAATTCTCCCGTAGTGAGATTCTTAGGAAAAGTATCTGATTACCGAGTGTTGATACCCGACTGGATGTATCGACGTTCCTATCATTTCTTTTGATTTGATTTCATTTGAATGACCTGGGTAACGATCCGAGGAGCTTTCGAATGCGTAATCAAATTATGAAAACATGGGATATATTTATATTCGTTAAATGTTTTCGTCGGTATCTGATTTGAAATTCTCTCGCATAGATTATGCGTTAACCTTACTCTTTTTAAGGTTAGTTATGTCTCCTGATATCCTTGAAATTGTGAAGGATTATGAGTTATTATTAGTCTTTTGAGAAGTTCACATCTTATCGACGGCAATAAAACTGAAAAGTTGATAGTGCCATTAGAATGGATTGATTGATTATGACATGACGACATTGTCTTAATTGATGGGAACTCAAGTAAAATTCCCCTAAAAGATAAGATGTTGATTATCAAAAGTTATTTAAATAATTCTTGATGGATGACCATATCCTGCATTTAGACTTGAAATTATACCATGAATGGTTGTGAATTAGTCATAGATATTATAATCTAGAAAGAACTTAAAATAAATGTACTAAAAGATGTTTATATTATCTGAAACTTTAGGAGGTATTTGTTGGTGAATTACCTAGACTTCCGCCATAAAGGCAAGTTGAATTGGTATTGATTATATTCCTGGTGCTGCACCTGTGACATGTGCACTATACATCAGCACCATCTAAAACGAAAGTGTTACCGTACAACTGAAAGACTTGTCGGGGAAAGCTTTTATTCTACCAAGCTCGTCATCATGAAGAGCTATGGTGTTATTATTCCTTATATTTGTTGAATTACCATGAACTAGGTAATTTGACGATTAAAAATCTATATCCACTACCCAAGATCATAGATTTGTTTGATCATTTACAAGGTTCTAGCATATGTTCTAAAGATTTGATCCATGGCATGGTTATAATCAATTTCGCATCTGCGAAAAAGATTATCTATTCCAATCACTACATCCGGTACTTGTAATGAACGTTATGAGTTTCACGTGATGTCGTTTGGATTGAATAATACACATGTAGCATCCATAAATTTTGTGAATCACGTGTGTAGGCTGTAATATGATAAATTCATACTTGTGATCATTAAGGACCATTTGTTTATTTATAAGAATAAGAATGAGTTAATAATTATTTATAAACTGCCCTGAATTGGCCTAACAATGAAAACATGTACCTTGAATAATTAATATGTGATTTAAGACTTAATCCTTTATATTAATTGACCGTGTGATTAATAGAAAATGGAACATACTGACTCTTCAAAAATTGGAACCATTAAGGCTTTGGGTTTTACCAAAGAGAAAATGGAAATATGTTTTGACAAATGTTAAAAAAAAGGATTTTAAGGGATTATTCCCTTATACACAAATCATTTAACTAAACTCCTGTTTAGGGGTAAATGTTTGTGTATACCTCAAGACAACCTAAGAGGCATTGAGGAAACCTTTTAAACCATGACTTGAAATTTGAAACGATAATTTTGGCTTTTCAACTAAGAAAACTTTGACCAAAGTATAAACAAAGATTTTTCGAACATTTACGGATCTTATTAAGTATTTTTGATAGATCAACAAAAATCTTGTTAATTAAATTCATATTTATTTTGAACATTTTTATATAATTGGTCGAACTAAGAAATTTTTAATGAATACGATCATGATAATTATGTCATCAGGAAAGGTAAATATAGATACCGATGCATTATGTAAAAAGGATAAAGAACCAATTAGGATGTGTTACTTAGTAATGATTGTGCAAAATAAATTTCCGAGCAATTCAAAATATAGCCGATGCTTGTAAAAATAAAAAAGATAATATAGATAATAAAAGGGGTTCGCGGCTAATGTGAACTAATAGATTTGAGAAGCCTATGGCGTTAAATGTATAAAAGGCCACTTGTGGTTGTCTAAATATGGAGGATTTTGAGGTTTAGTCATATTGAATCTCGTAAGTATAAGTATTCCATTCATGTCATTTCCGACTAAATGTATCTCTATCTGAAGAAGTTGTACTGGTGGCAAATTATCAAGGAACGCCTCATACATTAGTAAACGTTTAACTATTGCAAAGGTCATCATCTGAATTTGATTCGATTTGGGTCATCGTCGACAGACTGACCAAATCTGCTAATATCATTCCTGTTAATGATAGATTCTTGATGAAGAAATTGACCCTTTTGTATTTAAAGGAGTTGTGTAAACATGGTGTGCCTGTATCGATCATCTCTATCAAGATCCTCGCTTCGCATCGAATTTCTAGAGATTTGCTCAGAAGTCCTTAAGAACGAATCTTCATGAGAGTACTGTGTACCACCCCAATCGAAGGGACGAGGTAAAGTAACGACACAAAACACTAGAAGTGTTATTTTATGCTTGAATGATTGACCTTTGGTAATGAATCGTATAATCGTTTTCCTTTGGAGAAATTATCATTGATAATTATCGTATTAGGATTGAGATCGAATCTTGTTAGGTTCTAAATATAAGAGCATCTGTAAGCAGGAGTTGGGATGAAGACACCCGACATACACCCATTGTGAGTTGGACATGTCTTCTAGGTTTAAGGTTTCCTATGATGGCGAACCTAACCTTACAAAATACCCGACCCGCGAGACCTGAAATGATTGTTGAAACTAGGATCTGATTATTGACTGTTGGTAGTGGGCAGGAGGTTACGTGAATATGAAATGTAGATCTTGAAGTGCCAGATGGGTAGCGAAGTTATGCCAAAAAATTTAAACATGGAAAAATGAATTGATGATCTGAAAGATCATGGGATATAAGTCCCCGTTGTATGGGACCATTGAGATGATTTTAAAGATTGGTTTGAAAGACATATAAGCTGGATCTACCCTAGGACCTCAAGAGCTACATGAATTATGTTTTGTATATCGAACTTGATAAAATGTCTATCAAGTGAAAATCTGATTGTTTCTTAGTAAAGTTTAGATCGGCGAAAAGTTGCATTCAACAGAAACCCGTGAACATCATGGATAGAGAAAGTAAGTCAACATTTAGCCTGATCTTATTCCCGTAGTTATGCTTGATGAAACTCGCGTATTGTAATGGATTACACTTGTGAGAAAAGACCGAATGTAGAGAAAATACCCACATGGCTTTAACTCTATATGAAGCGAGTAGTAAGATAAGATGATCTTTGAGGACAAAGATCCTGTTTAGGGGTAAATGCTGTGACAATCCTTCAATTTATGGTTTATATTTTATTCTCAAATATTATTTAAAAACTTTATTTTAATTTTATATTATGAACTCACTTATTTTTGGGAAGAAATTTGGATTTATGTCTTGAAGTAGCATCGACTACGTCTAAACCGGAGGATTCTACGTTACGTGTTTACGTTTACATACACCGTTTTGGTGACAATCCGACATTTCAGAAAATAAATTTATCCGTGAATATTATTTTGAGAAAATTTGTGTTGGTTCATAAACTCACAAATTTACGAGAAGAGCTTAGGACTTACGATTATAATTTAAGGTCCTTTACGACTAAACCAGAAACCTTAGGATTACGTATTTACGTTTTTGAACTCCGTTTTTGATGAGACAATTTTTATTAGATTCGTTTTATGTCGTTGATAAATAATTTATAAAAACGTTTTTCGTAAAACGACCCGAGGGCACGTGAATCGAGGAAACTAAAATCGAGGAGTACCCGTAAATTATTGGGATGGGACAAGTTTTACACTTGCCCACCCCACAAATGGGACGGCCAAGCATGCTCCACCTCACCTCAATATGTGTCAAGCTTCACTTAGAAGCTAGGACACTTGTATATACTTTCCTTAATAACACTTTGCTAAACCATTTCCACCAAAACTCAACATGCAAGACCACTACATTTCTCTCATCTCTCTCTCTCAAATTTCGTCCCATCCTACACATAAACACCCTCATTTGATCAATTTTAACCATGAAATCATGTGTTGTTCACACATATGATGAAGCCCTTTTGAAGCTCTATAGATTGGTGGTGATTTTAACATCCAAAGAGAAGTTTGCAAGATGAAGTAGGGCTTATTTTCAAAGACCAACATCTCCCTTGGTGATCTTGAAGATTTCATACAAGAGTTCATAAGATTTGGTGACCCAAAACCAAGTCTTGATCCTTCCAACTACTTAATCTTGGTGGTATAAAGATTGTTCTTCCCATCCTCTTGTTATTTTGATTATGTAATCATGTATTTTCTTTCCTATTGTATATGTTTATGATGAATATATGATGATAAAAATATTGTGTGGGGATTTGGTGTTGATAAATATGGTTAAAAAGATGGAAAACCATAAGTAACAAGGTTAAAATCTTGCTAAATATGATGGCTGTATAAAAACAGTAAGTAACCAAATGTTAAAATGATAAAATGGCAAAGTGGAATCAATATACAGTAAGTATTAGGCCTTGTACACATGTGAGAGTTGGCCATACAATGGAATCATTATAATGAGTGAGATATAATTAAAACAAAATTGAAGTAACAATCTGAATAGTCAGTTTTGGATGGACTGTTAGGGATATTTAGAGTTGGATTGAGCAGTAGCTAAATCTAAGTTAATTGGATCACATACCATTTAGATTATGGTGTCCAAAAATGAGCTTCAATCTCCTTGTAGAACTCAAGATATGGTAAAAATGGTAAAAGTGAAAGTAAAAATCAGATTTTGGGAAATTAAAGTATAATAGTATTATAATAGCACTCAAATTAATATAGTATAAAATGTGAATTAAAACCCACTAACTTATATATTACATTTATATAAATATGTATAAGGATAAATAAAAGGACATTTTTTAAAAATGGTAGTTTGATAAGTTTTATAAGTTATAAAACTATAAACATGATTTTTACGTCTTTTCGGCTAGTACTGTAAAATTAACATTTTTCGTCAATTAAAGCTTAGACGATCGGACCCGTCTAATGTAAACTTTTTAAAATTCATATACTGATATATATAAGTACCTAATACAAGTAAAAACCGATAAAACCCGAGCTTTACAACATATAGACATTAACGGGCCAAAGTAGCCTTATTGGACTATAAACCCGACTAGTTGGTAAAACACTTATAAATTTACTTATTGGGCTTAACCCACTTGGGCCTAACATGAAAAGTATAATACTGATAATAAAAGTATGATTAGGATAATATAATATATTGGGCTTGTAATGGACCCATTGGGCCTCAAAATGTAAACCAATTGAACTAGTGTAACTAGTCTTGAAAATTTCCAACACATAAACACTATAATGAATGAGTAAAAATGTACAATCCCACTTGATCATCATCATATTTATAAAATCATCATATGTATACATAATTGTTATTTTGATAAAGTCATTTGAAAAAAGTCTAAGACGAGTATTATTTGTCTAGGTTTCCGTGATTGAAGCACGTACCGTACATCCGAATTGCCGATAACCCGCTTTCCCACATCAACGTGAGTTCATAGCCTCGCACTCTTTTAAATTTTTTTATGAAATATTTTATAAACCCGCGAGGGAGATAAAATTTTAGTTTTTATGAAATAGGACACTAGTTGTCCCAATTGTTTGTTTATTGATTTGGACCCGAATGATTGTATGACCCGACGAATGATTATATGACCCGATAGATGAAATGAAATGGATTATTAAAGTTAGGTTATGTCACTAAAAGTCCCATTAGCATGAATTGTGAACTACCGGGATTTGGTAGACGCATATGCATATAATAGTACTATTTGGGGACGATCACCCCAGTTCGCGCCTTGACGGTTGATCCCCGTCGTGCCACATTGATTGGTAAGCGAATTTATGTATGAGAAGATTTACACAAGCGTGAATATTGTGACGACACGCTAATTTAGATGGGCTAATGAGTTTCGGGTTAGCTACCCGTTGTTTGTTGTAGTAAGGTAACAATGTCATGCGGCTTATAATAATCCAATTAACGAAATACTGCTTTAAGCATTTAATTACGATATATTGCCTGACTAGCAATACAGGGTCTTATCATTGATATTATGTTCGTGTTTTGGTTCTATATAACCATATTCATATAACGGTTTTTATTTAATCTATACAACTTTATAAAACATATTGTATGATATTTTTACGACATTGGTTCGTATAATGGTTTTAAAGGAAAATGCCTATATTATGATTTTCGATAAGGATTTGTATAAAATGACTTTGGCTATTTTATGGCCTATTACAAAGATTTGTACAAAAATGATTTTTGGTAATAATTTTATACCGATGTTATATTGATGGATTTAATTAAAACTCTATGAATTCACTCGGCGTTATCGCTGACCTTTTCTTTTAACATGTTTTATCTTAGGTACTTGAAGGTAATTGTCGGGAAGACAACAAGAATTCATTGCCCGCACTTAAATAATAATTTCCATTCAAATGCTTTGTAAAACCTGTATAAAATACAATGACTTGGGACCTATGTAAATTTGATATTTATGAATGGAAATGCTTTATTATTAAACAACGCGATTTTTAAACGTTGTCTATGATGTGAGTAATGTTCTATCCCGTAACACCAACGAGTCTTCCGCTGTATTGAATTGTATAAATTTGGGGGTGTTACAGTTTTCTTGTCCCAAGGAGAGTTTTAGAATGTTTAGCGTTTTCATATCAACCATTTTCTTTGCTATGTCTTCAGCAGACACAGCTCTACCATCATCAGGTTTTTCTTTCTTATCTGCTTCTGAACATCCAACAACAGCTAATCTTGCAGCAATGGCATTAGCAATCTTTTCAGCTTTATTGAATATGTTTCCATATTTAATAATCTCCCAGAGAATGTAGTCATAGATCCCCAGATATTGCTCAAAGTTGAACTTCCATAGTTCAAAGTTGTTTGCATCAAGCATAGGAATCTTGATGTTTGGTATGGATGAAGAAGAGGTTACTTCTGGATTGGACAAGATGTTTTTAGGGTTTTGTGAAAATTAGGGTTTTGGTGATTTTAGGGTTCTTGTGTTCTTTAAGATCAAAAGTTTCTCAACAAGCTCTGATACCACTTGTTGATCCCAAACTTAGATCGATTAAGCTTGTGTATACGAGATTAGATCAAGTAATACACGTAGAGAAACTTTGTTGATGTACAAAGTAATCTAAGTGTTATTCGGAATTAACACTTAAACAAGAACACACAAAGATGTAAACAAACTTTCACTTGATTGATAATAACAAACTTGCTTACAATAGAAGTGTTTAACGTATGAAAACTTATTATTAAACATTAACCTAAAGGTCTTCTTTTATAGACATATGAAGCCTTGTACAAGAGTCTACGTATCAACTATTCTAGGTAAAGATAATTATGGAAAATACAATGTTGAACTTATCTTTACTAGAAACAAACTAGAAACAAAATACGCGTAGACCATATCCTTCTATCAGTGCTTGTCTTCAACCTATCAACGCTTGACTTCTTCTTGTCAACGCTTGATCTGTCAGCGTTTGTTTTCTTCCTATCAACGCTTGTTTTCCTCTTGTTAGCGCTCAAGTGTACTGGCTACATTTTATTCCCAACACTTGTACTAGCAGTACATGTGGAATCAGATTTATCATATGAATTCCAAAATCATCATCACTAGTCAGAGAATCTGAGTCAGAATCGTCATCAATTGAGAAATCTGAATAGGCGATTGTGCATAAGACTAAATCTCCCGGTTCATCATCTAAAGAGTATAGTGACTCTAGATAAAAAAGATCCACTGGTTCAAGGCTTGTAAAAGTGCTTGGGACTTTTTCTTGAAAAATGACCTTTCTTTTGGCATATGAAGCACCTATCTGAAGTCTTGCCACGTTGATTCTTCTTCTTGATGAATTTCCACTTCTTGTTTCTTCGTTGAGAGAATCGCGGTTTTCTTGAAAAGGTTGAATAACGTTTGGAATGGAATTTCTTTTTTGTATGGGTACATTCACATGATGACTTGTCTTTGCACTTGATTTTCAGGTACTTGTAATCGCAGGCTGACCCGAGGCGTTTTCCTGTACTTTCGAATTCGGCAAGAAATTTTTTCTGGTTGCAAAGCTTGGCTAAGGCATTCATGATCAACTGGTATAGTTCGCCAAGAGATGACTGAGCTATTGTGACATTTCTTGCTTCCAATGCCCGATATGCTTCATTAGCAAGGGATTCCGGAAAAGAGTTCAGGAAAACTTGCTTTAAATTGACATCATCGACTCCATTCAAACAATAAAATCGCTGAGAAATACGATCATAATGTTTTTTTAAATCTTTATTTTGGAAGGAGCAACATTTCATCTTGAGAAATTCTTCCCTTGCATGGGTAGTGTGTTCATAGGGGTTGCCAATGAACTTAGAGTATATGGAGCCTATAAAAGCTTCTGGGGATGCTGAGGTACCAATCTCGTAGGCGCCCTTAGATCCGAGTAAGAAACCGCTTGATGACTATGTCAATGGTGTAATATTGCAGCTGACGAACACCATGTTAGCATCTCTATACTTCTTTCACGCCATTTTGATGGTGGAAGGTCATCGAATGTGAAGTACTGCTTTATGTCAGACTGTGGAAAATCCGTGAAACTTCTTTGTGGTGTTTGTTTTTCTCCGTAGTGATCTGGATCAAACTGTACTGTTGATTCTGCATATTCTAATTCTGCCATGAACAAGTGTTCAAATCCATCAACAATATCCACATCTTCAGCCTCACGTCAGGAGTGGATGACTGGAGCTACAGAATGGGAGCACTGAGGTTTTTCTGCTTGTGTGAGGGATTGTAAGAATGTTGAAAAAGGGTTAACCCGCTCAATTGGAAGGACATCATGAACTTTAGAATGGGTTGTAGGGTTGGATTCTTGTGGAGGAGTTTGGTTTTTACTTATGGAGGCTTTTAGCTTTCTTTGTTCTGATGCCCACATGTTTAGTGAAGGTGACGATGTTTGGTTGTGGGATTGTGGTAATGGTTGAGGTTCAAACGTAATTCCTACAAAAGGGGTGGATGGAAATCTCCAAGGATCATCAGCTAGGGTTGAAATTCTTTTTTGCTTATGTTGTCGTTCCAGATCTTGGAGTTGGATTTTTAAGTTCTTCATTTCTGCTTCCTTTTAAGAGATAGAAGAGGAAGATTGGGTTATGGGTGATGTTTTGATGATTTGGATAAGTTCTCGGTGAAGCTCTTGGATTTTGAAACGAAGTTCATGGATGATACTCTCTAGGGATCCGACTTTTGATGAAAGATTTTGTTGGGTATTTGCGAGCATGGTTTGCTGTGAGAGTATTTTTGCGAGAACCTTGTTTTGAGCAACAGCATTTTCACTTTGCCAGTTTAGGGTAGGTTCCGCGGGACTAACAGTATTTGCGAGTCCTGTGGGACCAATAGTCGTTGGATTTTTTATCTTCCAGTCGTGCTTGGTTCGACTATCAGGATGCTCAAATGTAGTAAGGGCTGGGAACTCTTGTTCGTATGATACTGAAGAGGGTGTTGTTATTGGGAATACTAGTGAAGGGATCGTTTCTTTATCTTTCTTCGGTTGTGGCATTTGATGAATAATAGATAAAGCCTTTTGGTGATAGGGTGTAAGTGTTTGTGGTTGTGGCGGTGTTTTAGGTGGTTGTGGTGTTTTCGGTGGTTGTGGTGTCGTTGATGGTTCTGGTATCTGGTTTTGTTTTGGGTATAAAACATAGTAGTCAAATTTTCCTGAGGGTTCTCCAAGAAGTCCAACAGTTGGGTCACCGTCTTCATACCTCCTTTTGAGTCTTTGTTGTGAAGATCTTCGTTTCTTAAGGACATCTTCTTCATCCTCAAGCTTTTGAGCTTCATCTAAAAAACTTTCGCAATCACATACGTCCCACCATATGTGCTTGATTTCTTGAACAGGCTCATTGGTCACGGTTTGGCTGGGTTCTGCTAGTGCGATCATGTGGATTCATGTTGGAAACACATTAGGTGCCTTAGGTTGCGAGAATTTGATCTCCACGAGACCATTCTCATGTCTAACAAATTCTGGAGCTGAGTTTGATCGAACAGGAGCTTGATGGATTTGCTCATAATTTGTTATCCACTTTTCTAGAAGTAATTTGAGTAACTCATCTCGAGATAACTGCTTTGGTATGTATGTACACGTTGGAGTTGCATTTGCGTCTATTTCGATGAGTAGCGCATTTCCGGCATCGTCTTGTCCTGGAACCAAAATGTCTAACTGGTGGTTTTGAACTCGATAAGCCATTTGGTAATGGAACGTGGCTTGAAAGGTATTCACTTGGGGCGTACCTCCAATCTGGATCTGGGCCTTGAGGGCTGTGAATAGTGAAGGATCATTGAGAGGCATGTTAAAATTTGGGTAAATCATGACAAACATTGTTCCTGCGTTCAACGTTGTTTGTATTGTACCAATACAAGCATGCTGGTATTCTACAAACCTTGTATCAAGCAAGGCTATTATTGAATATGCAGGTAGTCCTTTTCTTCCATGGAAGGTTAATGCTAACCTTATAGATCCGAAATGAATATGTGTGTACCCTTGTGATATACAATGTCGAGGAAGGTCGGAAGGCAATGACAAAGGTACCAAATGTTCTATCTGGGATGTTGGTAACTGATGCGAATCGAACTTTGATGTTTGTACAAACTCTTTTATTTGTTTGTGTGGGTTAGATCCAATTAGTTGCTTGACTCTTTTTGTGATGGAATTAGATGGTTTAGTGAAAACATGGTACGGGTTTACTAGTGGCATTTGACTGATTCGGATCCTACAATCATCAGAACTATATGAGATTTCATATAACTAATCTATTTTAGATGCAGAGGAGTGGCGGAAACTGGACGAGGTTGAGCGATTGAAAAGGTTATCGTGACTCATGGTTTTAAGAATTATAGACTTTTTCTTCTTATTCTATAATCTTCCAGAGGAAACAACTGCAACCACCTTTGTCGACTTACATATCCTGCAACGGCCCTGATAGAATAAAGGGATAGAGAACTATAACACTTAAAGCTATAGAAGTCTGACCTTTAAGCTAAATTCTAATTCTCTAATGTGAGAGATCAGCACTAAGGATGCAGTCACAGAGCATACGATTAGGAATTTAGTATAAAGGAATTAGTAAGGTAAGGGTAATGGTGATGGTGAGAGCGTGAGGCTCTGAGACCAAGGGTGTGGGGGAGTTGTGGCAGATCTATATAAGACATGTAAGAACAATGGTTTATAAGAAATTTAATAGGCACTAGAGAGAAGATATGATAGAAGATTGTAGAGAGAGATATAAGAAAACATACACTTGTATTACTTCAAATTATGATGCCTTAGAATGGCAAGATACATGGCTATATATAGCCTTGATTGGGTACAACCTTCAAGCTTATAGTACAAGCTTTCTTACTTTTACACATTATTGCCATATGACCTAAGCGCTTACATCATATAGCATTATTGAAACTAGAAAACACTTGAAACTTCAAAAAACTCAAGATACTAAAACATAATTATTAAAACATTATACTAAACATAAAAATGTATAGCCTTCTTCATGGACTCCAACGTGCATCAGGATGGGTTGGACATCTTCGAATAGGTCGAAATGTGCGTCAACAACTGAACTAAATGAGACTGAACCGAATGAGTCTTCGTCGTCGGATGAATATGGGTTAGCATCTTCATTGGTCGTTGTGTCTATGTCATTTTTGTGGTTGTCACTAAGCCAATTGTGATTTGCTTCAGCCCATTTGAGTGAATCGGGATGGTCATCACCCCATGGCATCATATTCCACCTTATAAAAGTTGGAATTGTGTCAGGGTCAACACCATTTTCTCTTGCCATTAGGTTTCTTGTATATGCATAAAGGTTCTGGTACTTCCTTTCACACTTCGTGTTGGCCGGGTTAATTTTATACCAGTCATGAATGAAACATGATCCTGAGTGATAAACGAGTGAACCTTCATCGTTAATAGCCTTGGGTGGTAGAAAGGATCCTGGTCTTCTGAACATCACTGGTACATACTTCCCTTTGCTAGTCTCTGTCAACCATCACAACCATTGGTGGTGAGGAACACACCATTGTAGCATGCTTAGTAAATTTCTGGAGTGAGGGCGGACATCATTGAATTGGCTTTTGACAATGTATGACAAAAGTTTTTCTGTGTTGAAGGAGATGCATATTGTGAAGCTTTCAAACAAGTATAGAAAAAGCACAATGCTTCTTTCGGAAAGTTCCATAGGTCATGGATATGAAACACATTAAGAAACGGGTAGTCAGGGTAGAACATGAGACCATTTATGTAGAAACCATGTTTCTGTATGAGGACAGTGAGAAATGTCTTGAAACTTAATTTAGACCTTTTTTCAAAGGTTAAATCTGCGATTGTTTCCATTATCTCTTCTGGCAGGCTGAGGACAGGGAGTGGTGGTTTAGGTGTGGAGGAGGATGTTGGATCACTTTGGGAAGTGACTGAAAGAACCATTGAAAGAAAGTTAGAAGTATGTGTTTGGACTTGGCTTACTTTCTTTGGGGTCTTTGTTGATCCCAAAGTCAGATCTTAAACCTTAATAGCTTGTTTAAGGGTTGTGATAGAGAGAAAGAATTCAATCTAACACTAGAGAAACTTTGCAAAGCAAAGTAACTAAACAAGATGCGGAATATAATGTTTAGCACAAGAACAAATATAATTGAAATGTTGAACTTTAATATATCAAAGATATATGAATACCCTAAAATGGTATTAGGGTTTACAAAACCTTAAAGTATGATAATGAAAGACAAATGAGAAAGACACACTTTGCATGCTAAACTAGTGAGTCCTTTTATAGCCACAAGGACTCACGTACAAGATCACTACTAACAAACTTGGAAAGTATTAAGGAATAATAACTGAAACGTGTAAAAATCTATTCCATGTTTATCTTTGACAGCAGGGCCTTTGACTTCAGCAGGGGGACCAATCCCCCTGCCTTTGTTATTTAGCAGGGGGAACTTACTCTAGTAGGGGTATGGATAATCAACTAGCAGGGGAAACAAATAAGCATAAATTTATTCCCAACAATCCTCCCCTAAACTTGTGCTTTCCCCTAAAGACAAGTTTATGAATAAATACTAGTTGATGAGGATGCTTACAAACTTTCTGGCCAAATCAGACTATGAATCATTCTTACCAGATCATAAGCAACAGGCTTTTTAGCATCTACAATTAAGTTAGCATGTGTTAGCTGCTTCAAGGTCTCCTGAGAGAAGGGATAATACCTATGATTGATCAAGTACACACTTATACCTTCCACCACTACTTCATAGACCCCAGAATTGGTAAACAGCTTCCAATACAACAAATCTCCTTTATTCACTGCATTAAATATAGGATCAAGTAACTCATGCTCATACATCCTATGCATGCACTCCCAGATTACCCAATCCTTCTCCACACCATCCATGGTAGGAGGTTTTGCAGCAAACATCTTCTTCAATATTTTCCACAGATCTTCTAAGTCTTCACTATCCAAAATTTGAAACATGACATCTAGACTTAGAAATGTCTGTGCTGTATTGTCAGCTCTTGTAAGCTTCCACCAAGTCCTCCCTTTGTGTTCATAAATAGCATATTCTATGATAGAAAACTTCTTTCCAAGTTCACTAGGTGAGATATCATCATTTTCCTACAGAATTAGTTGTTTATCAATTTCATCATTTGAAGGCTTTTGAGACTCCTTAGTAACTGTGCCCACTTTCTCCATTCTCTTGAGTCTTTTGGCTGCTCTTTGTACATTAAGTACATACTTCTCAATTTCTGGAAAACTTCCACCTGTTTGATGTAATGCCCCTGGTTGTGATGATGCACCTGCTTGGGATGATGCACCTACTTGTGTAGTTTACAAGTTTATTTCTCCAGCTTTTCTTTTCCTAGATTCCCTAGCATTCTGTAGCATTTCACTTTGTCTCCTAAGATACTCAGCTTCCTCAGGAGTGTTGATAGTCATCCAATCCTCCACATCATACAATCTTAGAACTGGTCTGACTGCTCTTTTTATGGCTTCAAAACCTATATCTCTGAAGTCACCATCCTTCCACTTCCTATGTCTCTTAAGCAGAACTTTGTAGTGTTCAAGTTGCCCTTTCTCTGAAGTCAAATACTTCTCTCTCTGAATTTGATTTGCCCTTCTTTCCAGATACTCAGTCTGATATTTGTAAACAAGGCAAGTCAACTCATACCTGTCTTCCAAAGGAGCATTTATTAACTCCTTCTCCCATTGATCAAGAAACTCTCCAACATGAGGTACCCTGTCATCTAGCTCTCTATGCATAATCTCAACCTGCTTGAGCATATCTTTGGGCCTCATCTTTTGCATTCTTTGGTCCTGCATATCCATCTCCTCTTGTTGTAGCCTGAGAGCTACTTGTGCATCATGTGCTTCTTGAGCCCTTTGCTGTTCAGGAGTTAAATGCTTGTATTTTCTCTTGGGTTGTTCCACCATGATTCCTTTTCCTTTGTCTTTTGGATCCACTGCTGGTGCTGGTTTCACTTTAGATGCAGGTTCTTTGATTTTAATCCCCTTCTGAGCTGGTTGCTTTTTGTTCTTTCTAACAAAAGTTTGAGTAATATTCTTTACAGGGGAATGACTTACAGTAGTGGGATCAGCAATGGCAGGGGAAACTTTTGAAGCAGGGGCTTCTTCTGGATTGCCCATGGTGAGCAATGTTTGAGCAATATCTTTAGTTGTGCTCCCTTTGTCACTTCCCTTATCAGCACTTCCTTTCTCCATCCCTTTCTCAGCACTTGCTATCTTTCCATGTACCCCACCAGGATATGAATAGTACTCAGTAGACCCTTCTGTATTTGGAACTTCCTCCCCTTTGGAAGCATCCTCATCTGTTGAAAGAATCAGTCTGGGCTTTCTCCTCCCCTCAAGAGTAGCAAGTCTGGTTTCTAAGTTATTGATAACAAGGCCTTGCTTTTTGACATCTTGTACCAGTTGTGCATTCTGCCTTTTCAGACTCATACACATTTTCGTCAATTCCAAGTTAGTCAAAGGTTTTATACTGCTCTCAATCCTAGAAGGGAATTTCTCCCCTTTTTGGATATCATGGAGTGAGGGAGAGGACTTATTGATGGTGTCACTGTCCTGCTCACCCCTTGAGGATGAGACAGTAGTGGTAGCCAAACCCTCAGGTTGCTCCAAACCCTTGGAGACTCTCCTCTCTGCTGCTTGTGAAGATTCACCAGGCAAGGGAGACCTGGCAAACCTGGATTTAGATCGCCTTTCTTGTTGTGGATCAGCAGGGGGTAAAGGACTAGCAGGGTGTAGGTTCTTGGCAGGGGGATCAACAGGGTGATGTTTAGCTGTTTGATTCTTGGCTTCTTCTTGTCTGATTTGGTTCATCATAGTTGAAGTGAGTGGAATGATCTTGCCAGAAAACAGGGGTGATGGTGCAAGGAGTGTGGTGAATAGTTTGGTGGTATGTTTGGTTGCTGAAAAATAGTTTTTGTGTTTAATTGGACCATGATCACTCATATTCAGCAGAAGTTCTATAAACCTTGGGTACATACAAAACTTTGAATTGCTTGAAACGTTTTTAACCATTCCTTTAAAAATCATTTGAGAAAAACAATACTTCCTCCCTGTTGCAAAGCAGATCAGGGCAGAATCCATCTCACTACCAAACTCATTAAAAGCAGTGGTTTTTGGTGACAAACATTGCAAAATTGTATGAATCAAATATTTCCAATGAGGGGCAAACTGGCCTTTAGCAAACTTACATTTTTGATTTTTAGAAAGTTTGTACCCCAATTTAACAAGACCTGCAAAAATTTCAGCCTCAGAAAATTTGGTTATCCCATCCTCATCATCAAGGAGAAGATTCTCCCTGATGGAGGCAAGCGTAATCACCTTGGGATGACCATCAACAGTGCTTTGAATTGTAACCTCTCCATTCACTGTTTTGGTCATGGCTTTAGACCAGAACTGCTGAATGTGTGAGGTATAGATTCGAGGATTGATTAGAAGGGCCACTCTAAAGTATGATGACTTTAGAAAGGCCACAGCATCAGCAAACTCGGCTGGTTCATCATGTAACAAAGCGATTTGGTTATGATTAGCAGCAATTTTGAGAGTCATGATAAAGTTTGAAAATAGTTTGAAGGTTTATAAAGGTGAGAGGTAGGTGGGATTAAGTCGAGAGAGAGAGATGGATTTGCTGGTGAAGGGAATTAAGTTTTTATAGGCGAATTAAAGAGCTGTGATTGGACCAAAGTTTTAAAATTACAAAGATATCAAAGATAAATCTTGATAAAAAAGTAATTTATTTGAAATAATAAAGAAAAGATTACCAATCAGCGAAGAAAACGCCTTAAATATCTTTTTAAAAACAATAGAATATTCCCTAACCAAAATTTGTGCAAGCAGGCCCAACGGCTATGAACAGGGTAACGGTATTGTCGGTCAATGGTCAAACAAGGGAATGTTATGAAGGCAGGGGAAGCAAAATATTAAAGCAGGGGAAACTTTCCTAGGGGTATTGGACTAGTCATGGAGAGACCAATGCTAACTAGCTCTGCTCTAATGCACACACTTGTATACACAAGATAGATACATAGAAACTTAAGAGTCCTCTATTCAGCAAAGGTCCCAATACAAAAAGTCAACACACAAGTCACCCTGCACCAGGTTAACCCAAGAAAACATGCATACCCCAGTCGCCATCCCTACCTTGTCCCTTACTTATGGTCAGTCAGTCTTGGCAATGTGTGCCACACATCTGTATTTGAACAGCAAGCTGTTTTAATAGAAAAATGTAAGCACTCATTACAGTGCATCAACGTTTCAGAGTTCTGACAAGCTTTGCAGCAAGTCCACATTACCCTGAACCCTCACTCACCAGTGTATATGATCTAAGATCATATATGAGTATCCTAAGGATACCCTGAGTCCTAAAGGTGTGACCTAACCTCCCCTGAAACATAGAGTATATACCTGATCCACCAATGAGAATAGTATGCACCATATGAACCTCTGCATTGTTAGTCTAAAACCACATATAACCACTTTTGTAAAAAGAACACACCCAGCGTAAGAGAAAAATTCTCTTTAGCAGGGGAATCTATGTTAAAAAGCAGTGGAATAAAAAGTGATGGAAAAATGGACTAACAGTTATACAACAACAGCAGTGAAGCATCCCTGATCAGACAGGACAAAATAGACATCAGTTTTTAAGGGGTAACCATTCCAATACGTGCAACCAGATACTGAAACCTCCCTACTTCAAAAGCTTTTGTTAAAAGATCAGAAACATTAAGTTCTGTATCAATTTTCTCAGGGACAATTAGTCCTTTTTCAAAACAATCTCTGATAAAGTGATGTCTAATTTCAATGTGTTTAGTCTTGCTATGAAAAAACAGGGTTCTTAATAATGCAAATGGTGCTGTTGTTGTCAATGAATATCTTGGTTTTAAGAAAGTTATACCCATAATCAAGCAGTTGATTTTGCACCCAAAGTACTTGACCACAGCATGCAGCAGCTGCTACATACTCTGCTTCAGTTGTGGATGTTGCCATGATGGTCTGCTTCTTACATTGCCAAGATATAAGTCTGCTTCCCAAAAATTGGCATCCCCCTGTTGTAGACTTCCTATCATTTGTTGTCACCAGCATAATCACTATCTGAATAGGCTATCAGCTCAAATGGTGACTCCTTTGGATACCAAAGTCCTAAGGTGGGATGACATTTTAGATACCTTAAAATCCTTTTCACAGCAAATAAGTGACACTCTGTTGGTGACACCTGGTATCTTGCACATAAGTAGACTGCAAACATGATGTCAGGTCTTGAAGCAGTGAGATACATAAGAGACCCAATCATAGACCTGTAGTTCCTGACATCTATAGGCTTTCCAGGACCATCTTTACCCCATGGATGATCCTTGTCCATTGGAGTGGACACCTTCTTTCCATCAGACATGCCAAACTTCTTTACAATCTCAGCCACATATTTGTCTTGTGAGATAAATATCCCATCTCTCCTGTGCTGAACTTGTAACCCCAAAAAGAAGTTTAGTTCTCCCATGGCACTCATTTGAAATTTATCCTACATCAGTTTGGCAAACTCCTTGCTAAGCATAGAGTTAGTGGATCCAAAAATGATGTCATCAACATAGACTTGTACAAGCAAAAGGTCACCCTTTTGTTTCTTGGTAAACAGGGTCTGAGCAATCTTCCCCCTGCTGAATCCATTGTCTAAGAGATATTTAAAGAGAGTACCATACCAGGCTCTGGGAGCTTGGTGAAGTCCATACATAGCCTTGTATACTTTGTTTGGATGTTCGGGGTCTTCAAACCCTGGAGGTTGCATAACATAGACTTCTTCATCAATGGTTCCATATAGGAAGGCACTTTTCACATCCATTTGGAAAACAATGAAGTCCATGAATGAAGCATAAGCAAGGAATAATCTAATGGCTTCAATCCTGGCTACTGGACCAAATACCTCTTCATAGTCAATTCCTTCTTCCTGAGTATACCCTTGTGCCACTAGTCTTGCTTTGTTCCTGACAACTATTCCCCTTTCATCCTTTTTGTTCTTGAGTACCCACTTTGTCCCAATAGGCCTTGCCCATTTGGGACAATCTACCAGAATCCAAACCTCTTGTATGTCAAACTGTAAGAGCTCCTCTTGCATGGCTTCAACCCATCTTGGGTCATTTAAAGCCTGAAAAATCTTCTTTGGCTCTTCTTGTGACAAAAATGCAGTAAACAGACAACATTGCATGTTGTCATGATTGAACTTCATGGTGATGTTAGCAATGAAGCTGTGCTCCTTTGCTGTGTACCTTGTATGTCTAGGGGCTTCAGGATTACCAATGATTTGAGAGATAGGGTGATCCTTATTGATTATGTAGGTAGGCTGCATGATTACTTATGTTTCATCTTCTTCCAAATCAGAATTGATGGGGCTATTTTGATTAGGAAAGAAGTCCTCAAAGGAACTTCCAAATGATACAACATGACCTAGAGATGGGTGCTGGTGAGAAGAATGAAGCTCTGAGTAACTAGGACCTCCACTCTTGATGATTCTGCTTCCACTGCTGGATATAATAGGACCATCAGTTATGGGTGTAGATGATGAAATGAGTGGGGATTCTCTTTCTACATCATTAGTATCATTAGCAACAAGATCCTTTGTGGAAGAGGAAGCAATTGGTCTAGCAGGGGAATCCTGGATTCCACTGCCTTCAGCCATTCCGCTGCTTTCAGGAGGTGACATAGCAGGGGATGAGATTGGCTGTTCTTTTCCTAGAGAAGAATTATCTTTTTGAACATCAGCTTTAATAGGAAACAATGAGGGTACATTCATGTACCTCAGGGGTGACTTCTCTGCACCAGTTGTTTCTTGAGTACCTGAAATGTTAGTGTTCTGCAAAGCAACAGGTACATAATTCATAGACTTTGAAAGTACTTCTATATCAAAGAACCAGTCAGGACCTGTTTGAACATCTTCAGGTTTGTCTTCAAGAAAGTTCACATGAAGATTTTCTGTGATTTTGCTTGTCTTCTTGTTGAAGACCCTATATCCCTTGTTGTTTAATGAATAACCCACAAAGTATCCATCATCACCCTTTTCACTAAACTTACCTAGATTGTCAATAGTGTTCAAGATGATCACATGACATCCAAAAGGTCTGAAAAAGTCAATTAAAGGAGGTCTTCCATTGAACAGCTGATAAGGGGTCTTGTTGTGTGCCTTAACCACCAAGGCCCTGTTTTGTACATAACAAGCAGTGGATACAGCTTCAGCCCAAAAGATAACTAGTAGTTTGGAATCAGACAACATAGTTCTGGCAGCTTCAATGAGTGTCCTATTCCTTCTTTCTGCCACTCCATTCTGTTGAGGTGTTCTTGCAATGCTGAATTGCCTCTTGATGCCTTTGTTTATGCAGAAAGAGTCCAGTTTCTGATTTCTGAACTCACCACCATTGTCTGATCTCATGGTGACTACCTTCATGCTTTTTGATAGTTCAATTTGATTGATGAACCCAATGAGTACATCAGCTGTGTCACTCTTCTCAAATAGAAAGAATGTCCATGTGAACCTTGAAAAATCATCAGTAATCACTAGGGAGTACCATTTCTTCATTATGCTTGCCACGGAAGTAGGACCAAAGAGATCCATTTGAAGTAGTTCCAATGGCTTGGTGGTGGACATACTTGTTTTTGATTTGCAAGATGCTCTGTGTTGCTTCCCTTTCAGACAGGCAGCACAAGCATGTTCATTGGCAAAAGACTTAAAAGGAAGACCATGAACCAGATTATACTTTACTAGTTTGTTCATGTTCTTGACATTAAGATGACCAAGTCTTCTATGCCATTTCTTACATTCATCTACTAAAGCTTTGGCAATGAAACATGTTTCATTGTCTTGGAGAGATATGTCCTTGAGATCAATTGTGTACATATTCTTCTGTCTTGGTGTTCTGAGTACAATACGAGTGTCTGGTGGCAAGACAAACTCCTTTCCTAACACCAAGCATTCAGTGTCAGTAAACAAGACAAAATTCTTGTTATCAGTCATCTGTGACACACTAAAGAGATTGTACTTGAGTTCTTTCACCAAGTAGACATTGTCAAAGGTCATCCCATTAGTGACAATAGTTCCTTTTCCTGTTATAGTTCCATGCCCATCTCCAAAAGAAACACCATCATTGTCATGCAGGGGCACAAAGTTAGACAGGTAAGATTTTTGTACAGTCATACTTCTTGATCATCCGCTATCCCAATATGCTTTATCATCCCTTGTCTTCTTTGTCACCTGCAAAAAGAAAAAGAAATTAGTTTTTCTTGGGGACCCAAGCCATTACAGACTTGGATCTACCTCGTGTATCAATGTAGGATAGCTTATCAAAAACTAAAGATACACCATTAGATTGAGTACCCCTTTTGGGTACCCACACCCAACGAGCTGAGGCTTTCACAGCTTTTCCCCATCTTCCCATGTTCCTAGAAGGCAAAATTTTGCTAGCAGGGGATACCCCAGTTTTAGCAGGGGAATCCCTATGCTTAGCAGAGGGAACCCACCTTTTGTTTTGGCCTCTATTCATGTGTTGGTAAGGTCTAGAGCCAGATCTATATGCATTCTGAGGTGTTGGGATTGTCATAGAAGTGCTGGGCTTGGTGTGAACATCATTCTCCTTTCTAAGTGCAGGAACAACATATTTGTCAGTTACCCTGTTTCTCAAGGCAGGGGCAACATACTTGGCAGGGGAAAAAGATTTTGCCCCTGCATTTAGGAGAATGGTTTTAGGTTGCATATCCTTTAAGGGATTTGCAGCCACCATCTCCATTGGTGCTTTACACTCTTGATAAGTGTGCTCAAAACTGCCACATGTGAAGCAGGGTTTGGTGTTAATCACAAAGTCTTCTCCTAATTGGTGAGACTTTTGGTCATTCCAATTTCTTTGATTACCTCTTACAGTCCTGTACATACCAGCATATTTAATGGTGGACTTAGGAGACTGTGATCTGGACCTAGATTTGGGAGAGCTACTCTTAGAACTAGAGTCACTACCAAAAATTCCTTCTCTTGAAAATAGAACAGGGTTATCAATTTTCCATTGTTTTAAAGCAACCTGTTCCTTTTCAAAATCCCTAATAGCATTAGTTTTTACTAGGGACTCTTCAGTATCAAGATTATTAGGTATATAAGCACTTAGGTCAAACTCAATATCATCCTGTTTTTTAAAACAAGGGAGACTAGTCCAGGACAGGTCTTTTCTAGGAAAAGGTGCATGGATGTTGGCAGGGGTGGTGGTATGGTGGCATGCTCATTTTTAATCCCAAACCCTGTTTTGTCCCTAGGAGATTGACCAATTTCAACTGCTTTGGTTAAATCTTTTGAAGCTTTTCCAAATTTTTCAACAGTTTCCTCATCTATCTTTTGGTTAGCTTTGAAAATTTCAAGTTCAGCAGTCAATTCTTTTATAGATTGGTTATTCTCCTTGGCATCTCTTTCTAGAATCACAATGTGATCCCTATAATCACTTTCTCTTTGCTTAAACTCTCTTATGGTGGACTCTAACTGTTCTAAAGCACGTTTATAATTATCAAGATCATTATCACAATTGATATAGTCAGCTTTTACCTTTCTGGTTTGAGCATTCAAAGACTCAGTATTTTTCCTACAAGCTTTAGTACAATATGAGTCATCATATACCTCATTGTCAGAGCTGCAACTTGACATGGCCATAAGTGCAAAGTCTTCTTCTTTTTCCTCAGCAATCAAAGCTTGATTTCTTTCCACATTCTCTGTCATAGCACTCCAGTCCCATCCACTTGCTCCATCTATCCCCTGCATTGCTACCATGGATTTAGCACCAGAATCATCATCTCTTGTTTCCTTTCTGTAGCTATTTCCAGTCTTAGGTCCTCTGCATTCCCTGGCAAAATGACCCTTCTTGCTACAGTTGTAGCATTCAACTTTTGTTTTATCAAACCCAGCCACATCAGAGGGATTAATTGAGATCTTCTTCCCATACTTCTTGTAGAACCTATTGGCTCTCATGCTGAGCAGAGCCATATTCCACTTGATATCCATCTCTTCTAGCCCTTGCTTACTGATTTGACTTAGATCTTCATGTAACACAGTAGATCCTTGTGGCCCTTGAGATGCTATAAAAGCACAAGCAGTATCAAGGCTGAATGTAGCTGGTCTTTCTTCATCATAGGAAGGTCCAGACCTGGTAGCAGGGGAATAAGTAGCAGGGGCTACTTCAATTCCACTGTTCATGGAGATTCCACTGCTTTGTGATATGAATGCCATGTTAGCAGGGGAATCAGTGGATCCACTTGAGTTGGGGGGAATCGTTCCTTTTGACGTCATCTCATTGACAACAGGTTCAAAAACTTTTAAGTTATTGTATATGTCATCAATGTTCTTGTCGTCCAAGTCATCCTTATTCTGCCAAATTGCCTTATAGACAAACCATTCTTTCTAGAGGCTGTTAAGAAACCTGGTATCCACCTGCTCTTTTGATACCTCAATATCAAAGAATTCCAACTGGGCCACCATATCTTGAAGACTATTTTAAATAGCTCCAATTGATTCATCACCAATTGCTTTGAAAGAAGCAAAATCATCCAGCATTTGATTTTTCTTCTTCTTCTTTGTGGCTTCATTTCCTCTAAAGGTTGTGCCTATGGCTTCCCATAGATCCTTAGCTGTTTTGTATTTCCTGAATCTGAGTTGATGTCTATCAGGTAGAGCCAACAGCAATGAGCTGTGAGCCCTGACATCATGCCTTCTAGCTAGTATTTCCTTATCACACAGAACAGCAGATTTCTTCTTGTCCTTACCTTTGGAACTTTCACCTTTTTCTTCTTCCTTGTCATCTTCAACCGCCATTGTTTTGGTGAATTGATCACCAAACTCTATGATCTCCCAAAGAACATAGTGTTCCATTTTCAGGTATTGTTGGATTCTGAATTCCCATAACTCAAAGTTTTCAGGATCCAACATGGGTAACTTGAGGTTATTGTGGTTGTTGCTGTTTGGGGATGAGTCTGAAGACATGTTTGCTATGAGGATTTTGTTGTTGATTTAGACAAAGTTTCTCAACAAGCTCTGATACCACTTGTTGATCCCAAAGTCAGATCTTAAACCTTAATAGCTTGTTTGAGGGTTGTGATAGAGAGAAATAATTCAATCTAACACTAGAGAAACTTTGCAAAGCAAAGAAACTAAACAAGATGCGGAATAAAATGTTTAGCACAAGAACACATATAATTGAAACGTTGAACTTTAATATATCAAAGATATACGAATACCCTAAAATGGTATTAGGGTTTTCAAAACCTTAAAGTATGATAATGAAAGACAAATGAGAAAGACACACTTTGCATGCTAAACTTGTGAGTCCTTTTATAGCCACAAGGACTCACGTACAAGATCATTACTAACAAACTTGGAAAGTATTAAGGAATAATAACTGAAACGCGTAAAAATCTATTCCATGTTTATCTTTGACAGCAGGGCCTTTGACTTCAGCAGGGGGACCAATCCCCCTGCCTTTGTTATTTAGCAGGGGGAACTTACTCTAGCAGGGGTATGGATAATCAACTAGCAGGGGAAACAAATAAGCATAGATTTATTCCCAACAGTCTTTTCTTCTGATTTATAGGCAGTTGGGCGAGAGAGAAAATCTACAAGTACGTTCTCTGTTCCTTTGATGTGTTTTACTGTGAACTTCCACTGTGAGAACCAATTTGCCCATCTCAAAAGTTGTACGTGAGGGAGCATCTTCCGTTTAGATTGTAGCATACGTGGAAAGGAGGACATGTCCATTTCAACGTGAAATTCATGTCCGATTAGATGGAATTGGAATCTCTCAATGCCTCGTTTGACTGCAAGAATCTCTTTGAATGTAGAGTGATAGTATTGTTCAGTGGGTTTAAACGTGCCGCTCTTATATCAACATACATGTCTCTTATTATTGCTATCTTGGACAAGTAGGACAGCTCCCTAACACTCATCACTAGCATCTGTCTGCAAAATTTCTTCTTTCAGTCATGATGGGAATCTTCATTGGGGGCATCTTTTCGGCTAGCAACTTGATAGCTTTTACTGCTTCTGTTTGTCGTGATGTTCACTGTGGGGGATTCTTTTTTAACATGGGGAACAACAGAGTGGTGTGATTTGATAACTTGGGCAGGAAATCAGACATGTAGTTGACTAACCCGAGGAACTGTTGAATCATTTTTTGTGAAGTTAATTCATCCGGAAACTTCAGTAACTCTTGAACGACATGCGGTTGAGGCTGGTACTTTCCGTCTGTGATCTCCATGCCAAGAAAGTGAATTTTGGTTACACCGACCTTCATCTTTTTCTCGGATAGAATTATCCCATACTTTGTGACAATAGAATAAAACTTGGAAAGTAACTCTGCATGGGACTATTCATCTGGGGAGAATAAGAGGATATCATCAATGTAAACAAATGTGTTTGCAAGAATCGGCTCAAAAATGGTTATCATTGCCTTTTGAAAGGCCGACGGATAATTTTTTAGACCAAACGACATTACTTTCCACTGGTAATGATGATCAGGTATACAGAACCCGGTATTTGGTCTATCCTCGGGCTTAATACCCAGTTTCCAAAATCCTGACTTAAGGTCGAACTTGGAGAGGACTTTAGCGTCTGCCAGGTGTTGAAATAACGACTTCTTTTGTGGAAGCGGAAACTTATCATCAGTTAAAAAGTGGTTCAACGGTTGATAGTTAATGACCAACCTGAGCTTTCCACGAACTTTTTCGCTTCTTTTATTGACGTAAAAAGCCTCACATGCCCATGGCGACGTGGTAGGTTCAACAATTCCTTCAGCAACTAGTTGGTTGCATTCTTCTAAAGCAAGCTCGTAATGATCTGGGTTCATTCCGGGGTGACTAGTTTGGTAGGATTAACATCTTCGTTTTGCTTAAAAGGTAGCGAAACAAAGAATGAGGGATTCAGCCACAAAGGTGAAGGGTGTTTTGTTAAAAACTTCGTGTGTGAGGAAGCACATGAGTTTTGAATAAGTTTTTGTCTGATGTAGTTGATATCAGCAAGTGGTGGAGTAACACTTGCAACAAAAAGGCGATGCACGGTTGTCCAAGGGTTGAAAAAGCTTTTGTATTGAAGTCTTGTGCTCGTCCATCGTAAGTTTGGTAGTTTATATAACATATCAAAACCGATCAAGAGATCTTTTCCATGCGAGCTCGAACCTAACAGCCTTCTTCTGATTATGCACTTTGAAAATAGGTGAATGTAAATGGGGACACTTATTTTGTCAATGACAAATTTCTCTCCATTAGCGGCCATAAAACTCTGATGGTGAGGTCTCCAATAGTTGTATGGTAAGATAGCAGGGTTCAGGATGGAAACGGACGCACCATTGTCGAAAAATGTAATAACTGGGATTGGCTTTGCATACGCATCCGTAGGGAGGTGGATTTTGGCTAGTGGTAATGGTGGTTCTTCTTGTACTGGGAGTACACATGGAATCGGATTTATCATGTGAATTCCAAAATCATCATCACTAGTCAGAGAATCTGAGTCAGAATCGTCATCAGATGAGAAATCTGAATAGGCGATTGTGCATAAGACTGAATCTCCTGGTTCATCATCCAAAGAGTATAGTGACTCTAGATCAAAAAGATCCACTGGTTCAACCTGGTTCAAGGCTTGTAAAAGTGCTTGGGACTTTTTCTTGTCTGGATAGTTTCTTGCAAAATGACCTTTCTTTTGGCATACGAAGCACCTATCGGAAGTCTTGCCACGTTGATTCTTCTTCTTGATGAATTTCCACTTCTTTCTTCTTCGTTAAGAGAATCGGGGTTTCTTGAAAAGGTTGAATAACGTTTGGAATGGAATTTCTTTTTTGTATGGGTACATTCACATGATGACTTGTCTTTGCACTTGATTTTCAGGTACTTGTCATCGCAGGGTGACCCGAGGCGTTTTCCTGTACTTTTGAATTCGGCAAGAAACTTTTTCTGGTTGCAAAGCTTGGCTAAGGCATTCATGATCAACTGGAATAGTTCGCCAAGAGATGACTAAGCTATTGTGACATTTCTTGCTTCCAATGCCCAATATGCTTCATTAGCAAGGGATTCCGGAAAAGAGTTAAGGAAAACTTGATTTAAATTGACATCATCGACTCCATTCAAACAATAAAATCGCTGAGACATACGATCATAATGTTTTTCTAGATCTTTCTTTTGGAAGGAGAAACATTTCATCTTGAGAAATTCTTCTCTGGCATGGGTAGTGTGTTCATAGGGGTTGCCAATGAACTCAGAGTATATGGAGCCTATAAAAGCTTCTGGGGATGTTGACTGTTGCAATTGTAGCTGGCGATATTCTCCAAGACTGAGGTACCAATCTCGTAGGCGCCCTTAGATCCGAGTAAGAAACCGCTTGATGACTATGTCAATGGTGTAATATTGCACCTCTGACGAACACCATGTTAGCATCTCTATACTTCTTTCACACCATTTTGATGGTGGAAGGTCATCGAATGTGAAGTACTGCTTTATGTCAGACTGTGGAAAATCCGTAGAACTTGTTTGTGGTGTTTGGTTTTCTCCGTAGTCATCTGGATCAAACTGTACTGTTGATTCTGCATATTCTGGTTCTGCCATGAACAAGTGTTGAAATCCATCAACAATATCCACATCTTCAGCCTCACGTCAAGAGTGGATGACTGGAGCTACAAAATGGGAGCACTGAGGTTTTTCTGCTTGTGTGAGGGATTATAGGAAAGTTGAAAAAGGGTTAACCCGCTCAATTGGAAGGACATCATGAACTTTAGAATGGGTTGTAGGGTTGGATTCTTGTGGAGGAGTTTGGTTTTTGCTTGTGGAGGCTTTTAGCTTTCTTTGTTTTAATGCCCACATGTTTAGTGATGGTGACGATGCTTGGTTGTGGGATTGTGGTAATGGTTGAGGTTCAAACGATATTCCTACAAAAAGGTTGGATGGCAATCTCTAAGGATCATCAACAAGGGTTGAAATTCTTTTTTGCTTATGTTGCCGTTCCAGATCTTGGAGTTGGATTTTTAAGTTTATCATTTCTGCTTCCTTTTGAGAGACAGAAGAGGAAGATTGGGTTATTGGTGATGTTTTGATGATTTGGATAATTTCACTTTGCCAGTTTAGGGTAGCTTCCGCGGGACTAACAGTATTTACGAGTCCTGTGGGACCAATAGTCGTTGGATTTTTTATCTTCCAGTCGTGCTTGGTTCAACTATCAGGATGCTCAAATGCAGTAAGGGCTGAGAACTCTTATTCGTATGATATTGAAGAGGGTGTTGTTATTCGAAATACTGGTGAAGGGATTGTTTCTTTATCTTTCTTCGGTTGTGGCGTTTGATGAATGATAGATAAAGCCATTTGGTGATAGGGTGTAAGTGTTTGTGGTTGTGGCGGTGTTTTAGGTGGTTGTGGTGTTTTCAGTGGTTGTGGTGTCGTTGATAGTTGTGGTATCTGGTTTTGCTTTGGGTATAAAACATAGTAGTCAAATTTTCCTGAGGGTTCTCCAAGAAGTCCAACTGTTGGGTCACCGTCTTCATACCTCCTTTTGAGTCTTTGTTGTGAAGATCTTCGTTTCTTAGGGACATCTTCTTCATCCTCAAGCTTTTGAGCTTCATCTAAACAACTTTCGCAATCACATACGTCCCACCATATGTGCTTGATTTCTTGAACAGGCTCATTGGTCACGGTTTGGCTGGGTTCTGCTGGTGCGATCACATGGATTCCTGTTGGAAACATATTAGGTGCCTTAGGTTGCAAGAATTTGATCTCCACGAGACCATTCTCATGTCTAACAAATTCTAGAGCTGAGTTCGATCGAACAGGAGTTTGATGGATTTGCTCATAATTTGTTATCCACTTTTCTGGAAGTAATTTGAGTAACTCATCTCGAGAAAACTGCTTTGGTATGTATGTACACGTTGGAGTTGCATTTGCGTCTATGTCGATGAGTAGCGCATTTCCGGCATCGTCTTGTCCTGGAACCAAAATGTCTAACGAGTGGTTTTGAACTCGATAAGCCATTTGGTAATGGAACGTGGCTTGAAAGGTGTTCACTTGGGGCGTACCTCCAATCTGGATCTGGGCCTTGAGGGATGTGAATAGTGAAGGATCATTGAGAGGCATGTTAAAATTTCGGTAAAACGTGACAAAAATTGTTCCTGCGTTCAATTTTGTTTGTATTGTACCAATACAAGCATGATGATATTTTGCAAACCTTGTATCAAGCAAGGCTATTCTTGAATATGCAGGTAGTCCTTTTCTTCCATGGAAGGTTAATTCTAACCTTATAGCTCCGAAATGAATATCTGTGTACCCTTGTGATAGACAATGTCGAGGAAGGTCGGAAGGCAATGACAAAGGTACCAACTGTTCTATCTGGGATGCTGGTAACTGATGCGAATCGAACTTTGATGTTTGTACAAACTCTTTTATTTGTTTGTGTGGGTTAGATCCAATTAGCTGCTTGACTCTTTTTGTGATGGAATTGGATGGTTTAGTGAAAACATGTTAGGGGTTTGCTAGTGGCATTTCACTGATTGGGATCCTGGAATCATCAAAACTATATGAGATTTCATATAACTGATATATTTTAGATGCAGAGGAATGGCGGAAACTGGACGAGGTTGAGCGATTGAAAAGGTTATCGTGACTCATGGTTTTAAGAATTATAGACTTTTTCTTCTTATTCTATACTCTCCCGGAGGAAACAACTGCGACCACCTTTGTCGACTTACATATCCTGCAACAGCCCTGATAGAATAAAGGGATAGAGAACTATAACACATAAAGCTATAGAAGTCAAACCTTTAAGCTAAATTCTAATTTTCTGATGTGAGAGATCAACACTAAGGCTGCAGTCACAGAGCATACGATTAGGAATTTAGTATAAAGGAATTAGTAAGGTAAGGGTAATGTTGATGGTGAGAGCGTGAGGCTCTGATACCAAGGGTGTGGGGGGAGTTGTGGCAGATCTATATAAGACCTGTAAGAACAATGGTTTATAAGAAATTTAATAGGCACTAGAGAGAAGATATGAGAGAAGATTGTAGAGAGAGATATAAGAAAACACACACTTGTATTACTTCAAATTCTGATGCCTTAGAATGGCAAGATACATGGCTATATATAGCCTTGATTGGGTATAACCTTCAAGCTTATAGTACAAGCTTTCTTACTTTTACACATTATTGCCATATGACCTAAGCGCTTACATCATATAGCATTATTGAAACTAGAAAACACTAGAAACTTCAAACAAACTCAAGATACTAAAACATAGTTATTAAAACATTATACTAAACATAAAAATGTTTAGCCTTTTTCATGGACTCAAACGTGCATCAGGATGGGTTGGATCATCTTCGAATGGGTCAAAATGTGCGTCAACATCTGAACCAAATGAGAGTGAACCGAATGAGTCTTCGTCGTCGGATGAATATGGGTTAGCATCTTCATCTGTCGTTGTGTCTATGTCATTTTTTTGGTTGTCACTGAGCCAATTGTGATTTGCTTCTGCCCATTTGAGTGAATCGGGATGGTCATCACCCCATGGCATCATATTCCACCTTATAAAAATTGGAATTTTGTCAGGGTCAACACCATTTGCTCTTGCCATTAGGTTTCTTGTATCTGCATAAAGGTTCCAGTACTTCCTTTCACACTTCGTGCTGCCTGGGTTAATTTCATACCAGTCATGAATGAAACGTGATCCTGAGTGATAAACGAGTGAACCTTCATAGTTAAAAACCTTGGGTGGTAGAAAGGATCTTGGTCTTCTGAACATCACTAGTACATACTTCCCTTTGCTAGTCACGGTCAACCATCGCGTCCATTGGTGGTGAGAACAAACCATTGTAGCATGCTTAGTAAATTTCTGGAGTGAGGGCGGACATCATTGAATTGGCTTTTGACAATGTATGACAAAAGTTTTTCTGTGTTGAAGGAGATGCATATTGTGAAGCTTTCAAACAGGTACCACAAAAAGCACAATGCTTCTTTCCAAAAGTTCCATAGGTCATGGATATGAAACACATTGAGAAACGGGTAGTCAAGGTAGAACATGAGACCATTTATGCTCAAACCATGTTTCTGTATGAGGACAGTGAGAAATGTCTTGAAACTTAATTTAGACCTTTTTTCAAAGGTTAAATCTGTGATTGTTTCCATTATCTCTTCTGGCAGGCTGAGGACAGGGAGTGGTGGTGTAGGTGTGGAGGAGGATGCTGGATCCCTTTGGGAAGTGACTGAAAGAACCATTGAAAGAAAGTTAGAAGTATGTGTTTGGACTTGGCTTACTTTCTTTGGGGTCTTTTCCACTGATTTATAGGCAGTTGGGCGAGAGAAAAAATTTGCAAGTACGTTCTCTGTTCCTTTGATGTGTTTTACTGTGAACTTCCACTGTGAGAACCAATTTGCCCATCTCAAAAGTTGTGCGTGAGGGAGCATCTTCCGTTTAAATTGTAGCATACGTGGAAAGGAGGACATGTCCATTTCAACGTGAAATTCGTCTCCCATTAGATGGAATTGGAATCTCTCAATGCCTCGTTTGACTGCAAGAATCTCTGTGAATGTAGAGTGATAGTGTTGTTCAAAGGGTTTAAACGTGCCGCTCTTATAGCCACATACATGTCTCTTATTATTGCTATCTTGAACAAGTAGGACAGCTCCCCAACACTCATCACTAGCATCTGTCTACAAAATTCTTCTTTCAGTCATGATGGGAATCTTCAGTGGGGGCATCTTTTCGGCTAGCAACTTGATAGCTTTTACTGCTTTTGTTTGTCGTGATGTCCACTGTGGGGGATTCTTTTTTAACATGGGGAACAACAGGGCGGTGTGATTTGATAGCTTGGGCAGGAAATCAGACATGTAGTTGACTAACCCGAGGAACTTTTGAATCATTTTTTGTGAAGTTAATTCATCCGGAATCTTCAGTAACTCTTGAGCAACATGCGGTTCTGGCTGGTACTTTCCGTCTGTGATCTCCATGCCAAGAAAGTGAATTTTGGTTACACCGACCTCCATCTTTTTCTCGGATAGCATTATCCCATACTTTGTGACAATAGAATAAAAATTGGAAAGTAACTTTGCATGGGACTGTTCATCTGGGGAGAATAAGAGGATATCATCAATGTAAACCAATGTGTTTGCAAGAATCGGCTCAAAAATGGTTATCATTGCCTTTTGAAAGGCCGACGGAGCATTTTTAGACCAAACGGCATTACTTTCCACTGGTGTTGAAATAACGACTTCTTTTATGGAAGCGGAAACTTATCATCAGCTAAAAAGTGGTTCAACGGTTGATAGTTAATGACAAACCTGAGCTTTCCACGAACTTTTTCGCTTCTTTTATTGACGTAAAAAGCCTCACATGCCCATGGCGAGGTGGTAGGTTCAACAATTCCTTCAGCAACTAGTTGGTTGCATTCTTCTAAAGCAAGCTGGTAATGATGTGGGTTCATTCCGGTTTGACTTGCTTTGGTAGGATTAACATCTTCGTTTTGCTTAAAATGTAGCGAAACAAAGAATGAGGGATTCAGCCACAAAGGTGAAGGGTGTTTTGTCAAAAACTCCGTGTGTGAGGAAGCACATGAGTTTTGAATAAGTTTTTGTCTGATGTAGTTGATATCAGCAAGTGGTGGAATCACACTTGCAACAAAAAGGCGATGCATGGTTGTCCAAGGGTTGAAAAAACTTTTGTAGTGAAGTCTTGTGCTCGTCCATCGTAAGTTTTGTAGTTTATGTAGGATATCAAAACCGATCAAGAGATCTTTTCCATGCGAGCTCGAACCTAACAGTCTTCTTCTGATTATGCACTTTGGAAATAGGCGAATGTTAATGGTGACACTTATTTTGTCAATGACAAATTTCTCTTCATTAGCAGTCATAAAACTCTGATGGTAAGGTCTCAAATAGTGGTATGGTAAGATAGCAGGGTTTAGGATGGAAACGGACGCAACAGTGTCGAAAAATGCAATAACTGGGATTGGCTTTACATACGCATCCGTAAGGAGGTGGATTTTGGCTAGTGGTAATGGTGGTTCTTCTTGTACTGGCAGTACATGTGGAATCGGATTTATCATGTGAATTCCAAAATCATCATCACTAGTCAGAGAATCTGAGTTAGAATCGTCATCAGATGAGAAATCTGAATAGGCGATTGTACATAAGACTGAATCTCCTGGTTCATCATCCAAAGAGTATAGTGACTCTAGATCAGAAAGATCCACTGGTTCAACCTGGTTCAAGGCTTGTAAAAGTGCTTGGAACTTTTTCTTGTCTGGACAGTTTCTTGCAAAATGACCTTTCCTTTGGCATATGAAGCACCTATCTGAAGTCTTGCCACGTTGATTCTTCTTCTTTCTGAATTTCCACTTCTTGCTTCTTCTTTGAGAGAATCAGGGTTTTCTTGAAAAGGTTGAATAACGTTTGGAATGGAATTTCTTTTTTGCATGGGTACATTCACATGATGACTTGTCTTTGCACTTGATTTTCAGGTACTTGTCATCGCAGGCTGACCCGAGGCGTTTTCCTGTACTTTCGAATTCAGCAAGAAACTCTTTATGGTTGCAAAGCTTGGCTAAGGCATTCATGATCAACTAGTATAGTTCGCCAAGAGATGACTGAGCTATTGTGACATTTCTTGCTTCCAATGCCCGATATGATTCATTAGCAAGGGATTCCGGAAAAGAGTTCAGGAAAACATGCTTTAAGTTGACATCATCGACTCCATTCAAACAATAAAATCGCTGAGACATACGATCATAATGTTTTTCTAAATCTTTCTTTTGGAAGGAGCAACATTTCATCTTGAGAAATTCTTCTCTGGCATGGTTAGTGTGTTCATAGGGGTTGCCAATGAACTCAAAGTATATGGATCCTATAAAAAGCTTCCGGGGATGCTGACTGCTGCAATTGTAGCTGGCGATATTCTCCAAGACTGAGGTACAAATTTCGTAGGCGCCCTTAGATCTGAGTAAGAAACCGCTTGATGACTATGCCAATGGTGTAATATTGCAGCTCTGACGAACACCATGTTAGCATCTCTTTACATCTTTCACGCCATTTTAATTGTGGAAGGTCATCGAATGTGAAGTACTGCTTTATGTCAGATTGTGGAAAATCCATGGAACTTGTTTGTGGTGTTTGGTTTTCTACGTAGTCATCTAGATCAAACTGTACTGTTGATTCTTCATATTTTGGTTCTGCCATGAACAAGTGTTCAAATCCATCAACAATATCCACATCTTCAGCCACACGTCAGGAGTGGATGACTTGAGCTACAAAATTGGAGCACTGAGGTTTTTCTGCTTGTGTGAGGGATTGTAGGAAAGTTGAAAAAGGGTTAACCCACTCAATTGGAAGGACATCATGAACTTTAGAATGGGTTGTAGGGTTGGATTCTTGTGGAGGAGTTTGGTTTTTGCTTGTGGAGGCTTTTAGCTTTCTTTGTTCTGATTCCCACATGTTTAGTGAAGGTGACGATGTTTGTTTGTGGGATTGTGGTAATGGTTGAGGTTCAAACGATATTCCTACAAAAGGGGTGGATGGCAATATCCAAGGATCATCAACAAGGGTTGAAATTCTTTTTTGCTTATGTTGTCGTTCCAGATCTTGGAGTTGGATTTTTAAGTTCTTCATTTCTGCTTCCTTTTGAGAGATAGAAGAGGAAGATTGGGTTATGGGTGATGTTTTGATGATTTGGATAAGTTCTCGGTGAAGCTCTTGGATTTTGAAACGAAGTTCATGGATGATACTCTCTAGGGATCCGACTTTTGATGAAAGATTTTTTTGGGTATTTGCGAGCATGGTTTGCTATGAGAGTATTTTTGCGAGAACCTTGTTTTAAGCAACAACATTTTCACTTTGCCAGTTTAGGGTAGCTTCTACGGGACTAACAGTATTTGCGAGTCCTGTGGGACCAATAGTCGTTGGATTTTTTATCTTCCAGTCGTGCTTGGTTCGACTATCAGGATGCTCAAATGCAGTAAGGGCTGGGAACTCTTGTTCATATGATATTGAATAGGGTGTTGTTATTGGGAATACTGGTGAAGGGATCGTTTCTTTATCTTTCTTCGGCTGTGGCGTCTGATGAATGATAGATAAAGCCTTTTGGTAATAGGGTGTAAGTGTTTGTGGTTGTGGCGGTGTTTTAGGTGGTTGTGGTGTTTTTAGTGGTTGTGGTGTCGTTGATGGTTGTGGTATCTGGTTTTGCTTTGGGTATAAAACATAGTAGTCAAATTTTCCCGAGGGTTCTCCAAGAAGTCCAATTGTTGGGTCACCGTCTTCATACCACCTTTTGAGTCTTTGTTGTGAAGATCTTCGTTTCTTAGGGACATCTTCTTCATCCTCAAGCTTTTGAGCATCATCTAAACAACTTTCGCAATCACATACGTCCCACCATATGTGCTTGATTTCATGAACAGGCTCATTGGTCACGATTTGGCTAGGTTCTGCTGGTGCGATCATGTGGATTCCTGTTGGAAACATATTAGGTGCCTTAGGTTGCGAGAATTTGATCTCCACGAGACCATTCTCAAGTCTAACAAATTCTGGAGCTGAGTTCGATCGAACAGGAGCTTGATGGACTTGCTCATAATTTGTTATCTACTTTTCTGGAAGTAATTTGGGTAACTCATCTCGAGATAACTGCTTTGGTATGTATGTACACGTTAGAGTTGCATTTGCGTCTGTGTCGATGAGTAGCGCATTTCCGGCGTCGTCTTGTCTTGGAACCAAAATGTCTAACGAGTGGTTTTGAACTCGATAAGCCATTTGGTAATGAAACGTGGCTTGAAAGGTGTTCACTTGGGGCGTACCTCCAATCTGGATTTGGGCCTTGAGGGCTGTGAATAGTGAAGGATCATTGAGAGGCATGTTAAAATTTGGGTAAAACATGACAAAAATTGTTCCTGCGTTTAACGTTGTTTGTATTGTACCAATACAAGCATGCTGATAAAGTTTCAAAAGACCTGTAAGAATAATGGTTTTAAGAAATTGTAGAGAGAAGATTTGAGAGAAGATTGTAGAGAGAGATATAAGAAAACACACACTTGTATTACTTCAAATTCTGATGCCTTAGAATGGCAAGATACATGGTTATATATAGCCTTGATTGGGTATAACCTTCAAGCTTATAGTACAAGCTTTCTTACTTTTACACATTATTGCCATATGACCTAAGCGCTTACATCATATAGCATTATTGAAACTAGAAAACACTAGAAACTTCAAAAAAACTCAAGATACTAAAATATAATTTTAAAACATTATACTAAACATAAAAATGTTTAGCCTTCTTCATGGACTCCAACGTGCATCCGGATGGGTTGGATCATCTTCGAATGGGTCGAAATGTGCGTCAACAACTGAACCAAATGAGACTGAACCGAATGAGTCTTCGTCGTCGGATGAATATGGGTTAGCATCTTCATCGGTCGTTGTGTCTATGTCATTTTTGTGGTTGTCACTGAGCCAATTGTGATTTGCTTCAGCCCATTTGAGTGAATCGGGATGGTCGTCACCCCATGGCATCATATTCTACCTTATAAAAGTTGGAATTGTGTCAGGGTCAACACCATTTGCTCTTGCCATTAGGTTTCTTGTATCTGCATAAAGGTTCCGGTACTTCCCTTCACACTTCGTGCTGGCTGGGTTAATTTCATACCAGTCATGAATGAAACATGATCCTGAGTGATAAACGAGTGAACCTTCATCGTTAACAGCCTTGGGTGGTAGAAGGGATCCTGGTCTTCTGAACATCACTAGTACATACTTCCCTTTGCTAGTCACTATCAACCATCGCGTCCATTGGTGGTGAGGAACAAACCATTGTAGCATGCTTAGTAAATTTCTGGAGTGAGGGCGGACATCATTGAATTGGCTTTTGACAATGTATGACAAAAGTTTTTCTGTGTTGAAGGAGATGCCTATGTGAAGCTTTCAAACAGGTACCAGAAAAAGCACAATGCTTCTTTCGGAAAGTTCCATAGGTCATAGATATGAAACACATTGAGAAACGGGTAGTCAGAGTAGAACATGAGACCATTTATGCACAAAACGTGTTTCTGTATGAGGACAGTGAGAAATGTCTTGAAACTTAATTTCGACCTTTTTTCAAAGGTTAAATCTGCGATTGTTTCCATTATCTCTTATGGCAAGCTGAGGACAGGGAGTGTTGGTGTAGGTGTGGAGGAGGATGATGGATCACTTTGGGAAGTGACTGAAAGAACCATTGAAAGAAAGTTAGAAGTATATGTTTGGACTTGGCTTACTTTCCTTGGGGTCGTTTCCTCTGATTTATAGGCAGTTGGGCGAGAGAGGAAATCTGCAAGTACGTTCTCTGTTCCTTTGATGTGTTTTACTGTGAACTTCCACTTTGAGAACCAATTTGCCCATCACAAAAGTTGTGCGTGAGGGAGCATCTTTGGTTTAAATTGTAGCATACGTGGAAAGGAGGACATGTCCATTTCAACGTGAAATTCGTGTCCGATTAGATGGAATTGGAATCTCTCAATACCTCGTATGACTCCAAGAATCTATTTGAATGTAGAGTGACAGTGTCGTTCAGAGGTTTTAAACGTGCCGCTCTTATAGCCACATACATGTCTCTTATTATTGCTATCTTGGACAAGTAGGACAGCTCCCCAACACTCATCACTAGCATCTGTCTGCAAAATTCTTCTTTCAGTCATGATGGGAATCTTCAGTGGGGGCATCTTTTCGGCTAGCAACTTGATAGCTTTTACTGTTTGTCGTGATGTCCACTGTGGGGGATTCTTTTTTAACATGGGGAACAACAGGGCGGTGTGATTTGATAGCTTGGGCACGAAATCAGACATGTAGTTGACTAACCCGAGGAACTGTTGAATCATTTTTTGTGAAGTTAATTCATCAGGAAACTTTAGTAACTCTTGAGCGACATGCGGTTGAGGCTGGTACTTTCCGTCTACGATCTCCATGCCAAGAAAGTGAATCTTGGTTACACCGACCTCCATCTTTTTCTCGGATAGCATTATCTAATACTTTGTGACAATAGAATAAAACTTAGAAAGTAACTCTGCATGGGACTGTTCATCTGGGTAGAATAAGAGGATATCATCAATGTAAACCAATGTGTTTGCAAGAATCGGCTCAAAAATGGTTATCATTGCCTTTTGAAAGGCCGACAGGACATTTTTTAGACCAAACGACATTACTTTCCACTGGTAATGATGATCAGGTATACACAACCCGGTTTTTGGTCTATCATCAGGCTTAATACCTAGTTGCCAAAATCCTGACTTAAAGTCGAACTTGGAGAGGACTTTAGCGTCTGCCAGGTGTTGAAATAACGACTTCTTTTGTGGAAGCGGAAACTTATCATCAGCTAAAAAGTGGTTCAACGGTTGATAGTTAATGACCAACCTGATCTTTCCACGAACTTGTCCGCTTCTTTTATTGACGTAAAAAGCCTCACATGCCCATGGCGAGGTGGTAGGTTCAACAATTCCTTCAGCAACCAGTTGGTTGCATTCTTCTAAAGCAAGCTGGTAATGATCTGGGTTCATTCCGGGGTGACTTGCTTTATTAGGATTAACATCTTCGTTTTGCTTAAAAGGTAGCAAAACAAAGAATGAGGGATTCAGCCACAAAGGTGAAGGGTGTTTTGTCAAAAACTCCGTGTGCGAGGAAGCACATGAGTTTTGAATAAGCTTTTGTAGTGAAGTCCTGTGTTCGTCGATCGTAAGTTTGGTAGTTTATGTAGGATATCAAAACTGATAAAGAGATCTTTTCCATGCGAGCTCGAACCTAACAGCCTTCTTCTGATTATGGACTTTTGAAATAGGCGAATGTTAATGGGGACACTTATTTTTTTAATGACAAATTTCTCTCCATTAGCGGCCATAAAACTCTTATGGTGAGGTCACCAATAGTGGTTTGGTAAGATAGCAGGGTTCAGGATGGAAACGGACGCACCGGTGTCGAAAAATGCAATAACTGGGATTGGCTTTGCATACGCATCCGTAAGGAGGTGGATTTTGGCTAGTGGTAATGGTGGTTCTTCTTGTACTGGCAGTACATGTGGAATCGGATTTATCATGTGAATTCCAAAATCATCATCACTAGTCAGAGAATCTGAGTCAGAATCGCCATCAGATGAGAAATCTGAATACGCGATTGTACATAAGACTGAATCTCCCGGTTCATCATCCAAAGAGTATAGTGACTCTAGATCAGAAAGATCCACTGGTTCAACCTGGTTCAACGCTTGTAAAAGTGCTTGGGACTTTTTCTTGTCTGGACAGTTTCTTGCAAAATGACCTTTCTTTTGGCATATGATGCACCTATCTGAAGTCTTGCCACGTTGATTCTTCTTCTTGATGAATTTCCACTTCTTGCTTCTTCGTTGAGAGAATTGGGGTTTTCTTGAAAAGGTTGAATAACGTTTGGAATGGAATTTCTTTTTTCTATGGGTATATTCACACGATGACTTGTCTTTGCACTTGATTTTCAGGTAGTTGTCATCGCAGGCTGACCCGAGGCGTTTACTTGTACTTTCGAATTCAGCAAGAAACTTTTTCTGGTTGCAAAGCTTGGCTAAGGCATTGATGATCAACTGGTATAGTTCGCCAAGAGATGACTGAGCTATTGCGACATTTCTTGCTTCCAATACCCGATATGCTTCATTAGCAAGGGATTCCAGAAAAGAGTTCAGGAAAACTTGCTTTAAATTGACATCATCGACTCCATTCAAACAATAAAATCGCTGAGACATACGATCATAATGTTTTTCTAAATCTTTCTTTTTGAAGGAGAAACATTTCATCTTGAGAAATTCTTCTCTGGCATGGGTAGTGTGTTCATAGGGGTTGCCAATGAACTCAGAGTATATGGAGCCTATAAAAGCTTCTAGGGATGCTGACTGCTGCATATCTAGCTGGCGATATTCTCCAATACTGAGGTACCAATCTCGTAGGCGCCCTTGGATCCGAGTAAGAAATCGCTTGATGACTATGTCAATGGTGTAATATTGCAGCTCTGACGAACACCATGTTAGAACCTCTATACTTCTTTCACGCCATTTTGATGGTGGAAGGTCATCGAATGTGAAGTACTGCTTTATGTCAGACTGTGGAAAATCCATGGAACTTGTTTGTGGTGTTTGGTTTTCTCCGTAGTCATCTGGATCAAACTGTACTGTTGATTCTGCATATTTTGTTTCTGCCATGAACAAGTGTTCAAATCCATCAACAATATCCAAATCTTCAGCCTCACGTCGGAAGTGGATGACTGGAGCTACAGAATGGAAGCACTAAGGTTTTTTTGCTTGTGTGAGGGATTCTAGGAAAGTTGAAAAGGGGTTAACCCGCTCAATTGGAAGGACATCATGAACTTTAGAATGGGTTGTAGGGTTGGATTCTTGTGGAGGAGTTTGGTTTTTGCTTGTGGAGGCTTTTAGCTTTCTTTGTTCTAATGCCCACATGTTTAGTGAAGGTGACGATGTTTTGTTGTGGGATTGTGGTAATGGTTGAGGTTCAAACGATATTCCTACAAAAGGGGTGGATGGCAATCTCCAAGGATCATCAACAAGGGTTGAAATTATTTTTTGCTTATGTTGTCGTTCCAGATCTTGGAGTATGATTTTTTAGTTCTTCATTTCTGCTTCCTTTTGAGAGATAGAAGAGGAAGATTGGGTTATGGGTGATGTTTTGATAATTTGGATAAGTTCTCGGTGAAGCTCTTGGATTTTGAAACGAAGTTCATGGATGATACTCTCTAGGGATCCGACTTTTGATGAAAGATTTTGTTGGGTATTTGCGAGCATGGTTTGCTGTGAGAGTATTTTTGCGAGAACCTTGTTTTGAGCAACGACATTTTCACTTTGCCAGTTTAGGGTAGCTTCCGCGGGACTAACAGTATTTGCGAGTCCTATGGGACCAATAGTCGTTGGATTTTTTATCTTCCAGTCGTGCTTGGTTTGACTATCAGGATGCTCAAATGCAGTAAGGGCTGGGAACTCTTGTTCGTATGATATTGAAGATGGTGTTGTTATTGGGAACACTGGTGAAGGGATCGTTTCTTTATCTTTCTTCGGTTGTGGCGTTTGATGAATGATATATAAAGCCTTTTGGTGATAGGGTGTAAGTGTTTGTGGTTGTGGCGGTGTTTTAGGTGGTTGTGGTGTTTTCAGTGGTTGTGGTGTCGTTGATGGTTGTGGTATCTGGTTTTGCTTTGGGTATAAAACATAGTAGTCAAATTTTCCTTAGGGTTCTCCAAGAAGTCCAACTGTTGGGTCACCGTCTTCATACCTCCTTTTGAGTCTTTGTTGTGAAGATATTCATTTCTTAGGGACATCTTCTTCATCCTCAAGCTTTTGAGCTTCATCTAAACAACTTTCTCAATCACATACGTCCCACCATATGTGCTTGATTTCTTGAACAGGCTCATTGGTCACGATTTGGCTGGGTTCTGATGGTGCGATCATGTGGATTCTGTTGATCCAAAACTCAGATCGATTAAGCTTTGTGTATACGAGATTAGATCAAGTAATACACGTAGAGAAACCTTTGCTTATGAATAAAGTAACTAAGTGTTATGCGGAATTAACACTTAATCTAAAACACAAAGATGTTAAACAAACTTTCACTTGTATTAGAATGATCGAACTTGATTACAATGAAAGAGGTTTAACTTGTGAAAACTTATGAAAAACTTATATTTAACATTAACCTAAAAGATCTTCTTTTATAGATTAAGAAGTCTTGTACAATAAGCTACGAATCAACTATTCTAGGTAAAGATAATAATAGAAAATACAACGTCGTGCTTATCTTTACCATACATAAATAAAGAAACAAATAAACAAAAAGATTCGTATGAAGATATATTCCATCAGTGCTAATCTTCAAGGCTATCAGCGTTGACTTCTTCAAGTGTCAACGCTTGGCTGTCAGCGTCGAATGTCATCCTATCAGTGCTTGAATTCTTCTTATCAGCGTCTAGTGAACTGACCCATATTTTATTCCCAACAATCCTCCCCTAAACTTGATATCTATTCCAATGATCAAGTTTCTGAATAAAAACTGAAGACTTAGGAGGAATCTTGCAAAAACTTCTTATGTTGGTGATAAACATATCTAATCAAGTCCTTGGCCACGTCACTAGTATAATCAATCTCCAAGGGTGTCTCCATCATCTTCTCCAACACTTCTTTGGACAAGAAATAATCAGCATCCACAAGTAGATACTCTGAAAACTTTGTAGAGCTCAAATGAAATACACCACAAGTAGAATAAAGCCTCCAATGAAGATTACTGAGATCATCTTCAAGATCCTTCCATATGGCAGGATCTGCTTCCTTTGGACCACACAAAGTCAAAAATGTGTTCCATAGTCTTATTCCATTTGCTGAAGTAGGTGCTTCAGCTGTATACTTGGCCTCTATTAATCTCCATAGATGCACCAAGTCTTCTCTGTCTATGCTTGCAAAGATAGAAATAACTGAAGTGAAAGTATGTACCTCCTTTCCAAACCTGCCAATCTTCCAAAATCCACACTCATCTTCATCAAAACTGATGATTGGATTTCTGTCATCTAGAGGTACTACATTAACCAAATCTGAAGCTTCCAATGGAGAAAGCTTGAGATGCTTCCTTATAACACCTTCAGTTGGATAATACACATCCATATCTTTGGGAAATTGGAGAGGATCTCCTTTCTTCACTGGTCTTTGAGCAATCCTCAACTCCTTTTGAATCTGCATTTCCTCAGCAAGCTCTTGTTTCCTTTCTTCTGAAAGAAACTGGTAGACATTATTTTCTTGCACATTCCTCCAAATAGGATGTGCCCTATACTCTAACTCCTCAAAAGATAAAGCCAGCAGCTTCTTGTATGTCCATCTAGGTTGATGGCATCTAAGCAACTTGTAGTACAACTGCCTTCTATCTCTTTTGAGCCAAGTCTTGACCTCTTGTGCATTAAACCTCAAAATCACCTTTATATCATCTTGTACCCTGAGAAGAACTTCCAACCCCCAAATTTGATCTGACAAACTCATCCCTGGGTTGTCCATAACCTTGTCTTCCCAAGCATGGTACATTCTGGTGATTTCTGGAAGGTCCCAATCAATCTGATTCTTCAAATCACTCAATCTTTCCTTTGCTAGCTCATCCCCATATTCAATTCTTTCTGGATCTTCAATAATTTGAATACTTGAATCTGAGCTATCTTCTTCTTTTTCACCACCACTCTCTTCCTCACTCTCAGAAGTGGCAACAAATGGTGATCTACCACTCCTCTTCAAATCTCTTTCCAAAAGTTGTGCAGCCAACTGTTCATCAAATGCAATTTGTGCTGCATCTTTCTTTGGAACATCTTCTTCAACCAGAATCCCCTTACCCTTGTCTTTTGGATCAATAATAGGTAAGGTAGAAGAAGAAACCTGTGTGGACACATCTTTGATGATTGTTGATGACTGGAATACATCAACACCACCTGCAACTTTTTCAGCGTTCAAGTTACCTCTATCAGCGCCACGATTACCTTTGTCAGCGCTGGATGTGTCAGCGTTCAAACTTGTATCAGCGCCCATTGTTTCTGTGAAAGATCCTTCCAAGTTTAATGGCGTCACCTTGGATGTATCAATAACAGGATGCTGCTTCAGACTTGTAAGAGCTTCAACAATACCTAAAGATTCACTAAATTGTGAACTCTTCTCACTGGCTGTATGAATCAGCTCATCCTCTTCATCCTCTTCATCCTCCCCTTTGGAAGATTCCTCCATCCTACTCCTGCTACTTGGATTCTCCAAAACAGTTACCCGCTCCCTCAATACTTGAAGTTCACGTCCCTGTTTGTTGACAATTTGTACAAGGCTGACATTTTGCTTTTGCAAGCTAATGACAGCAGCCGTCAATTCAGTCATTGTCATAGGTTCCAATCTGCCCTCAACTAGAATGGGGATTTGACCTCCCAAAATAGAATCATAGGGCATGGATGAGGTCTTAATGATGTTGGGACTGTCTTGACCAGCTGCTAAGCCTGTGTCAATAGCCCCAGCCTCACCCATGTCACCAGCCACACTTGTGGAGGTGGTTCTCTCTGCAACAAGGCTAGGACCATTAGAGGAGAACACTCCCAGTAGTCCTTTGGTGTTTATTCAACCTAGATTGTAATGGGGTAGAAGATGAGGTAGATTGTGTGGGTGTTGGTTGATTAAGGGGTGTTTGGGATTGTTCAGGAATGGTATCAGCATTGGGATTGGCTGTGTCAGCGCCAACATTTTGAGTGTCAGCGTTGGGTTGGTCAATGTCCATGTGATCTGGTGAAGGTAATGGTTCATGGATAGGCTCAAGTTGGGGTGCAGGGTCTGGTTGTGGTTGAGCAGCCTGAATTACTTCAAGCATGGCCTGGGTGAGAGGTATAGATCTGTTTGTGGAGCTCATTTTGCTAAAAATGGTTTTCTGTTGTCTAGGGATCTCATAAAAAGTGTCATGATCCCTAGTACAATATTCTTGTAAATCAAAGACCATTTGCAAAAATCTTGGGTAAGCCAAAGTCATTTTACTTCCCTTATTTTTACACATCCCTTCAAAAATCATTTTTGAAAAATTATACTTAAGCCCACGTGTTATACAAACCAAAGCACTTGCAATTGACCTGTTTATTTCATTAAAAGAAGTACATTTTGGACTTAAGCATTGGAGAAGGACATGTATCAAATATTTCCAGTCAGAGGGAAATTCCTGCTTATGATATTTATTTAAAGTGACATCAGCAGGAATAGGATAACCCAATTCCCTAAGACCTTGTTCTATTGTTGCAATGGCAAGGGTAGTCACACCATCAGCGTCATCAAGACGCAAAGCTTGGCGAACCAAGGCTTCAGTGACCACCCATGTTCTTCCATGAACAGTAGATGTTAATGTGGTCACTCCATTAGTTGTTGTGGAACTGACATTATTCCAAAACTGTCTAATGTGTGCGACAGGGACGAATGGTGTATGAGAAAGTGCATACCTTAATGTGGATGCATTTAAAAATGCCACCATTTGTGAATACTGAGGGAACAAATCATTATCAGCAGTCAAGTAAGCTACCATATTATGTTGGCTCTTGAACTCCAATGTTAATTTCTTTGAGTTGAACTTGGGTGCCATGGTGAAAACTGTTTAGGTTATGTGATATGGGAAAAATCTAGGAGAAAAATGGTAGACAAGAAAATAGGAATACCCAGAATAAAAAAGTTTAGCCAAATTTATAGGAGAGATGCATGATTTTGATTGGTCAAAAATGAGGCAGTTATATTCAAATAGCAATGATGAAAATATTGAATCAAATATAACTTATCTCATGCATTAATTAAAAGTAACAACTCCCCAAAATTACGGCCAAAGATTAGTCAAAAATAACAACTGGGTAGGGCCCACTAGGTGTCAACGGTCAAAAATAGCCCATCAGCGCCCAACGGCTATATTTTCTTGTCAGCGTTTGCCTAAAGCCTTGTCAGCGTCACGATTGGACGTAACAGCGTTTGGAGAAAAACTTGTCAGCGTCTAAAAATAAAAATTTTCTTAAAAAGAAAAAGACCTTAACAAAGTAATTTATCCTAAGGGAAATATCTTACAAGTTGATAATAATTACTGGGCGGCAAGCACTGTCCATTTATGCACACTTGCTTAAGCAAGATAGACACAAATGTCCTCTAGTATCCCTTGCTAACCAAAATAGTTACCAACAAAGTTATTTCATAAAATTCTTTGTAACTCCCTGGTAAACCCATAACCAAATTATTCCCAAGTCTCCCATCAGACCATAACCAATTCTAGGCCAAAAATGTCTTGGCAGCATGCATAGTTTATCAACTTTGCATGCTACAGTGCCTCATGGTTTAGTAAAACTAACCCATACTCACCTGTGGACACAATCTAGAATTGTGATGAGAGTATTATAAGAATACCCAAGAGTCCTAAAGGTTCCTTAAACCTCCCCTTAAACTATCATACATGAGTTTCTCAAAATATATATGAACATTAAAAATTTATGTCAAGATAGGAATATAAATATTCCAACCATCATCCATAAACAAAAATATGTCCAAATAGCTCTTCAAAGATCCATAAGCAACTCTGTATCTAATGGCATGAAGCTACCACCACCTACACATTTAGATTGAAAACCACAAAACTAACATTTGTTGCTGACAGCGCCCCAACAACACTTATCAGCGTTGAAGGAACTCTTGTCAGCGTTAGACAATAATAGTTCTAACAACGGCAAAATAACACATATCAGCGTTACATTTACCTTTGTCAGTGTTAGAAAACTAAAGTGGAAACATCTAAATCATCATAAAGACCAATAACAATGCATTATCCTGTACATACTTTTACAAAAAGGTTCCAAAACACATATTAAGTGAGATTAACCATTCCAATATTTGTTACCAAATATTGAAATCTTCCAGCATCAAAAGGTTTAGTTAATAAATCAGCCACATTATCTTCTGTGGCTACCCTATCTGGTTGTATTAAACCTTTCTCAAAGCAATCTCTTATAAAATGATGTCTAATTTCTATGTGTTTGGTTTTAGAATGATGTACAGGATTTTTAATAATGCATAAAGTACTGTTATTGTCTACAAAAATCTTGGTATGCATAAAATTATACCCATAATCCAACAGCTGGTTCTGAATCCATAAGACTTGTCCACAACAAGCAGCTGCAGCTACATATTCTGCTGCAGTTGTAGAGTTTGCCACCACTGTTTGTTTCTTGCATTGCCAAGATATCAATCTACTCCCAAGAAATTGACATCCACCAGTTGTGGATTTCCTATCAAACTTGTCACCACCATAGTCACTGTCTGAATAAGCAATAAGCTCCAATGGAGAATCTTTTGGGTACCACAAGCCAAGATCAGGATAACATCTTAGGTACCTAAAAATTCTTTTCACAGCAAAAAGGTGACATTCTTTGGGAGTCACTTGATGGCGTGCACAAGCACACACAGCAAACATGATGTCAGGTCTTGAGGCTGTAAGATACATCAATGAACCAATCATTGATCTATAGTGCCTAACATCCACATCCTTTCCAGCTCCAATTTTTCCCCAAGGGTGTTCCCTATCCATAGGAGTGGAAGCATCCTTTTCATGTGGAGAAAAACCATATTTCTTCAAGATTTCAGCTACATACTTGTCTTGGGAGATGAAGATACCATCTTCTTTCTGCTGAACTTGTAACCCTAGAAAGAAGTTCATCTCACCCATTGCACTCATCTTGAACTTATCTGTCATAAGCTTGGAAAAGTCTTCACTCATCTTTGGATTAGTTGATCCAAAGATGATATCATCAACATAGACCTGGACAAGTAAGACATCCTTACCTTTCTTCTTTGTGAACAATGTCTGATCTATGGTGCCCCTTTTAAAACCATTTTCCACCAAGTAGGTGGACAATGTACCATACCATGCTCTTGGGGCTTGATGAAGTCCATACATAGCTTTCTTCACTCTATAAACCTTGTCTGGATTCTCAGGATCTTCAAAACCAGGAGGTTGCATGACATATACCTCCTCAACAATTGTTCCATAGAGGAAAGCACTTTTCACATCCATTTGATAAACAGTGAAGTTCATGCAAGAGGCATAAGCTAAGAAAATTCTTATAGCTTCAATTCTTGCAACTGGAGCAAAAACTTCTTCATAATCTATGCCTTCCTCTTGTGTATATCCCTGAGCTACCAAACGTGCCTTGTTTCTGACCACAATACCCCTTTCATCTTTCTTGTTTCTTAGAACCCATCGTGTCCCAATTGGTCTCACATATCTAGGAAAATCAACCAGCTCCCAAACATCCTGTATAGCAAATTGGTGAAGCTCATCCTGCATTGCTTCCACCCAACTAGGTTCTTTGAGAGCATCAAAAATCTTCTTGGGTTCTGCTTGTGACAGAAAACATGCAAACAAACATGCTTGTACAAGAGGGGTATCAACCTTCTTGTGTATATTGGCAATAAATCCACCAAGATTTTGATGGGATCTTCTTGTCTGAACTGGAGCCATAACATCACCAATGATCTGAGATGAGGGGTGATCCTTTGCTGTGGAAGTGAGAACTCCTCCTTCAAAAAGTCTGGTGTCCTCAACTTCACGCTCCATATTGCCAATATCTTCTTCATCAGACTCTCTTTGATCAACAGAAATCTCTTCATGGACATTGGAAGGTCCACCTTGTTCAAAATGTGAAGAGAAAAGATGTGCAAAGGTGTTGTCAAAGTCTGATCCTTGTTTGTCAGCGCTTGGGCTAACAACGCTTGAACTGTTGATGTCAGCGTCGGATCCATCAGCGTCTGAAGTACTCTTGTCAGCACTTGATTTCCCTTTGTCAGCGCCTGAAGAACCATGCATGTTTGTATTTGGTGGTATTTGGAAACCACCATTATCTTTTCTAGCAGCAGCAGCAGCATAATACTCATCTGTCCATATAGGAAGTGTAACATATTCTTGTGTGGGAGATGACTCAACTGCTGGTGGTCCATCCTCCTTAGCAACCTGTATACCTGAAACATTACCAATTCTCTTTTCCAAAACACTTGAAGTTACCTTCACAATGTCTGGATCAGTAACAGGCATATACTTTAAAGCTCTAGATAAAGGTTCTAAGTCAAACAACCAATTTGGACCACTTTCAGGATCACTAGGTTTACTCTCTAAAAACCTAACATGTACTTTTTCAAGTATACGTTTTTCCTTTTTAATGTAAACCCTATATCCTTTGCTCTGCACTGAATAACCCATGAAGTATCCTTCATCACCTTTTGAATCAAATTTACCTAGGGCCTCACTAGTTTCTAAAACAACTACATGACACCCAAAAGGCTTGAGAAAGCCAATATTTGGCTTCCTTCCCCAAAGTAACTCATAAGGTGTCTTATTATGTATTTTGTTGACCAATGCCCTATTTTGAACATAACAAGTTGTGTTAACAGCTTCAGCCCAAAAGGCTATAGGAAAGTGGGCATCAGCCAACATGGTTCTGGCTGCTTCAATAAGGGTTATATTCTTCCTTTCAGCAACCCCATTTTGCTGTGGGGTTCTAGCTATGCTAAACTGCCTAGTAATCCCTTTCTTGGCACAAAAATCATCTAACAACTGATTTCTAAACTCACCCCCATTGTCACTTCTAATAATTTTGACCTCATTACCATTCTTCTTCTCAATCTGGGTAATGAAATTAATCAGACTTTGGGCAGTTTCACTTTTCTTGGCTAAAAAGAAAGTCCATGTAAACCTGGAAAAATCATCAGTGATAACAAAACAATATGATTTACCCTTCAAACTTTCTATATTAGTTGGACCAAAGAGGTCCATATGCAATAAGTGAAGTGGTTTAGAACTCGAGTGCACCTGTTTAGACCTGAATGAGACCTTGTGCTGCTTGCCCTTAAGACATGCAACACAAGAGTGGTCATTGTGGAAAGCCTTTTCAGGCAAACCATCAACTAAACCAAGCCTCACAAGTCTATTGATATTTTTAAAGTTTATGTGCCCTAATCTCCTGTGCCAAAGATTACTTTCATCTACTGAGGCTTTAGCATAAAAACATGACATCATTTTATTATTCATCTTAATTCCATTAAGATTCACATTATATATGTCTTTATGCCTTGGTGTTCTAAATTCTATGTATTTCTCCTCAGGGAGCTTGTAATCTTTGCTTAACACCAAGCACTCAGTATCTGTGAAAAGAACCTTATTCTTGTTATCACACACTTGTGACACACTAAACAAATTATAATCCAGTTCTTTTACCAGGAAGACATTCTCAAAACGTAGATTATTGGTAATTAGGGTTCCTTTTCCTGTGATGGTGCCATAGCCTCCTCCAAAGTATACCCTATCACCATCTTGAATAGGAGAGAAGTTCGTCAGATAGTCTTCCTTTCCTGTCATGTGCCTTGAGCATCCACTATCCCAATATCCATAATCATTGATCTTCTTCTGAATGCCCTGCACATAAAGAAAACACATTAGTTTTCTTTGGGAACCCAAGCCTTGGAAGACTTGGATTCTGGTTGTTCAACAAGAACAGACTTGGTTCTCATAACAACCCCATTTTCATCCCTTTTTGAATGAATTCCCAGTTAACCCCAATTGGTGTTGACATGGCTTTTGAAATATAATGAAATCTGTTGCATGTCATAGAAACACCAGTAGAATTAGAGTTTTGGTCTTGTTTTGGTCTCCATGTTAAGCTAGTAGAAGCTTTAGACCTATTTCCCTGTGGTTGCAAATACCTAGGTTTGGCAATGTGTTTGTCAGCGCTAAAATTGTTCTTGTCAGCGCCCCGATTGCCTTGATCAGCGTTGAACCTAGGGTTTGCTACAGGAACCCATTGCCTATTGGACCAAGTGTTTGACTTTTGAAAAGGTCTTAGGCCTTGTGTGTTAGACCCTCTAGAAAAGAATGGGGCTGGTCTAACAACTTGTGAACTTTTATTCACAAAGGTATTGGGTCTGACAGTGTTTGACCTATGTTGACTTTTGTCAGCGCTGAAATGGTTCCTATCAGCGTTGACATTGGAAGCGTTGACACATTTGTATGCCAAATGTGAGAAGCTACCACATGTGTAACAAGCTTTTCTAGACATAGTCTTGGGTCTAGAAGCAAAGAAGCCTGTTCCATGGTTACTAACCTGGCTTTTTGGTGACCTAGTATTCCTATACATCCCTGCATACTTAACACTAGGTTTTCTAACATTTTGTGGGCCAAGGTCAACAGCTTTGCCAGTGGTTGGGTGTGTGATTTTAATAGGTGTAGGATCAAGGCTCTTGATTGGTGTGGGCTCATTTGGACTTTCACACAACAACCCTCCCTTAACAAACAAAGTGTGGTTAGCTTTCTTCCACTCATCTAGGTCAGTCAGTTTTTGTTTGTATTCTTCAACTGGGGAAGTCACTCTAGGTGGAGGAATGAATTCCTTCTCTTGAAGTTCTGGCAAGCCAGTCCAAGATAAGTCCTTTGATTGGACACCATAGAAATCCCCAGCTGGTGGTGGAACACCAGTATAATCTTTCATCCCAATCCCACTCATGTCCTTAGAGTCTCTTTGTTTACTAACACACTCTCCTAGGGATTGTGTGGCCTTATCAAATCTCTGGATTTTAAGACTCACATTATCTTTATTTTTGTTAGCCTCCTCTAACTGAGCTATCAAATCAAGATTAACCCTGTTTACTATATCTTGAATATCTTTACTTTGATGTAACTCATGTTTTAAGATATTTATTTGATCCTTTAAATCAAACTCCATTTTCTTATACTCAGCTACTGTCTTTTCTGTTTGGGTAAGAGCAATTTGATAATTAGATACTTTGCATCTTTCAGTACTTGCCTCATCTAATAATTTTACTATCTCTTGATTTAGTTTTTCAGTATTTAAACGACAACCCTTAGAACAGAAAGCATCATCATATACCTCATTATCTGATGAAGAGGAGGAGTGTGCCATGAGAGCATATTCAACATGCTCTTCTTTAACTTCAGCAACCAAAGCTCTGTCCTCTTCCTCATCCTTAGCCATAAAGTTCCAGCTCCAGTCCCATTCTCCAACACCATCAATTTGTTGAACAGCAACCATGGCCTTGGGATCTTGGCTTTTAACCATTTGGCTTGAAGGCTTACCAGCATCAGATCTTCTTGGAGATCTACATTCCCTATTAAAGTGCCCCATCCTATGACAATTGTAGCACTCAACTTTGGACTTGTCAAATCCAGCAACATCCTTAGCATTAAAGGTCATCTTCTTCTTGAACCTTTTATTAAACCTGTTTGCTCTTAAACTTACAAGAGCCATAGTCCACTTGATGTCCATCTCTTCCAATTGCTCATCGCTTATCTGCTCAAGATCTTCATATGTAATCCTTGAATCACTGGGCAAAGAAGCAATGAATGCACACACAGTATCTAGATCTAAACCAGCAGGCTTAATTCTATCAGCGCCAAAGTTGTGTGTGTCAGCGCTTGAGTATAATGCGTTGACAGGATATGATCCAGCGCTGACAGACTGAGATCCAGCGTTGACACATTGAGATCCAGTGGCTGGATGTCCATAGAAGTTCATGGAATCAAGTTGGCCTTCACTTTGTGAGAAGAAGGCCATGTTACTACTGGAAGATTTATTATCACTATCCAAAAGCCATTCATTCTCCAACAGTCTTAGTTTGTTGAAGATGTCATCAAACCTGGATGTCTTGTGGGTGTTATTGACGAGAATGGATCTTGTCTCAATCTTCCATACATCACCAAGGCTTTTGAGAAAAGTAGCATTCAAGTCAGGGTCATCAATCTGTGTTCCCATGAAGGAAAGTTGACTTGTGATGTCAAGCAATCTACTTCTCACACTGCTGAGATTCTCATTTGGTTGAGCCTTAAAGACAGCATACTCATGCATGAGTTGCTTCTTCTTTTCATCTTTTGTGTCAGCATTGCCACCATGTGCTACTTCAAGAGCTTCCCAAAGCTCTTTTGCAGACTCAAAGCGTTTGTACTTGTGCTGATTCTCATGACCTAGGGCGTGTTTCATGATATTCAAGATTTTCATGTCCACCCTTTTCTTGGCTATATCTTCAACAGATACAGCTCTTCCATCTTCAGGCTTTTCCTTCTTATCAGCTTCAGGACAATTAGGAAGAGCTACCCTTGCAGCAATAGCAGCAGCAATCTTTTGAGCTTTGTTGAATGTGTTCCCATATTCAACAATCTCCCAAAGAGTGTAGTCATGAATAGCTATATATTTCTCAAAGTTAGACTTCCAAAGCTCAAAGTTCCTGGCATCAAACATGGGAATTTTGATACTAGGGTTTGTGGAGTTGTTTTGTAGCAAAGCAGAAGGCTGATTTGTGCCAGACATGATGTTTTTAGGGTTTTGAGAGATTTAGGGTTTTTAGGGTTTGGTGTTTTAGGGTTCTTGCGTTACTTAAAGATCAAAAGTTTCTCAACAAGCTCTGATACCACTTGTTGATCCCAAACTTAGATCGATTAAGCTTTGTGTATACGAGATTAGATCAAGTAATACACGTAGAGAAACCTTTGCTTATGAATAAAGTAACTAAGTGTTATGCGGAATTAACACTTAATCTAAAACACAAAGATGTTAAACAAACTTTCACTTGTATTAGAATGATCGAACTTGATTACAATGAAAGAGGTTTAACTTGTGAAAACTTATGAAAAACTTATATTTAACATTAACCTAAAAGATCTTCTTTTATAGATTAAGAAGTCTTGTACAATAAGCTACGAATCAACTATTCTAGGTAAAGATAATAATAGAAAATACAACGTCGTGCTTATCTTTACCATACATAAATAAAGAAACAAATAAACAAAAAGATTCGTATGAAGATATATTCCATCAGTGCTAATCTTCAAGGCTATCAGCGTTGACTTCTTCAAGTGTCAACGCTTGGCTGTCAGCGTCCAATGTCATCCTATCAGCGCTTGAATTCTTCTTATCAGCGTCTAGTGAACTGACCCATATTTTATTCCCAACAGATTCCTGTTGGAAACACATTGGGTGCCTTAGGTTGCGAGAATTTGGTCTCCACGAGACCATTCTCATGTCTAACAAATTCTGGAGCTGAGTTCGATCGAACGGTAGCTTGATGGATTTGCTCATAATTTGTTATTCACTTTTCTGGAAGTAATTTGAGTAACTCATCTCAAGATAACTGCTTTGGTATGTATGTACACGTTGGAGTTGCATTTGCGTCTATGTCGATGAGTAGCGCATTTCCGGCATCGTCTTGTCCTGGAACCAAAATGTCTAACGAGTGGTTTTGAACTCGATAAGCCATTTGGTAATGGAACGTGGCTTGAAAGGTGTTCACTTGGGGTGTACCTCCATTCTGGATCTGGGCCTTGAGGATTGTGAATAGTGAAGGATCATTGAGAGGCATGTTAAAATTTGGGTAAAACGTGACAAAAATTGTTCCCGCGTTCAACGTTTTTTGTATTGTACCAATATAAGCATGCTGATATTCTGCAAACCTTGTATCAAGCAAGGCTATTCGTGAATATGCAGGTAGTCCTTTTCTTCCATGGAAGGTTAATGCTAACCTTATAGCTCCGAAATGAATATGTGTGTACCCTTGTGATAGACAATGTCGAGGAAGGTCGGAAGGCAATGACAAAGGTACCAAATGCTCTATCTGGGATGCTGGTAACTGATGCGAATCGAACTTTGATGTTTGTACAAACTCTTTTATTTGTTTGTGTGGGTTAGATCAAATTAGCTGCTTGACTCTTTTTGTGATGGAATTGGATGGTTTAGTGAAAACATGGTAGGGTTTTACTAGTGGCATTTCACTGATTGGTATCCTGGAATCATCAGAACTATATGAGATTTCATATAATTGATCTATTTTAGATGCAGAGGAGTGGCGTAAACATATATACATAGTTATGGTTTTTATAAATTCATTGGACAAGAGTCTAAGACGACTATTATTTGTCTAGGTTTCCGTGATTGAAGCACGTACCGTACATCCGAATTACCGATAACCCGCTTTCCCACTGCAACATGAGTTCATAGCCTCACACTCTTTTAAATGTTTTTATGAAATGTTTTATAAACCCGCGAGGGAGATAACATGTTAGTTTTTATATGATAGGACACTAGTTGTCCCGATTATCTGTTTATTGATTTGGACCCGAATGATTGTATGACCCAATGAATGATTAAATGACCCGATAGATGAAATGAAATGGATTATTAAAGTTAGGTTATGTCACTAAAAGTCCCATTAGCATGAATTGTGAACTACCGGGATTTGGTAGACGCCTATGCATATAATAGTACTATTTGGGGACGATCACCCCAGTTCGCGCCTTGACGGTTCATCCCCGTCGTGCCACATTGATTGGTAAGCGAATTTATGTATGAGAAGATTTACACAAGCGTGATTATTGTGACGACACGCTAATTTAGATGGGAAAATGATTGTCAGGTTAGCTACCCGTTGTTTATTGTAGTAAAGTAACAATGTCATGCGGCTTATAATAATCCAAATAACAAAATACTGCTATACGCACTGAATTACGATATATTGCCTGACTAGCAATACGGGGTCTTATTATTGACTTTATGTTCATGTTTTGGTTTTACATAACCATATTCATATAACGGTTTTTATTTAACTTTATACAACGTCATGAAACGTATTGTATGATGTTTTTAACGACAATGGTTCGTATAATGATTTTGAAGGCGAAAGCCTATATTATGATTTTGATAAGGATTTGTATAAAATGACTTTGGCTATTTTATGGCCTATTACAATGATTTGTACAAAATGATTTTCGGTAATAATTTTATACCGATGTTATATTAATGGATTTATAAAACTCTATGAATTCACTCGGAGTTATCGCTGACCTTTTCATGTTTTATCTCAGGTGCTTGAAGGTAATTCTCGGGAAGACAACAAGAATTCATGGCCCACACCTAAATAATAATTTCCATTCAAAATATTTGTAAAACTTGTATGAAATACTATGACTTGGGACCTATGTAAATTTGATATTTATGAATGGAAATGCTTTACTATTAAACGACGTGATTTTTAAGCGTTGTCTATGATGTGAGTAATGTGCTATCCCGTAACATCAACGAGTATTCCGCTGTATTGAATTGTGTAAATTTGGGGGTGTTACACTGCTGCTGCTGATAAACACACCTAATGTCCATAATAAACCCAATGCACCCTTCGCTGGTCATTAGATCGCAGCAAGCAAACACCTTTTCAGGCTAAACATAGTGAACAAACACGCTGTGGATGCTAGTATCGTCGGATCTTGTGGTAAACACCCTGAAACGATGGATTTGTGATGTTGGTGGTTGGTGGTCTCGAAGATGACAGTAGCATTGTAGTGGTGATGGATATCCGACCACCTTTGTGACCATGGTGGTGGTTTCGCCGGCAGAGACGGCTGTAAGTGGTGGTAGCTAGTAGATATGGGAGGAGAACACGACGGCTTAACAAGGAGACTAAGGTCGTGGTGGGTGGTGGTGGTAGGCGACGGTGTGAAGGTAGAAGCAGTTCACGATGGTGTTTGCTACCATAGATCTGGCGGGTATATAGAGATGGTGATAGTAGGTAGCCGAATAAAGATAGTGGGTAGTATCGAGTGGTGGTGGCTGCAGTAATAGTGACCAGAAATATTTTCCAGCGGCCGGAAGTAGGTGGTAGACGCCGGAAATAAAAAGATATGTATTAGGGTTTTGTGTGTGTAAAGTATTTAGGGTTAGGGTTTGTTTTTATCAAATGGAATAAGAAAATTTTCTATTTATATAAAATGGAAGTGTAAAATGTATATAGTTGAGGGTCGAAAATGTAGAGAGTTTACTAACTTTCCTTTTATCGCGTTTAAACGTGATTCGGGACTCGGTCGACATCGATAAAATTTGATTCGTTTTATAAATTTTACGCCGTTGTTTTTAGAATGACTTTTCCAATAAATTAGAGTATCTACTCGACTAACTTTTGTAATTGTCCACATTTTTATTTGAAATAATTACCAATTATCGGTTACCTCAAATAGTTAGCGTTCAAAGAATATTTATAATTGCATTTGGATATACTCGTTTTTAACGCACGTTATTAAAATTTAAAAAAAAAAAACTATAATTACAATATTAAATAATTTAATAAATCTTTTATCAAATGTCTTTAAAAAGATATATATAAACTTAATTGTATCACGTCAGTTCTCATATTTTTGCGTAGTCCTTTATAATATGTAAGATAAACTCCCGCTTTCGAATCAAATAACTTTGATATCACTCGAAAACGAATTTCGATTCATAAATGATATAACTTATTATTATTTAAGGCCTGCAAAATTTCCGGTTGTCACAGTACATCCGTGTTATTTGGAGTTCGTCCTCGAACTCAATTGTTGTAACCCTAATAAAAGTGTAGAGAAATGATTTTGAAATTGTATCCTGTTGTTATATCGAATATAGTTAGATCTACTCACATATAGTTATGTCCAAACTTTTAAAATTCGTGTTATCCATCAATAGTTAACTAGATAAGCAATAGGTAGAAGTGGAATATATCTGAGCGGTTCTTACTGTCAATCTGACAAATCAGTCATCGTTCATAGGACGATTAGAGGAAACAATTCGAAGCGAAGAGTCTAGAAAAATCATCAGCACTTAAAAGTCTAAGAGGTCTCACCACCATCGGCCGTTAGGTTCACGTCGATCAGTGTATTTTTAGAAAATTCGCGCAATGATTCGTGAATTAAATGACGCTTAAAGAAGCACTCGCCAAACGTCGTAATGATAACGATAACAAGCTAACAGAACGATTAACTCGTACGGACGTATCATGAGTCAAAAGAAATACCCTCTCAAAACTGGAGTACTAAATCATTACCATAAATATACAAGGTCACGTCGGGTATCCCTAAGCCCACTCATTTATAATCTCATATTTTGCATACAAAAGAGTCCTAATCTATGCAAATATGTCATTATAAACTCATGGTTCGGTGATTTATGATTTCTTTATTCAAATGGAAAGGCGTCCCAATCCATTTCAATAAATAATTCATAAATCATCCTACTTAAGTGTCACCGACAAAATACCCAATTCAAAATCGTTAAAATCTCTAAACGATGTTATCCAAAATTACCAAAGCAAAGAGCATAAGTGTAATAAATCGTCTTCCATAAGTAGACTTTTCGAAAGTACCAGATCGAAAAACATAAGTGTCGATAGGCGATAAAGCGATCGTAGACGTATATTAAACAAAGAAACTCACGCACGGTTATAAATAGGATAATTATATCGTATTCGGTTCCAAATAAGCAATTATCGAATCACACAGATCTTTCCTATCCTCGAGGAAGACTCATCAAACACTAAGCTGAGTAATAACTTATCATAACCCAACATCAAAACTCAAGTCACAAAGAATGGCCCCAAGTTTCGTTATGAATTATTACACATCTCAACCTTTCGATGACTCAGCTCGACTCTGAAAATACAACACATTCTACATTAACACGTAAGGTAACGAGTCTTACCCACCCCCGAGGTAATTAATCAAAAATCATAGGCTACATAACGTCCCATACTTACTTTCATCTCGCACTCAATCAAACATGAGGCCCACTGGGGCATAGTAAAGTAATGTTACACCTCTCAACCTTTTCGAATGAATTAACTCGAACCTGGGTATTACTCACGACCAATGTCAACCAAAATACACATAATGTCTCTAGGGTTTGTTATAAAAAAAATATGTGGGACCATTGTGTAACTCACAATCCCCAATAGATGTTCTACCGTTTATATATAAAAATATATTACATGTCTAAGTGCACTAATCAAGCAGTCGAACTCATGTAAACAAGTAATAACATGACAAGCAACGAATCAATAGCAACCATGCATTGAAAATATTCATATAGCAGCAGAATAAGTATGATGTGATGAGTAGCGGAATAAGTATGATGTGATGAGTGTTACTACTAATTAAAACTAAGAGCCGGTTATAGTCTAGAGTTACTAATGCAACCTAGTTCTCTATAACCAAGGCTCTGATACCAATCTGTCACACCCCCAAATTCATCGCAGCGGAAGACTTGCTTTGGGAGGTTGTGACTTCATGAGTATTCGAGAGCTTGATCCGAGAACGACTTCTACATGCCAAAAACCACAACGTAGACTCCAAATAATCCACATAGTCAAGTACCTGAAATACATGCTTAAAAATGTCAACATAAAGTTGGTGAGTTCATAAGTTTTGTTTTAAGGTGTTTATGAAAAATTAGAGTTTATATCAACCCCTGCACCTTGCAGTAAAAATAAGAGTAAAATTTATAGTTTCTTAGTAAAATGTGTTTCTTGTTGGAAAAAAAAACTTTGTTAATAATAACGGGTTTATGATAAAACAATGTTAAATAGTAAAGACAATGTTTACGGATAAAACCAATGTTTATTTGTATAAGCAGAGTTTACTGATAATAATAGGTGTTCTCGTTAATAATTGAATTCCCTGATGATAAAATATATTCCAGTTCATAAGTAAGATTCTTGATAATAAAAGAAGTGTTTGATGAACCACAAGATTTTCCCAAACATTGGTGACAATATAACAAATACAAAGTCACCATAAAAAGCATTAATTATTGTCTAAGCTCATGACACTGAAGCGTTAATAACACCGGTAGTATAATCACATAATGCAGCCCCTACAGATGCCTAACCCACGACATCCATCCACACACTCAAATGAAACTGTGCCCGCTTGTCCTCTGTTGGACCAAGCCGGACAGGGGCGTCAACCCCGATAGATCTATCCATAACATTCGCGCTTTCGACCGGTCATCCGGTCCGAAATTAACGGTTCATGATTCATGGGCCAAAGTAATTGGGTTAAAGCGGGACTTAGACCAATACATAAACGAGTACATGCACTTGTGTTAATTCTTGCAAGCATTGTCTCTACCCGAGAACCAGTGAAAAGCAGTTTAAGTTTTGGGTTATGAAACCCACAATAGAAAGTTTAGTATCAGCATTTATAAGTATGACAATTAATGGAGTGAACCACTCAGCACGTAACAATTAAATCAGTTTATAATAACCAAGAAAATTTATAAATAGTTAGCTACCAAGCATGTAATTCCCCCAAAATGATTGTAAAACCTTTATAAATCAATTAAAAACTAGAAAGATAGGGTATGAACTAACCTCGACGATATAGAGCAAACGCTAGTGATGCTAATAATACGTTCCGCACAAACACAAATCAAAACAGCTCAGTCATGGTGTTGTGGTTTAACTAATCAACTAAATCTTAAAAATATATATTTGAGTTCTCGATGGATATTTATATCAACATGACCTGTTGATAAAATATTTAAGTTCCAAATTATAACAGTTTGGTGGTTGGTTTAATAAAATGGATAATATAGGCACACACAAAGTATTCGTCGTATTACGTACACATTACGAAACCAGACGATTATATAATTCTTATGTTGAGTTATATAATAGAGACAATAATTTTACAAAATAAACCAAAATATATTTATTTTGTAGTTACAGTATAACGATCGTGATAAAAATAATTAGACAACATAATTCGACACGTTTTAAGAAAATCACCACTTAATTAATAATTGTCACTTTTATGTAAAAAGTATAACTTTATCAGTTTATCAATACAATAGTTACCATCTATTTTATCGGTTTAAAAATATAATAGCATATACTTATTTTATCGGTTTACAAAATATAATGGTATTTATTTGTTTTATCAGTTTATAAATTTAATAGTACTTATTTGTTTTATTGGTTTACAAATATAATGATAGTTTGTAGCGAACAAAATATAATGTATAGAATCTTATAGAAATTTTGACATGACCTATTCGTTTATACAACGTTTTTCCATATTTAATAATTCTCATTATTTTCTATTTTCCAAACATCTACTTCACACTAGTCATGTTTTAACGTATATAAATAAATCACTATAATTAAATAATAATCAAACACAACCTATGTGTTGTATGTCAAAAGCAAAACGCCCTAAGTAAGCTATTTAAACGCACATCTAAACGTCTAATTATATTTATAGTTCTCGTAATAACGATAGTGTTCAACATATTTATTTAACCAATAAATATATATACTACCATTTTAGTCCGCTTTAATACTTAATAAAATTAGATATGTTATTAGCCGATCCTAAACCACAACGAACCATGAACTTAAATCGTGCCCGACATCTAAACCCTTGTAAATCCCGTGACCAAAAGCACCCTTCACAATTTCTATTATACCAACCATCCCCACATTGTTGTTAAACAGCAAACCAAACGCCCCCTTGCTGCGGTTATACATCGAACCAAACGCCCCTGCTGTGTTCCTTACTACCCGCACCAAACGCACCACTGTTGTTAACAGCGAGCAAAACGCACTCCTACTGCTGGAAGTCAGCGAGCCCAAAGGTACCCTTGCTGCTAATAATCAGAGAGTCAAAACGCACCCCACTGCTAGTAATAAAACACGCCATGTTGTGATGCTTCTGGTAACAAGTGCACCTGCTGGTAACAAATGCACCTGATGTCCTGATGCTGCTGATAAACACACCTAATGTCCATAATAAACCCAATGCACCCTTCGCTGGTCATTAGATATCAGCAAGCAAACACCTTTTTTAGGCTAAACATAGTGAACAAACACGATGTGGATGCTAGTATCGTCGGAACTTGTGGTAAACACCTTGAAACGGTGGATCTGTGATGTTGGTGGTTGGTGGTCTTGAAGATGACAGTAGCATGGTAGTGGTGATGGATATCCGACCACCTTTGTGGCCATGGTGGTGGTTTCGTCGGCAGAGACGACTATAAGTGGTGGTAGCTAGTAGATATGGTAGGAGAACACGACGGCTTAACAAGGAGACTAAGGTCGTGGTGGGTGGTGGTGGTAGGCGACGGTGTGAAGGTGGCAGCAGTTCACGATGGTGTTTGCTACCATAGATCTGGCGGGTATATAGAGATGGTGATAGTAAGGGTGGTTGATGGTGTAGTAGGTAGTCGAATAAAGATAGTGGGTAGTATCGAGTGTTGGTGGCTGCAGTAATAGTGACCGGAAATATTTTCCAGCGGCCAGAAGTAGGTGGTAGGCGCCGGAAATAAAAAGATATGTATTAGGGTTTTGTGTGTGTAAAGTATTTAGGGTTAGGGTTTGTTTTTATCAAATGGAATAAGAAAATTTTCTATTTATATAAAATGGAAGTGTAAAATGTATATAGTTGAGGGTCGAAAATGTAGATAGTTTACTAACTTTCCTTTTATCGCGTTTAAACGTGATTCGGGACTCAGTCGACATCGATAAAATTTGATTCGTTTTATAAATTTTACGTCGTTGTTTTTAGAATGACTTTTCCAATAAATTAGAGTATCTACTCGACTAACTTTTGTAATTGTCCACATTTTTATTTGAAATAATTACCAATTATCGGTTACCTCAAATAGTTAGCGTTCAAAGAATATTTATAATTGCATTTGGATATACTCGTTTTTAACGCACGTTATTAAAATTAAAAAAAAACAACTATAATTACAATATTAAATAATTTAATAAATCTTTTATCAGATGTCTTTAAAAAGATATATATAAACTTAATTGTATCGCGTCGGTTCTCATATTTTTGCGTAGTCCTTTATAATATGTAAGATAAACTCCAGTTTTCGAATCAAATAACTTTGATATCACTCGAAAACGAATTTCGATTCATAAATGATATAAATTATTCTTATTTAAGGCCTGAAAAATTTCCGGTTGTCATAGTACATCCGTGTTATTTGGAGTTCGTCCTCGAACTCAATTGTTGTAACCCTAATAAAAGTGTAGAGAAAGGATTTTGAAATTGTATCCTGTTGTTATATCGAATATAGTTAGATCTAGTCACATATAGTTATGTCTAAACTTTTAAAATTCGTGTTATCCATCAATAGTTAACTAGATAAGCAATAGGTAGAAGTGGAATATATCTGAGCGGTTCTTAGTGTCAATCTGACAAATCAGTCATCGTTCATAGGACGATAAGAGGAAACAATTCGAAGCGAAGAGTCTAGAAAAATCATCAGCACTTAAAAGTCTAAGAGGTCTCACCACCACCGGCCCGTTAGGTTCACGTCGATCAGTGTATTTTTAGAAAATTCGGGCAATGATTCGTGAATTAAATGACGCTTAAAGAAGCACTCGCCAAACGTCGTAATGATAACGATAACAAGCTAACAGAACGATTAACTCGTACGGACGTATCATGAGTCAAAAGAAATACCCTCTCAAAACTGGAGTACAAAATCATTACCATAAATATACAAGGTCACGTCGGGTATCCCTAAGCCCACTCATTTATAATCTCATATTTGCATACAAAAGCGTCATAATCTATGCAAATATGTCATTATAAACTCATGGTTCGGTGATTTATGATTTCTTTATTCAAATGCAAAGGTGTCCCAATCCATTTCAATAAATAATTCATAAATCATAAGTGTCACCGACAAAATACCCAATTCAAAATCGTTAAAATCTCTAAACGATGTTATCCAAAATTACCAAAGCAAAGAGCATAAGTAATAAATCGTCTTCCATAAGTAGACTTTTCGAAAGTACCAGATCAAAAAACATAAGTGTCGATAGGCGATAAAGCGATCGTAGACGTATATCAAACAAAGAAACTCGCGGTTATAAATAGGATAATTATATCGTATTCGGTTCCAAATAAGCAATTATCCAATCACACAAATCTTTCCTATCCTCGAGGAAGACTCATCAAACACTAAGCTGAGTAATAACTTATCATAACCCAACATCAAAACTCAAGTCACAAAGAATGGCCCCAAGTTTCGTTATGAATTATTACACATCTCAACATTTCGATGACTCAGCTCGACTCTGAAAATACAACACATTCTACATTAACACGTAAGGTAACGAGTCTTACCCACCCCCGAGGTAATTCATCCAAAATCATAGGCTACGTAACGTCCCATACTTACTTTCATCTCGCACTCAATCAAACATGAGGCCCACTGGGGCATAGTTAAGTAATGTTACACCTCTCAACCTTTTCGAATGAATTAACTCGAACCTGGGGATTACTCACGACCAATGTCAACCAAAATACACATAATGTCTCTAGGGTTTGTTATAAAAAAAATATATGGGACCATTGTGTAACTCACAATCCCCAAAAGATGTTCTACCGTTTATATATAAAAATATATTACATGTCTAAGTGCACTAATCAAGCAGTCGAACTCATGTAAACAAGTAATAACATGACAAGCAACGAATCAATAGCAACCATGCATTAAAAATATTCATATAGCAGCAGAATAAGTATGATGTGATGAGTAGCGGAATAAGTATGATGTGATGAGTGTTACTACTAATTAAAACTAAGAGCCGGTTATAGTCTAGAGTTACTAATGCAACCTAGTTCTCAATAACCAAGGCTCTGATACAAATATGTCACACCCCCAAATTCACCACAGCGGAAGACTGGCTTTGGGAGGTTGTGACTCATGAGTATTCGAGAGCTTGATCCAAGAACGACCTCTACATGCCAAAAACCACAAAGTAGACTCCAAATAATCCACATTGTCAAGTACCTGAAATACATGCTTAAAAATGTCAATATAAAGTTGGTGAGTTCATAAGTTTTGTTTTAAGAGTAAAAGTTATAGTTTCTTAGTAAAATGTGTTTCTTGATGGAAAAAAAACTTTGTTAATAATAACGGGTTTATGATAAAACAATGTTAAATAGTAAAGACAAAGTTTACGGATAAAACCAAAGTTTATTTGCATAAGTAGAGTTTACTGATAATAATAGGTGTTCTTGTTAATAATTGAATTCCCTGATGATAAAGTATATTCCAGTTCATAAGTAAGATTCTTGATAATAAAAGAAGTGTTTGATGAACCACAAGATTTTCCCAAACATTGGTGTCAATATAACAAATACAAAGTCACCAAAAAAAGCATTTATTATTGTCTAAGCTCATGACACCGAAGCGTTAACAACACCGGTAGTATAATCACATAATGCAGCCCCTACGGATGCCTAACCCACGAAATCCATCCACACACTCAAATGAAACTGTGCCCGCTTGTCCTCTGTTGGACCAAGCCGGACAGGGGCGTCAACGCCGATAGATCTATCCATAACATTCGCGCTTTCGACCGGTCATCCGGTTCGAAATTAACGGTCCATGATTCACGGGCCAAAGTAATTGGGATAAAGCGGGACTTAGACCAATACATAAACGAGTACATGCACTTGTGTTCATTCTTGCAAGCATTGTCTCTACCCGAGAACTAGTGAAAAGCAGTTTAAGTTTTGGGTTATGAAACCCACAATAGAAAGTTTAGTATCAGCATTTATAAGTATGACAATTAATGGAGTGAACCACTCAGCACGTAACAATTAAATCAGTTTATAATAACCAAGCAAATTTATAAATAGTTAGCTACCAAGCATGTACTTCCCCTAAAATGATTATAAAACCTTTATAAATCAATTAAAAACTAGAAAGATGGGGTATGAACTCACCTCGATGATATAGAGCAAACGCTAGTGATGCTAATAATACGTTCCGCATAAACACAAATCGAAACAGCTCAGTCATGGTGTTGTGGTTTAACAAATCGGCTAAATCTTAAAAATATATATTTGAGTTCTCGATGGATATGTATATCAACGTGACCCGTTGATAAAATATTTAAGTTCTAAATTATAACAGTTTGGTGGTTGGTTTAATAAAATGGATAATATAGGCACACACAAAGTATTCGCCGTATTACGTACACATTACGAAACCAGACGTTTATATAATTCTTATATTGAGTTATATAATAGAGACAATAATTTTACAAAATAAACCAAAATATATTTATATTATAGTTACAGTATAACGATCGTGATAAAAATAATTAGACAACATAATTCGACACGTTTTAAGAAAATCACCACTTAATTAATAATTGTCACTTTTATGTAAAAAGTATAACTTTATCAGTTTATCAATACAATAGTTACCATCTATTTTATCGGTTTACAAATATAATAGCATATACTTATTTTATCGGTTTACAAAATATAATGGTATTTATTTGTTTTATCAGTGTATAAATTTAATAGTACTTATTTGTTTTATTGGTTTACAAATATAATGATAGTTTGTAGCGAACAAAATATAAAGTATAGAATCTTATAGAAATTTTGACATGACCTATTCGTTTATACAACGTTTTTCCATATTTAATAATTCTCAATATTTTCCATTTTTCAAACCATCTAGTTCACGCTAGTCGGGTTTTAACGTATATTAATAAATCACTATAATTAAATAATAATCAAACACAACCTATGTGTTGTAAGTCAAAAGCAGAACGCCCTAAGTAAGCTATTTAAACGCACATCTAAACGTCTAATTATATTTATAGTTCTCGTAATAACGATAGTGTTCAACATATTTATTTAACCAATAAATATATATACTACCATTTTAGTTCCCTTTAATACTTAATAAAATTAGATATGTTATTAGCCGATCCTAAACCACAACGAACCATGAACTTAAATCGTGCCCGGCATCTAAAACCTTGCAAATCCCGTGACCAAAAGCACCCTTCACAGTTTCTATTATACCAAACATCCCCACATTGTTGTTAAACAGCGAACCAAATGCCCCCTTACTGCGGTTATACATCAAACCAAACGCCCCTGCTGTGTTCCTTACTACCCGCACCAAACGCACCGCTGTTGTTAACAGCGAGCAAAACACACTCCTACTGCTGGAAGTCAGCGAGCCCAAAGGTACCCCTGCTGCTAATAATCAGAGAGTCAAAACGCACCCCACTGCTAGTAATAAAACACGCCATGTTGTGATGCTTCGGGTAACAAGTGCACCTGCTGGTAACAAATGCACCTGATGTCCTGCTGCTGCTGATAAACACACCTAATGTCCATAATAAACCCAATGCACCCTTCGCTGGTCATTAGATCGCTGCAAGCAAACACCTTTTTCAGGCTAAACATAGTGAACAAACACGCTGTGGATGCTAGTATCGTCAGATCTTGTGGTAAACACCCAGAAACGGTGGATCTGTGATGTTGGTGGTTGGTGGTCTCGAAGATGACAGTAGCATGGTAGTGGTGATGGATATCCGACCACCTTTGTGGCCATGGTGGTGGTTTCGCCAGCAGAGACGGCTGTAAGTGGTGGTAGCTAGTAGATATGGTAGGAGAACATGACGGCTTAACAAGGAGACTAAGGTCGTGGTGGGTGGTGGTGGTAGGCAACGGTGTGAAGGTGGCAGCAGTTCACGATGGTGTTTGCTACCATAGATCTGGCGGGTATATAGAGATGGTGATAGTAAGGGTGGTTGATGGTGTAGTAGGTAGCCGAATAAAGATAGTGGGTAGTATCGAGTGGTGGTGGCTGCAGTAATAGTGACCGGAAATATTTTCCAGCGGCCAGAAGTAGGTGGTAGGCGCCGAAAATAAAAAGATATGTATTAGGGTTTTGTGTGTGTAAAGTATTTAGGGTTAGGGTTTGTTTTTATCAAATGGAATAAGAAAATTTTCTATTTATATAAAATGGAAGTGTAAAATGTATATAGTTGAGGGTCGAAAATGTAGATAGTTTACTAACTTTCCTTTTATCGCGTTTAAACGTGATTCGGGACTCGGTCGACATCGATAAAATTTGATTCGTTTTATAAATTTTACGTCGTTGTTTTTAGAATGACTTTTCCAATAAATTAGAGTATCTACTCGACTAACTTTTGTAATTGTCTACATTTTTATTTGAAATAATTACCAATTATCGGTTACCTCAAATAGTTAGCGTTCAAAGAATATTTATAATTGCATTTGGTTATACTCGTTTTTAACGCATGTTATTAAAATTTAAAAAAAAACAACTATAATTACAATATTAAATAATTTAATAAATCTTTTATCAAATGTCTTTAAAAAGATATATATAAACTTAATTGTATCGCGTCAGTTCTCATATTTTTGCGTAGTCCTTTATAATATGTAAGATAAACTCCCGTTTTCGAATCAAATAACTTTGATATCACTCGAAAACGAATTTCGATTCATAAATGATATAACTTATTATTATTTAAGGCCTGAAAAATTTTCGGTTGTCATAGTAGATGATATTATATTTGGTTCTACTAACCCAAAATATTTCATATTATTTGCAGACCTTATGAAAAGTCGATTTGAAATGTTTATGATGGGGGAAATGACGTTTTTTCTTGGTCTCCAAGTTCACCAATCCCCCCGTGGCATTTTCATATATCAGGCAAAATATGTGCTTTAAATTCTAAAGAAATTTGGAATGGAAAATTGTGATCCTATTGGTACTCCAATGGACACTAAACACAAGCTTGATTTGGATAAGAAAGGGACATTTGTAGATGGTACTAAATACCGAAGTATGATCGGGTCCCTTATGTACTTAACCTCAAGTAGACAGGACATTGTGCATGCTACTTGTTTATGTGCTCGGTATCAGGCTAAGCCAACCGAGAAGCACCTCAAGGAGGTTAAAAGGATCTTTCGTTATCTCCGGGGAACCATTCACATGGGTCTCTGGTATACGAAGGATTCTGGTTTTAATCTCACTGGTTTTTCAGATTCCGACCATGCAGGATGTCATGATTCATTCAAGAGCATTTCCGGTGGCGCACAATTCTTAGGTGAGAAGCTAGTGAGCTGGTCATCAAGAAAACAAGACTGTACGGCGTTGTCCACCGCGGAAGTAGAATATGTGTCTCTATCTGTGTGTAGTGCTCAAGTCCTTTGGATGAGAACACAACTCACAGATTATGGCTTTCACTTTAACTAAGTGCCTATTTATTGTGACTCACAATCAACCATAGCCATATCCTATAACCCGGTCAAACACTCAAAGACCAAGCACATTGTTGTCCGATTTCATTTCATAAAGGAGCATGTGGAAAGAGGAACGATCGAACTGTTTTTTGTCAAGACGAAGTACCAACTAGCCGACATCTTCACCAAAGCTCTTTCTCAAGACAAATTTGATTTCTTGGTTCGTTGACTTGGTATGCGTAGTTTCACTCCTGATGATCTTGAACGTCTTGCACATTAGCAGTAACCTTGTATATATCTATCAGCAAATAAAAAAAAAATATAAAACCTATAAAAACAAAATAAAAAATGAGAAAATCTTTCAAAATACCAAAAATATTCTCCTTCGACATGTCTCTCAGCATCGATAATATGGACGTACTTAGAAATGTTGTTCAATAACGACATGGGTACGTACATAAAGTTCGAATGAAAGTTCATATGTTTTCAAAACATGTCTTTTCTATTTTTCTTCTCATAATGGCTTATAGTCACATGTCAGACTATAACTCGGTCCCTAAATAAAGTAAAGTCTTTGAGTTATCCTTAACAACAAAAAATTCATTTTTCTCGGTCATGATCTTATATCAAAACATTTAAAGTTTTAAGCTCATGAACACAATTTTTCTCGGACTTTTGGGCACAATTTTTCAAAGTATTTCAAAACAATGTGCTCATATACTCCCCTATTTAAAAATAGAATCTCTTTTCGAGGGGGAGTTTAATGATTTCATACACATTTGTTCCAAAGTTTCATGACACATTATTCTCTCCATGTTTCATCACTAGTTTCAAAAAAATTTCAATTTCATGCAATTTTTGAGGGGGAGAAAAGTGATTAAAATGTGTTATCTTGAATAAGATCTTTGTATAAGTTCTTTCTCTTCCTAATATGTGCAAAAAAATTTCCTATTATGATGCACATATGTAGGGGGAGCGTTTTGGGTGATCAAAAAACCTTCAAGGTGTAAACTCTGATTTCATCAACACCTTGATTGCTTTTTCAACAGTTTTTTCTGGTTACGATATTTATACCCTTCAACACATTAATTCAAGATGGTATTGGTGTCAAAAGGTGGTTAGGTATTCGTCCTATGATCCAACTAGAACCGGAGGGATCTTCCCAGGGACAATCCATTAGAACTTAGAAGTCCTTAGGAAAGATGGAGTACTTGAGTGTACGGGAATCGTGCCGACTAATGACTTAAGCTAGCACTGGAACAATCACAACAAGGTGCTAGTTATGACGTCTTGGTAAGCATTGAAAGGGTTGAAGAATGAAAAAGAAATGTAAGGATAAAGGGTGTAAAGAAAGAAGCCCTCCATACAACTTAGGCATAAACTGGGTCAATACATCTACTATCAGAATCATGTTGATGATTTCTGGTATTGAAGACAAAGCATCATGGACCCAGTGATGCAATGCACAACCCCTCCCAGCCTACTCAAGCTTCTCTCAAAAGAAGTTTGTTTTATTGTCACGGAGTTCAACTCATTTCTATCGACTTTCTCACTCCGAGATAGTAGATATTGAATAGGTGGAAGTCTGCTCCAGCCTCCGATCACCAAATAAACGTGCACTTATAGAGTCTAGAGCCAACGAGATTCATCAAAAATCTCATTAGGACACTTATTCCTTTTATCAGTTGTTGTTCATCACTAGAACACATGGGATAATTTATAGAGTCCTACGCTCTATCCCTGTGATATTGCTAGAACATTCAGAGTGATACTCATTAGTATTCACAGTGATGAATGGAAATCCTTCCAGTGTTAACATCAAACAGCACTGCGGTAGGTTATATGTAAGATTCACTTGAATTGAACATATGTTAACTGGAAAGCAACAGTGGTTTGATTATTAATTGATTCAAACTCGTTCTAGGACTAGACGGAGTATCTTTATGATCTTGCCAGAACATTCAGAGTAATACTTTTTCAGTATTTACAACGACGAATGGAAATCCTTCCAGTGTCATCATCAAACAGCACTGCGGTAGGGAACTTGTGCGATTCTATATAAATCAAACTTGTGTCAACTGGAAAGCAACGATGGTTTGATTCTTAATTGATTCAAACTTGTTCCAGGAAATTGAATAGACGACTTAATCAGCAGAATGGAACTGCATGATTCACTCCTTACAATGAATTATCTTTCTATATATTCAAGTATTGAGAACGGCTACCACAGCCAGAAACCCTGTCAAGGAAGTTCTTTGAACTTACCTAATCACAGGTACAGTATTCTTACTGTATAACAGGAAACCGGAGGAATGCAAACGATGGAATCGTAATTCAAGATCACAAGCTCATATAAATGAAGAAAGCTCAAGAACATCTAAAGGCAAAGTCTTCCGCTACTCTGATGATCAAGGGAGATTGTTAACAAGCTTTCAAGTCAACACAAAACATGAGCATATTGAGAAAGACACAAGAACACAAGCTGGCAAAGTTACAAGATCAAGTCAAGGCAAAGATCAAAGATCCAAGATCACAAGTCATGAAAGGAACTATGAAGAAACTCTCAAGACATCGAGCTTCGAAGTCTGTAACAACAAATAAGTGAAGTCTCATATTACATGACCATCCCTTAGGGGGAGATTGTTAGAAGTAATTAGTGATGGCCATATAATATATCGTTGCGAAGCTCGTGAAAAATGTCATTTAATGATGTCGAGAGTTTTTAGTTATTATTGTTTATGTAACGGGATTTAGTCCAGAACACACAAATGAGGAAGGCCTCCTAAACATTTGTTACTTAGTATAAAAGGCTTCCTAATCCTCATTTGTGTGTGTGCTTTCCATTTTGATTAGTTTTAGAGAGAGAAAGGTGTTTGTTTTCTCTCACTAGGAAATCACCAACTTTGTTTTTTTTCTTTTCTTCATCATAATCTAATCCTTCCTTTTTAGTTTAATCATCATCATGTTATTTGTGTTTGGTTAGTCGTGTGATTTAGTCTTACAATTTGATCCCAAAAATTTAACAAATCAGTTCTCATTTTCATTTGATATTTCCATATTCTATTGTCACTTGTGTGTTTTCTTTTCTTAGCAGGGGAGGTTAGGAAGCTAGTGCACTCCTTTGCACTTAAGCTTAAACACTCCAAGGTGTGGATGTGCACCATAGAGGTAAGTTTCTTACCTTTTTCATTTAAGTAAAAAATCTGTGATATTTGAGATTTCTGATATTGTTAGGTGATTAACTGATAAATATGGCTCGTGTTCTGTTCTTAAGAGGTTTGGTGTAGTATGTGAGCGCTAGTTTTATTAATTGAGTTGCTTTTGTATGATTTGTTTTCAGAAAGTTTAAGGGGTGTTTGGTTTTGTGGTTTGCCAGCCTTGGGTAACATAAAACTTAAGATAAACTGATCACCAATTCTCAATAATGGATAAAAAGTGTGTTTTAACAAGAGTTGAGAAGTAATTCAGAATTCTTAAGAGGTTTGGTGTTTCAAAATTTGGTAAATCTACTTAGCTTAATCAGTAGTCCCTTAGCAAGTCTAATTTTGATCTTCAATGCTTGGAAATTGGTAATATGTTAGTGCAATTGGTGAACTGAGGTTGTGTGCATATCATTTGTGGATTGGTTGTTTCCAAAACAAGTTCTGCCTGGTTGTATCTGTAACACACTCAAATTTCTTATCGGGTCAGCGGAAGGATCAGTATAGTGTTACGGGATAGCACAATAACTCCAATCATAGACAATGCATAAAAATGGTTGTACCAAGTTTAACATACATTCGTTCGAATAAAAGTTTTAAGTTTACAGCAGGTCCCCAAATTACACAGTCATAAAGTTTACAAAACATAGATCGAATGAATAATTTTATTATGTGGGTCATTAGAGTCGATCTCCATCCAAGTTACCTTCAAGCACCTGAGATAAAACATGCGAAAATTGTATCAGCGAATGCCGAGTGAATTCATAGAGTTTCATAAAATCCGTTATATAAAACAGTCATAGAAATCAGAACACAAGTATAATATCAGAAGTGAGTCCTCGTATCGCTAGTCAGGCAATATATATAAATCAATTCATACATCTTAAACCGTTCATGAAATCATAGTCTAAATATTATCGTTAATTTCATCGTATCATATCGGATATTTGGATTACATTGGATTGTATTGGATTATTACTAGCCGCATAACATTGCTACCTTATTATAACAAACAACGGGCCGTGAACTCGACAAACAACTTGCCCATCTAAGTTAGCGTGTCGTCACACATATCACGCTATGTAAATCTTCTCATACATAAATTCGCTTACCAATCAATGTGGCACGACGGGGACCAACCGTCAAGGGGTGAACTGGGGTGATATTCCCCAAATAGTACTATTATATGCATAAGCATCTACCAAATCCCGGTAGTTCACAATTAATGCTAATGGGAGTTTAAGTGACATAACCTAACTATTAATAATCCAGTTCATCTCATTCATTGGGTCATAGCATCATTCGGGTCCATATCAATAAGCATACCATTGGGACTACTTGTGTTCTATTTTTATCAAAACTAGCATGTTATCTCCCTCGCGGGTTTACACAACATTTTATAAAACATTTAAAAGAGTGCGAGGCTATGAACTCACGTTAATTAGGAAAGGCGGGTTATCGGCGACGGTGCGTGCTTCAATCACGGAAACCTAGACAAATAATACTCTGTCTTAGACTCTTGTCCAATGACTTTATAAAAATAATGGATATGTATATATATGATGATATTATAAGTATGATGATGATCAAGTGGGATTTTATATCTTTATTCAATCATTATAGTGTTATGTGTTAGTAAATTTTTAGACTAGTTACACTAGTTTTAACTTGTTAACATATTAAGGCCCAATAAGCCCATTAAAAGCCTAATACATTATATTAGTCCATTTTATACTTTTAATACCAGGCATATACTCATATGTTGGGCCCAAGTGGGTTAAGCCCATGAGTAAGTCCATTAGTGTTAAGCCAAACTAGTTGGACTAATAGTCCAATAAGGCTACTTTGGTCCGTTAATGTCCATAAGTTATAAAGATCGGGTTTATTGGATTTTACTTGTCAAATGTACTTACATATCAGTAGATGAGTTATAAAAAGTTTACATTAGACGGGTCCGACCGTCTAAGTTTTATTTGACGAAAACGTTAATCTTTCGGTTTTTAGCCGAATAGACGTAAAACTTATATATATAGTTTTATAACTTAGAAAACATATCAATTTGCAATTTTATAAAATGTCATACTTATTTATCAAAGTATATAACTTATTTTATAAGTATTATCATAAGATAGTGGGTTTTACATATGTATTTTATGTTAGCCTTATATTTTATATAGTCGAACAAGAATGTAATAGGTTATCTTAGTCGTTAAAGGTCTTGTATTGTAATAGGTTAGTTGGGTTAAACGGGCTTGGACTTTCAGCTAATATTGTATAAGTTAGGGGGTAAGCCCAAGAAAATCTAAGCCCGACCCAAGTCACTTACACCCACAGCCCAACAAGCCAAGGGTATATATACCCTCTTCCATGTGTGGAAGAGGGTGTTGGTTACCATTTTACTTTCTCTCTCTAAAGTGATTAACCTTCCAAAATCTCTCTAGTTTCTCTCTCTACTTTTCTACTCTTTCTCTCTCTAGAATCTTGTGTTATGGATTAATAAGGGAATAACATTTGGTATCAAGAGCCTATAGTGGATAGGTGACTGAAGATTCGTGTGTTGTGTTCTTAATTTTTCCTGCCTATTTTGATCTAAAACTCATGTACCAAATTTCTTTTTGTGTTTTTATGATTTATTCTTGATACAAATCATTTACATACTTTTAGTAGTGATTTTGTATTGTTACTTTGGTTAAAAACACAAAATTGTTTGGTGCTTGATTCATTTTTAGGCTAAAAATCTCGAATTTTTTGTTTTCTAGTACTATCCGAGAAAAGGGGTATTTTTTATTTCTTGGTACGATCTGTGTATTGCGATCGCATAAACCTGGGGTTTCTACTTGCAATCCAATATCACGATCACTGCTTAGGATCCACGTTGTGATCTAGTGACTAAGATCAAGACTACGATCAAGGTTACAATCAAGAGTGCGATCACTCACTACGATCTGGGTTGCGATCACTCACTGCGATCCGAGGTTACGATCACTCACTGCGATCCAAGGTTGCGATCACTCACTGCGGTCCAAGGTTGCGATCACTCACTACGATCCAAGGTTGCGGTCACTCACTGCGGTCTAAGGTTGCGATCACTCACTGCGATCCATTGTTACGATCGCCCACTGCGATCAGAGTTGTGATCACCCACCACGATCAAGAGCTACGATGGGTATTGCGATGGACACCAGATTTTTGTTTGAGTGCTTATTGGACTTAGCCACTATCTATACTAGTCTCGGATCATAGTTTACACGAAGATTAAAAAAAAGAGTTATAATTTTTAGGTCTAGTAAATCAATTTTTTTCCCAACTAGTTTTTGGCTATTTCTAACTCAACTTCAAAATTTGGCGATACAAAAATTTTTGGCTTACCGTTTTTGTCGGACTGGGGAATTAATTGTCGGACTGAAAATTCTCGGAACACTTCGAAATTTTAAACCACACCTCATCACAACAAATCCACTAAGATTGTAACACCCCATTTTGATAATGGAATGTCACGCATAATTATGGCGTGTCATCAAAGCATACAAGGAAAAATGTCTAAACATTACATGACCATAAAAGGAAAATACCAGAATCAAACATCTGTAGTCCAAAAGTAAAGCTCATCACACACAAACATAAGTACTGTAAAGGAAAGGACTAAATAGTGTCCATAGCAGAGTATCAAAGTAAAGATAATGCATAAAGTAATGAAAGGCTAGAAAGCTTCCAGTCTATATGCACGTACGCTTAAAGTCTACGAGCGTCCCTGAGTACCTGCCGTTTTGGGAACATAGAAAAGGAAAACGGCTGAGCAATACGCTCAGTGCACGGATGTACAATAAAGCATGAATAGGATAAGCATATAACATATAATAGCGGTAGAAAACTAAGTCCCGAATAACCTGGTTAAGTCTTGGTAAAACTGGCTTTATAGTTTGAAAAGCCTTATGTTTATCATATAAAAAAACTATTTAACATGTTCTACGATTATCCAATATAGGTCATGAAAATCCACCGTGCATGAATACTTGGAGGGGTGACCTCATCATGCAAATTAGAGGGGTTGCCTCAAATTTAATATATTGGTTTGGGTAGGAGGGATCAGCTCCTTGTGAAGGATGCAAGGCACGCACCACATTCACACTGAGTAATCTGCTGAAAACATGTAACTAGGATGCACCCATACGCCCCACATGATAAATATAATAATATGGCCAAAAGCTGAAGGGACGCCACGAGCAATCACTCCGCCGTGGTGAAGTCATAACATCAGTGCCTTTAATATTATGGTTATGGTACCTCCATAACTAGGTGAAACTGGTCATGCATGTATATGGCTATAGGTATTCTAAATTAAACATAAGCAAATCAAACGTATAAACGTATACTACGGGAAAACATTTGGCTGCATACGGGGAATCCTAATAAGGAAAGAATGTCCTTACTGAAAGTACGGGAATCCGTACCTTAGACCAGTGAACGAAGAAAATGAACTGAGGAGAATCCTACTTCGGTATCACTAATGCTACATAAATATATACGTGAATAAGTATCCGATTACTAAATACGTAACTGGTTTTATGTCATGTCTTATATTATTTTATATGTTCATATCATGTTTTACTATTTTAAGCCTTAAACTGTGTTTATCTTATATTCTATCTATTCTGATTAAGTATTTCTGGTATTTAATGTATTATTATACTTACTGTGTAATAATAAGTAACTTTCCAAAAATAGCACGTTTCCTTAAAATATAAAGTTTCCAAAAATAGAAAGTTTCCAAAAATAGAAAGTTACCAAAAATAGAAAGTTTCCAAAAATAGAAAGTTTCCAAAAATAGAATTACTGCTTAAAATAGATAAGTTTCTAAAAATAGAAAGTTTCCATAAATAGATCAGCTGCCTTAATTAAATAAGTTTCCTAAAATAGATTAGCTGCCTGAATTACATAAGTTTCTAAAAATAGAAAGTTTCCATAAATAGATTACCTACCTTAATTAAATAAGTTTCTAAAAATAGAAAGTTTCCATAATTAGATATAAGCTGGTTAAATAAGCTAAGTATATAAGCCTAAGTGTTTTTCTAATTATTTTCTACGTCATAATGATATAATGTATAGTTTATTAATTATTACATGTAATTTAAATAAACTATAGGTTAAAGGTATTTAATTAAATATATCTTGTTTTTAATTAAATAAAGTTAAATGCTTAGGTTAAAACATGTATTATTATGTTTTAATAATATAACCTAAGTCATGTTAATTAATTAATTATAACCATGGTTTTTAAATAATTAATTAATTATAAGTCTAGAAAATATAAAATACTTAGGTTAATAATTCCATGATTCAAATAATTAAATTATAACCTAAGTCATGTTTATTAAATTAATCATGTCATATTTATTAATTTAATTTTAACATATGATTATATAAAAAAATCTTAACATAAACCGTGAACCGGATCTTGACTAGAAACCATGAACCGGACATGAAATCGACACCATACCCCGAACCACTTCGGGGTTCCCTTTGTTTTGCTGCTGTCGTGGGACCTACACCACCCAACCGGGACCATATGGTCTCGGTGGTGGTTTATTAGCCAAACCAAGACCCCCTTGGGGTTCGGTTTAGGCACCGGCCAAACAAACACCCCTATAAACAACCTTTTTGATTTACCCAAAAACCATTTTCATGTTTGATCTATGTTTTTAGTTAGGTTTTAAAAACATCATGTTCTTAATTATTTTATTAGATCAAATCAAAAAGAAAAAGGATTAAAAGAATATACCGAATGCGTGGATCTGACGAGGATGAACACACACGAACACACGTACAATATTCAAGATCGAAATCAACTAAACACCCCCTTTTTTGTGTTTATGTGCGGCGGCCACAAGAGAGGAAGAAGGAGAAGGAGAAAAATCTTTTAGGTTTTTGTTTAAGTTTACTGTACTGTGAAAATGACTAGCAAAAATTTACCATAACCCCTTCTTAGTAAATTTTGAGATGAGCTTGGCCCATCTCCTTAATGTTGTCGCGGGTAGGGGGCCCCGCATGGGTACCGGTATCGTTTTCCGTGTCTCGTTGTTTAATTGTTCGTTCGTGTTTATTTGTGTTCGCGTTTTGTATGTTCTCGTTAAATAATTACCGTGACCTCATATATTTATTCACGCTCGTAATAAATATATATACGTAATTAATATTAGTTCGTGATTTAATTACGTTCACGATCTCATGATCGCATGTTCGTGATTAATTATTGTTAAATAATTATTGCGTGTTCGTGCATAATAAATACTTATCGTGTTCTAACACGTACGTAATACGTAAAATCCTAACATGTAACCGTAATCATACTATAAACGGAAAGTTTTAATCTAGTACGTACGATCTTAAGGGTACTATTCATGGTAAAAGCATGCGGGTTTTACAACTCTTCCCCTCTAAAAAGAATAATTCGTCCCCGAATTATAGATAAAGTAAACTGAAAAAGAAGAACATACCCGAATTCAAAATATGAAATGAGGGTAAGAAGCCCGGATAGACTCCTCTGTTTCCCAAGTGGCTTCCCGCTCGGTATGATCCCTCCATAGGATTTTGACGAATGGAATCGTCGTCCTTCTCATGACTCGTTCTTGTCTATCAAGAACTCGTTCGGGTTCTTCTATAAAAGTGAGATCTTCACGTATCTGTTCTAGTGGATACTGAACCATGTGAAGGGGATGATACTGGTACCCTCTGAGTAAGGACACATGAAACACATTATGTACATGCGAAAGCTGCGGAGGTAACGCCAACCGGTAAGATACTTCACCGACTCGTTCAATGATATCAAATGGTCTAATGAAACGAGGACTGAGCTTCCCTTTAATCCCGAAGCGTCTAACACCACGTGCCGGCGAAACCTTAAGGAAGACATGATCTCCTACGTTAAAATGTATGTCCCTACGATGTTTATCGGCGTAACTCTTCTGACGTGACCGTGCTTCCTGAAGTTTCTGCTTAACTACTGTGATCTTTTCATTGGTCATCTCTATGATTTATGGTCCTTCAAGTGTTCGCTCTCTAACCTGATCCTAGCAGATTGGGGCGCGACACTTTCTGCCATACAACACCTCGAACGGAGCACACTTGATACTTGCGTGCCAACTGTTGTTGTATGCAAACTCCACCAAGCAGATGTAATCGTCCCAATCACCCGTCCATTCCAACGCACATGACCTCAACATGTCTTCCAATGTCTGAATCGTTCGTTCTGACTGTCCGTCCGTTTGAGGATGAAAAGCCGTGCTAAGCTTAAGTTGTGAACCCCAAGATTTCTGCAGACTCTTCCAAAAGCGCGAAGTGAATCGAGGATCTCTGTCTGAGATGATGCTGGATGGAGCACCGTGGAGTCTCATGATCTCTCTTCTATACGTATCGGCGAGTTTACTTACAGGATCTTCCTTGCGGATCGGTAAAAAATGAGCTGATTTGGTAAGTCGATCAACGATAACCCAAATCGCATCATGCTTCCTCTTGGTGGGCGGAAGACCAGTAACAAAATCCATGGTCATTTTTTCCCACTTCCACTCTGGAATATCTAATGGTTGAAGGAGACCGCCAGATCGCTGATGCTCGATCTTAACCTGCTGGCAGGTAAGACATTTGGAGACGTAAGTGGCCACATCCTGTTTCATACCACTCCACCAAAAGTACTGCTTGATGTCATGGTACATCTTAGTCGAACCAGGATGTATATAGAATGGGGACCTATGAGCTTCAACTAACAAGGCTTCTCGGAGTTCTTGGTCATCAGGAACACAAAGTCTCGTGCCCTGTCATACGATACCATCTGTATCTACTCTGAATTCCGTCTGTTTCTCCAAATTCTGTACTATCGCCCAAATTTCTCCGTCATCTTCCTGAGCTTCCTTGATCTTAGAGAGTAACTCGGGTTCTACTCTAAGATTAGCCCAGTAACCGTGTTGTCCACGTACCATGATCTTGATGTCTAGTCGCTCCAAGTCTCTTATGATTTCCTCCTCAATTTTAATGTCGTTGATCATTTCGGACTTCTTGCTAAGAGCATCTGTTACTACGTTTGCTTTTCTGGGATGATACTATAGATTAAGTCATAATCCTTCAACAGCTCTAACCATCTCCTCTGCCTCATGTTCAATTCACGTTGAGTGAAGATATACTTCAAGCTCTTGTGGTCCGTGAAAATATCACATGATTCTCCATATAAGTAGTGCCTCCATATCTTCAATGCAAACACGACTGCAGCAAGTTCCAAGTCATGTGTGGGGTAATTTTACTCATAAGGCTTAAGCTGCCGTGAAGCGTACGCGATCACTTTCTCATGTTGCATGAGAACACAGCCAAGTCCCTTCCCCGATGCATCACTATAGATTTGAAATCCACCTGTACCAGATGGGAGAGTAAGAATAGGTGCAGATACTGGCTTCTGCTTCAGGTCTTCAAAGCTCTTCTCTCGTTCGTTAGTCCAGACGAATTTCTCCCCTTTCCGCATCAGTTTGGTCAATGGTAGTGCTAAGCGGGAAAAGTTCTCCACGAACCTACGGTAATAGCCAGCTAAGCCTAAGAAACTGCGGACTTCCGTCGCTGAAGTCAGCCTCGGCCACTTAGTAATGGCCTCAACCTTCGTTGGATCCATAGTGATTCCTTCTGCTGATACAATGTGACCTAAGAATGCCACCTTGTCTAACCAGAACTCACACTTGGAGAATTTAGCATACAGCTGCTTCTGGCGAAGAATATGTAGTACTGTACGAAGATGGTCTTCGTGTTCCTCCTTGGACTTTGAGAAAATCAGGATGTCATCGATGAATACAATGACGAACTTGTCCAATAATTCATGGAAGATTCTGTTCATCAAATCCATGAACACTGCTGGAGCATTTGTTAGGCCAAATGGCATAACTACGAACTTGTAGTGGCCATAGCGGGTACGAAAAGCCGTCTTGGCGATATCCTGCTCCTTAACCCGTAGCTGATGGTAGCCTGACCTAAGATCAATCTTGGAGAAGTGTTTGGCCCCTTGGAGTTGGTCAAACAGGTCGTCTATACGTGGCAGTGGATACCTATTCCGGATAATAATCTTGTTGAGCTCGTGATAGACTATGCAAAGACGCATACTGCCGTCCTTCTTCTTAACAAACAAGACCGGTGCGCCCCATGGAGATGCGCTTGGTCGAATGAAGCCTCGTTCAAGAAGTTCTTGCTGTTGATCCTTCAGCTCCTTCAGCTCTATGGGAGCCATGCGATAAGGAGCCTTGGAGATTGGTTCAGCTCCTGGAATAAGCTCGATACTGAATTCCACTTCTCGTGCAGGTGGTATGCCCAGAAGTTCTTCTGGGAATACATCTTGGAATTCCGACACTATTGGTTGATCCTGTATTGATGGAGATTCAGCATCCATGTCGTGAACCGTAGCTAGATAACCCTCGCAACCACGTGACAGTAGTGCACGCGCTTGCAGGGTAGATATGATTTGTACAGACCGTCCGGATATGAACCCATTATGAATGTACTCTGATGCATTAACATCACCGAAGATAACTCGATATGAATGGCAGTCTATGGTAGCATGATGCTTGGATAGCCAATCCATGCCCAAAATCATGTCGAAGTCATTCATGTCTAGCGGAAGTGCGTCAATAGGTCGAACCTTATCGTCAAATTCTAGGGGAAGACTCTTGTATACATGGGTGATTAATACAGAGTCCCTCAAAGGCGTGGAAATAGTAAGCCTATTCTCTAGTGGCATGGGGAGCATCCCAATGTTCTTAGCATAAGCAGTAGAAATAACCGAGTGAGTAGCACCCGTATCGAAAAGAACACATGCAGCTTTACCATACATATACAAGATTCCAGTGATGGTACCTGTAGACTTGTTGGCCTGGTCTCGAGATGTCGTGTAGACACGACCAGTGGTAGGAAGCGGCTTGGAATCAGCATGTCCCGATGTGCCCTCCATCTCGCCCTTTCGGCAATCCTTCATGATATGGCCAGGAAGACCACACTTGAGGCATGCGTCAGTGTTACGGCGACATGGCCCTGGGTGCCTACGGTGGCAAGTAGAGCAAAGAGGATGAGTAAATCCTCCAGCAGGTGCTCTGGCTGGCTGGGAACCTGATAAAACATTTTTTCATAAGACATGATAATAGGGTACAAAGGACAATTCGGATAATCGTAAGATTTAATACCAGTGATAGCTGGACGGCTAGGCTGTGAACCTCTCTGGTTCTGGTCCCTACCGTTTCCATGATTCTTGGTAGAAGTTTTGCTAAAGTGTCAGAATATGAGTTATAACATGAAATCATAAGAAAATTCGTAAGTATTAGGACCTGATGCTGTTGGAGTGTCCAGCGTTGTTACGGTAATTATCATTACCGCCACGCCTATCTGTAGCAGAACGGTCGTTAGCCTTGTACGCGGGGTCACAACCCATAACATTGAAAATCTTCTCGATGTGAGCCAACCACTAGAGAATAGGACGGAGCTTGTTGAATCTCTCCAGCCATACTGCTAATGACACTGGAGGAGGAGGAGGAGGTGCCTGATTATGCTGCTTATTGTTCAGCTTGAACCTTAGCCCTGATGTCGTTCCTCAGTTGAGGAAGCAAAGCTTGCATTGCAGCTTGGATTGCATCATTGAGCTGTTCCTGTTCGCGTGTGAGAACCATCTGAGAGTATCACATAAAACATATGATTAAACAGATCAAAACATAAAATATATATACATGAAAAAAAATTATACCAAATTTCAAGAGAAAAATTTTATGCAAGAAAATTTTGTGTATGAATGCATGATGCAGTTTTATGAAAACTTTTGTATGCTCGAGAGTGAACGCCTATGGTCAGTTCACCCAAAATAAAAGACATGGCGAGGGGACGCCTATGGGTCGGTCCCAAATTTAAAAGTTTCGATAAAACACATGCGACTAAATAGGGACAGTCCTGTACCAACCATTACTTAGTCATAAACCTGCGACAATGACATATATATGTATGCATAAAAATGATGAATGCATGAAAACAACTGTCAGTTCTAGGAGAAGACCGTAGTGACTACCCACTAATCACAGGTCATATTTTGAGGGCCTACAGGTTGAAGCCTTGTCTCTGATAGCATAATTGTAACACCCCATTTTGATAATGGAATGTCACGCGTAATTATGGCGTGTCATCAAAGCATACAAGGAAAAATGTCTAAACATTACATGACCATAAAAGGAAAATACCAGAATCAAACATCGGTAGTCCAAAAGTAAAGCTCATCACACACAAACATAAGTACTATAAAGTAAAGGACTAAACAGTGTCCATGGCAGAGTATCAAAGTAAAGATAATGCATAAAGTAATGAAAGGCTAGAAAGCTTCCAGTCCATATGCACGTACGCTTAAAGTCTACGAGCGTCCCTGAGTACCTGCCGTTTTGGGAACATAGAAAAGGAAAATGGTTGAGCAATACGCTCAGTGCACGGATGTATAATAAAGCATTAATAGGATAAGCATATAACATATAACAGCGGAAGAAAACTAAGTCCCGAATAACCTGGTTAAGTCTTGGTAAAACTGGTTTTATAGTTTGAAAAGCCTTATGTTTATCATATAAAAAAACTGTTTAACATGTTCTACCATTAGCCAATATAGGTCATGAAAATCCACTGTGCATGAATACTTGGAGGGGTGACCTCATCATGCAAATTAGAGGGGCTGCCTCTAAATTAATATACTGGTTTGGGTAGGAGGGATCAGCTCCTTGTGAAGGATGCAAGGCACACACCACATTCACACTGAGTAATCTGCTGAAAACATGTAAATAGGATGCACCCATACCGCCCCACATGATAAATATAATAATATGGCAAAAAGCTGAAGGGACGCCACGAGCAATCACTCCGCCGTGGTGAAGTCATAACATCAGTGCCTCTAATATTATGGTTATGGTACCTCCATAACTAGGTGAAACTGGTCATGCATGTATATGGCTATAGGTATTCTAAATTAAACATAAGCAAATCAAACATATAAACTTATACTATGGGAAAACATTTGGCTGCATACGGGGAATCCTAATAAGGAAAGAATGTCCATACTTAAAGGACGGGAATCCGTACCTTATGTTCAGTGAACGAAGAAGATGAACTGAGGAGAATCCTACTTCGGTATCACTAATGCTACATAATTACATACGTGAATAAGTATCTGATTACTAAATACGTAACTGGTTTTATGTCATGTCTTAGCTTATTTTATATGTTCATATCATGTTTTACTATTTTAATCCTTAAACTGTGTTTATCTTATATTCTGTCTATTCTGATTAAGTATTTCTGGTATTTCATGTATTATTATACTTACTGTGTAATAATAAGTAACTTTCCAAAAATAGCAGGTTTCCTTAAAATAGAAAGTTTCCAAAAATAGAAAATTTCCAAAAATAGAAAGTTACCAAAAATAGAAAGTTTCCAAAAATAGAAAGTTTCCAAAAATAGAATTACTGCTTAAAATAGATAAGTTTCTAAAAATAGAATGTTTCCATAAATAGATCAGCTGCCTTAATTAAATAAGTTTCCATAAATAGATTAGCTGCCTGAATTAAATAAGTTTCAAAAAATAGAAAGTTTCCATAAATAGATTAGCTACCTTAATTAAATAAGTTTCTAAAAATAGAAAGTTTCCATAATTAGATATAAGCTGGTTAAATAAGCTAAGTATATAAGCCTAAATGTTTTTCTGATTATTTTCTACGTCATAATGATATAATGTATAGTTTATTAATTATTACATGTAATTTAAATAAACTATAGGTTAAAGGTATTTAATTAAATATATCATGTTTTTAATTAAATAAAGTTAAATACTTAGGTTAAAACATGTATTATTATGTATTAATAATATAACCTAAGTCATGTTAATTAATTAATTAATTATAACCATGGTTTTTAAATAATTAATTAATTATAAGTCTAGAAAATATAAAATACTTAGGTTAATAATTCCATGATTCAAATAATTAAATTATAACCTAAGTCATGTTTATTAAATTAATCATGTCATATTTATTAATTTAATTTTAACATATGATTATATAAAAAAATAATCTTAACATAAAGCGTGAACTGGATCTTGACTAGAAACCATGAACCGAACATGAAATCGACACCATACCCCGAACCACTTCGGGGTTCCCTTTGTTTTGCTGCTGCCGTGGGACCCACACCACCCAACCGGGACCATATTGTCTCGGTGGTGGTTTATTAGCCAAACCGAGACCCCCTTGGTGTTCGGTTTAGGCGCCGGCAAAACAAACACCCCTAAAAACAACCTTTTTGATTTACCCAAAAACCATTTTCATGTTTGATCTATGTTTTTAATTAGGTTTTAAAAACATCATGTTCTTAATTATTTTATTAGATTGATAGGTGTGTAAACACCCATCTTTTCTACTACTTAATTACAATAATAACCGAGCCAAAACGTGTATTTTATGTCTTTTATGTCGGAATCATGCGTGGTTTGTGTTTTTGTTGTGATTTAGGACGAAAAGGTGAAAAGTGGAGAAAACACGAGCATTCACAGGCATTTACGGACTTTTATTGAAGAAAAAGATGAAAGACGAAGTCAAGATTGCAAAAAGAACGGAAGTCCAAGACCAATTCTGAAGATTTATCGAAGAAAAAGTCAAAAGACGGAAGTTTATCAAAAGCCAAAAAACTCAAGTCTAATTTATCGAAGAATTAAAAGATGAGTTTAAAAAAATCCCAAGACAAAGTCCAAGATTAACAAAAAGATTAAGAAGGAAGGACTTAATGGCGCAATTAAGAAGAAAGGAAGGAGAAGAGTAAGCTTCCTCTAACCATCTCCCTAATCACCTATAAATACTTCTCATTTTCATTCATTTGTTCTTGTTGGCTAACTTGACAAATTAGCTCTTCCACTTTTATTTCATGCACCTTTAATTTCTTGTCATTTTTAATACATGTTTTGCACTTTAATTATCCCTTTAATTTCCAAGTAAGTGTTTTAATTTGTGTTCTTTAAATTCGTGTCTTTAATCTTTCTTTATCATTTGATCAAGTTTACTTTTTTAATTCTTATTCTTCTCTTCTCATTTTTGTTTCGGTTTAAATTTCGGATTAAGCAAAGTTTTGCTTAATCCATTTGCTTATTAATTAAAAGCTTCGTCCTTTCTTTTTCTTTAAGTTACATACGAAATAAGCCATAAGTTTGACAATCTTATGTGCTTATTTGGTATTTTTCTTAATTGTTTTGAAAGTTTTCTTAAAAGTTTTACTTTTTTAAACTCCATCTTAATTAGTTTCCTCTTTTAAATTTTGAAAGGTTTTAACTTTTTAGCTTATTGTTTCGTTTCTCTTCATTTCATTTAAGTCTTTATTATTGCTTATTAGTTATAGCTTATTTGGATTTGTGCTTATTACGAATTTGGTACTCCATCGGAAAGTAAGGTAAATACACATTGCGACGGCTTGCTTCTCCACATTCCGATAGTGACAGTTTTGGACAAGGGTTTTGCATTCCGATCCGGGATTACGATAGGAGTAACATCACCCTCATTCCGATCTGGGGTTGCGATCGCACATTGCGATCGCACATTCCGACGGCTCTTGAGGTTTACTTAGACGAAGTGCTGCCCAATTTTTCCCAGCAACATTCCGATCTGGGACACATTCCGACAGGTTGCGCCTTTGTATTCCGATAGCTCATTCCGATCAGGATTTCGATATGAAACTTTGCGATCTGAACTTTATTCCGATCTGGGGTTGTTTGGTTATTCCGATTTGAAAAGGTGACATATTTCGATCTGGTGTTTTCAATCAACATTCCGATAGGGGGTGTGTGTTCATTCCGATGGTGAGTCTGATCGGAATATATTCCGATTGGGTGTTTGTTTTATGTTTTTGTCTTGTTTAATTTTCAAGTTACATTTTAATATTTGTCTAATTTTAATTCTCGTCGCGCTTTTAATTTTAAGTCATTTAATTAATTTACTTTCCGTCACGTTTTTAAATATTGCAACCCTTTCATTTAACTAGTATTAGATTTAATTTTAACGCCATTTTATTTTAACGCCTTTTAAATTAATTGCCCTTTTCTTTAATTGTTTTGCATTTTTAATACTACAACGACACACTTTTGTTTCACCAAAGACAGTCGAGTCGCACATAGAACCTAGATCAATTCGATTAGACACACTTACTTGAACTTTAATTTTTATACGGGCCAAAAGCCTTGTATCAAATGGCGCCGCTGCCGGCTCTTTTCGTAAATATTAACGGTTTTCTGTGAGAGACGCGTTGCTTTTTGGGATCCGTTCACTTGTGAGCGTTACTTTTCTTGCATAAAACATTAAAAAAATCCATAAAAATTTAAAATTGATAAAAATCCATAAAAATTAAAAATTTCAAAACTACAAAAAGACTTTATCTTTATTGTGTATATATATTGTCTTTGTATTTGGTTTCTTTTTCTTTTACATTTTCAGGTGTATGCGTACTAGATCTTCTAATTATCAAGAGCCCGAGACTCAAGAAGATTTAGCTATGTCAGGTGTTAACAACAATAATCATCCACCGCACCTCAATAATAACAACAATGTCCTTCCACAGCCCGATCTTCGGACAATGGAGGAGCTTTGTCAACCTACCATGTTTGGACGAGGAGGACCGATTGCGCCGATGCAAATCAACGCTCCTGAGTTTTCGTTGAAGCACCACATGATTCAGCAAGTGCAAACAAACCCATTCCGTGGATTGCCTGATGATGATGCCAACAAACACCTCGACAAATTCATTACAATCACCCAAAGCATGAAGTTGCCTGGTGCCACAATGGATGTTCTTCGCCTACAAATCTTCCCACATACTTTATCACATCATGCCGAGAAATGGTTTGATCGTCTTTCGAAGAATTCTATTCACACTTGGGATGACATGACTCAACGCTTTTTATCGCGCTACTTTCCACCATCCATGGTCACGAGCCTAAGCAATCAAATCAGCGGTTTCATGCAAGACCCTGATGAATCTCTTTTTGATGCTTGGGAAAGATATAATGTCTTGATTGATCATTTTCCAAACCACAACATGCTCCCTGTGACCTTAATTGATACTTTCTACAACGGTTTGACTTTTCGAGATCGTGATACGATTAATGCAGCCGCTGGTGGCACATTTATGAAAAGGAGACCCGAGGAGTGTAGAGAGCTAATTGATAACATGACTACTCATCATAAAAACTGGGATTCCTCTGCTTCTTCAATGAACAATCCGAGATTCAATGTTTCTTCTACTTCAGCAAACCCTGAGATGACCGAACTCACCCGCATGATGACTGAAATGAGCAAAAGTATCACGCTTCTCGCTTCAAACCAACAACAACAACAAGTTAAAGCGGTTGCCAATCCTTGTGAAACATGCGGTGGTCCACACTCATACACCGATTGTCCTTCTACACAAGGAAATCCGGAAAATGTGTATGCAGCTTATGGTAATTATTCACCGGAAAATTACCAAGCTCGACCTCAAGGGGATAGAAATTAGCTGAGTTACCGATCCAACAATTACCTTTCACCCGGTTTTACTTCTCAAAACCAAAACCCCGCCAACAACTAAAATAGAAGCAACCAAATCCCACCAAGAGCTTCTAATCCTTATCACCCACCCGCCCAAAAAACCCCACCCATTACTCCCGATGTTGAAGCCATCATGAGAACCTAAGGTGAGCAAATCAAGAATCTGCAGAGCCAAATTATCAATCTCAAAGGAGATATCACAAAGCAAGGAAATGAGATTAGATTCGAGCTTCGAGATAATATCCAATCCTCCTTCAGCAATCAAACAAATGATTTGAAGAATATGCTTGCTAGTTTCTTACCCGAAGCTCAACCTTCTTCTTCGAGTTCTCTACCTTCAAACACCGTCACCAATCCACGAGCTAATGTGAGTGCTATTACTACTCGTAGTGGAATTACCATTATCGATCCACCAATCCCACCCCCATTATCTACATCTCTTCCACCACCATGTATCCCTATTCCTCCTACACCTAGTATTAGTGCACCATTATCGTCTCCGCCTCGTCATGACGATGTACCTAGCAAGACCCTTCACCATCTAAACCTGCACCCTCACCACCCAAACCCAATATCCCTTATCCTTCTCGTTAAGGCAAGACCAAACTGCTAACCAAGGAGGACTCCGAAGTGACACGCTATGTGAAGATGATTTCTCAAATGAACTTTAACATTAGCTTTCTTGAAGCACTTGTCCACATGCCCAAATTTGTGAAAGCATTTAAGGAATTGCTTAGCAAGAAAGAGAAGTTTCTTGAGCTCGCCAACACACGCTTAAATGAAAACTGCTCTGCAGTTATTCTTAAAGAACTTCCGGAAAAGCTTGGAGATCCCGGTCGTTTTGTGTTGCCTTGCGTGTTCAACAAATTTGAGGAATTTACTGCCCTTGCTGATCTCGGAGCCAATATTAATCTTATGCCTTTGAGTGTTTTGAAAACACTATCATTACCCGACCTCACTCCAACGAAGATGACTCTTGAACTCGCAAATCGCACTCTCGCTTACCCCGTTGGTATAGCCGAAGATGTGTTCATTAAAGTTGGCACATTTACTTTCCCGGTCGACTTTGTCGTAGTTGATTATGCAATGGACCCTCGTATTCCATTAATACTTGGTCGGCCATTCTTGAGAACCGGACGAGCTTTAGTTGATGTGGCCGAAGGTGAGTTAATCTTAAGAGTCGGGGGTGATGAACAAGTGTTTAAAATGGGGAAGCTTACAGGCAAATCCTTTGGAGGCCGAGAATCAGTAAATATGATTAATGTGCATGATGACTTCGTTGTCTACAACAATCCTCTATTTGATTCTTCCATTGATAACCCACTTTTTCAAGATGATGTGGATGATTCTCTATCCAATTTGGAACCTTCTCCCATTTATGAGTCTCCACCGATCTTTGATGCTTATGATGATGAATCTAGCTCAGATTCGGATGATTTTGATGATTGTACTTCCGAGTATCCCGAGTTGCCCACATATGATGATTTTGATGAGGATGATACTCTTTCGAGTGATTCTATACATGATGAAGATCCTCCGCCATCACTCGATCCTACTTTGGACGATTACTCATTTTAGGAAGACTTCTCTGCATTTCTTAATACTTACTTCCCTCATTAGAGTGATGCTCCTCCTTTGGACTTTGAAGATTATCGTCTTGATCCTACTTTGGATTTGAAGCACATTCTTTCAAAGGAGAAGAAACCGGTCGGCACCAATATCCGCAGCACATATGATTTAACACCTCTTTATCCTCCTTCTGAGGACGAGGTTGTGCTTCTTCACGGATCTTGTTCCCATTCTGCTGAGCCTGAGTGCTATTTTCCCCTAAAGGAAAAGGTGTTCGACCCCGGTATTAATATCCTGCAGCCATCTCAGTATCCACCTGATGAAATAAATGGAAATATCTTTGGAACTTATGGAAATCTGCTTGCACCACTTCACCCTTGCTTCCACCATGCTCCATCACTGCTTAAGGGAACCTTGCCTATTCTTCTTTGGCTTGCCTTGTTCGCCTTAAGCTTGTGGTATTTGATGGACGAAAACTATGTCTTTGATCCTGGTGGATATGTTTCATGCTTCTTCCTATGATGATCAAGGTCGAGTCAGGCTCACGACTCGGTAATCAAAAATCAAGCGCTTCTTGGGAGGAAACCCATGCATCTATCTTTTCGCTTTCTTTACCATAAGTGTAGGGGGAGACCCGTTGGTTTGCTTTCCTCTCCTCACTTCTTAATCAGGGATTCGAGCTTCACTGATCCACTCTTGATGATTCTTGACGACCCGTGATTCCGTGTCCACTTCTTCCCGGTTCTATCCTAAACTCTTTTCGATTCTCTATTTTATATTTTCTCAATATCAAAATAGGAATCTCTTTAGTTGTCCTTTCCTTAGCGAGATTTAAACAACATGCACAATGTCCTAAGTTTTGGGGAGTTTACTCCCACATGCTTAAACATTGAGGACAATGTTTATCTTAAGTGTAGGGGGGACTTCTATCGATGTTAAGTGGCCTTTTCCTTGTATTTGTCCTCATTTTAACCGGAAAATCAATTTTTTGACATTTTTCAAAATTTTTGATCTATTTTGGCCTATTAGTTTTTCCTTTGTATAGTTATTTTTCTTTGCTAGATTAAATCTTAATAGAGTGGTTTTAATTTTCAAACGTTATGAATCTTTTGACTCAACCCGAGTTTACTAATCTAAGTTACTCTAGCTAGTATCCTTAACGTGTTTAAGTCAAGTTTTGCTAGGCTTTTATATAGGGAGCTATAAAACGCGAAAGTGTTAACTCTCACGGGTTAAGAACAAGAACTTTTCACAAGTTCCTATAATTGATCCTAGAGAGTTGTTTATCAAGGGAACTTTAATATGCGATTTCTAAACTTGAAAAAGTCTAAGAATTTGCAAGATCCTATAGGCGACTCGAAAACCCAAAACTTTGATTTAATAGGCTAAGCATCCACGAGTCTCATTCCTTGAGATTTTAAACTGTGGAGAACGAGAGATGATAGAGCCAATTATAAGTTCGGTATTCTTTCGTGAATTTATGTGAGTTAATTATGAGCCTATTCTCCCATCGCTTGCTAACAAATTTATCTGCAATAAATAAGGTTGTACGATTTGAAAAGTTACTTAGCTTCTAGCCCAAGATCGTTTAAAAGTTGCTCGGTATGGATTAGAGTTCATAGCCAAGGCATAACTTATTGAAGCGGGACGCGAAGATTGGCGAGTCCAAAAAGGCCCTAACAAGGCATGAGGGCTATATTTTGTTGCTAAAGATCCAAAGTGATGTGAAGAATCATTTATCGAAAATCAATACGAAGGATCAAGACACACGACGAAAAGCAAAAACTCCCCAAAAGTCATGGATTAGTGTATCTGAAAAGACCCTAGCAAGGTATGAGGATAAATAGATCCAAGTCGTAAAAGGAGGCGGATCGTTGTATATCAAAATCCAAAATAAAGATTGGAGAAAAATGAAGAAGTCGTGGTCCAAGTATGAATCTCTCAAAAAGTTCAAGAGAAGAAATTCAAATTATGAAGAGAAGACCATTATTTCATGAACGTCTCTCAAGATTTGAAGTATGAAGTCGCTGCCAAATATCGGTCAGAGAAAGGTCTCAAATCGCGAAGCAAGTTATGCCAAGATATGAACTTTATGAGGTCCCGAGAAGCAGTTTTAAAAGATTTTGTCCTTTAGCTAACTATTGATTAAATCATTCACTTTACTTTCGGCCTAAATAACTATCGAAATAATTCAAACAATGCATCCTCGTGATCATTCAAGACAATAATAAAATATAAGAGATACACCTAGGAATAAGGGAGTCTAAGTGAGTAATTGGCCCAAATGAGTTCGTGTTAGTTTACTAACTTATAATAACAATGATCTCGTTTTTAAGCTTGGTTTGGAGAAAGTGAAAACTTGAGGATGATGATTATTCATAACATTTCCAAAACCCAAGGTATGCTTTTTGACTTCTCTATTTTGAATGTTCTTAATTTTCTATCTATTTAATAAAGGCCAACGTGGATTGATTATGATGAAAAATGTAAACTTGCTTTGTAACTAATGCATTGCATGAGGACATTGCAATGGTCAAGTGAAGGGGATTTGATAGGTGTGTAAACACCCATCTTTTCTACCACTTAATTAAAATAATAACCAAGCCAAAACGTGTATTTTATGTCTTTTATGTCGGAATTATGCGTGGTTTGTGTTTTTGTTGTGATTTAGGACGAAAAGGTGAAAAGTGGAGAAAACACGAGCATTCACGGGCATTTACGGACTTTTATTGAAGAAAAAGATGAAAGACGAAGTGAAGAAGTCAAGATTGCAAAAAGAACGGAAGTCCAAGACCAATTCTGAAGATTTATCAAAGAAAAAGTCAAAAGACGGAAGTTTATCAAAAGCCGAAAAACTCAAGTCTAGTTTATCGAAGAATTAAAAGATGAGTTTAAACAAATCCCAAGACAAAGTCCAAGATTAACAAAAATATTAAGAAGGAAGGACTTAATGGCGCAATTAAGAAGAAAGGAAGGAGAAGAGGAAGCTTCCTCTATCCATCTCCCTAATCACCTATAAATACTTCTCATTTTCATTCATTTGTTCTTGTTGGCTAACTTGACAAATTAGCTCTTCCACTTTTATTTCATGCACCTTTAATTTCTTGTCATTTTTAATACATGTTTTGCACTTTAATTATCCCTTTAATTTCCAAGTAAGTGTTTTAATTTGTGTTCTTCAAATTCCTGTCTTTAATCTTTCTTTATCATTTGATCAAGTTTACTTTTGTAATTCTCATTCTTCTCTTCTCATTTTTGTTTCGGTTTAAATTTCGGATTAAGCAAAGTTTTGCTTAATCCATTTGCTTATTTAATTAAAAGCTTCGTCCTTTCTTTTTCTTTAAGTTACATACGAAATAAGCCATAAGTTTGACAATCTTATGTGCTTATTTGGTATTTTGCTTAATTGTTTTGAAAGTTTTCTTAAAAGTTTTACTTTTTTAAACTCCATCTTAATTAGTTTCGTCTTTTAAATTTTGAAAGGTTTTAACTTTTTAGCTTATTGTTTCGTTTCTCTTCATTTCAGTTAAGTCTTTATTATTGCTTATTAGTTATAGCTTATTTGGATTTGTGCTTATTACGAATTTGGTACTCCATCGGAAAGTAAGGTAAATACACATCGCGACGGCTTGCTTCTCCACATTCCGATAGTGACAGTTTTGGACAAGGGTTTTGCATTCCGATCCGGGATTGCGATAGGAGTAACATCACCCTCATTCCGATCTGGGGTTGCGATCGCACATTGCGATCGCACATTCCGACGGCTCTTGAGGTTTACTTAGACGAAGTGCTGCCCAATTTTTCCCATCAACATTCCGATCTGGGACACATTCCGACAGGTTGCACCTTTGTATTCCGATAGCTCATTCCGATTAGGATTTCGATCTGATACTTTGCGATCTGAACATTATTCCGATCTGGGGTTGTTTGGTTATTCCGATCTGAAAAGGTGACATATTCCGATCTGGTGTTTTCAATCAACATTCCGATAGGGGGTGTGTGTTCATTCCGATGGTGAGTCTGATCGGAATATATTCCGATTGGGTGTTTGTTTTATGTTTTTGTCTTGTTTAATTTTCAAGTTACATTTTAATATTTGTCTAATTTTAGTTCTCGTCGCGCTTTTAATTTTAAGTCATTTAATTAATTTACTTTCCGTCACGTTTTTAAATATTGCAACCCTTTCATTTAACTAGTATTAGATTTAATTTTAACGCCATTTTATTTTAACGCCTTTTAAATTGATTGCCCTTTACTTTAATAGTTTTGCATTTTTAATACTACAACGACACACTTTTGTTTCACCAAAGACAGCTGAGTCTCACATAGAACCTAGATCAATTCGATTAGACATACTTACTTGAACTTTAATTTTTATACGGGCCAAAAGCCTTGTATCATAGATCAAATCAAAAAGAAAAAGGATTAAAAGAATATACCGAATGTGTGGATCTGACGAGGATGAACACACACGAACACACGTATAATATTCAAGATCAAAATCAACTAAACACCCCCTTTTTGGTGTTTATGTGCGGCGGCCACAAGAGAGGAAGAAGGAGAAGAAGAAAAATCTTTTAGGTTTTTGTTTAAGTTTACTGTAATGTGAAAATGACTAGCAAAAATTTACCATAACCCCTTCTTACTAAATTTTGAGATGGGCTTGGCCCATCTCCTTAATGTTGCCGCGGGTAGGGGGCCCCGCATGGGGTACCCGTACCGTTTTCCGTGTCTCGTTGTTTAATTGTTCGTTCGTGTTTATTTGTGTTCGCGTTTTGTGTGTTCTCGTTAAATAATTACTTTGACCTCATATATTTATTCACGCTCGTAATAAATATATATACGTAATTAATATTAGTTCGTGATTTAATTACTTTCATAATTTCATGATCGCATGTTCGTGATTAATTATTGTTAAATAATTATTACGTGTTCGTGCGTAATAAATACTTATCGTGTTCTAACACGTACGTAATATGTAAAATCCTAACATGTAAACGTAATCATACAATAAAAGGAAAGTTTTAATCTAGTACGTACGATCTTAAGGGTCCTATTCATGGTAAAAGCATGCGGGTTTTACAAAGATCGTAATCCATTCACAAGTAATCACCATGTCAAATAACAACAACGACAATGCAACGGCCAATCAAATTCGTTTGGGACAATGTGGCAATGGAAATCCACCTGTGCTCACTGCCGGTTGCTACGTTCAGTGGAGATCTCGCTTCCTTAGATTTCTCGACACTAATGTCACACCCCACCATGACGGAATATGGGACGCGACGCATGGATATCATCACAACAATAGCGTGTCCATAGAGAGAACTATATGAATTAGAAATGTCATAAAAGGTGACACAAATGTCATCACAATATCTCATCAATGCAGGAGTCTAGGTAAGTAGGTAACAGTCCTACCTCTTACCCAAGACAAACAAATAACACAAACAAATCAACATATAGGTTCATAGTATCACTTATTGAAACAAACAGAAAAATAAACTAAGAAGTAACGGGGATCTCCTTCTAAATGCATTCCTACGCGAATCCAATCCTAGCCACATATGTTCTCATGCCTAACCACTTTATCACCTGAAAGAGACACTAAAACACGTCAACATAATGTTGGTGAGAATCATAGGTTTAGACTCCAACCAAAAATAGATTATAATAAGCTGTGAACAACCATAAACCACTAAACATATGGACAATGTGCTACAAGTATGCATTAACAACTAACATTCAAGATCAATCATTCCAAACCAAATCCAAGGCTCCCAGCCTTACCAAACACCATGGTACCATAGGCGCCCGTACACCTATGTACCAATCCCAAGGCCCCGCCTTGTCATTATCCATTGGTCCCATAGATGCTCACACATCTATGTACCTCCCCAAGGCCCCGCCTTGTCAACATCCCATTGGTACCAAGTCAAACCACAATAACTGAGACGGTACGTGTCCCCCGATCCAAATCATAAACACAATCAAGAATCACATAGTAGTTAATCACATAAGTGCACACACAAGTCCATCACAAACCATAAAAACATTAACAGAAATAGTTACAAAACCATATAGTGTCTCTTCCATCCCATCTGGAAGTGAAAATCATTAAAAGATATGGGACTATGAAACTCACCTGATTGAGCTTCTCCAAAAATCCGCGCACTAGCAAAAAGCTAACAAACAAAAGCACACAATCAAAACATGAACCAAACACTAAGATGGCTCATCAACCCATGATGGACATCTAACCTTCTCCCATATATATACCTCATTTATATGCTCTAAGCATCTCATCACACCCCTCTATAAAGCCCTTAACTTAGTTTACTTCATAACCCGTCTCATTAACATTTTACCCAAAATAGTCCCGGTTTTTAGGTCTCCAAACTATAAGCCAAACGCCCACCTAACCATTCTCATGATCTCTGTAAAGGAAACCCTATTCCCTTAAATATGTTAGCTAACTCCTCCCTTTTTCCCCAACCTTAAAGCTACTGTTAAGGCCCCGATATATATATAAATATATATATATATATATATATATATATATATATATATATATATATATATATATATATATATATATATATATATATATATATATATATATATATATATATATATATATATATATATATATATATATATATATATATATATATATATATATATATATATATATATATATATATATATATATATATATATATATATATATATATATATATATATATATATATATATATATATATATATATATATATATATATATATATATTTATATTTATATATATATATATATATATATATATATATATATATATATATATATATATATATATATATATATATATATATATATATATATATATATATATATATATATATATATATATATATATATATATATATATATATATATATATATATATATATATATATATATATATATATATATATATATATATATATATATATATATATATATATATATATATATATATATATATATATATATATATATATATATATATATATATATATATATATATATATATATATATATATATATATATATATATACTTCTGCCTATCCGCATTTTATTGATTTTGAACATAGAAAAATTTTGTTATTATTAGGGGTCTTACCCTAACCCATTTGCTTAGCCACCCTTCAGGTCTCTTATTTAATATATAAACCAACTCCCATGCTCATTAGAGGGTTCAAATGTACATCTACGTACCTCAATCACCTTAAAACATTAAATTAAACCCGACTAATTTCAAAACTGTTTTGACCTCCGACTGTTGTAACCTGTTTTTGACCCACCTCCCGACCTCCAATTTAGTTCTAGTTTATTGCATTTTAAACCACTTCAATTACCTATTCAGGGATACTTGGATCGCAAAATAAGGGTTTGTAGAACTCTAGATATGATCAAAACAAGTGACCTAAAATTCTGCCCAGTTTTTAAAAACGAATTTAACACAATTAGCTTAATTAATTACCATCACTGATGTAGTAAAATACGACCTTTAGGAAAAGGAAGTACAAATAGTGGTAGTATTAAGTGTCGGTTTAGGAAAACCGAGCACTAATGACCCAAGTGAAGTCCAAGTTCGTCTCCCAAGGAGGAAAGTGCGTTGTGTTAAGAGTTGATATTGATTTATGATTATATTGATTGAGAAAGAAATGGGATTAGAAGAGAAAGACGGTTACGATAATGAATTAAACTACGACGAAAAAGGAGTAAACGTAAAACCGTAAATAGAAGTTTCTTGAGCTCGCCAACACACGCTTAAATGAAAACTGCTCTGCAGTTATTCTTAAAGAACTTCCGGAAAAGCTTGGAGATCCCGGTCGTTTTGTGTTGTCTTGCGTGTTCAACAAATTTGAGGAATTTACTACCCTTGCTGATCTCGGGGCCAATATTAATCTTATGCCTTTGAGTGTTTGGAAAACACTATCATTACCCGACCTCACTCCAACGAAGATGACTCTTGAACTCGCAAATCGCACTCTCTCTTACCCCATTGGTATAGCCGAAGACGTGTTCATTAAAGTTGGCACATTTACTTTCCCGGTTGACTTTGTCGTAGTTGATTATGAAATGGACCCTCGTATTCCTTTAATACTTGGTCGGCCATTCTTGAGAACCGGACGAGCTTTAGTTGATGTGACCGAAGGTGAGTTAATCTTAAGAGTCGGGGATGATGAACAAGTGTTTAAAATGGGGAAGCTTACAGGCAAATCCTTTGGAGGCCGAGAATCAGTAAATATGATTAATGTGCATGATGACTTCGTTGTCTACAACAATCCTCTATTTGATTCTTCCATTGATAACCCACTTTTTCAAGATGATGTGGATGATTCTCTATCCAATTTGGAACCTTCTCCCATTTATGAGTCTCCACCGATCTTTGATGCTTATGATGATGAATCTAGCTCAGATTCAAATGATTTTGATGATTTTACTTCCGAGTATCCCGAGTTGCCCACATATGATGATTTTGATGAGGATGATACTCTTTCGAGCGATTCTTTACATGATGAAGATCCTCCGCCATCACTCGATCCTACTTTGGACGATTACTCATTTTAGGAAGACTTCTCTGCATTTCTTAATACTTACTTCCCTCATGAGAGTGATGCTCCTCCTTTGGACTTTGAAGATTATCGTCTTGATCCTACTTTGGATTTGAAGCACATTCTTTCAAAGGAGAAGAAACCAGTCGACACCAATATCCGCAGCACATATGATTTAACACCTCTTTGTCCTCCTTCTGAGGACGAGGTTGTGCTTCTTCGCGGATCTTCCCATTCTGCTGAGCCTGAGTGCTATTTTCCCCTAAAGGAAAAGGTGTTCGACCCCGGTATTGATATCCTGCAGCCATCTCAGTATCCACCTGATGAAATAAAAGGAAATATCTTTGGAACTTATGGAAATCTGCTTGCACCACTTCACCCTTGCTTCCACCATGCTCCATCACTGCTTAAGGGAACCTTGCCTATTCTTCTTTGGCTTGCCTTGTTCGCCTTAAGCTTGTGCTATTTGATGGACGAATACTATGTCTTTGATTCTGGTGGATATGTTTCATGCTTCTTCCTATGATGATCAAGGTCGAGTCAGGCTCACGACTCGGTAATCAAAAATCAAGCGCTTCTTGGGAGGCAACCCATGCATCTATCTTTTCGCTTTCTTTACCATAAGTGTAGGGGGGAGACCCGTTGGTTTGCTTTCCTCTCCTCACTTCTTAATCAGGGATTCGAGCTTCACTGATCCACTCTTGATGATTCTTGACGACCCGTGATTCCGTGTCCACTTCTTCCCGGTTCTATCCTAAACTCTTTTCGATTCTCTATTTTATATTTTCTCAATATATTTTATATTTTCTCAATATCATAATAGGAATCTCTTTAGTTGTCCTTTCCTTAGCGAGATTTAAACAACGTGCACAATGTCCTAAGTTTAGGGGAGTTTACTCCCACATGCTTAAACATTAAGGACAATGTTTATCTTAAGTGTAGGGGGGACTTCTATCGATGTTAAGTGGCCTTTTCCTTGTATTTGTCCTCATTTTAACCGGAAAATTAATTTTTCGACATTTTTCAAAATTTTTGATCTATTTTGGCCTATTAGTTTTTCCTTTGTATAGTTATTTTTCTTTGCTAGATTAAATCTTAATAGAGTGGTTTTAATTTTCAAACGTTATGAACCCGAGTTTACTTATCTAAGTTACTCTAGCTAGTATCCTTAACGTGTTTAAGTCAAGTTTTGCTAGGCTTTTATATAGGGAGCTATAAAACGCGAAAGTGTTAACTCTCACGGGTTAAGAACAAGAACTTTTCACAAGTTCCTATAATTGATCCTAGAGAGTCGTTTATCAAGGGAACTTTAAAATGCGATTTCTAAACTTGAAAAAGTCTAAGAATTTGCAAGATCCTATAGGCGACTCGAAAACCCAAAACTTTGATTTAATAGGCTAAGCATCCACGAGTCTCATTCCTTGAGATTTTAAACTGTGGAGAACGAGAGATGATAGAGCCAATTATAAGTTCGGTATTCTTTCGTGAATTTATGTGAGTTAATTATGAGCCTATTCTCCCATCGCTTGCTAATAAATTTATCTGCAATTAATAAGGTTGTACGATTTGAAAAGTTACTTAGCTTCTAGCCCAAGATCGTTTAAAAGTTGCTCGGTATGGATTAGAGTTCATAGCCAAGGCATAACTTATTGAAGCGGAACGCGAAGATTGGCGAGTCCAAAAAGGCCCTAACAAGGCATGAGGGCTATATTTTGTTGCTAAAGATCCAAAGTGATGTGAAGAATCAGTTATCGAAAATCAATATGAAGGATCAAGACACACGACGAAAAGCAAAAACTCCCCAAAAGTCATGGAGAAGTGTATCCGAAAAGACCCTAGAAAGGTATGAGGATAAATAGATCCAAGTCGTAAAAGGAGGCGGATCGTTGTATATCAAAACCCAAAATAAAGATTGGAGAAAAATGAAGAAGTCATGGTCCAAGTATGAATCTCTCAAAAAGTTCAAGAGAAGAAATTCTAATTATGAAGAGAAGACCATTATTTCATGAACGTCTCTCAAGATTTGAAGTATGAAGTCGCTGCCAAATATCGGTCCGAGAAAGGTCTCAAATCGCGAAGCAAGTTATGCCAAGATATGAACTTTATGAGGTCCCGAGAAGCAGTTTTAAAAGATTTTGTCCTTTAGCTAACTATTGATTAAATCGTTCACTTTACTTTCGGCCTAAATAACTATCGAAATAATTCAAACAATGCATCCTCGTGATCATTCAAGACAATAATAAAATATAAGAGATACACCTAGGAATAAGGGAGTCTAAGTGAGTAATTGGCCCACATGAGTTCGTGTTAGTTTACTAACTTATAATAAAAATGATCTCGTTTTTAAGCTTGGTTTGGAGAAAGTGAAAACTTGAGGATGATGATTATTCATAACATTTCCAAAACCCAAGGTATGCTTTTTGACTTCTCTATTTTGAATGTTTTTAATTTATAATCTATTTAATAAAGGCCAACGTGGATTGATTATGATGAAAAATTTAAACTTGCTTTGTAACTAATGCATTGCATGAGGACATTGCAATGGTCAAGTGTAGGGGATTTGATAGGTGTGTAAACACCCATCTTTTCTACCACTTAATTACAATAATAACCAAGCCAAAACGTGGATTTTATGTCTTTTATGTCGGAATTATGCGTGGTTTGTGTTTTTGTTGTGATTTAGGACGAAAAGGTGAAAAGTGGAGAAAACACGAGCATTCACGGGCATTTACGGACTTTTATTGAAGAAAAAGATGAAAGACGAAGTCAAGAAGTCAAGATTGCAAAAAGAACGGAAGTCCAAGCCCAATTCTGAAGATTTATCAAAGAAAACGTCAAAAGACGGAAGTTTATCAAAAGCCGAAAAACTCAAGTCTAATTTATCGAAGAATTAAAAGATGAGTTTAAACAAATCCCAAGACAAAGTCCAAGATTAACAAAAAGATTAAGAAGGAAGGACTTAATGGCGCAATTAAGAAGAAAGGAAGGAGAAGAGGAAGCTTCCTCTATCCATCTCCCTAATCACCTATAAATACTTCTCATTTTCATTCATTTGTTCTTGTTGGCTAACTTGACAAATTAGCTTTTCCACTTTTATTTCATGCACCTTTAATTTCTTTTCATTTTTAATACATTTTTTCCCTTTTATTTATCCCTTTAATTTCCAAGTAAGTGTTTTAATTTGTGTTCTTCAAATTCGTGTCTTTAATCTTTCTTTATCATTTGATCAAGTTTACTTTTGTAATTCTCATTCTTCTCTTCTCATTTTTGTTTCGGTTTAAATTTCGGATTAAGCAAAGTTTTGCTTAATCCATTTGCTTATTTAATTAAAAGCTTCGTCCTTTCTTTTTCTTTAAGTTACATACGAAATAAGCCATAAGTTTGACAATCTTATGTGCTTATTTGGTATTTTGCTTAATTGTTTTGAAAGTTTTCTTAAAAGTTTTACTTTTTTAAACTCCATCTTAATTAGTTTCGTCTTTTAAATTTTGAAAGGTTTTAACTTTTTAGCTTATTGTTTCGTTTCTCTTCATTTCAGTTAAGTCTTTATTATTGCTTATTAGTTATAGCTTATTTGGATTTGTGCCTATTACGAATTTGGTACTCCATCGGAAAGTAAGGTAAATACACATCGCGACGGCTTGCTTCTCCACATTCCGATAGTGACAGTTTTGGACAAGGGTTTTGCATTCCGATCAGGGATTGCGATAGGAGTAACATCACCCTCATTCCGATCTGGGGTTGCGATCGCACATTGCGATCGCACATTCCGACGGCTCTTGAGGTTTACTTAGACGAAGTGCTGCCTAATTTTTCCCATCAACATTCCGATCTGGGACACATTCCGACAGGTTGCGCCTTTGTATTCTGATAGCTCATTCCGATTAGGATTTCGATCTGAAACTTTGCGATCTGAACATTATTCCGATCTGGGGTTGTTTGGTTATTCCGATCTGAAAAGGTGACATATTCCGATCTGGTGTTTTCAATCAACATTCCGATAGGGGGTGTGTGTTCATTCCGATGGTGAGTCTGATCGGAATATATTCCGATTGGGTGTTTGTTTTATGTTTTTGTCTTGTTTAATTTTCAGGTTACGTTTTAATATTTGTCTAATTTTAATTCTCGTCGCGCTTTTAATTTTAAGTCATTTAATTAATTTACTTTCCGTCACGTTTTTAAATATTGCAACCCTTTCATTTAACTAGTATTAGATTTAATTTTAACGCCAGTTTATTTTAACGCCTTTTAAATTAATTGCCCTTTACTTTAATTGTTTTGCAATTTTAATACTACAACGACACACTTTTGTTTCACCAAAGACAGCTGAGTTGCACATAGAACCTAGATCAATTCGATTAGACCTACTTACTTGAACTTTAATTTTATACGGGACAAAAGCCTGTATCATAGATCAAAGAAAAAAGAAAAAGGATTAAAAGAATATACCGAATGCGTGGATCTGACAAGGATGAACACACACGAACACACGTATAATATTCAAGATCAAAATCAACTAAACACCCCCTTTTTGGTGTTTATGTGCGGCGGCCACAAGAGAGGAAGAAGGAGAAGAAGAAAAATCTTTTAGGTTTTTGTTTAAGTTTACTGTAATGTGAAAATGACTAGCAAAAATTTACCATAACCCCTTCTTACTAAATTTTGAGATGGGCTTGGCCCATCTCCTTAATGTTGCCGCGGGTAGGGGGCCCCACATGGGGTACCCGTACCGTTTTCCGTGTCTCGTTGTTTAATTGTTCGTTCGTGTTTATTTGTGTTCGCGTTTTGTGTGTTCTCGTTAAATAATTACTTTGACCTCATATATTTATTCACGCTCGTAATAAATATATATACGTAATTAATATTAGTTCGTGATTTAATTACTTTCATAATTTCATGATCGCATGTTCGTGATTAATTTTTGTTAAATAATTATTACGTGTTCGTGCGTAATAAATACTTATCGTGTTCTAACACGTACGTAATATGTAAAATCCTAACATGTAAATGTAATCATACAATAAAAGGAAAGTTTTAATCTAGTACGTACGATCTTAAGGGTCCTATTCATGGTAAAAGCATGCGGGTTTTACAAAGATCGTAATCCATTCACAAGTAATCACCATGTCAAATAACAACAACGATAATGCAACGGCCAATCAAATTCGTTTGGGACAATGTGGCAATGGAAATCCACCTGTGCTCACTGCCGGTTGCTACGTTCAGTGGAGATCTCGCTTCCTTAGATTTCTCGACACTAATGTCACACCCCACCATGGCGGAATATGGGACGCGACGCATGGATATCATCACAACAATAGCGTATCCATAGAGAGAACTATATGAATTAGAAATGTCATAAAAGGTGACACAAATGTCATCACAATATCTCATCAATGCAGGAGTCTAGGTAAGTAGGTAACAGTCCTACCTCTTACCCAAGACAAACAAATAACACAAACAAATCAACATATAGCTTCATAGTATCACTTATTGAAACAAACAGAAAAATAAACTAAGAAGGAACGGGGATCTCCTTCTAAATGCATTCCTACGCGAATCCAATCCTAGCCACATATGTTCTCATGCTTAACCACTTTATCACCTGAAAGAGACACTAAAACACGTCAACATAATGTTGGTGAGAGTCATAGGTTTAGACTCCAACCGAAAATAGATTATAATAAGCTGTGAACAACCATAAACCACTAAACATATGGACAATGTGCTACAAGTATGCATTAACAAATAACATTCAAGATCAATCATTCCAAACCAAATCCAAGGCTCCCAGCCTTAACAAACACCATGGTACCATAGGCGCCCGTACACCTATGTACCAATCCCAAGGCCCCGCCTTGTCATTATCCATTGGTCCCATAGATGCTCACACATCTATGTACCTCCCCAAGGCCCCGCCTTGTCAACATCCCATTGGTACCTAGTCAAACCACAATAACTGAGACGGTACGTGTCCCCCGATCCAAATCATAAACACAATCAAGAATCACATAGCTGTTAATTACATAAGTGCACACACAAGTCCATCACAAACCATAAAAACATTAACAGAAATAGTTACAAAACCATATAGTGTCTCTTCCATCCCATCTGGAAGTGAAAATCATTAAAAGATATGGGACTATGAAACTCACCTGATTAAGCTTCTCCAAAAATCCGCGCACTAGCAAAAAGCTAACAAACAAAAGAACACAATCAAAACATGAACCAAACACTAAGATGGCTCATCAACCCATGATGGACATCTAACCTTCTCCCATATATATACCTCATTTATATGCTCTAAGCATCTCATTACACCCCTTTATAAAGCCCTTAACTTAGTTTACTTCATAACCCTTCTCATTAACATTTTACCCAAAATAGTCCCGGTTTTTAGGTCTCCAAACTATAAGCCAAACGCCCACCTAACCATTCTCATGATCTCTGTAAAGGAAACCTTATTCCCTTAAATATGTTAGCTAACTCCTCCCTTTTGCCCCAACCTTAAAGCTACTGTTAAGGCCCCGATATATATATATATATATATATATATATATATATATATATATATATATATATATATATATATATATATATATATATATATATATATATATATATATATATATATATATATATATATATATATATATATATATATATATATATATATATATATATATATATATATATATATATATATATATATATATATATATATATATATATATATATATATATATATATATATATATATACTTCTGCCTATCCGCATTTTATTGATTTTGAACATAGAAAAAGTTTGTTATTATTAGGGGGTCTTACCCTAACCCATTTGTTTAGCCACCCTTTAGGTCTCTTATTTAATATATAAACCAACTCCCATGCTCATTAGAGGGTTCAAATGTACATCTACGTACCTCAATCACCTTAAAACATTAAATTAAACCCGACTAATTTCAAAACTGTTTTGACCTCCGACTGTTGTAACCTGATTTTGACCCACCTCCCGACCTCCAATTTAGTTCTAGTTTATTGCATTTTAAACCATTTCAATTACCTATTCAGGGATACTTGGATCGCAAAATAAGGGTTTGTAGAACTCTAGATATGATCAAAACAAGTGACCTAAAATTCTGCCCAGTTTTTAAAAACGAATTTAACAAAATTAGCTTAATTAATTACCATCACTGATGTAGTAAAATACGACCTTTAGGAAAAGGAAGTACAAATAGTGGTAGTATTAAGTGTCGGTTTAGGAAAACCGAGCACTAATGACCCAAGTGAAGTCCAAGTTCGTTTCCCAAGGAGGCAAGTGCGTTGTGTTAAGAGTTGATATTAATTTGTGATTATATTGATTGAGAAAGAAATGGGATTAGAAGAGAAAGACGGTTACGAAAATGAATTAAACTACGACGAAAAAGGCGTAAACGTTAAACCGTAAATAGTGCCAAAATTAAAATTTTAACCTAAAAATTCCTAAAAATTACTAAAAATCCAATAATATTCTAAGAGTTTACAAAAAATCCAAACTTGCTAAAACCTTTTAATTAATTAAATAATGACTTTTTAATGCTAATTAAAGCCCTAAAAATCACTTTTATTATTAAAAAGCCCTAAACAAGATTTTATAGTTTGTAAACCTCAAAAATATTCTAATTAAACTAAAAACTATTTTTAAAAATTTTAAAACCAAATTAAACTATTTTTAATCCCTTAAAAACTATTAAAATGTATTGAATCTTAGATTAATTCTAGAAATTAAATGTAAAGTCTAAAAAATATTTGGAAAGTGATAAAACTCCTAATTTAATGTCCTTAACCTAGGAAAAATGAAAAAAAACTAGAAAAAATGAAACTTCAATTTTATTAATAAAATAATATTAAAATATTCAAAAAAATAAAAAGTTTGTGAATAAATTCTAAAAAATTACCAAAAATCCTAAATAATGTAACTAAAACAAAAATGCAAACCAAATTTTGTGAAACCTATTTAATAATTTTATATTAAATTTTAAAGTTGCTTAAAAACCCTAAAATCCTATAAAATTAAAAATAAGCTATGTTGAAAACCTAATAAGCTGTAAACCTCAAAAATATGATTAGAAACCTAAAAATTATTTTTCCAGATTTTTAATATACTTTTTACTATTTTTAAATTACTAAAAACTATTTTAAAATTAAAATAATTATAAAAATAATAAAATAATGCTAAAAATAGTCTACCAATTTTAAAAATCCTATTTTACTATAATGAACAATATAAAAATGAAAAAGATTGAAAAATATTAAATTTTTCACTAAATGACAAAACTAGTTTAATTAAAACCCTAATTAACTTAAATTAATTCTAGAAATTAATAAAAGGATGAACAGTAAAATCTTTTTAAACTAAAAATCTTAAAATATAATTCTAAGTCTAGGAAAAATTTTAAATCTGAAAAATATTGATTTTCTACACTAAAAGACAAAATCAGAATAATAAATGTAATTAAAATAGCTAAATTATGAAAAAATAGCAAATGAACAGTAACCTAAAAATAAATTATACTGAAAAATCAAGAATTAAAAAAAAAGAAAAATAATGGAAAAAGTTTCAGGTTATAACTCCTAAAATTACCCACAAAAGACAAAAAAATCAAAGCTGTGATAGTGACACTTAGCTGTTTTTGTTTTTTAGCCAAGCAGGGGGAACCAACAAACTAGTAGGGGGAAGTGAGTTCCCACTGCTAGTGTAAATAAAGTGACAGCTTAATGAAAAGCTTAGGAAAGCTTTTGTGGAGCTTTTTCTTGGGCAATAAGGCACCCCCACAACCAGTTGGGTTGTGGGGAGTCAATAATACACAAAAAATAAATAAGTTATAGCACAAAATCACACACAAATGGAGCAATAAGTTACTATAAATGGGGGGGGGGGGGGTCTGATGAACCTTTTGCTGGTGCAAATGGCACAATGGTGAGATTTAACTTGCCAAATCTTGATCAGGACACCACCCAAACACAAATAATCAATCCTATATTATAACTTAACCACTTAATTTAACTAATCATGCAAGAAGGTAGGCAGATTTAAGCTAAACCAAGCAAATATGAGAAGTTACTGATTTCTATAAGATTTTACCAAAAATGAACAAGCAAAATAGCTATTTAATCCTACCAATTCCAAAAACTTGACTGAATATTACTACCAACAGGATTTAAAGTGTGTTAAGACTATTTTCCAACCAAAATCTGACAACAATACTAGCCAAATAAGTAGTCCCAAACACACCTATATTTCTGAAAATCAGCAATATTCAAACCAAATCTTTACCAAATCCAACAAAACTAAGTTAAACTACTTTAAACTTGCATATAACACCTCAACTAAGCAAAATCCAGTACTCAAACAACCAATAAGCAGATTACACCAAAAATCATACTCATTAACAATGAAACTTAATACTGAAAACTCAATAATGGAAAAAAGGATTTTACCAAGAGGGACCTACATCCAGGTCCCTCAGTGGCTGTTTTCCACCTCCTACAAGCTCGGGCTTGTGCCGAGCCTTGTGGGAGTTGGATAAGCTTGTGCACAATTGATAATAATAAGCCTTGACTGTTCCTTGTTTCCTGCACGCCACAAACAACAAGGAAAAAGACAACAAGCTTATAAGAAATTCAATAAGCTTGGTTTAATAAGCTTATTGAATGGCTTATAGCAGTAAGCTGAGAGAATAATGAATAAGATTTTTGTAAAAATCTTGGAGAACCAAGCTTGGAAATCTTGTAAAACCTTTGGAACCAAACAAAGAAACTAAACAAGTCAACTCCAGGAATTAAACATGTCTTATCAAGACAGATTCAATTCAAACTTGAACTTGGATCCAAACTTTTCAGAAAGAACAAGTTTCTGAAAATTTTGGATATAAGTGACATTCTTGAAAAAAAACTTGAAGGTTTAAAATGAATTCAGGGAAAAACAAACTTAAAACTAGAATACTGGAAAGTAAAAATGGAACTCAGTCATATGCAGGTTTAAAAATTTTTCATTAATTCATAGAAAAGAAAAAATTACATAAAACTGGAACCAGAGTAAAATGGGTACAATCCACCCATTTTATAGCATTACAAGGAAGCTTCTAGGAGCTTGAATAAAATAATAATAAAGCTAAACCCTAATATGCAAAAATCCGAATCTGTCCTTGCTTTTGAATCTTCAAACTTGGTCAAATCATAGCATGTGATGTCCAGCTGTTAGAAGGATGATCTTGAACGTTCACTTGGTCCTTTGGGACCAAGGAATGCGACTTGAAGCGTTGGATGACTGAAAGATGCTAAAGTTGCCATTTTTGGGGAACTAGGGGACATGGGGGGTCCACTTTGGGGTCACGGGAGAGGTGATTTGTGAGTGGGATGGGATGAAGGAATGCTAAATCAAAGGTCTGGAGATTTATAGATATAAACCCTTTGATTAAGGGTTTAATTGAATTAGGGTTTAAGGGGATTAAATGGGGGGAAGAGTTGTTTTGATCCGTTTGGGTGATTAAGGGTATTTAAAAAACGTGTTTACCCCCAAATTTAAACTGATTAATAAAAAATCGTTTTTAAAAAATTGAGTGGAAAGTAAGGTGGATGAGGGGGTTCGTTTGATTAGTTGAGGGGAGAGAGAGAGTGACGTGTCAAGTTGTGAGAGGTGGAAGGGAGTTTAGTTGTCTGCCATAATCAGTCCCTGGATTCCCATTCACTTGCTATTTTGATCAAATCAGCTTAAAACCTTCAATCCTTTGTTAATAAGTTTGGCAGCTTTGTCAAATTTGGCACAACATTTTAAAAACTTTTTCCAAAGGGTTTTAAATGCACAAATTGTATTCTTCAAGGGCCATTCTTGTAATGTCTTCAAACTTCAAGGACTTTGACTTGTTTGTTGACTTCTTGGAGGACCATTATTGACAATTTAGTTTTGTTGAGGGACTAAATTTGCCAATTCTTCAGAGTTAAGGGTCCTTTTTGTAATTTTGACAAACTTTAGGGACCAAACTTGTAATTATGAAGATACAAGGGTATAAAGTGTCAATTATTCAAACTTGGAGGACCAATCTTTAATATTCTTCAATTCTTCAAGGGTTTTCTTTGGAAAATTCTTCATTAGGGCTTGGTTCATCGTGCGGCTTCATTTTTTATTGATTCTTGTGATCTTTTGTCATTTTCTCAATATCCGTACCTAAAATACACAAGCAACAAACACAAGCATATATTTGGGTATTTTGATGATATTTAATGCATTTTAAGCCCAATTTGGACGATGAGACTATGTATAAAAGCAGTCTCATCACTCCCCCATACTAAACCATTGCCGTGCCCTCACGCAATGCTAGAATAAAGTATCGTAGCATCTCCAAAATTCATTTTTATGGACTTTATTGAAATGATAAACTAGCTACACTACTACTATTACTACTACTTGTGTTATAGACATAATGTATGATTTTCATCGCAAAATGGGACGTTTAGGTTCATAGAATAAGAACACGTGAATGCTTCGTTAGAAATAATTTCGTCGTCCTCGATTTTCACTCCAATTCCATGATAAGCGTGCAACGAGATCATTGTCATTATAAGTTAGTAATGCTAACACTACTCATATGCCCTAATCACGTACTTATTCTCCCATTATTCCTAAGTTGTATCTCTTATATTTTATTTTTGTCTTGAATGTTTCACGAGGATTCATTGTTTGACTTATGCGATAATAGAGATTTAGGTCTAAAAATGGAGTCCTAACGGTGTAACTAAGACCATCAAATCAATAACCCCTCCTAATAGACAACAATGTTAAAAAATTAAGTTGACAAGAAGAATCGATAAACACGGTTTTATAACGGTTTTGAACATGAGACTTATTACCAAGACTTTTATACGCCCCCTAACGGAAGGGCCTTATTATCTTTGGTTTACCTTCATCTTTTATTCAACTTCGCCATGAAGCTTTTATTATGACTTCGGTCTTGCTTTGCCTTTTATTATCCGTCTCATCGGTGGTTTTATTAGCCAAAGACATATATCCTCACGCTAAAGCGAATTTTGGATCTTTAAAGCTTCGAAGATTAAGGCTTGATTCACTTTCAATTTTTGCATAGATTTTAGGCCTTTGTGGGGCTTCAAATTGTTTGCTAGATTTAGGTGAGCACTTGAAATCTTATTATTGGGTGAAGCTTTCGATTATTCGGGTGCCAATACTTCAAAACCGTGACGCTGGAGATACCTTAATGTCTTCCCAATTTAATTACACGGAAGCTACTAGAAAAGACTAGAAACCCAACAATCATAACTAAACCGCTAAGTCAATATTTATTAAGCAAAAAATATTTACAAGCGAAGGGAGAATAAGCAAATAACGAGAACACATGAGTTTTTGAAAGAATACGAGTACTCTACGTTTAGCATAGTAACTTATAATTAACTCTATCATTTCTCGTCCTCATTTAAGAGACTTAGCCTAATGTGTAGTTAAGGAATCAAAGCTAAGTGCTCAACACGCACGGTCGAGTCAAAAATTACTCTTATTCTCGCCATCGAAAAATCTACATTCGTGTCTTAAACACTTATGAAAAACAAGAAAATTTTTAAAATTTGGCCATTTTTAGCCTTATTTTGCAACAAAAACGATAAACAAAAAGATAAACTTTGGAAAGCGTGAAAGTTTGGCAAGGCAAGTATCTATTCACCCCCCCATACTAAAGTTAAACATTGTCCTCAATGTTTCGAGTCTAGGGGTGCAAACACCCCCATACTAGAGACGTAGTCGAATGCGTAATCTAGCATGGAAAGGGTGTAACCAATAAATTAATAGTCGTTTATGAAGTGTGCTATAAACCTAAGGTTAGAACATCAAAAGGATATATCATGGATATTGAGAAATGTCTCCAAAGCAAACGATCGAGTGCTCCCATAAAACGAACACGAGAGGCTCCAATCGTGAAGATCATGATCTAAAAACCACATATCACAAACAACCACGGAACAAAGGTTGGAAGGGCACGAATCCCCACACGTAAGCTACATTAGAAAGCGATAATATGTACATAGGATAAGCATGGGACTCCCCCACGAGGCACCTCGTTTTTGATTACCGAGTCATGAGCTCGACTCGATCCCCTCAATACTAATTATCATCGGGGAAGGTGACTCGGTCGAGGTAGTTCAAGGATGGAACTTCCCCGCCAAAGTAGTGCTTCAACCTATGTCCATTCACCTTGAAGTTAGGACCATAATCTTGAGCTAGCTCGATGGTCCCATACGGAAATACTTGAGTCACGGTGAATGGACCGGACCAACGGGATTTCAATTTACCGGAAAATATTTTCAATCTTGAATTAAAAAGCAAAACTTGATCCTCTATGTTAAAAACCCGGTTTTTAATTTTTGAATCATGCAACTTTTTAGTTTTCTCTTTATAAATCAATGAATTTTCATAAGCAATGTCTCTCAATTAATCCAATTCATTCAATTGCATTTTCCGGTGTTTTCCCGCGATCTCCATATCATCATTACAACGCTTTAGGGCCCAATAAGCCTTGTGTTCTAACTCGATAGGCAAATGGCAATTCTTTCCATACACAAGCTTATAGGGAGTGCACCCAATGGGTGTCTTATGAGCGGTCCTAAAGGCCCATAAAGCATCGTCTAACATATCCGACCAAGATTGTCGGTTTTCTCCAACGGATCTCTCCAAGATCCTCTTCAAAGCTCGGTTTGAAACCTCGACTTGCCCACTCGTTTGTGGGTGATAAGCCGTAGAAAGACGATGTGTAACCCCATATTTCCTTAAGACTCTTTCGAATTGGTCATTACAAAAATGGGTTCCACGATCGCTTATGATCGCACGAGGGGTTCCAAACCGAGCAAACAAGCTTTTCAAGAACTTAACTACCACACGAGCATCATTAGTGGGCAAGGCCTTCGCCTCCACCCACTTAGAAAGGTAGTCAACCGCAACGAGAATGTACTTATTACCACGAGATGATGGGAACGGCCCCATAAAGTCTATGCCCCAAACGTCAAAGATCTCACATACTTGAATGATATTTTGTGGCATTTCATCTTTTTGTGAGGCTTTTCCTTGTCGTTGGCATGCATCACAAGACTTCACAAGAATTTGTGCATCTCGGTAAATAGTAGGCCAAAAGAAGCCGGCATCAAACACCTTCTTAGCCGTGAGATTAGCACCGTGGTGACCACCCGTGGGTCCCTCATGGCAAGCTCTAAGGATGTTAGAAGCTTCGGTGCCAAAAACACAACGTCGGATGATTTGATCCGCACAAGTTCGAAACAAGTAAGGGTCGTTCCAAAAGTAGAACTTGACGTCACGAAAGAATTTTCGTTTTTCTTGAGTCGTCATACCCTTAACGATGAAGTTACCCGCATGGTAATTTGCAAAATCCGCAAACCATGGGGTAGAAGAATCAAGCTTAGAATTCACTACACCAAGTGTTTCGAGCGGAAATGTTTTGGTGATTTCCTTCGGCTCGTAAACACTTTGGTGAGGATCTTCCAAACGAGAGAGATGATCGGCCGCTAGATTCTCGGCTCCTTTTTTGTCAACGATGTTGTGATCAAATTCTTGAAGGAGGAGAATCCAACGAAGTAATCTCGGCTTAGCATCTTGCTTTGCCATGAGATACTTAATAGCCGAATTCTTCGCTTCCCCCTCTCACCCAGGCCATATGGAGTATAGCCAAGTGGTAAGGCATCGGTTTTTGGTACCGGCATGCAAAGGTTCCGTATACACTATGCATTTCGTCAAGACGAGATAAGGTCGGAATTTCTCAAATGCATACACCACGGCAAGGAACTCCTTTTCCGTTGTAGTGTATTTAAGTTGAGCCTCGGTCATCGTCTTGCTAGCATAGTGAATAGGCAAGAAGTGCTTATCATGACGTTGCCCCAAAACGGCCCCTATAGCGTAATCACTAGCATCACACATTAGCTCAAAGGGGAGGTTCCAATTTGGAGCAACAAGAATGGGAGTTTCGGTAAGTTTCCTCTTAAGGATCTCAAAGGCTCGTACACAATCTTCGTCAAAGACAAAACGTGCCTCTTTTTCAAGAAGATGTGTAATGGGTCGAGAAATCTTTTAAAAGTCCTTGATGAATCGACGATAAAAGCCCGCGTGGCCTAGGAAACTCCTAACTCCCTTGACGGTTTTGGGATGAGGTAATTTGGCGATGACGTCTACCTTAGCTTGATCTACCTCAATCCCCGCTTTCGAGACCTTGTGCCCTAAGACGATTCCACTCTTAACCATAAAATGACACTTTTCCTAATTGAGCACAAGGTTGGTTTCCTCACAACGTTTCAACATTCTCTCTAGGTTCGACAAACACGAAGTGAAAGAATCACCAAACACGGAAAAGTCATCCATGAAGACTTCCATCGTCTTCTCGATCATATAATGAAAAATAGCCATCATGCATCGTTGAAAAGTTCCCCGTGCATTACAAAGTCCGAATGGCATTCTACGATAGGAAAACATTCCATATGGACACGTGAACGTAGTTTTTTCATGATCACGAGGATCGATGGGAATTTGGAAGTAACCGGAAAAACCATCTAGAAAGCAATAGAAATCGTTTCTCGCAAGACGCTCCAACATTTGGTCCATGAAGGGCAAGGGAAAATGGTCTTTTCGAGTGGCTTCATTCAACTTACGATAGTCAATGCACACTCTCCACCCGGTCACGAGTCTAGTGGGAATTAACTCGTTGGCATCGTTTGGCACAACGGTCATCCCTCCCTTTTTAGGGACACAATGAATAGGACTCACCCAAGGGCTATCAGAAATAGGGTAAATCATTCCCGCGTCAAGGAGTTTAAGGACCTCCTTTTTGATGACATCGTGAATTTTAGGGTTCACCCTCCTTTGACTTTGGATTGTTGGCTTGAAATCCTCCTCCATTAAGATTTTGTGGGTACAAAATTTGGGATCGATTCCCTTAATGTCGGATAACTTCCACGCAATTGCCCCTTTGTGGTCCTTTAGAACATCGACAAGTGCGGTTTTTTCATCATTCGAAAGATCCTTCGCAATAATAACCGGCAACTTGTCGTCCTCCTCCAAATAGACATATTCGAGGTGAGGAGTTAAATCTTTCAACTCGAGAATAGGTGGTTCCTCAAGTGAAGATTTGGGCTCGATACTCATAACCTCCTCGGGTGGAGGAAATGGGAAATCGTTAAGAAAATCTTTGATAATCGAGAAGTCCTCGTCGTTGTCGAGGTCTTCGTCACAAGTACGTGGAACATCAAACTCTTCCAACGTAAAACCACCACCTTCAAAAGGAGTGAAGGTTGGTGTCGAATTATCAAGAATTGGATCTAACATAGTGGGATTGCCACTAGTTTCTTCATCACCAAACCCTAAAACTTCTTGTGAAAATTCCTCGCAAACCACGTCGATCATATCAACGAGGTTTATGGTAGCAACGGAATAGACATGAGAAAGTTGAGAATTTTGAGTTGCGTTTATAACAAGTTCCTCGTCGTTGAATCGTAAGGTGATCTTTCTAGCATGCACATCAATTAAAGCCTTAGACGTATCTAAAAACGAACGACCTAAAATAAGAGGAACTTGAGGATCCGTGGGGATATAAACAACGATAAAGTCTACGGGATAGTAGAACTTCCCCACTTTCACAAAAACGTCTTCCGCCAAACCACATGCAAGAATCGTGGAATGGTCGGCCAACTCAATAGACATTCGTGAAGGAGTAAGATTAGGAAGATTGAGCGACTTGAAGATTGCAAGAGGCATCAAGTTAATGCTAGCACCAAGATCGGCCAAGGCATAGCATTCTTCCATATCTTGAATGGCACAAGGGATCAAAAATTTACCGGGATCACCGACTTTTTGAGGTATGCGATTAAGATAAACCGACGAACAACTAGACATTTGGTGTAATTTCTCCTTGTTGTTCAACATACTCTTAAAGTTAGCGGCAAATCGAGGCATCATGACCAAAGCATCGGCGAAACTCACATTAAAATGCAAATCACGAAACATTTTCATAAAAAGCTCAAATTGATAATTGTCGCGCTCTTGTCATTTCTCCTTCCTAAGTCTCGATGGGTAAGGCAAGGGTGGTGTGGGTTGGGGCATAGGCATAGCCTTTGGAATCTCGGGTTCCAATATGGGTGATGGGTCAACCGTAGGTGTGGCATGAGCGGTACTTTGTGGGATTGAAGTATGCTCCTTTTCGACCACCACCTCGGGTTCTTCCTCAATTTCCTCCACCGTTGGAGTAATTGGTTGAGGAGTCGGTTCTTTAAGTGTCTTACCACTTCGTGTGGTAATCACTTTCATCTCTCCCTTCGGGTTTGAAACGGTGTTACTAGGTAGACCACTCGAAGTAGAGGCTTTGTTCCCCATGACGGCTTCTAAAATGGCATTAAGCTTAACATCAAAACTATTAAACTTCAAATCTTGACTAGCGGCTTTTTGGTCAATTCTTTGTTCAAGCCTAGCATGACTTTGCTCTATCTTGTTGTTTTGACCTCGAATTTGGTTAGCAAAATCATTTTTCAATTCATTCCTCATGCTAAGATTCTCTTTAACAAAATTAGCTAACTCCTTGGTGTTCTTAGCCGTGTCCCTAGCTTGATTAGCCAATTGCTCTTGAATGTTTTCCAAAATCTTATCATTTGCCGTGGCGTAATTCACAAAGTCCATTGGAAGTTCTTTAGTGTAAACATTTTGAAGACCTTGACTCGTGTTTTGAAAATTACGGTTTTGATTTTGATTTTGCAATTGGCTACTACTACTCCCTTGATTCCCATAGTTGTTATTACCCTTAAAATTGTTCCTTTGATTGCTTTGGTAACCAACTTGATTGTTTCGATAAATGTTAGCATTTTGATTTGGTGGAAAACCCGGTGGAGTCAATTGATTAGTGCGAGGAACTTGACCGTTTTGGTTATAAGTTCCCGCGGCCGCGAAGGCACTCGAATTGTTACCACCGTTGGTAATGCACTCGGAATAATCGTGAGCTCCACCACAATACATACAAGAAACCTCAACCGCTTTAATCGTAGCGGGAGCGGTTTGTTCACCAACTTTAAACTCAACTAACAATCCTTTCACTATATCAAAAATTTTGTTCTCTAAATTAGCCTCGACTTGGCAAGCATCAACGGTGTGTGACAATGAAGGCGAAGACGAAGACGAAGTCTTACGAACACTCGACGTGCTACGAGGACTATACACCTTAGACCTATTCTCAATGATTAACAATGCTTCCTCGACCGTCTTACACAAAAAATTGCCTCCCGCGGCGGCATTAAGATAATCACGCTCATGATCGTTCAAGCCATTGTAAAACGTGTCAATTTGATGCAAGTCGGAAAAACCATGATGAGGACATTCGTGCAACATTTCCTTAAACCTATTCCAAGCCGTTGAAAAACACTCATTATACTCTTGTGAAAACTTTGAAATCTCGTTTTTCAAGTGCGTAGTCTTAGAGGGCGGAAAAAATTGGTTCACGAATTTTGAAACGAGATCCTTCCACGTCAATATAGAATTGGGTGGCTCTTTCTCTAACCAAATTTTTGCGGGCCCCGCTAAGGAATACGGAAAAAGCATCATCTTAATCGAGTCGTTTGAAACATCCTTAAACTTGCACGTGGCGGTGAGACGATTAAATTGGCGAATGTGGTTATGAGGGTTGTCCTTTTCGTCCCCTCGAAACTTGTTGTTTTGAATCATGGACAACAAACCCGTCTTAACTTCAAAATTCTCCGAAAGGATAGCGGGAATCACAATCGCTTCTCCATAACCCTTGGTGGGTGCTTGAAGTAACTCCATCATAGTTCGATTATCCATGGGTGCTTCTTTCACTACAATGGGTTCGTCAATAGGAGACTCCTCACTAGAAGGAGTGATGGATTTGTTTCTTCGTTTACGAGCACGTCTTGCTTTAGAGCGAGTTTGCATAAACGTCACGTACAACGAGAAGGCGAGCAAAGAAGATTCTTTTTGGTGTTTTTACTTTTTCAATTTTTTTATGGTTTTTGATTGTTTTTAACTTTTTTGGATTTTTGGAATGTATTAAGTAGACCAAAATCTACAAATCTCCTCCTTAATCAAATCTCTCGATTAAAGAAGCCTCAAGGAATGAAAACGATCACGTGAAGTGAACGCCTTCGATGACTTTAGAACGATGGTGGAATACCAAATCGTTGAAGAGGGTTTAATCAATAGAAACCAAGAAAATATATATGATACTTAGTAATACTTTGGGCGGCAAAACCCTCGATTAGCTTTCAAAATCAAAATACGCACAAGAAAGCGGAGGAAACGAGGCGTCGCGAAGCACTTAAGAGCCTTTTTCCTTTAGGTCTTGAAATACAACCGCCTTATACCCACCTTATAGTTTGTATTTCTCAAAATCGAGCTTCTCGAAAGCATTTATCTATTTTTGCCTTTTTCTTTGGTTTGAGATTCGAATACAATGATTGGGTAATGACCTCCCAAGTCAAGGTTGTGATTTCTCACGTATTTTTAGTACTTGTAAATTTATTGTTCTACGTATACAATATAGTAATAGTATTCACAAAAATCGAAAAATAGATAATACGTATTAGTAGAGTGCTACTAATACAATTACTTTTATGGCTATATATAAAAAACAACAATGTTCAATCAAAACACAACACGCCTCCCCGGCAGCGGCGCAAAAAATGATGTAGTAAAATACGACCTTTAGGAAAAGGTAGTACTAATAGTGGTAGTATTAAGTGTCGGTTTAGGAAAACCGAGCACTAATGACCCAAGTGAAGTCCAAGTTCGTTTCCCAAGGAGGCAAGTGCGTTGTGTTAAGAGTTGATATTGATTTGTGATTATATTGATTGAGAAAGAAATGGGATTAGAAGAGAAAGGCGTAAACGTAAAACCGTAAATAGTGCCAAAATTAAACTTTTAACCTTAAAATTCCTAAAAATTACTAAAAATCCACAATAATATTCTAAGAGTTTACAAAAAATCCAAACTTGCTAAAACCTTTTAATTAATTAAATAATGACTTTTTAATGCTAATTAAAGCCCTAAAAATCACTTTTAATTATTAAAAAGCCCTAAACAAGATTTTATAGTTTTTAAACCTCCAAAATATCCTAATTAAGCTAAAAACTATTTTTAAATATTTTAAAACCAAATTAAACTATTTTTAATCCCTTAAAAACTATTAAAATGTATTAAATCTTAAATTAATTCTAGAAATTAAATGAAAATTCTAAAAAATATTTGGAAAGTGACAAAACTCCTAGTTTAATGTCCTTAACCTAGGAAAAATGAAAAAACTAGAAAAAATGAAACTTCAATTTTTATTAATAAAATAATATTAAAATATTCAAAAAAAATAAAAAGTTTGTGAATAAATTCTAAAAAATTACCAAAAATCCTAAATAATGTAACTAAAACAAAAATGAAAACCAAATTTTCTGAAACCTATTTAATAATTTTATATTAAATTTTAAAGTTGCTTAAAAACCCTAAAATCCTATAAAATTAAAAATAAGCTAAGTTGAAAACCTAATAAGCTCTAAACCTCAAAAATATGATTAGAAACCTAAAAATTATTTTTCCAGATTTTTAATATACTTTTTATTATTTTTAAATTACTAAAAACTATTTTAAAATTAAAATAATTATAAAAAATAATAAAATAATGCTAAAAATAGTCTACCAATTTTAAAAATCCTATTTTACTCTAATGAACAGTATAAAAATGAAAAAGATTGAAAAATATTAAATTTTTCACTAAATGACAAAACTAGTTTAATTAAAACCCTAATTAACTTAAATTAATTCTAAAAATTAATAAAAGGATGAACAGTAAAATCTTTTTAAACTAAAAATCTTAAAATATAATTCTAAGTCTAGGAAAAATTTTAAATCTGAAAAATATTGATTTTCTACACTAAAAGACAAAATCAGAATAATAAAAAGTAATTAAAATAGCTAAATTATGAAAAAAATAGCAAATGAACAGTAACCTAAAAATAAATTATACTGAAAAATCAAGAATTAAAAAAAAAGAAAAATAATGGAAAAAGTTTCAGGTTATAACTCCTAAAATTACCCACAAAAGACAAAAAAATCAAAGCTATGATAGTGACACTTAGCTGTTTTGTTTTTTAGCCAAGGAGGGGGAACCAGCAAACTAGCAGGGGGAAGTGAGTTCCCACTGCTAGTGTAAATAAAGTGACAGCTTAATGAAAAGCTTAGGAAAGCTTTTGTGGAGCTTTTTCTTGGGCAATAAGGCACCCCCACAACCAGTTGGGTTGTGGGGAGTCAATAATACACAAAAAATAAACAAGTTATAGCACAAAATCACACACAAATGGAGCAATAAGTTACTGTAAATGGGGGGGGGGGGGTCTGATGAACCTTTTGCTAGTGCAAATGGCACAATGGTGAGATTTAACTTGCCAAATCTTGATCAGGACACCACCCAAACACAAATAATCAATCCTATATTATAACTTAACCACTTAATCTAACTAATCATGCAAGAAGGTAGGCAGATTTAAGCTAAACCAAGCAAATATGAGAAGTTACTGATTTCTATAAGATTTTACCAAAAATGAACAAGAAAAATAGCTATTTAATCCTACCAATTCCAAAAACTTGATTGAATATTACTACCAACAGGATTTAAAGTGTGTTAAGCCTATTTTCCAACCAAAATCTGACAACAATACTAGCCAAATAAGTAGTCCCAAACACACCTATATTTCTGAAAATCAGCAATATTCAAACCAAATCTTTACCAAATCCAACAAAACTAATTTAAACTACTTTAAACTTGCATATAACACCTCAACTAAGCAAAATCCAGTACTCAAACAACCAATAAGCAGATTACACCAAAAATCATACTCATTCACAATGAAACTTAATACTGAAAACTCAATAATGGAAAAAAGGATTTTACCAAGAGGGACCTACATCCAGGTCCCTCAGTGGCTGTTTGCCACCTCCTACAAGCTCGGGCTTGTGCTGAGCCTTGTGGGAGTTGGATAAGCTTGTGCACAATTGATAATAATAAGCCTTGACTGTTCCTTGTTTCCTGCACGCCACAAACAACAAGGAAAGAGACAACAAGCTTATAAGAAATTCAATAAGCTTGGTTTAATAAGCTTATTGAATGGCTTATAGCAGTAAGCTGAGAGAATAATGAATAAGATTTTTGTAAAAATCTTGGAGAACCAAGCTTGGAAATCTTGTAAAACCTTTGGAACCAAACAAAGAAACTAAACAAGTCAACTCCAGGAATTAAACCTGTCTTATCAAGACAGATTCAATTCAAACTTGAACTTGGATCCAAACTTTTCAGAAAGAACAAGTTTCTGAAAATTTTGGATATAAGTGAAATTCTTGAAAAAAAACTTGAAGGTTTAAAATGAATTCAGGGAAAAACAAACTTAAAACTAGAATACTGGAAAGTAAAAATGGAACTCAGTCATATGCAGGTTTAAAAAATTTCATTAATTCATAGAAACGAAAAAATTACATAAAACTGGAACCAGAGTAAAATGGGTACAATCCACCCATTTTATAGCATTACAATGAAGCTTCTAGGAGCTTGAATAAACTAATAATAAAGCTAAACCCTAATATGCAAAAATCCGAATCTGCCCTTGCTTTTGAATCTTCAAACTTGGTCAAATCATAGCATGTGATGTCCAGCTGTTAGAAGGATGATCTTGAACGTTCACTTGGTCCTTTGGGACCAAGGAATGCGACTTGAAGCGTTGGATGACTGAAAGATGCTAAAGTTGCCATTTTTGGGGAACCAGGGGATATGGGGGGTCCACTTTGGGGTCACGGGAGAGGTGATTTGTGAGTGGGATGGGATGAAGGAATGCTAAATCAAAGGTCTGGAGATTTATAGATATAAACCCTTTGATTAAGGGTTTAATTGAATTAGGGTTTAAGGGGATTAAATGGGGGGGGGGAAGAGTTGTTTTGATCCGTTTGGGTGATTAAGGGTATTTAAAAAACGTGGTTACCCCCAAATTTAAACTGATTAATAAAAAATCGTTTTTAAAAAATTGAGTGGAAAGTGAGGTGGATGAGGGGGTTCGTTTGATTGGTTGAGGGGAGAGAGAGAGTGACGTGTCAAGTTGTGAGAGGTGGAAGGGAGTTTAGTTGTCTGCCATAATCAGTCCCTGGATTCCCATTCACTTGCTATTTTGATCAAATCAGCTTAAAACCTTCAATCCTTTGTTAATAAGTTTGGTAGCTTTGTCAAATTTGGCACAACATTTTAAAAACTTTTTCCAAAGGGTTTTAAATGCACAAATTGTATTCTTCAAGGGCCATTCTTGTAATGTCTTCAAACTTCAAGGACTTTGACTTGTTTGTTGACTTCTTGGAGGACCATTATTGACAATTTAGTTTTGTTGAGGGACTAAATTTTCCAATTCTTCAGAGTTAAGGGTCCTTTTTGTAATTTTGACAAACTTTAGGGACCAAACTTGTAAAGTGTCAATTATTCAAACTTGGAGGACCAATCTTTAATATTCTTCAATTCTTCAAGGGTTTTCTTTGGAAAATTCTTCATTAGGGCTTGGTTCATCGTGCGGCTTCGTTTTTGATTGATTCTTGTGATCTTTTGTCATTTTCTCAATATCCGTACCTAAAATACACAATCAACAAACACAAGCATATATTTGGGTATTTTGATGATATTTAATGCATTTTAAGCCCAATTTGGACGATGAGACTATGTATAAAAGCAGTCTCATCAATCACCATGTATAATAATTATCTCTAATTAATCTAATCATTATAATATCATATATATAAAGATTTTAATTCAAACCCTAACCTAAATCCATCATTGGATGATTGAGAAAGAATTAAAAACACTTCAATTAAAAAGGGTTATAAAGATTTACCTTTGATTTATGAAAACCCCCAAATTTATGAAGAAGCCCTATTTTTTTTTATGTGACCGTTGACACTAATAATTCTCCAGGGATTTATGAGAGTTATGATATAATAAAAGTCCTTATATAGTTTTTCTCCAAGAATCCTTGCCCAATACAACCCACCTTCCTTTTTTGTCTTTTTTTTTCTTTTTATTCGGCCCTAACCGACCCATATATATATATATATATATATATATATATATATATATATATATATATATATATATATATATATATATATATATATATATATATATATATATATATATATATATATATATATATATATATATATATATATATATATATATATATATATATATATATATATATATATATATATATATATATATATATATATATATATATATTTATATATATTTTTTTTTATTTTTTTTTCTTTTTTATTACTTATTATTATGTTATTAATAATAACTTAATTTACCTTAATTTATTTCAGCTCCTAAAGCCTCTGAAACCGTAAAACCGTAAAACTAGTAAATTTTACGCGTATACCGAAAAAACGTAAAATATACAGTTTTAAAAAATCTTAAATTTTGAAATAAACTTTATAACTAAGTCCTAAATGACTTAAAACCATCCCGAAAAATACTCACATGACTAAACACCTTACCCGAGACCTCTAAATGCTAAACCCCAAATCCTAAAAAATACAATTTACTATAATACTTACGTAAAACACCAAATAACACCATTTCATTTCATAGTCACTACTTTGTGAGCTCATGAACATGAAATAACTGTTCCTTGATTTACTTATGAGTACTTTATACCCATAATTGATATCCACACCAACCTCGTTCACGCAAATTAACATGTAAACACGCAAATCACATAGTTACACATAAATTAACCTTAAAATAAGACCAAGTGACGAACCTCAAAACCACGGTTGTCATATTACTCCCTCCTAATTGAAATCTCATCCCGAGATTTACTCCTTAGGATCGTCATTATCAATTAGCTGAGGATACTTGCTCCTCATAAATCCTTCCCGTTCCCACGTGAACTCTAGTCCACGTTCCAAATTCCATCTCCCCATAACTACAGTATATTACCCTTTTTATCCAACGTCCTAGCTTCACGACCCAAAATCTCTATCGGCTCTTCGATAAAACGAAGACTCGTATCCATACTAATATCATCTAACGGTACTTGCAAGTCAGTTCTTGCTAAGCATTTCCTCAAGTTTGATACATGAAATACGTCATGCACACTAATCAATTCCACCGGTAATCTCAACCTATACGCCACTAGCCCAATCCTTTCAAGGATTTTCAAATGGACCCACAAATCTAGGTGCTAACTTCCCTTTTCTTTCCAAACGGCATCACCCATTTCCATGGTGAAACCTTTAGCATAACTTTATCTCAAATCTCAACGGATTACGACTCTTGTCCGCATATCTCTTTTGTCGGTTCTTTGCTATTTTCAACCTCTACTTAGTCACTGCCACCACCTCTATAGTTTTCCGATCCACCTCTGGTCCAATACGTTGGCCGCTTCTAACTTCATACCACTGTAACGGTGATCCACCTCATCTCCTATGAATTAACTCCATAAGTTTCTACTACAACTCCTATCACCATACCTAACGGCTTCTATCCTCTACGGATTTTCCATCATTCGGAAGTTCTCCCAACCTTAAACACATCCAATGGTATATGCAGGATTGCATAACCAAAAGCTTCCCCTAATATTCACAAGAAACATGTCATAACCACCACCTCATCCTTGCTTTCCCATGCTCGTCACCAAGTAACTAACCATCCTTCATACTAACATGTGTTACACCTTTTCTCTAGGTGGACATTCCATTGTTCTTGACTACTAACCTCTTGCTCTAACGGTTTTTCTTCAATATCACCCCACTATCTACACAACCTCTTGCTCCCTCGAATCATTCTTCCTCCATACTAGTTTTCGCTTGTCTCTCCACAATCTTAATTTCCATACCATCTTATATCCCGTCTTCAACCTATAATTTAGGTGTTTCCTCCTTTATTCCTTACATCCTCATCAATGGGGAATATGCCCCTCACACCGGTGACTCTCTCTTTGTAGGAGCTTCCTGATATAATGCGTTCTCCAACTATCTCCAAATCTCACGCCAATGCTATAGGCGTCTTTCTTAATTACCCCTATAGTATGCTCATACCAAACATTAGCCTATCAACGAAATACTACGCTTGCTTCCCATTGTTTCTTACCTTGCCATAATCCTTCATAAGGCATTCCATACATATTAGGCTAACTTTTACGCAAAACCCTCTATTCCATCACATTCGTACGCAATCCTTCCAACTTCTCAACTACGTGACTTCTCATTCCTCTTGAAATATGAGATGAATTAGTCAGTCTATCGACTATCACCCAACTCTCGTCGTACTTATTCATCCACCCCATTATGTATCCCTTTCACCAACTTCGTCCTTCCATCGCCCTTTCTAAGCAACTCCTATCTATGTAGGAAGTATAGTCTATGTCCCTTTTCTCCATATGATTGTCCAAGCCACGCAACATACATGTTGACGCGTTCTCTGCTTTAGACAACTCAACTCGTGCAACCTACATCCTTCATCCCAACAACCCTAATATGTCATCCATATAGTTCAAGTTCGTCTCAGCTTCACTTCATTCTTCTTATTCCATGTCTCATCAACCATGGTTGCCTTTCCCAGATGGTACATGGCCTTGCAATTTTCTTTCATCACTTAACTCCACCCATCACCTTTTCCAAATGTTCAATCAAGATGATTAAATATGTGTTGGAGACGTTCATGATCTGTATAGATCATTCTCTACGTCTCGTACCCCAAATGCCTCTAGCATTCTAGGCAGATATAACAATCCAACTCCACTAACTAAGTCTATCTAGTTCTTCAAAATCTTTAGTCCCACAACGTATAAACAACCACCTTTCTTTGTCGGTCTCGTATACATCAAAATCCTTGCTCCACGTATCGTCATGCTTCGCGAATTCATCCAGTTCCTCCGATAATTCCAAGATCTGCTCATTATCCAATCCACCTCTTCAGCCTCCAAAACCCTTCCTCACCCTTCTTCACTTTGCCCCTTGCTGGTTCCATGATATGCCATCATCTCTGACTACTCGTCCTGGCCAACTTATTCCTAAAACTCAGACTTGAAAATCTCACGTATAATTCCCTTTCCTAACAACTCCAAAACCAACTCATAATTCGCCTCACTCCCCTTCTTAAATTTGAGTAGATCAAGATGTCGTTGATGCTCCCGATGACAACTCGTTTATATATTGTCATGCACCCCCGGTTCATTGACTCCATGAAAACTGCTAGCGCCTCGGCGAAGCCAAAATCATAACCGTAAACCCAAAGCGTTCATACAACATCCTTAGCAGTTTAAACTACGTCCTCTTTGCACCCTCTCTTAGAAGCAATACGAATAAATTTCTACCTCGCTCTACTTGCGAATATCTAAATGTATTCTAAAAGACCAATACTTCCTCTTATCAGACCACTCAACCGCTTTTCACAGCCAATCTACTACTAAGCAACTCAAATTTTACCTTGCATTCGTTGCAATTTCTAACAACTCTTGCTCTTAAAATCATTCCATCAACAATTTCCTTGGAAAGGCACTAACTACAACTCCTCTCACTTCTCCTACTTGCTCTATTTATGGTTCTACCTCACAGTAATAGGCAAACCTACTAAATCTCAGGAAATTTTCGGAAAACTTACATGCCTTACGAACAATCATAAATACCTTTGAGGTATTATATCCCCTTCCAACACTCTCTATGGCGCGTTACTTGTCCAATATCCATACATTATACAAATCTCTATTCATTTCCCTTGGCACTCCTAAGAGACCTCATGACCACATTAGTTCGTCTACGAACTTTTAACTCTTTCATCCCCACTAAGGGCATTCCGACCATTCTCTCAGGGCCACTTACTTAATCGTGTAGGCGCGACCAAGTCTTTCATATGTCTACGTTAACGCTCCCAATCAATACGAACCCAAAACTACATCCTGAATCCACTAGATACGATCAACGAATCAAACCCACGGATAACTAACGACATTTCATGTGCACGAGTTAAAACAGACCAAAACCACAAAAACTCATAAGGAAAACTCAAACATGTACCGATTCAAATGACTCATGACAACGAAAAATGATCCAAGAAACACTTAATGGCAACCAAAACATCTTATGCCCCGCGACATATTATTTAAATCTGTGCACAAGATCGACTTTTTCAAAAGAATATTTTTTTTCTTTCCTCACAACATCTATGTGACTCAGACAATCTACAAACAACCTTATAGATAATCTCAAAACTCAACTCAAAGACTAGGTATCCCGTGCATCCCAAATCGTAAAAAAACTACTATTCAAAACTCAACCTTGAACCCGTCACTTGTACCAAAATTTGGATTAAGCTACTGACACCCCATGACTATACATACCAAATATTTGAAAAGTACATTCCGAGTACATATTTTTAGGCTTTTGAATCACCTAAAAAGCTTTAAAAACGAACAAGTTATGACCAAAACAGTTTTATACTAGTTGTTTTTAAAAAAAAACTAAAGAATCCTCTTAGTAATTAACGTAATCCTTTTTAAATGAAAAGAAATAAATGTATGTGAAATTTTCATGAACTTTGTTTAGTCTTGCATAAATAATTATAAATGACATATATTGATTAAGCTCACTTATATAAACTATTTAAGTAGAAAGAAATTTTATTTCTCTTTATTTTAAAGAAAGTCTGTTAGAATTTGAAATAAATAAGTGTTGATTAAAAAAAATCTTATGTTACATCTTGTTTCAAACACGACTCCAAGACCTTACCCTTATTTTACCGAATACAACCAACTATCTAACTCTATAGTAGATTTCCAAGTCCCTTTTTTTCAATATATACCGACCAAAAGAAATGTAAGACCCAACACAAAAGATTTCATTATCTCAAAAGAAATCCCAAGTTATTTCAATAGACTTAAAACCAAGAACACCATTTTAAAACGTACACGTGAAATACGAAACTCAAGGAATACGCTACAACGGAGGTTTAATATAAAAAAAGCGAGCTAGCCACCCTCCTAAGGATACAATCGATAATTGTAGGGGATCATACTTATATAGGAATATCGGGATACATATACTTAAATCCGTCTAACATCTACTATACAATCATGTACTAACCCTCTTTCATGCAATCATACATAGGAATCCATTGAAGTTGTGGTACTTGTATAACTATGTTGGCCACCATACTTATATAATTACCCTTCCCCAATGCACTCCTTCCTATGATGACACTTATAAGAATTAATACAACACATAACACATATATCCATCTACTCACATAAGCTCATAACCACATAACCAAAAAAGGTCCAAAACTCCATCCATTAAAATAACATAGTCAAACTCTTGAATACATAAATCCATAGTCTAGCTAAAACAGCATAGACTAAATCCAAAACGAAAACATAATCAGTTATAAGTCATGTCGCCCATTAGAGTGGAAACAACTTAAAATTCTTCATATCCACCTACTCCTAATAACTCGAACCACCACATGATTCTTAGGGAACATGACTTAAACGTCAAAATAATATACTATACCTCAGGTACATAAAATAACCCAGCAAACGATAGAAACTACCATGTACCAAATTATGTACTATAATGTACAATTTAAGCAAAATACGACAATGACTAGCGTGGATGATTATGGTTCAAGCAGCACTAGTCACACCCCGAAAAGAAAATAACATGTGGCTAAGTATAAACTACTATGGTTCAACCCATACTAGTCAAAACTTAACAAACATCGCAAGTAAAAACCAATAACATCCAGAAAACTTTAATTAATATAAAATGCACGCATACTCCTATGACGCCTATATGTAGGGACCCTTAAGCTCTAGACCAGGTTACTATACTAGGCAACCTAATTCTCTATAACCATTCGCTCTGATATCATTCTGTCACACCCCACCATGGCGGAATATGGGACGCGACGCATGGATATCATCACAACAATAGCATGTCCATAGAGAGAACTATATGAATTAGAAATGTCATAAAAGGTGACACAAATGTCATCACAATATCTCATCAACGCAGGAGTCTAGGTAAGTAGGTAACAGTCCTACCTCTTACCCAAGACAAACAAATAACACAAACAAATCAGCATATAGGTTCATAGTATCACTTATTGAAACAAACAGAAAAATAAACTAAAAAGGAACGGGGATCTCCTCCTAAATGCATTCCTACGCGACTCCAATCCTAGCCACATATGTTCTCATGCTTAACCACTTTATCACCTGAAAGAGACACTAAAACACGTCAACATAATGTTGGTGAAAGTCATAGGTTTAGACTCCAACCGAAAATAGATTATAATAAGCTGTGAACAACCATAAACCACTAAAAATATGGACAATGTGCTACAAGTATGCATTAACAACTAACATTCAAGATTAATCATTCCAAACCAAATCCAAGGCTCCCAGCCTTACCAAACACCATGGTACCATAGGCGCCCATACACCTATGTACCAATACCAAGGCCTCGCCTTGTCATTATCCATAAGTCTCATTGATGCTCACACATCTATGTACCTCCCCAAGGCCCCACCTTGTCAACATCCCCTTGGTACCAAGTCAAACCACAATAACTGAGACGGTACGTGTCCCCCGATTCAAATCATAAACACAATCAATAATCACATAGTATTTAATCACATAAGTGCACACACAAGTCCATCACAAACCATAAAAACATTCACAGCAATAGTTACAAAACCATACAGTGTCTCTTCCATCCCATCTGGAAGTGAAAATCATTAAAAGATATGGGACTATGAAACTCACCTGATTGAGCTTCTCCAAAAATCCGTGCACTAGCAAAAAGCTAACAAACAAAAGCACACAATCAAAACATGAACCAAACACTAAGATGGCTCATCAACCCATGATGGACATCTAACCTTCTCCCATATATACCTCATTTATATACTCTAAGCATCTCATTACACCCCTCTATAAAGCCCTTAACTTAGTTTACTTCGTAACCCGTCTCGTTAACATTTTACACAAAACAGTCCCGGTTTTTAGGTCTCCAAACTATAAGCCAAACGCCTACCTAACCATACCGATGATCTCTGTAAAGGAAACCCAATGCCCTTACATATGTTATCTAAATCCTCCCTTTTTCCCCAACCTTAAAGCTACTGTTAAGGCCCCGATATATATATATATATATACTTCTGCCTATCCGCATTTTACCGATTTTGAACATAAAAAAAGTTTGTTATGATTAGGGGGTCTTACCCTAACCCATTTTCTTAGCCACCCTTCAGGTCTCTTATTTAATATATAAACTAACTCCCATGCTCATTATAGGGTTCAAATGTACATCTATGTACCTCAATCACCTTAAGACATTAAATTAAACCTGACTGATTTCAAAACTATTTTGACCTCCGACTGTTGTAACCTGTTCTTGACCCACCTCCCGACCTCTAATTTAGTTCTAGTTTCTTGCATTTGAAAGCCACTTCAATTACTTATTTTGGGATGCTTGGATCGCAAAATAAGGGTTTGTATAACTTTAGATATGATCAAAACAATTGACCTAAAATTCTGCCCAGTTTTTAAAAACGAATTTAACACAATTAGCTTAATTAATTACCATCACCATGTATAATAATTATCTCTAATTAATCTAATCATTATAATATCATATATATACAGATTTTAATTCAAACCCTAACCTAAATCCATCATTGGATGCTTGAGAAAGAATTAAAAACACTTCAATTAAAAGGGTTATAAAGATTTACCTTTGATTTATGAAAACCCCCAAATTTATGAAGAAGCCCTTTTTTAATTTATGTGACCGTCGACTCTAATAATTCTCCAGGGATTTATGAGAGTTATGATATAATAAAAGTCCTTATATAGTTTTTCTCCAAGAATCCTAGCCCAATACAACCCACCTTCCTTTTTTTCTTTTTTTTTTCTTTTTATTCGGCCCTAACCGACCCATATATATATATATATATATATATATATATATATATATATATATATATATATATATATATATATATATATATATATATATATATATATATATATATTTCTTTTTTATTACTTATTATTATGTTATTAATAATACCTCAATTTATTTCAGCTCCTAAAGCCTCTGAAACCTTAAAACTGTAAAACTAGTCAATTTTATGCGTATACCGAAAAACATAAAATATACAGTTTTAAAAAAAATCTTAAATTTTGAAATAAACTTTATAACTAAGTCCTAAATGACTTAAAACCATCCCGAAAAATACTCACATGACTAAACACCTTACCCGAGACCTCTAAATGCTAAACCCCAAATCCCAAAAAAATACAATTTACTATAATACTTATATGTATACGTAAAACACCAAAATAACACCATTTCATTTCATAGTCATTAGGTTTTGTGAGCTCATGAACATGAAATAACCGTTGCTCGATTTACTTATGAGTACTTTATACCCAAAGACGATATCTACACCAACCTCGTTCACGCAAAATAACATGTAAACACGCAAATCACATAGTCACAGATAAATTAACCTTAAAATAAGACCAAGTGACGAACCTCAAAACAACGGTTGTCACAACTAGGGACAACCGAACCGCTCTTTGTCATAGCCTTGAGAACCCACTTCTAGTTTTTGAATTCAGACCTTTTACCACACAAGCAGAGGATTGTACTTCATCGACTACACGAGCTATGGAGAATTTTGACACATGTCCAACAGAGAAAAAGACACTCCTCCAAGCTGAAGCTGATGCGGTCAACTACATACTCACTGGGATTAATAACGATATCTATTCCACGGTTGATGCATTTTCTAATGCTATGGAAATGTGGAATGCAATTCATCGACTGAAGCAAGGTGAGTCGACCAATGTTCAAGATCTCGAGACTAATCTGCTTTGGGATTTTGGTAAATTCACATCCGAACACGGTGAATCCATTGACTCATATTACTCGAGATTCTACAAAATGATTAATGAGCTTGTCTGAAATCAGTGCACCATCTCCAATCATCATGCCAATGTTCCGTTTCTATTTCAACTCAAACCGGAATGGCAATGGTTTGTGACTCTGGTTAAACAAAGGGAGGATATCAACACTATATCTTACCACAAACTTTATGATATATTGAAACAACATCATAATAAAGTGAATGAACTTAGGGCTGAAAAAGCAGAACGATCTGCGAAATCTACTACTTTTGTGGCTGCTACTTCAACAAAACCTATTCCCCGTCAACAACCAGCTACACATTCCTCAAGGTCATCAAGCTCATCCACCAAACCTCTAGCTACTGCTAGAAACAAAGCAAAAGAAATTGTCCCCATTCCACCTCCAAAGTATGACACCGAGTCAGATGGAGACATTGCTGATGAAAAAACTTCAAGGGACAAGAAGATTGAAGAACTCATGTCTTTACTCACCACAACTTATAAGAAGATCTACAAACCTACCAAAAACAACCTTAGATCATCATCTAGTGCTAGATATAAGGATGTTGATCATGCACCTATGTATGATCGTGATGCTAGGTATGATAATCAGAGGATGCCGAATCAAGTTGGGGCTAGAGATACTATAGGCACTCCGGTTGTGCAGAAGATTGGGATTCAATGCATCAACTGCAAGGGATTTGGGCACATGGCTAGGGAATGTAAGAAGCCAAAACGGGTTAAGGATTCGGGATATCACAAGGAAAAGATGTTGTTGTGTAAGAAAGAAGAAGCAGGGATTCCACTCACAGCAAATGAAGTTGACTGTCGTGATGACACTGATGAAGAAGCCGATGATCAAGAGTTGGAGGCACATTATGTGTACATGGCAAAGATTCAAGAAGTGATTCCAGAGACTACTGATACTTCTGGAACTATCTTTGATACTGAGCTACTTGAAAAGGTACCATCATATGATAACTATAATGTGTTTGCCAATGAACGACGTCATCCTGAGCAACCCGAAAGCATCAATGACACATATGTAATGGACACGGAGGTTAGAAATATCTCTACGGATTCACAACATATGTGTAATGATGACAGAAAAGCTGTTCAGGATACTGACTTGGATGAGGACCATGATTTGCTTGCGTCTATTATTGATTCTTTAAAACGTGAAATAGATGAAAACAAAGAGGCTAATAAACGTTTGAAGCAAGCAAACGCATCCTTAGCCAAGGAGATAGACAGGCTTAAAGAGTGTGATTATGTAAAAGAAGTTGATCGAAAAGTTGCAATAGCTAATTGTTTGGTATATGAACGTAAGGTGCTCAACGAACAATATTGTTCTGAAGTAACACATGAAATTCATATGTCAAAACAAAAGATATCAGAACTTGAAGAACAACTGCTGCTACATACTCCAGATTACTGAGTTAGAGTCGGTTAACAAAGAAAAAACTGAGCTTTATAAAACTTGTGAAGAAAAGGATATTGAAAAAATTCTTGATTTGGAAAAGAGAGTCGAAACGTTAAACAACATTGTTTACAAAATGGGTCAGTCTATTCAAAGTATAAATATGCTCAATATAAATATGAAAACGAGTTTCGTTAAGCCTGAATGTCTCAAGAACTTTCAATCTATGAAGCCCGCTCTTTATGATACCGGTTTTTATGTTGATAATCTTGCTCTTATGCTTTCACCGGACTCTGACGAAATCATTCCATCAAGAAGAAAGTCGATCAAACTTAAGTGATTTAATAAACCTTTTTTATTCTGATAATTATATTAAGTTTGTTCCTCAAAAAGAACTTTCCAAAGAACAAAAGATGTATAATAGTGTTCCACCACCAAGTGATGAACCCCAAAAGAAAGTTTCTTTAAAAATGAGTTTTAAAAATCAATCAATTTTGTTAGAAAAACAAATTTCGGATGAAAAACGTAAATGGGATGAGAAAAGTAAAAGTGTTCAGCAATTTGAGTTTATAAAACAAGGAGTTTTAAATTTGTACAAAGGTGTCGTCGACTATGAAAAGGTTTCTAGGGATACCATTTGGAATAAAAAACCTAACCCACAAGTAGAAGTCGTCATTCAACAATGCATTGTTCCAACAATTTATGATCTTTCAAAAAATGTGAAAATGTTTTATAACGCTCTCACTGAGGAAATTTAACTGATTTAAGTTATGTTAAATCTCTTAAAGATGAAGTTGATTTTCTTTAAACTAAATTAAAGACACAAGAACACCAACTTTCTAACGAAATTGATCGACTTTTGAAGGAATATTTCTATGCTGACCATATGAATGCTATACATGGTGTGTATACCGATCTTGATCAATATTGTCATGTAGCATGTCTAGTGTCAGAAACGGACGAGAAATGTCGCAATCTTGAAGTAGAGCTTTCAAAAAAAATTCAATCATATAACATACTTTCGAAAAGTTTTTCCCAACTTGAGAAACACTCCATTTCTCTTGAACTTGCTTTACAAAAAGGTGATAATCTCATAATCATAAAAAGTGTCAAGAAATGGCAGCTTCTTCGTTTCGTCAATTAAACGAAAAAGGTTTCGAAATAAATGATTTGAAATCTCAGCTACAAGAAAGGGGCATAGCCATCAATGAGTTACAAAAACTCATTGAGAAAATGAAAGGAAAGTGTGTATTGGGTAAACCATCCGCCGTTCGTCAACCGAATGCGGGTTAAATGCCCTAAATCCTCTGTTTTGGGACAGTCCCCACAGACTTTGCCTAAGATAGGAAATGATAAGAGCACAAATGTGATAGCACTAGGAATGTATAAGATGAACACTAAGCCCACTCAAACTGGAACATCACAGTTACCTCAGAATATTAAGAAAACTAATCAACGTGTGTCTTCTTCTACATGAGTAATCCCCACTACTAGCGTTAACGGACCACAGCTTAAGAGCACTAGAATGCAAGATAAGGTCATGCCTAACAGTAGTCTAGGAAAGAAGTTGGAAGTAGAAGACCACCGTAGGAATTTTAAGTTTTCTAAAAATAAAACGTTTGTAACTGCATGTAATGACAGCTTAAATGCTAAGACCTCGAATGTTTAATTTGTTTGTGTTGAATGTGAAAAATGTGTTCGGACTTTCAATCATGATGCTTGTGCTCTTAATCATAATGGCGTGAATACTAGAACTAGGAAGCCTATTCTTGTGCCGACTAGTACTAGAGAACCCACAAGAACTTTGAACCAATCCACTGATCAATCACTTAAGAAACTAAGTGCGTTAGAATCCACTACTCTACGTAAACAAAGCATGTTAAAGAAGCTTTATGAGAACATGATTAGGACATGTACACGGAGGTATTCAAGATTTACACCACCCGGATACAAATGGGTACCTAAGACAACCCCTATTCTAATTGGGTCTATGAATGTTAGCTTGCCTTTAGATTCTAGGTCCTCTACTATTTTGGAACCCGTTTCTATCAAGGGCTCCCATTTGTCAAATGATACATTGTCTTCTAATTCTTCTGCAGCTCGTCGAAATCATCCTAATCATAATGGACTCTGGGTGCACAAAGTACATGACGGGCAATCTCAAGCTTCTCATTAACTTTGTGGACAAGTTTCTGGGTACGGTGCGGTTTGGAAATGATCAGTTTGAACCTATATTTATATATGGCGATTTGGTTCAAGGAAATCACACTATCAAACGGGTTTATTACGTCGAGGGACTGAATCACAATTTATTCTCTGTTGGTCAATTTTGTGATGCGGATTTGGAAGTGGCTTTTCGGAAATCTACTTGCTATGTTAGAGACTACGATGGGAATGACCTTCTTACATGTTCTCGTGGTTCTGATCTCTACACAATAACTCTTCAAGACACATCTTCAACAAATCCAATTTTCTTAATAGATAAAGCTTCATCATCTCAAGCATGGTTATGGCATCAACGATTGTCACATCTCAATTTTGACACCATCAACTTGCTTTCGAAGAATGATGTTGTGACCGGTCTTCTTAAGTTAAAATTCGTCAAAGACCGTCTTTGTTCTTTCTGTGAGTTGGGGAAAGCAAAACGGAAGTCTTTCAAAACAAAGACTACCCCAAGCTCAAAAGGACGATTGGAACTTCTACACATGGATTTATGTGGTCCCATGCGTGTAGAGAGTATTAACAGGAAAAAAGTATATTCTCGTGATTGTTGATGATTACTCTAGATACACATGGACTTTCTTCGTAAGGTCCAAAGATGAAAAACCATAGGTTCTCAAAAACATTCTCAAGATGATACAACGCAATCTTCAAGATCAAGTCTTAATCGTAAGAACGGATAGGGGTACTGAATTTTTGAACAAGAACTTGCAATCTTACTTTCAAGAAGAAGGCATCGAACATCAAACGTCTATTGCTCGAACTCCTGAACAAAACGGCGATGTCGAAAGACGGAACCGTACTTTGGTTGAGGCTGCTCGAACAATGCTTTCTGCTTCAAAATTACCGTTATTCTTCTGGGCTGAAGCAATTGCAACTGCCTGTTATACTCAGAATCGTTCTCTCGTCATCCCTAGACATGAAAAGACACCTTACCACATCATCAATGGCAGGAAACCTACTGTCAAATTCTCTCACGTATTTAGATCTTTATGCTACATTCTTAAAGACGGTGAGAATCTCGACAAGATGAAAGAAAAAGGTGATCCATGTATTTTTGTGGGGGTATGCTACTTTGTCGAAAGGATATCGGGTCTATAACAAGAGAACAAGGATTATTATCGAAATAATTCATGTGAACTTTAACGAATTGCTACAAATGGTACTTGATCACAACAGCTCATGTCCCGCACCTTAATGTCCAACACTGGCACGTACACAAAACAGTGTACGTCCCGTGGAAGAATGTCAAGAAAATACTCCTACAGCAGACTCGAAGGATACGACACAAATGAATGAGTTGGTTGATTTATATGATCCAATGTTTGATGAATATTATTATGGAAACAATCAAGTTGTGTCAAAGCCTTCCGCTGTCAATATTGTCAATGCACCCGAACAAAGTCCACAAGACACAACAACATCTAGTTCAGCAACCGTTGCTCAAGAGACAATTCCATTAGATACTTAACAAACTCAAGAAATTGTCATACAACCAACATCACCAACCGCCAATGCTGAAGGAGGAAACAACAATCAAGCAGTCGATGCACAACCTGACGAAGAAGAATTTATCAATCTGTTCGGTACACCGGTACACGAAGTCGGAGAGTCTTCTAATCAACATGTTGATTCGTCCAACATGCATATATTCTACCAACCATATCCATCCACTCACCATTGGACACGTGATCATCCATTGGAGCAAGTCATTAGAAATCTTTCACAACCGGTTCGAACACGCAGACAACTCGAAACCGATGGCGATGTGTGTATGTATGCACTCACCGGGAATTCAACTGTACCTACAAACATCAAACAAGACATGACTGATCATGTGTGGATTGAATCATTGCAAGACTAAATTCATCAGTTTGAACGCCTAAATGTTTGGGAACTTGTTGACAGACCCTATGGAATGTCAGTTTTAGATTTCAAATGGATCTGGAAAAACAAACTAGTTGAAGAACAAACCATCATCAAAAACAAATCTCGTCTTGTGGTTAAGGGATACCATCAACAAGAAGGCATAGACTACGATGAATCATTCGCTCCAGTTTCTCGTTTCTAAGTTGTCAGGATATTCCTTGCTTATGCTGCACATAAGGGCTTCACGGTTTTTCAAATGGACGTTAAAACTGCTTTTCTCAACGGTCATTTAAAGGAAGAAGTGTATTAATCAGCCGGAAGGATTCATCGATCCTCATCATCCTGACAAAGTATATCCTCTCAAGAAGGCTGTATATGGACTTAAACAAGCTCCAAGGGCATGGTACGAAGAACTATCAAACTTCTTGGTTTCCAAAGGATTCTCCAAAGGTTCTATTGATCCTACTCTCTTTATTAATAAATATGGGGATGACATACTGTTGGTGCAAGTTAATGTTGATGACATTATTTTTGGTTCTACGAACCCAAAACTTTCAAAACGTTTAGAAAAATTAATGCACAACAGATTTGAAATGTCAATGATGGGGGAGCTAAAATTCTTTTTAGCCCTCCAAATTCATCAATCCCCACGTGGTATCTTCATTAACCAAGCTAAGTATGCTCAAGAGATACTTAAAAAGCATGGTATGACCTCGTGTGCTCGCGTTGGTACACCATTGTCGACCAAATCCCAAGATGCTGACTTGCACTCATATCCTGTAGATCAAACGCGATATCGCAGTATGATCGGGTCACTTATGTTCCTTACAGCCAGCAGGCCTGATATTCATCATGCCACATGTTATTGTGCACGATATCAAGCCAGACCTACTCAAAAGCACCTCAAAGAGGTTAAACGGATCTTTCAGTACCTTAAGAATACCATTCACATGGGACTCTGGTATCCGAAGGAAACCGGTTTTCATCTGACAGCTTTTTCAGATACTAATCACGCAGGTTGCCTTGATAGTCGGAAAAGCACCTCTAGTAGCGTACAATTTCTAGGGGAAGACAAGCTTGTGAGCTAGTCGTCAAAGAAGCAGGATTGTACTTCGCTCTCATCAGCTGAAGCAGAATATGTGGCTCTATCCGCATGTTGTGCTCAAGTCCTCTGGATGAGAACTCAACTCACGGATTATGGCTTCCACTTTGATAAAATACCTATGTATTGTGACTCAAAGTCGTCCATAGCCATATCTTGCAATTCGGTTCAGCACTCCCGAACCAAACACATCGCAGTCAGATATCACTTCATCAAGGAACAAGTGGAACGTGGTATCGTGGAATTATACTTTGTCAGAACTGAGGACCAGATACCAGACTTATTTTCTAAAGCCCTATCTCAAAATAGGTTTCGGTATCTCGTTGGTCGTCTTGGTATGAAGTATATGACTCCAGAAGACTCAGAGGTTTTAGCAAATGAAGCTGCTTGATATTCTCTCATAATGACTTCTAAGCGCATCACAGCTAAGGACTCGGACCTCAAATAAGGAAAGTTTATCAAGGCCGATAACTTATCCTTCTCAACGAGAAATTCATATTTCTCGGTCATGAGATTCTCATAAAAACATTCAAAGTTTTTAAGTTCATGAAAAACGATTTCTAAGTAAATGTCAGCTTAGAACTCAAACTTCAACATAAGGAAAGTTTATCAGGGATGATAACTTGTCCTCCACAACGGGAAATTTATTTTTCTCGGTCATGAGTTAGTCACAAAACAATCAAAGTTTTGAGCTCATGAAAACAGGACCCGAAAGGGAAGTGTACGTTTCAGTACGCTTTCCCTAAGCAATAGAAGAGGAGTCTTCTATCCTGATTTTTTTAAAACCGTTGAACACAATTTTCAAGATTTTCTCAAAAGGTTTTTCTAAATCTTTCAAATTTGTGTGTTCAACACTCCTTTCCTCATATGTGGTTTTTATATGTCAAAATTCTCATATGTCATTTTTGAGGGGGAGCGTTTTAAAATCTAGCATTTAATGTTGTTGGTTACATCTCTGAAATTGTCATATTTTATGTATCCAACACATTCCAAAAACGGTCTAAAACTGTCATATGTAATATACTTTATCGGATAAGGCATCTCAACCCCGTACCTCAACATACTTTGTGGAGTCGGTTTTCCAAAATTTTTTCAAACTTTTGTTACAAGACACACATATATTGTTGATGGGGAGCATCCTGACAGAAAAAGTTCCATGATTCATGCGTGCACACATGTTTCTCTCCCAATCAGTTTTCAGAAATTGTCATATTTTAATCAATTGGTATCTCTAATATGATGTTTTTATATTATAGATATGGGAGAAAATATGATTAAAATGTAATATATTGCAACATGTGATCTTAAAGACTCAAGTGCTACTCTTTCCTTCACATGCTAAACCATTTTGTATATCGATGCATGTGTGTAGGGGGGCTTTTCGGAAATGTAAAACTTTCAAGTGTTAAAAGTTTTGATTTTTATCAAAAACTTTGAATGGTTTTCAATGGTTTGTGGTTACGATCTATACCCAAAAAACCTACTATCCACGATGGAACGATGGAGTCAAAAGGTGGTTTAGGATAGGAAACTAAGTCCTATGATCTAACCAGAACCGGAGGGATCAACCCAAGGACATTCCATAGCTAGAAATAGTTGTCATTTGGAAAGATGGAGTTGAATGAAGCTGAATGCGGACCAATTACTTAAGTTAGCACTAGAACAATCACAACAAGGCGCTAGTGATGACGTGTTGGTAAGCATTAAAGGAGTTGAATATTCTATGCAACATAGGCAGAATTCGGGTTAACACATCTATAGAAGACAAGTGTCATGGACCCAGTGATGCGATACACAACCCTTCCCAGCCATTCGAGTTTCTCTCAAAAGAAACTTGTCTCATTGTCACGGAGATCAACACGTATCTATTGACTTTCTCACTCTGAGTTAGTTAATATTCAAAAAGGTGGCAGTCTGCTCTAGCATCCGATTACCAAAATGCACTTATTGAGTCTAGAGCCAAACGAGATCTATCTATCATCTCATTAGGACATATTCGAGTCCTACACATTATCCTTGTGATATTAACAGAACATCTGAGTGATACGATTCACAATGAATATGGAAATCCTGCTTGAGCCAACATCAAACAATCTCATGGTATGTAACTTGTGCGATTCTACACGAATCAAACTTGTGAGAACTAGAATGCAACTAAGTTTGGATTCTTAATTGATACAAACTCGATTCCAGGTTTCTTCACAATATCCATGTGATCTTGTCAGAACATTCAGAGTGACACTCCTTAGTGCTCACAGTGACGAATGGAAATCCTTCCAGTGTCAACATCAAACAACACTAGGTAGGTGACTCACAAGATTCTCTATGAATCAAGCTTGTGACAAACTGGAAAGCAACAATGGTGCGATTCTTTAAGAATAAAACTTGTTCCAGAAAATCTGAATAGACGACTCTAATCAGACGGATAATATATCCTTATGATTCACTCTTTACGTTCGCAGTCTGCTTTGAGACGATCGAGTAAAGAGAGCGGGCTACTACCACCGGGAAACCCTGTCAAGGAGGTTCTTAATCGAATCTAACCAATCACAGGTACGGTATCTAACACCGTCTAACGGTCTTCATCGACCGGAGGTAAAATGCTACCGAGTTGGGATGAAATGTTCAAAGCCATTTTATCCGTGTCTATATATGTTGCTGCATATCAAGATGGTGGCGTAGCTGTGTACTAACCGTTGAAGATTCAGAAGTCACAAGAGCACAAGATAGCGGTAATCAAGATACTTAAGAATGTAAGAATGTAATAGGTCATCTTGTCACAAAATCTCAAGATGAACACTATCAAGAATAGATTGAAGATCTCAAGCACTCAAAGTCAAAAGACAAAGGCTCAAGATAAAGATCACAAAGGCATGAAGGAACAAAACCGTTACAAACAAGATCAAGACCAAGATACAATACCAAAGAAGGAAGATCTCCTCTACAAGAATGTATTCACTCAATCATCTTATGGTTTTTAAGATGACCGATACATTGGGGGAGATTGTTAGCCCTATATTTAATATAGTCGAACAAGAATGTAATTGGTCATCTTAGTCGTTAAAGGTCTTGTATTGTAATAGGTTAGTCGGGTTAAAAGGGCTTGGACTTTAAGCTAATATTGTTTAAGTTAGGGGCGTAAGCCCAAGCAAAGCCAAGCCCGACCCAAGTCACTTAAACCCATGGCCCAACAAGTCAAGGGTATATATACCCTCTTCCATGTGTGGAAGAGGGTGTTGGTTACCATTTTACTTTCTCTCTTTAAAGTGTTTAACCTTCCAAAATATCTCTAGTTTCTCTCTATACTTTTCTACACTTTATCTCTCTAGAATCTTGTGTTATGGATTAATAAGGGAATAACATTTTATAATAATATTACTTGAGTGCTAATTTTATATTATATACTTTTATTTCCAAATCTGATTATCAAAATCACTTTAACTATTTTTGCCATATCTTGAGTTCTACAAGGATAAAGAAGCTCAAATTTGGTCAGAACAAACTACATAATATGTGCTACAAATAACTCCTTTTTAGCTACTGCTCATTCATCCTCTAAGTATCCCTAATAATTCGTCCAAAACAGACTATACAGATTCGAACCTTAATAGTAATTTGATCATATCTTGCTCATTTTATTCATTCAATTGAGTGGACAACTCTCCACACATGTAAAAGTCATATATATATTACTGTATATTCAATAATCCAAGTCATTTTATCAAGTTATCATATGGCTACTTACTGTTTTATACAGCCTATCATTTTAGTCATGATTTTAACATTTTTACATGTAGATTTTAGTCTTTTTAACCAAATTTATCAACACAAGATCCCCACATAATACTTTGATCATCATTTATCATCATATACATATACATTTATAAATAAAATACAAGATTACATTTACAAAATAACAAGGTAATGGAAGAAATGATCTTGTTACCAACCAATATAGTGAAAGTTAAGAATAAGACTTGGTTTTTGATAACCAATCTTATGATAAACCAAGACCACCTTCAAGATAACATAAATATATGAACACCTTGAGAAAAATCAGCCTTTTACTCCAAGAAAAACTTCTTTGTAGATGTTAGGATCACCTCCAATCAACAAAACTTCAAAAGGTTTTCATCTTGTGCAAGTTTAACATCAGATTCATGGTTAAAATTTGATCAAATGGTGGTTTATGGTGGAGTAGGGGACGGCAATGGAGAGAGCTAGAGAGAGTTTGTTGTTGTTTTGCATGTAACAAATGAGTTAGCTAGTTTATGGTTTGGTTGTTTTAAGTTTAAATGGTTTTGATGTGTAACTAAGGACAAGTGTCCTTAGTTATCATGCATCTTGACACCTAATGAGGCCTGTTAGCTAAGCTTGGCCGCCCCTTAGTGGGGGTGGGGCAAGTGTTAACTTGTCTCATCCCCACTAATTTACGGGTACACCTCGATTCTAGTTTCCTCGATTTACATGCCCTCGGGTCGTTTTACGAAAAACGTTTTTATAAATTATGAATCAACGGCACAAAATGAATCTAATAAAATATGTCTCATAAAAAACGGAGTTCAAAACCGTAAATATGTAAACCTAGGGTTTCCGGTTTAGTCGTAAAGGACGTTAAATTATGCACGTAAGCCTTAATTTCAAACCGTAAATTATGAGTTCATCAACCAACACAAAAATAAGTTTCAAAATAATATACGAGAAAATAATTTACTACCTGAAAATGTTAGATTGTCACAGCATTTCCTCCTAAAAGGGATCAACGTCCTCGTGATCCATTTCATTTTGATGTCCATTTCTTATTGAAATCAAAGAGGTGTGGGTATTTCTTCCACATTTCATCCTCTCGTTCCCAAGTAAATTCTGGACCATGCTTTGAATTCCACCGGATCTTGACGATAGGTATCCGACTTTGTTTAAGTTGCTTTACCTCACGATCCATAACCTCTATGGGTTCTTCGATAAAATCAACTTCTCATCAATTCGGACCTTATCCAACAAGATTTTCTCATCACACTGCTAAACATTTCTCAGATTAGATACATGGAATGTGTTGTGAACACCATGAAGTTCTTGGGGTAACTCTAATTTGTAAGCCACCGGACCTACTCTAGATAAAATCTTAAAGGGTCCAATATAGCAAGGATTCAATTTCCCTCGCTTTCCAAATCTTATGACGCCTTTCCATGGCGTCACTTTCAACATTACACGGTCACCCACTTCAAACTCCATCGGTTTCCGCCGCACATCCGCGTAACTTTTCTGTCTACTTCGGGCAGTCAACTACTGATTCTTAATGTGACAATCCGTCAATTTATGATTGATATTTTATTCTCAATATTTATTTGAAAACATTATTTTAATGTTACAATATGAACTCACTTATTTTTGGGAAGAAATTTGGATTTACGTCTTGAAGTAGCATCGACTACGTTTAAACCGGAGGATTCTACGTTACGTGCTTACGTTTACATACACCGTCTTTGGTGACAGTCCGACATTTCAGAAAATAAATTTGTCCATGAATATTATTTTGGAGTTTTAAATTTGTGTTGGTTCATAAACTCACTAATTTACGAGAAGAGATTAGGACTTACGATTATAATTTAACGCCCTTTACGACTATACCAGAAACCTTAGGATTACGTATTTACGTTTTTGAACTCCGTTTTTGATGAGACAATTTTTATTAGATTCGTTTTGTGCCGTTGATTCATAATTTATAAAAACGTTTTTCGTAAATCAACCCGAAGGCACGCAAGTTGAGGAAACTAGAATCGAGGAGTACCCGTAAATTAGTGGGATGGGACAAGTTTTACCCTTGCCCACCCCACTATATGGAATGGCCAAGAAGGCTCCAACACACACATGAGGTGTCAAAACCTCCTAAACATACTCACACTTGTCTTATAAGTGTTATAAAACCATTTTCTACAAAACCATTCTCACAAGTCCTTACATGCAAAACCACTAATACTCTCCTTTCTCTCTCAATTTTCGTCCCAAACTCATCAAAAACAACCCTCATTTGATCTATTTTAGCCATAAAATCATGTGTTATTCATACACATGATGATGCCCCTTTGAAGCCTTAAAGATTGGAGGTGATTCTAACATCCAAAAAGGAGATTTCTTGGTGTCATAGGGCTGATTTTCCATGAGAAGTTTATAAAGATTGGTGTACTTGAAGATGATATTGGTTTATCACAAGTTTTGCCAACAAGAACCAAGTCTTGTTCATCAAAAAGCTCGCCATTTCATCACTAATGGTGGTATAGAGATTGTTCTTCCTATCCTCTTGTTATTTTGAATATGTAACCATGTATTTTATTTCTTAATGTATATGTATATGATGATATATGATGATATATGATGATAAAAATATTGTGTGGGGATCATGTGTTGATAAACTTGGATAAAAAGATTGAAAACTACATGTAAAATGGTTAAATCATGCTTAAAATAGTTGGCTGTATAAAAACAGTATGTAACTAAAACTTGAACTGATAAACTTGCATGGTAGAATCCATTTACAGTAAGTACAAGATGTTATACACATGTGAGAGTTGGCCATGCAATAGAATCATTATAATGAGTGAGATATGATCAAAACAAGATGGGTGTGCTAATCTGAATAAGCTATTTTGTAGGGACTGTTAAGCATAGATAAACATAAAATGAGCAGTAGCTATAGCTAAGTTAAATGTAGCACATAATATGAAGATCATGTCATCCAAAAATGAGCTTCTAATTCATTGTAGAACTCTAGATATGATAAAAATGGTGAAGATGAAAATAAAAATCAGATTTTGAGAATTAATGTTTATTACTATTATATAAGCACTCAAAATTATATTGTATAAAATGTAAAATTAAAACCCACTAACTCATGAATTTTATTTATATAAATATGTTAAAGGTTAAATAAATGGATAAATTATAAAAATGGTAGTGGAATAATATTTATAAGTTATAAAAACTATAAACTTGATTTTTACGACTTTTTCAGCTATTACCGTAAAATTAACGTTTTTGTTAAATAAAACTTAGATGGTTGGACCCGTCTAATGTAAACTTTATAAAACTCATATACTGATATATAAACATATATAACAAGTAAAAACCGATAAAACCCAAACTATATAACATACGGACATTAACGGGCTAAGTTAACGATATTGGACTAATAATACAACAAAATGGACTAAAACACTTATAAACTTATTTATTGGGCTTAACCTATTTAGGCCCAACTTGTAAAGTGTAGATACTGATAATATAAGTATAACATGGATTAATACAAGTTAAAGAACTTATAATAAGTTTATTGGACCTAAAACACGTAAATAGGTAAAACTAGTAAACTAGTATAAAAGTTATCGACACATAACACTAAAATGAGTAAAAGAGAATATGTAAACCCACTTGATCATCATATATATAAAATCATCATATGTATACATAATTGTTATTTTTATAAAGTCGTTGGACATGAGTCTAAGACGAGTATTATTTGTCTAGGTTTCCGTGATTGAAGCACGTACCGTAAAACCAAATTGCCGATAACCCGCTTTTCCACATCAACGTGAGTTCATAGCCTCGCACTCTTTTAAATGTTTTTATAAATGTTTTATAAACCCGCGAGGGAGATAACATGTTAGTTTTTATAAAATAGGACACCATTTGTCCCGATTGTTTGTTTATTGATTTTTGGACCCGAATGATTGAATGACCCGATTGTATGACCCGATAAATGATTAAAGGACCCGATAGATGAAACTAAATGGATTATTAAAATTAGGTTATTTCACTAAAAGTCCCATTAGCATGAATTGTGAACTACCGGGATTGGTAGACGCTTATGCATTTAATAGTACTATTTGGGGACGATCACCCCAGTTCGCGCCTTGACGGTTGATCCCCGTCGTGCCACATTGATTGGTAAGCGAATTTATGTATGAGAAGATTTCCATAGCGTGACCTTTGTGACGACACGCTACTTTAGATGGGCAAAATTTGTATCGGGTTAGCTACCCGTTGTTGGTTTAGTAAGGTAACAATGTCATGCGGCTTATAATAATCCGACTAACGAAACACTACTAGACGCTCAGAATTACGACGTATTGCCTGACTAGCAATACAGGATCATACTATTGATATTATGTTTGTGTTTTGGTTTTCATAACCATATTCATATAACGGTTTTTATTTTCATACAACGTCTTAAGACGTATTGTATGATGTTTTTACGACATTGGCTCGTATAATGATTTTTAAGGCAAACGCCTATATTATGATTTTGATGAAGATTTGTATAAAATGACTTTGGCTATTTTATGGCCTATTAAAATGATTTGTACAAAATGATTTTCAGTAATAATTTTATACTGATATATTATGGATTTTTATGAAACTCTATGAATTCACTCGGCGTTATCGCTGACCTTTTCTTTTAACATGTTTTATCTCAGGTACTTGAAGGTAATTCTCGGGAAGACGACAAGAATTCATGGCCCGCACTTAAACAATATTTTCCATTCAAATACTTTGTAAAACATTGTATGAAATAATATGACTTGGGACCGATGTAACTTTGATGTTTATGAATGGAAATGATTTATTATTAAACGACGCGATTTTTATGCGTTGTCTATGATGTGAGTAATGTGCTATCCCGTAACACCAACGAGTCTTCCGCTGTATTGAGATGTATAAATTTGGGGGTGTTATAGTTTGGTACCAGAGCTCTCGTTATAGAGAACAAAAGATTTTTAAAACCAAGGTTTTGAATAAAACATTTCAAAATCTTTTAACTATAAACATTTTTCTAAAAATGTCTAAAAATCTTTTGACTATAACGGTGCCGAAGAATTCCCGAGTTACCGACAAAGCCAGACTAAGAAGTGTTATTTTAATATATATATATAACTTGGATTATATATATATATATATACATATGATGTAATTTGATTACATGATTATTTGATGATTATTTTGATATTTACACGAGGTATTTATACGACGTAGATTGTCACAATGTACCCTAAATCCCCTAGTAAAATTATCGAAGCTATTCTCGTAGGAATTTTAGCAATTCTAGATCTAAACCAAGTTGTGGATATTTATGATCCCAACAAATGGTTGATACTCGTAGAAATGTAGATATTAGTTGATTGTGAAATTGTAGAAGAATTGGCGAGATTAAATCTGATATTGATGTCATAACGATCTTTCCTTATAGAGTGGAGTTTGACAAAACGTTACCACCTAGAAAGATGTCATCTGACTCGTTGTCATCCAATTCTTAAATTCAAATCGAAAGGGCGAATGTTGCACTTGAGGCTGTCATTGGAACCATTACCCAAAAGCCTCATGCCACTAGTACCTTTCCGAGAAATCTGATTGAATGTGTGAGTCATCTCATGCTAGTGACTCATTTGATAATTGTTGTTGTAAGAGCTATAGGATTGGAATTAAGTGTTGATTATATCGAGCTTTTATTGCCCTATTAAGGCCTAAGAATAAGATTGAAAGTATTGGAGAATGAGGTAGGATGTTACATTGAGTATAAGTTAATTAAAACTTGAATGAAGTAAAATTTAATTCGTATGAAATATGAAATTGATAAGAGGAAGTCGTTAAGTTCTTTGATTGAATTATAAGGTTTTAAATGATTGTTAGTTCGTGTTAAGGGTTGTTCCTAGGCCATTGTCCAATGATGAGGATGCCTAGTGTCCAAGAAATAAATTGAAGAAATCTTCTTCTGAATTAGGACCGATGGATCTTCCAGGACATATGGAACACCTAATGACTCTTGTAGGTTAGTATTCATTGTGGTATCTTTTAAAAATCCCTAACTTAACTGAGATATCAGTTGGTAGGATGAGTTCTGAGAATTGTATGACATAGTGACACGTAATGTGTTACGGTACAATTTTGACTTGTTTGTGATTAATGAAAAAGACTACCATTGATTGCTAAATCCTACATGTATCGATGTTATCTATCTTTTATTGCTTCATCCTAATGTTCGCATTAGTGATGAAACCATTGAACAAGTACTCATCTCGATTTGAGTTGCGTTGTGGATTATTCTTTTTGAGTGCCATCGAGATCATGAACCTCATGATTATTTGGCTAAGCTCATTTTCTGTCATATCGTAGTTAATTCTTGGTGAACAAGCTTTCATCACTTTTCTGCAGATCACTCATTGTTTTTATAAGATAAAACCGTATCCATTGAGAAAAATTGAATTTTCATCACTATAAGGATTATTCAAAGTAAGATTTATAAGTGATTTTTATAGAAATGAAGTTTTTTATAAAACACCTTAGAAAACTTAATTGTTTTCATAACAAAGAAAATCTTTGTAAATTTATTTTTGATTCTTATTTAAGAATTAAGCATGAAAATGTTTTTATTATAAACATGATGATAAGATTTTGACGAACTGAGTATTGCATCGTTAATCTTGAAATTGTATATAGTTGCGCGCCTACATACAATTTGGAATGGACCATGCAAGGCTGATTAGTAGTCACCATAAAACTAATGAATGAACACTACATTTTCTTTGAAGATTGTGAAAGATTAAATTTTATGAGATCTGCAAGAAGTGAAAAATAAGGACATAGTGTTAGGGACACCAACATATGTGCCTGTAGCATCTATTCTTCTGAGTCGAATTTACTCATCTGAGGAAATTGTCTTATTTGACAATTGACAATTCTTTCTTGTCCAATTCTCCCGTAGTGAGATTCTTAGGAAAAGTATCTGATTACCGAGTGTTGATGCTCGACTGGATGTATTGACATTCTTATCATTTCTTATGATTTGATTTCATTTAAATGACCTGGGTAACGATCTGAGGAGCTTTCGAATGCGTACTCAAATTATGAAAACATGGGATATATTCATATTCATTAAATGTTTTCGTCTATATCTGATTTGAAATTCTCTCGCATAGATTATGCGTTGACCTTACTCTTTTAATAGTAGTTGTGTATCCTAATATCCCTGAATTTGTGAAGGATTATGAATTATTATTAGTCTTTTGAGAAGTTCACATCTTATCGACGGCAATGAAACTGAAAAGTTGATAATGCCGGTAGAATGGATTGATTGATTATGACAAGACGACATTGTCTTAATTGATGGGAACTCGAGTAGAATTCCCTAAAAGATGTTGATTATCAAAAGTGATCTAAATAATTCTTGATGGATGACCATATCCTGCATTTAGACTTAAAATTTTACCGTGAATGGTTGTGAACTAGTTATAGATATTATAATCTAGAAAGAACTTAATATGAATTTATTAAAAGATGTTTCCGTTATTTGAAACTTTAGTAAGTATTTGTTGATGAATTACCTAGACTTTCGCCATTAAGGCAAGTAGAAATTGGTATTGATTATATTCCCGGTGTTGCACTTGTGGCATGTGCACTGTACGTCAGCACCATCTAAATTAAAGGAATTACCGTACAACTGAGAGAGTTGTCGGAGAAAGATTTTATTATACCAAGCCTGTCATCCTGAAGAGCTATGGTGTTATCATTCCTTATATTTATATATTACTGTGAACTGAGTAAATTGACAATCGAAAACGATATCCATAACTCGAAATGGAAGATTTGTTCGATCATTTACAAGGTTTTTGATCCTTAGCATGGTTATCATCAACTTCGCATCTGCGAAAAGGATTATCTATTCCAATCACTACATCCGGTACTTGTAATGAATATTATGTGTTTCACGGATGTCGTTTGGATTGACTAACACACATGTAGCATTCATAAATTTGGTGAATCACGTGTGTAGGCTGTAAATTGATAAATTCATGCTTGAGATCATTAAGGACCAATTGTTTGTATATAAGAATAAAAATGAGTTAATAATTAGTTATAAATTGCCCTGAATTGGCTAAACAATGAAAACCTATACCTTAAATATTTAACATGTGATTAAGGACTTAATCCTTTATATGATTTAACCGTGTGATTAATAGATAATGGAAGCTATATTGACTTTTCAAAGATTAGAACCATTAACGCCTAGGGATTAAAAACTTAATCCTATACATAAAATGACCGTTGGATTAATAATGGTAAGATGTATGCATATAGACTCTTCAAAAATTAAGAGCCCTTTAAGACTTTGGATTTTACCAAAAAGAAATGGAAATATATTTTGACAAATATTTTAACAAAGGATTTTTAAAGGATTATTCCCTTATACAAAAACCATTTAACTAAACTTTTGTTTAGGGGTAAATGTTTGTGTATACTTCTAGACAACTTAAGAAGAATTTTATATAATTTATGATTTGAAATTTGAAACGAAAATTTTTTCTTTTCAACTAAGAAAATTTTGACCAAAGTATAAACAAAGGTTTTTCGAACATTTACGAATCTTATTAATTATTTTCGATAAATCAACAAAAATCTTGTTAATTAAAATTTATTTTGAACATTTTATATAATTAGTCGAACTAAGAAATTTAAAACTTTTACGTTTACGTTTCATAAAAATTAAATAATTATTGTTAATTTACATGTAATAATTATCGACGCTTTAGACGTCAGATTGAGTAAAACAGATAAAGATAATAGTAAAGACGAAACTAAAACATAGAAGATATGAAGAAAGAATTTTGAATAAATACGTTTATGATATTTATTTCATCAAGAAAGTGAACGTAATTACTGACACATTATGTATAAAAGATAAAGAATCCATTAGGACGTGTTCCTTAATAATGAAGGTGCAAAAATAAATTGCCGAACAATATAAAAATAAACGATGTTTGTAAAAAGGATAATATAGATAATAAAAGGGGTTCGCGGCTAATGTGAACCATTAGAATTGAGAAGCCGATAGCGTTAAATGTATAAAAGGCCACTTGTGGTTGCCTAAATATGGAGATTTTGAGATAGAGTTATGTTGGAATTTGTAAGTATAAGTATTCTATTTATGTCATTTATGACTAAAAGTATATTTGTCTGAAGAAGTTGTACTGATGGCAAATTATGAAGGCAGACGTCGCCTCATACATTGGTAAATGTCTAGCTATTGCTAAGGTCATCATCTGAATTTGATTCGATTTGGGTCATCGTCGACAGACTAACCAAATCTGCTAATATCATTCCTAGAATCTTGATGAATAAAATGACTCTTTTGTATTTAAAGGAGTTGTGTAAACATGGTGTGCCTGTATCGATCATCTCTATCAAGATCCTCGCTTCGCATAGAATTTCTAGAGATTTGCTCAGAAGTCATTAAGAACGAATCTTGATGAGAATACTATGTACCACCCCAATCGAATGGACGAGGTGAAGTAACGATACAGAATACTATAAGCGTTGTTCTATGTTTGAATGATCGACCTTTGGTAATAGACCGCATAATCGTTTTCCTTTTGAGAGATTATCATTGATAATCATCGTATTAGGATTGAGATCGAATCTTGTTAGGATCTAAATATTAGAGAATTTGTAAGCCGGAGTTGAGATAAAGACACCCGACATACACCCATTGTGAGTTGGATATGTCTTTTAGGTTTTAGGTTTCCTATAATGGCGAGCCTATCCTTACAAAATATCCGACCCGCGAGATCTGAAATGATTGTTGAAATTAGGATTTGATTATTGACAGCCGGTAGTGGGCAAGAGGTTATGTGAATGTGAAATATAGATCTTGAAGTGCCAAATGGGTAGCGAAGTTATGCCAAAAATTTTAACCTTGGAAAAAATGAATTCATGATCTGACAAATCATGGGATATAAGTCCCCGTTGTATGGGACCATTGAGATGATGTAAAAGTTGGGATTGAAAGGCATATAAGATGGATCTACCCTAGGACTTCAAGGATCGCGTGAATTTTGTTTCGTAGATCGAACTTGATGGAATATCTATCAAGCGAGAATCTGATTATTCTTAGTAGAGCTTAGATTGGCGAAAAGTTGCATTCATCAAAAACCCGTGAACATCATGGATAGAGAAAGTAAGTCAACATTAAGCCTGATCTTATTCCCGTAGTTATGTTTGATGAACCTCGCGTATTATAATGGATTGCACTTGTGAGAAAAGACCGAATGTGGAGGAAATACCCACATGGCTTTAACTCTATAAGAAGCGAATAGTAAGATGATCTTTGAGAACAAAGATCCTGTTTAGGGGTAAATGCTGTGACAATCCATCAATTTATGATGATATTTTATTCTCAATATTTATTTGAAAACATTATTTTAATGTTACAATATGAACTTACTTATTTTTGGGAAGAAATTTGGATTTACGTCTTGAAGTAGCATCGACTACGTTTAAACCGGAGGATTCTACGTTACGTGCTTACGTTTACATACACCGTCTTTGGTGACAGTCCGACATTTCAGAAAATAAATTTGTCCATGAATATTATTTTGGAGTTTTAAATTTGTGTTGGTTCATAAACTCACTAATTTACGAGAAGAGATTAGGACTTACGATTATAATTTAACGTCCTTTACGACTATACCGGAAACCTTAGGATTACGTATTTACGTTTTTGAACTCCGTTTTTGATGAGACAATTTTTATTAGATTCGTTTTGTGCCGTTGATTCATAATTTATAAAAACGTTTTTCGTAAAACAACCCGAAGGCACGCAAGTTGAGGAAACTAGAATCGAGGAGTACCCGTAAATTATTGGGATGGGACAAGTTTTACCCTTGCCCACCCCACTATATGGAATGGCCAAGAAGGCTCCAACACACACATGAGGTGTCAAAACCTCCTAAACATACTCACACTTGTCTTATAAGTTTTATAAAACCATTTTCTACAAAACCATTCTCACAAGTCCTTACATGCAAAACCACTAATACTCTCCTTTCTCTCTCAATTTTCGTCCCAAACTCATCAAAAACAACCCTCATTTGATCTATTTTAGCCATAAAATCATGTGTTATTCATACACATGATGATGCCCCTTTGAAGCCTTAAAGATTGGAGGTGATTCTAACATCCAAAAAGGAGATTTCTTGGTGTCATAGGGCTGATTTTCCATGAGAAGTTTATAAAGATTGGTGTACTTGAAGATGATATTGGTTTATCACAAGTTTTGCCAACAAGAACAAAGTCTTGTTCATCAAAAAGCTCGCCATTTCATCACTAATGGTGGTATAGAGATTGTTCTTCCTATCCTCTTGTTATTTTGAATATGTAACCATGTATTTTATTTCTTAATTTATATGTATATGATGATATATGATGATATATGATGATAAAAATATTGTGTGGGGATCATGTGTTGATAAACTTGGATAAAAAGATTGAAAACTACATGTAAAATGGTTAAATCATGCTTAAAATAGTTGGCTGTATAAAAACAGTATGTAACTAAAACTTGAACTGATAAACTTGCATGGTAGAATCCATTTACAGTAAGTACAAGATGTTATACACATATGAGAGTTTGCCATGCAATGGAATCATTATAATGAGTGAGATATGATCAAAACAAGATGGGTGTGCTAATCTGAATAAGCTGTTTTGTAGGGACTGTTAAGCATAGATAAACATAAAATGAGCAGTAGCTATAACTAAATTAAATGTAGCACATAATATGAAGATCATTCCATCCGAAAATGAGCTTCTAATTCATTGTAGAACTCTAGATATGATAAAAATGGTGAAGATGAAAATAAAAATCAGATTTTGAGAATTAATGTTTATTACTATTATATAAGCACTCAAAATTATATTGTATAAAATGTAAAATTAAAACCCACTAACTCATGAATTTTATTTATATAAATATGTTAAAGGTTAAATAAATGGATAAATTATAAAAATGGTAGTGGAATAATATTTATAAGTTATAAAAACTATAAACTTGATTTTTACGACTTTTTCGGCTATTACCGTAAAATTAACGTTTTTGTTAAATAAAACTTAGATGGTTGGACCCGTCTAATGTAAACTTTATAAAACTCATATACTGATATATAAACATATATAACAAGTAAAAACCGATAAAACCCAAACTATATAACATACGGACATTAACGGGCTAAGTTAACGATATTGGACTAATAATACAACAAAATGGACTAAAACACTTATAAACTTATTTATTGGGCTTAACCTATTTAGGCCCAACTTGTAAAGTGTAGATACTGATAATATAAGTATAACATGGATTAATACAAGTTAAAGAACTTATAATAAGTTTATTGGACCTAAAACACGTAAATAGGTAAAACTAGTAAACTAGTATAAAAGTTATCGACACATAACACTAAAATGAGTAAAAGAGAATATGTAAACCCACTTGATCATCATATATATAAAATCATCATATGTATACATAATTGTTATTTTTATAAAGTCGTTGGACATGAGTCTAAGACGAGTATTATTTGTCTAGGTTTCCGTGATTGAAGCACGTACCATACAACCGAATTGCCGATAACCCGCTTTTCCACATCAACGTGAGTTCATAGCCTCGCACTCTTTTAAATGTTTTTATAAAGGTTTTATAAACCCGCGAGGGAGATAACATGTTAGTTTTTATAAAATAGGACACCATTTGTCCCGATTGTTTGTTTATTGATTTTTGGACCCGAATGATTGAATGACCCGATTGTATGACCCGATAAATGATTAAAGAACCCGATAGATGAAACTAAATGGATTATTAAAGATAGGTTATGTCACTAAAAGTCCCATTAGCATGAATTGTGAACTACCGGGATTGGTAGACGCTTATGCATTTAATAGTACTATTTGGGGACGATCACCCCAGTTCGCGCCTTGACGGTTGATCCCCGTCGTGCCACATTGATTGGTAAGCGAATTTATGTATGAGAAGATTTCCATAGCGTGACCTTTGTGACGACACGCTACTTTAGATGGGCAAAATTTGTATCGGGTTAGCTACCCGTTGTTGGTTTAGTAAGGTAACAATGTCATGCGGCTTATAATAATCCGACTAACGAAACACTACTAGACGCTCAGAATTACGACGTATTGCCTGACTAGCAATACATGATCATACTATTGTTATTATGTTTGTGTTTTGGTTTTCATAACCATATTCATATAACGGTTTTTATTTTCATACAACGTCTTAAGACGTATTGTATGATGTTTTTACGACATTGGCTCGTATAATGATTTTTAAGGCAAACGCCTATATTATGATTTTGATGAAGATTTGTATAAAATGACTTTGGCTATTTTATGGCCTATTAAAATGATTTGTACAAAATGATTTTCAGTAATAATTTTATACTGATATATTATGGATTTTTATGAAACTCTATGAATTCACTCGGCGTTATCGCTGACCTTTTCTTTTAACATGTTTTATCTCAGGTACTTGAAGGTAATTCTCGGGAAGACGACAAGAATTCATGGCCCGCACTTAAACAATATTTTCCATTCAAATACTTTGTAAAACTTTGTATGAAATAATATGACTTGGGACCGATGTAACTTTGATGTTTATGAATGGAAATGATTTATTATTAAACGACGCGATTTTTATGCGTTATCTATGATGTGAGTAATGTGCTATCCCGTAACACCAACGAGTCTTCCGCTTTATTGAGATGTATAAATTTGGGGGTGTTACACTTAATCTGAACTATCATCTCCCTAGTCTCCCAGATCAATTCCGGTCCTGTGAGCTGGGTATCCCCAACTTCACTCCAACATACAGGAGATCTACACTTCCTACCATACAAAGCTTCAAACGGTGCAGCCTTAATACTAGCATGATAACTATTGTTATATGAATACTCTACTAAAGGCAAATGTTTATCCCAATTCTTACCAAAATCTATCACACAAGCTCTCAACATATATTCCAGTGTTTGTATCGTTCTTTCACTCTGCCCATCAGTTTGGGGGTAATAAGAAGTGCTCATGTCGAGATTCGTTCCCAAAGATCTTTGGAGGGATTTCAAAAATTCGATGCGAATCTAGGATCTCGATTAGAAATAATCGATACAGACACTCCATGCTTACATACAACATTCTCAAGATAAATACGAGTCAGCTTCTCTAGTGAGAACTGCTCTTTAACAGGAATGAAGTGAGCTAATTTTTCAGTCTATCGACAATGACCCAAATCGAGTTATTTCCATATGATGTTCTATGAAGCTTAGTGATAAAGTCCATCGTGACGGCTTTTGATGTTCAGCTTTGACTCTTGCACAAGTCAAACATTGAAGAACATACATAACAATATTAGCTTTCATATTCGGCCACCAGTACAACTTCTTCAAATCATGATACATTTTATCAGATCCAGGATGAATGGAATATTTAAATTTATGGGAATCTAACATGATTAAATCTTTAAGCCTCCAAACTTAGGTATCCACATACGACCTCTTAAGCATTTCACTCCATCAGCTCTAACCTCTAAAGGATCTCCTTCACCTCGAAACCCTTCATTATCAAAATTTTCTTTCTTACAGGCTTCTATTTACCCATTTCTAATTTGCACAGGAAAATTATTATGCACAGTCAATACTAGAGAACGTACCCTGATAGGCTCTCTATCTTTTCTACTTAATGCATCGGCAACAACGTTTACTTTTCCCGGGTGATATTTCATATCACAATCATATTCACTTAACAGTTCTATCCATCTTCGTTGCCTCATATTTAATTCCTTTTGATCGAGAATATACTGTAGGTTTTTATGATCAGTGAATACCGTACACTTGGTGTCATACAGATAATGTCTCCACAACCTAAGAACAAAGACTACAGCTCCTAACTCAAGATCATGAGTAGTATAATTCTCCTCATTCTTCCTTAATTGCCTAGAAGCATAAGCTATCACCTTTTCTTGTTGCATCAAGAAAGCTCCATAACCTCTAAGAGATGCATCACAAAATACTACAAAATCTTCACTTCCGTCGGGTAATGATAGAATTGGTGCACTACATAATTTTTGCTTCAATATCTGAAATGCTCCTTCTTCTTCACTTCCCTAAACGAAAGGTTTTATTTTTCTGAGTTAGCTTTGTCAGAGGTTTAGCTATTAAAGAAAATTCTTTAATGAATCGCCCATAATAGCCAGCCAATCCCAAAAATTGTCGCACCTCCGTTGGCGTTGTCGGTGCAGACCAATTCTTAATGGCTTCAACCTTTGCAGGATCAACATGAATTCCATCTTTTTTAATCACATGACCAAGAAATTGCATAGAGTCCAACCTAAAATCACATTTCAAAAACTTAGCATACAACCTTTCATCCTTTAACAAGCTCAAGATAATCTTTAAGTGTTCTCCATGTTCCTCTTTATTCTTAGAATAGATTAGAATATCGTCAATGAACACGATAACAAATTTGTCCAAATAGGGTTTGCACACTCGATTCATTAGATCCATGAAGACCGCAGGTGCGTTAGTTAACCCATATGGAATCACTTGAAATTCATAGTGTCCATAACGAGTTCTAAATACAGTTATTGGAATATCTTCTTCACCGACGCGAAGTTGGTGATATCTAGACCGCAAATCTATCTTAGAATACACACTAGATCCTTGTATTTGATCAAATAAATCATCAATCCTTGGTAAAGGATATCGATTTTTTATTGTCAACTTATTCAGTTCCCGATAATCGATGCACATACGGAAAGATCAATCCTTCTTCTTAACGAACAAGATTGGAGCTCCCAAAGGCGACGAGATCGGTCGAATAAAACCTTTATCAGACAACTCCTTAAGTTGTTCGGATAATTCCTTTAATTCAGAAGGTGCTAATCGGTAAGGCGCACGTGTCACCGGTGTAGCACGAGGATTTAAATCGATTCGAAACTCGACTTGCCTTATCGGCGGAAGTCCGGGTAAATCACTAGGAAATACCTCCGGAAAATCCCAGATAATAGGTACATCTTCCAATCGTTTCTGCTTAGACTCATTCCCGGTCACTTGAGCTAAGAATAGCTCGCAACCGTTCCTGATGTACTTTTGGACTTTAATACATGAAACAATTTTCAAACGGGATTCACCTCGATTACCATCAATTACTAACGTTCTATTCCTAAGAGGAATCTTAACCTTCTTTTCTCCACCTAAAATAGTAGCATTATTCAATGATAACCAATCCATACCAATAATAATATCAAAACTACCTAGTTCTATCAACATCAAATCAATCGGAAAAGAATGGTTCAAGAGATTTAGAGAGCATCCTTTTAACAGCTTATTAGTTTTTACTAATTTACTATCAGCCAATTCCACTTCGTTACTGGTATTTATCTCAACAGGTTCAATGTCAATAAGGGCACTAAATTTAGTGTATACAAAGCTCCTATCAGCACCCGAATCAAATAAAGCAACAGCATAATGATTGTTGAGTAAAAACGTACCAGTAACGACATTTGGATCCTCTTTCTTAACCTCAACCATTCCAAGTTGATAGGCACCACCCTGGGGGTTTCTTCCAGGTCCAATCCTTTTCAACTTGGGGAAATCCGATTTCTTATGACCCTCTTCATTACAGTTGAAGCAAATAACTCCCATCTTACACTTTTCCACTTTGTGTCCTAGCTTTCCGCAATTTCGGCACTTCTAGCAGTCGTCAGCATGCCTCTTATTACCACACTTAGGACACTTTTCATCATTACGCGGTGTGTTGTTGGTAAGAGCATTTTCATCCTCCCTTCTTTGGTTTTGACGGCGATTAAAATTCTTCCTATTATCACCTTGACGTCCACGATCGCCGTCACCCTTTCTTTTCTCACCACCATGTGCTTCATCCTCCTTGTCCTGAATTATATGCCCAATGAGTTGGTAAGCCATTCGAACAGCATCATCAATGGTCAATGGTTTTGATGATGTCACATCCCCTCGGATATTCTTGGTCAACCCTTTAATGTATTGTTCAATTCGGATCTCTTTAGGTTCCACCAATCGAGGAAACAGCAAGGCCAACTCATGGAATCGATTTGTGTAGCTATCAATGTCTACACCTTTCATTCTCAGATGAATCAACTCTTGTTCCAACCGTATAATCACACTATGGGGACAGAACTCCAGAGTCATCCACTTTTTAATTTCAGCCCAAGGAGTAGCATTAGCAACATCAATTCCCATAAAAGCAATTCTCCCATTCCACCAAGTCAACGCACGACCTTTAAGAGTAGCCATAGCAAGAGTCACTTTATCCTCCTCCTTACACTTACTAATCGGAAACACCGACTCAATCTTCTCAATCCACTGGATTAATCCTACAACACCTTCAGTTCTATTAAAAGGGAGAGGTTCACACTTCATTATCATCAAATAAGTACAACCATCGACTTCAGGCGCATTAGATCCAAGACCTCCTATATTTCCTCCAGCATTAGCATTCACATTATTAGCATTCACATTATTAGCATTCACATTATTAGCATTCACATTCACATTAGTACCATCAATTCCACTACCGCCGGCTCCACTACCGCCAGCTCCATTTCTAGCATTTGCCATAAATTCAGTCATAGATGCGGCAACTTGCTCTACAATGATCCTACGTACATCATCCTCAGTCACAGCTTTCTTGGGTGGCATGGTTCTATAATTTCATAATTTCAAAGTGTATTAAGCATTCACCCAACCAGGGATTCATATAAGAAGGATTGAATTCATAATCAAGATACAAATAAGGCACAATATGGAATTCAAGACAAAGATACATATTTCATTGGATTAGAAACAACCACAATGTCTTAATTACATTCCACATCATAATTTCCTAGCACTATACAGGCCCAAAATTCGTGCCAGATCTACTAACCAATATGTAGGTTTAGTTAAAGTTACAAAAGATACTACTAAAGATAGATTGGTCTACTGAGAACTGCTAGAAGGTCCATCATCCATCGTCTTCGGTATCTTCCTCGGACGATCACAAGACACATCTTCAGCTGGGCGCTTACGGATCACTCCTTTCTCGACCATCTCAGTATAAAACCTACTATTCCAACCAACAGATATATTCAACTCTTTCTCTGCCTTCTCATGCATCGCACGAGCTACACTCAACTGAATCTCCATAGTATTCACCTTTTTCTTCATTTCAACATACTCACCACTTTCCAACACAGACAATCTCCTAAACGCCTCATTCAAAAAACGCTCCACATCAGTCAATCCCAAATCAAGCAACTCTCGCTCTTTCTCACCAGTCTTCGTCTTCGACTCCAAATGAGCAACATGAGTCTGAACAACACCTAAACTAATCTTTGTCATACTACCTTGAACACGGGAAGCATCTAAATCACGTCTCAAGGCCCAAGGTACAAGTCCATCAATATGAGTAGCCTGTCGAACCCTAGACGAGTCTCTTATCACATGCCTACGAGTAGTAATCCCATCAGTACCATCAGGTTCATCATCATCCTCATCATCCTCTGATTCAGAATAAGATTCACACGATTCAGACAATTCATCTCTAAGTAACTCAAACTCAGATTCGGACCAATCAATTGGAGGGGGTAAGGGCTCACCCTCCTCTACATCATAAAGGAAAATAAGCTCAGCCTCATCATCATCATCAACCTCGTCATCTATGCCTAACTCCTCATCGACATCCTCGTCGTCATCCTCATTACCTACATTATCTATCCCAATCTCATCATCTTCCTCAATACCAACATTATCATTATCATTCTCTACAATATCAACCTAAGGGGCAATCTGATCTCCTAGTCCTATCTCGGGCTCGGGATCCTCAAATGGTTCCTCCTCTTCATCATCCATATCCTCATCTACATTATAATCCACTAAGTCTAAATAAGGGTTATCATCTACGTTAGGTTCGAGGATAGCATGGTTCTCTATAGGTATATTAGGGTCTGCCATGACAATCTGCATTTATATAATATATCTCGTATTAGCATAAAACAATTATTAAACAGTTACATATTGAATTCACGATATATACATATATATAAATAAAATATATATATCAAAATATATATCTTCTCAATAAGGCTTGTTGGTAACGTCGGAGATCTTTGGCATCGTTATAGTCAAAATATTTTTTCAAACATTTTTAAGAAAATATTTATAGTTAAAAGATTTTGAAATGTTTTATTCAAAACCTTGGCTTTAAAAATCTTTTGTTCTCTATAACGATAGCTCTGGTACCAAACTGTAACACTCTCAAATTTCGTATCGGGTCAGCGGAAGGGTCAATAGAGTGTTACGGGATAGCACAATAACTTCAATCATAGACAACGCATAAAAATGGTTGTACAAGGTTTAACATACATTCATTCGAATAAAAGTTTTAAGTTTACAACAGGTCCCCAAATTACACAGTCATAAAGTTAACAAAACATATATCGAATGAATAATTTTATTATGTGGGCCATCAAAGTCGATCTCCATCTAGGTTACCTTTAAGCACCTGAGATAAAACATGCGAAAGTTATATCAGCGAATTCCGAGTGAATTCATAGAGTTTAATAAAATCCGTTTTATAAAACAGTCATAGAAATCAGAACACAAGTATAATATCATAAGTGAGTCCTCGTATTGCTAGTCAGGCAATATATATAAATCAAGTCATACATCTTAAACCATCCATGAAACCGTAGTCTCAATATTATCGTTAATTTCATCGTATCATATTGGATATTTGGATTACATTGGATTGTATTTGTAACACCCCCAAATTTTTACAATTCAATACAGCGGAAGACTCGTTGGTGTAACGGGATAGAACATTACTCACATCATAGACAACGCATAAAAATCGCGTCGTTTATTAATGTGACAATCCGTCAATTTATGGTTGATATTTTATTCTCAAATATTATTTAAAAACATTATTTTAGTGTTATATTATGAACTCACTCATTTATGGGAAGAAATTTGGGTTTACGTCTTAAAGTAGCATCGACTACATCTAAACCGGAGGATTCTACTTTACGTGCTCACGTTTACATACACCGTTTTTGGTGACAGTCCGACATTTCAGAAAATAAATTTATCCGTGAATATTATTTTGGGATTTTAAATTTGTGTTGGTTCATAAACTCACAAATTTACGAGAAGAGATTAGGACCTACGTGAATAATTTAACGTCCTTTACGACTAAACCGGACACCTTAGGATTACGTATTTACATTTTCGAACTCCGTTTTTGATGAGACAATTTTTACTAGATTCGTTTTGTGCCGTTGATTAATAATTTACAAAAACCTTTTTCGTAAAACGACCTGAGGGCACGCAAATCGAGGAAACTAGAATCGAGAAGTACCCGTAAATTAGTGGAGATGAGACAAGTGGGACACTTGTCCCACCCCCACTAACCCATGGCTAAAATAATCCACAACACCATGATGTGCCATACTAGTAGCTTACAAGTTACACTTGGTAACTTACTTAGCTAGATAATCTAACAAAACCATCCAAGCAAAAACCATTCTCCAAAACACATACATGCAAACCACTTTCATCCTCCCTTTTCTCCCACTAAAAATTCGTCCCAAAATCACCACAAAACACCCCTCTTTGATCTATTTTAGCCATAAAATCATGTGTTATTCATACACATGATGATGCCCCTTGGAAACCTTGAAGATTGGAGGTGATTCTAACATCCAAGGAGGTGATTTGATGATGTACAAGGGCTGATTTCTACAAGAAGTTTACAAGTATTGGTGTTCTTCAAAGTTGGTGTTGATCTATCACAAGTTTTTCCATCAAAATCCAAGCCTTGATCATAACCTACATAATCTTGGTGGTATAAAGATTGTTCTTTCCATCCTCTTGTTATTTTGATTATGTAATCTTGTAATTTCTTTATTTATGCAAATGTATATGATGATGAATGATGATTATAAATATTATGTGGGGATTTGGTTTTGATAGATTTGATAAATATCGTTAAAAAGATGGAAAACCACATGTTAAATAGTTAAAATCTTGCTAAAATATGAAGGATGTATAAAAACAGTAAGTAACCAAAAGCTAAACTGATAAAATGGCATAGTGGAATCAATTTACAGTAAGTATTAGGTGTTATACACATGTGAGAGTTGGCCATACAATGGAATCATAAAAATGAGTGAAATATGATCAAAACAAGTTTAGAGTGCAAATCTACCTATACTGTTTTGGACGAATTTATTAAAATATTTAGAAGTTGATTCATCAGTAGCTATAGGAATAAAATGAAGCACATATCATTTAGTTTCTGTGATAAAAATTTGGGGTTCTATCTCCATGTAGAACTCTAGATATGATCAATTTAGTAAACTAGATTTTTAGGACTGATTTTGTGAAATTAAAGTTTAATATTATTATATAAGCACTCAAATAAATATAGTATAAAATGTGAATTAAAACCCACTAACTTATATATTTCATTTACATAAATATGCATAAGGATAAATTAATGGACATTATATAAAAATGGTAGTTTGGTAAGTTTTATAAGTTATAAAAACTATATACTAAGTTTTACGTCTTTTCGGCTAAAACCGAAAGATTAACGTTTTTGTCAAATAAAACATAGACGGTCGGACCCGTCTAATATAAACTTTTATAAACTCACATACTGATATATGAACTTATATAACAAGTAAAAACCGATAAAACCCGAACTTTACAACATATAGACATTAACGGGCCAAAGTAGCCTTATTGGACTATAAACCCGACTAGTTAGTAAAACACTTATAAACTTACTTATTGGGCTTAACCCATTTGGACCCAACATGTAAAGTATAATACTGATAATAAAACTATAATTGGGCTAATATAATATATTGGGCTTGTAATGGGCCCATTGGGCTTCAAAATGTAAACAACTTGAACTAGTGTAACTAGTCTTGAAAATTTCCAACACATAACACTAAAATGAGTAAATGAGAATATATAAACCCACTTGATAATCATATATATGAAATCATCATATGTATACATAATTGTTATTTTTATAAAGTCATTGGACAAGAGTCTAAGACGAGTATTATTTGTCTAGGTTTCCCGTGATTGAAGCACGTACGGTACATCCGAATTGCAGATAACCCGCCTTCCCATATCAACGTGAGTTCATAGCCTCGCACTCTTTCAAATGTTTTTATGAAATGTTTTATAAGCCCGCGAGGGAGATAACATGTTAGTTTTTATGAAATAGGACACTAGTTGTCCCGATTGTTTGTTTATTTATTTGGACCCGAATGATTGTATGACCCGATGAATGATTAAATGACCCGATTGATGAAACGAAATAGATTATTAAAGTTAGGTTATGTCACTAAAAGTCCCATTAGCATGAATTGTGAACTACTGAAACTAAGATTTTTAATCCTTTAAAATTAAAGTTCGTTTTTCCTCGATTCGACTCGAATTTGATTTCCGGTTTAACGTTTCAACTTAACTCGTTTTTGGTTAATAAAAGAATATTTGGTTTCTATACTACTTTTGACAAAATTGTAACATAAAGTATAAATGCACGGAAAACGAGGAATTATACTAATATTATAATCTATATTTATTTTAATACTATTACTATTTGTAAACTAATTTTATACTAAAACTCAAATATTTTAGAAGAATGACGCTAAGAAAAAGAAAACAACATTCTATAAACGAAATGTATGGCAAGCAACGGCCCATCAAAGCCCAACTAAACTAACTGTCCACTAAACTTTAACGAAAAGGACTAAATGTGCTAACTGATACTAACGTAATGGACTAACAGTGAAACTATAAACCAAACAGGAAGCTAACTAACTTAACTGTGGACCGTAACTGATATGAAAACATACAAAATGGAGGACTAACTGTGTACATCTACTAAACTTGACCAAATTGATTAAAACACTCAGATACTACGTAGGACTAGTACTACTTTTCTCCAACTTATATACTACTTCCCTTTTTACATGTTAATTTTTTACAACATTAACTTATACTACTAGTTTCCTCAAAGATGATGGTTTAAAGTTTAAACCATCCATATTTTTCTAATTGACTGTTCCAAAATCAGTGCTTAACTTCAAGCCAAACACTGCTTAAGAGACCAAAAGCGAAAATTCCTAAGGCTATAATCCCTGAACTGTAAAAACTGAACAATGACAGATATCAAACATCATATAACAAGGCCATTTAAACAGGTAGCAAGCAGAATTATTCTATCAATAACTACCAGCAGAATTAAGCTACAAATGCAGGAAATGAAACATTCAGAATTATACTACAATTACGCAGCTAGAAAATTATGCTAAGAACTTAAAAAGTGAACGAGAGGACCTGTTTTCCCGGCCTAGTCCGCTGATGACGACGTGCTATCGAACCGAGACTGATTATCGAAGCTAAACTATGCTAAACTTTCTAAAACTCGAAACCATACAGCTTATTTGAACACCACCTTATTTCAATAAGCTATAACAGCCTATCAAGATACAGTCCCAAACACTCTATTCTAAAACTGAACTGAACACGGCGGCAACACCAAACCAAATAGCTACTCGAACTGAATACTTCAACTCTCGAACCAAATACAATCCAAACGAACAAGAACAAGAACAGTAACCTTTTTTATACTTTCCCAGTGGGGGAAAAGTAATATTCCACTTTCCTTTTTATGTTATTTTTTTTTAATTTTTTTTATTTTATATCAATAGAAAAGAACAGTGACAATAACTAAAAAAAAAACACCAACAGTAAATAAGAACGCAGATTCAAGATGAAGCTTTAACAGAAATTAAATGAGACAAAAATTAATTTAAAAACAAACTTTTCATTAATATTAAAAATTACAATTGCTGAAAAATTAAAATTACATAAATCCTAAAACTAATTTGCAGAAAAAATTAAATCTAATTTAATCCTACTCCTAATTAATTATAAAACAGTAAAATAAAGAAAAATGGAATGCTTAGATGATGAATACAAGGTTGTGAGGGGTTTTATAGGCAACCCCAAATGCCTTCTTCTTTAGCTTCATCTTTAAGCATTTAATCTTGGCCGCAAATTCTTCTCTCTCTCTTTTTCATCTCATCAAACGGCTGAAAAAAACTTCTTTCGGATTGCCAGCGTGTCACGTGAGGACCACAAGGTGATTGCTCCGAAAAACTTGGGGGTTTTAAATGGATTCGTGTGAATCACACGATTAAGTGAAAAGCCCCATTTTTTAAGAGTAAAAATTGGGTAATGGTTATTTAGGGTTTTGAAGGTAAAAAAATGGTGCGTGTGTTTTGAGAGGATAGAGATGGAAGTGGGTAAATAATGATTTTGTAAAATAAAAGTGTTTTATTTATTACGTGAATGGGGGTTGGGATGTTTACTGGGACACGTAATGTGATAAAACATTGAAAAGCAAAAATTTATCTATCTTCGTCCATTTTTTTTACCAAGCCAAATGGGCTTTGGTTTATTCCATTTCGTTTTGGGCTTTTTGGCCCATATACTCCTACCGTCTTTATTACATATTTTTAAAACTTATTAATAATAATAATAATAATAATAATAATAATAATAATAATAATAATAATAAATATAAAAATTACGAAAATTATTTTAAAATAAAAACTTTATTTTATTATTATTTTCGAAAATAAATTTTATTTATTTTATTTATATTATTTATATTGTTTAAATATTAAAAACTATTTATTTAATTTAAAAACTTAATAAACTTTAAAAATTCATAGAAAATAAACCGTAAAGAGTTACGACGCGAGGTCGGGACCGTTGCCTTTGTAATTTTGTGCTCTTCAATGTGATTTATTAGTGGATAACTTTATAGATTGGCAAAAATGGTCCTTGTTGTAAAATCTTCATCAAATTTTCATTTTTAACCCTCCAAACTTTATTCTTTTGGCACTATTTGGTCCTTTGACTTCGACTTTGTCTCTTTCTTAGATCTTTCTTCGACTTTTGACCGTGAAATCCCGTGTTTTCTCTTCTTTTGATCATTTGTACCTATTTAACACACAAAACACAAAACCACGCGTAATTCCGACATTTATGATAATAAACACATGATTCGGTCTTGTTTTTCCTTGATTTTAGTGGCAAAAGGATAAGTGTTTACACACTTATTAAATCCCCTACACTTAACCATTGCAATGACCCCATGCAATGCATTATTTTAAAGCATAAAGTTACATTTTTCTCGTAATTAACCCATCTCGGCCTTTATTAATACTACTACAATGAAAAGATAAAAATTTAAAAGGAGACAAAAGTTATAACACTTTTATTAATTTGAAAAATTATTTGATGGAAGAAACTCGTAAAGAAATCTAAGACTTAGATTAGGGCTTTGGTGTCATGCATATTAATCACCCTCAAGTTTCACGTTCCCCATACCAAGCATAAAAACGGGATCATTGTTTACTACAAGTTAGCACCACTAACACTTACTCATGTGGTTTAGTTAATCACTTAGACCCCCTTATTCCTACGGTGTATCTCTTGTATTTTATTTTTGTCTTGAATGATCACGATGATGCATTTTTGACTTATTTCGATAATTTATTAAGGCCGAAAATAAAGTGGGACGATTTAATCAATAGTTAGCTAAAGGACAAAATCTTTTAAAACGGCTTCTCGAAACCTCATAAAGTTCATATCTTGGCATAACTCGTTTCACGATTTGAGACCTTTCTCGGACCGATATTTGGCTTTTACTTCAAACTTCAAATCTTGAGAGACGATCTTGAAATTATGGTCTTCTCTTCATTTTGGTATACATCTTCATAAGGAGTGAAAGATGCTTCAAACGTTGACCACGACTTCTTCATTTATCCTCTTCTTTATTTAGGATTTTGATATACAACGATCCGCCTCCTTTTTGGACTTGGATCTATTTATCCTCATACCTTGTTAGGGTCTTTTTGGATAGACTTCTCCATGATCTTTAGGGGAGTAATTGCTTCTCGTCGTGTGTCTTGATCCTTCATATTGATTTGGATTAATGATCTTCACATCATCTTAGGATCTTTAGCAAAAAGTGAATCCTCATGCCTTGTGAGGGCCTTTTTGGACTCGGGTATCCTCATGCCTTGTTAGGGCCTTTTTGGATAAGCCAATCTTCGCGTCCCGTTTCAATAAGTTATGCCTTGGCTATGAACTCTAATTAATACCGAGCAACTTTTAAACGATCTTGTGCTAGAAGCTAAGTAACCTTTTAAATCGTACAACCTTATTTATTGCAAATATATTTATTAACAAGTGATGGGAGAAAAAGCTCATAACTAACTCACATAAGTTAATGAAAGAATACCGAACTTATAATTAACTCTATCATCTCTCGTTCTCCACAATTTAAAATCTCAAGTAATGAGACTCGTGGATGTTTAGCCTAATAAACCAATTAAGGTCCATATGGTTAAGGATACTAATAAGAGTAAACTTAGATAAGTAAACTCGGGTTGAGTCAAAATATTCACGACGGGCCTAATATATCAAAGACATCTAAACTTGTTAAAACCATTTTATTTAATTATTTTTTTTTTTTTAACTTTATTCTTGAAATGGAAATTATTACGATGCGATAATAAAAGGAAAGAAAATAAAATAAAAATACTACTAGGCCAAAATAGATCAAAAATTTGAAAAATGTTGAAAATTTTAAAAAAATTTCCGGTAAAATAGGGTCAAATTCATGGAAAAGACCACTAAAATTTCGATAGAAATCCCCTACACTTAATATAAACATTGTCCTCAATGTTTAAGCATGTGGGAGAATAAACTCCCCTACACTTAGGACATTGAGTACGTTGTTTAAAATCGAGCGAAAGAAAGGACAACTAAAGTGATTACATTTATTCGTCTTATGATAGAATCACAATAGCAAAAACTTATCGAAGGAACCGGGTACACGGGTAACACGGGAACACGGGTCTCGTCAAAAGTACCAAAAGTGGATCATCAAAGCACATGTACCTACACAATCACAACACACAAAACAAACAACCTACACGGCTCCCCCTACACTTATTGTAGAAAATAAATAAAAGATAGATAATCGGGTTGCCTCCCGAGAAGCGCTTGTTTTTGTTAACCGAGTCACGAGCCTGACTCGACCCCGAATTAAATGGTCCATGGGGAAGCCTCGAATGTTATACCGGGATCAAAAATCTTATCCTCGGTACCGGAGGAACATAATAAATGAGAGGCAGGAGGATAAGTCATAAAAGGTAGAAAAGTCCTCTCGACATAAGAAAAGTAAGTGAAGTCTTGATCCACGGGAGGTGGGGTGGGTAAAGGAGACAAATTGTCATCCCCCAAAGACATAGGATGGTCACTATTCGGCAAAGACGTAAAGGTATCAATCAAAGAATGGTCAATGTCACCTCCCGGGTCAAAGCACTCATCCTCATTTCCCGGTATGAAATGAGGAGAGTAAAAGCGATACATCACTTGCTTGGGTGTGCACGCGGTAGGACGGGGTGGCAACATAATATGAGAAATATCAAAGGACATATCTACCACCCGCGTCACCTCACCAGACCGAATCAAACGGAAACTAGGGTCAAATCTCTCCACCTCCTCTATGATGGGAGGTGGCATGGCTAACAAAGGATGCTCATCAATAGCAATAGAGTCGGAGCTATCAATGTCCTCAATCCCCTCTTCAAAGAGAGGATTCACGTCACTAGAGATGTAGGCGTCATCAAAATCAAATAAAGGGTTCGAATAAATCTTGAAATTTTCCTTCGGAACGTCTTCATCGGATAGTGACTCGTCATCACTAGAAGTAAAATCATCATCGAGATCAAAAATGGGATTAGTGAAAGCCAAAGAATCGTTTCCCAAGATGTCGGTGGGAGGTAATGAGTCATCAATAGAAAGAGATTCACACTCATCGTCACTATCGGAAGCAACCGTAGGCTCACTTTGGATTGGAATAAGAGTCTCATCACAAGGAATAGTGATAAGACCCTCATCCCCCATGATGAGAGAGGCATCGGGCTCCGTAGTGGAAGAATCGAGAATAGGAGTGGTAGAATCCTTAGGCTCGAGAGCCGGCAAGTCGAGAGAAGGAATTACAATTGCACTAGGACATTGAGCACAAAGATCATTCCAAGAAATTGTATTCTCATCGTCATCATCATCATAATAGAAAGAACGCGCAAGAGGCGGAGTATAATCACTAAGATTAGATACTTGCTCTTGTCGTTGTCGTTGTTGCTCCTCCAAAGTCTCGGTCAGTCGAATTAAGCCGTCATGAAGTTCCCAAAGAAGGGCTTTTCTTTCGTCATTCAAAGCATTGATTTGTTGAATTCTCTGAGAGGATTGATGATTGATGGTGGGATGTGGGGGTTCAAAATTTTGAAAACCGGAATTATAGCACGGATGTGGCTCATAATTCATCGGTTGACAATAAGAAGTATCGTGAGGGCCCCCACAATGATTGCAACACGGGTATTGAGAAAAACCCGGATCATGTTGCGGATAGGGATGGTCATAGACGGGAGGGGGGGAGAAAGTATTGTAAGAGGAGAAGTACGAATTCGTTGAATTGCAAAATGGACAAAATCCAAATTGTGTATTGTCGATATCAAAACCACACCGCTCACAAATACACCATTGACATGTTTGAAAACCATGCCATGGTCTCCCACACCGAACGCAAGACGAATCCATGAAGAATTAAAAATAAGAGGGGTTGAGAAAAGAATTAAACACAAAAGAGGATAAAGAAGAATATTTTTGTATTTTATAGAAAAATATATATATAAGAAAAATCGAAAGAAATCGAAATAAAAATTAACACTAATACGTAATATTTTTGGTGTAATACTTTTAGGAAAAAGTATTACTTTTAGATTTTTTAATTTTTTTGGTGCAATTCTTAGGAAAGAAATTGCTTTTGTGATTTTTTAATTTTTTTGTATTTTTAAGTTTTTGATTTTTTTGTATTTTTGATTTTGTTGCAAGAAACGTAACGTTCAAAAAAGAACGGATCCCAAAATCCAAACGTCTTCACGAAAAATCGTCAATCGTACGAGCGAAGCGGCAGCGGCGCCATTTGAAACTAAGATTTTTAATCCTTTAAAATTAAAGTTCGTTTTTCCTCGATTCGACTCGAATTTGATTTCCGGTTTAACGTTTCAACTTAACTCGTTTTTGGTTAATAAAAGAATATTTGGTTTCTATACTACTTTTGACAAAATTGTAACATAAAGTATAAATGCACGGAAAACGAGGAATTATACTAATATTATAATCTATATTTATTTTAATACTATTACTATTTGTAAACTAATTTTATACTAAAACTCAAATATTTTAGAAGAATGACGCTAAGAAAAAGAAAACAACATTCTATAAACGAAATGTATGGCAAGCAACGGCCCATCAAAGCCCAACTAAACTAACTGTCCACTAAACTTTAACGAAAAGGACTAAATGTGCTAACTGATACTAACGTAATGGACTAACAGTGAAACTATAAACCAAACAGGAAGCTAACTAACTTAACTGTGGACCGTAACTGATATGAAAACATACAAAATGGAGGACTAACTGTGTACATCTACTAAACTTGACCAAATTGATTAAAACACTCAGATACTACGTAGGACTAGTACTACTTTTCTCCAACTTATATACTACTTCCCTTTTTACATGTTAATTTTTTACAACATTAACTTATACTACTAGTTTCCTCAAAGATGATGGTTTAAAGTTTAAACCATCCATATTTTTCTAATTGACTGTTCCAAAATCAGTGCTTAACTTCAAGCCAAACACTGCTTAAGAGACCAAAAGCGAAAATTCCTAAGGCTATAATCCCTGAACTGTAAAAACTGAACAATGACAGATATCAAACATGATATAACAAGGCCATTTAAACAGGTAGCAAGCAGAATTACTCTATCAATAACTACCAGCAGAATTAAGCTACAAATGCAGGAAATGAAACATTCAGAATTATACTACAATTACGCAGCTAGAAAATTATGCTAAGAACTTAAAAAGTGAACGAGAGGACCTGTTTTCCCGGCCTAGTCCGCTGATGACGACGTGCTATCGAACCGAGACTGATTATCGAAGCTAAACTATGCTAAACTTTCTAAAACTCGAAACCATACAGCTTATTTGAACACCACCTTATTTCAATAAGCTATAACAGCCTATCAAGATACAGTCCCAAACACTCTATTCTAAAACTGAACTGAACACGGCGGCAACACCAAACCAAATAGCTACTCGAACTGAATACTTCAACTCTCGAACCAAATACAATCCAAACGAACAAGAACAAGAACAGTAACCTTTTTTATACTTTCCCAGTGGGGGAAAAGTAATATTCCACTTTCCTTTTTATGTTATTTTTTTTTAATTTTTTTTATTTTATATCAATAGAAAAGAACAGTGACAATAACTAAAAAAAAACACCAACAGTAAATAAGAACGCAGATTCAAGATGAAGCTTTAACAGAAATTAAATGAGACAAAAATTAATTTAAAAACAAACTTTTCATTAATATTAAAAATTACAATTGCTGAAAAATTAAAATTACATAAATCCTAAAACTAATTTGCAGAAAAAATTAAATCTAATTTAATCCTACTCCTAATTAATTATAAAACAGTAAAATAAAGAAAAATGGAATGCTTAGATGATGAATACAAGGTTGTGAGGGGTTTTATAGGCAACCCCAAATGCCTTCTTCTTTAGCTTCATCTTTAAGCATTTAATCTTGGCCGCAAATTCTTCTCTCTCTCTTTTTCATCTCATCAAACGGCTGAAAAAAACTTCTTTCGGATTGCCAGCGTGTCACGTGAGGACCACAAGGTGATTGCTCCGAAAAACTTGGGGGTTTTAAATGGATTCGTGTGAATCACACGATTAAGTGAAAAGCCCCATTTTTTAAGAGTAAAAATTGGGTAATGGTTATTTAGGGTTTTGAAGGTAAAAAAATGGTGCGTGTGTTTTGAGAGGATAGAGATGGAAGTGGGTAAATAATGATTTTGTAAAATAAAAGTGTTTTATTTATTACGTGAATGGGGGTTGGGATGTTTACTGGGACACGTAATGTGATAAAACATTGAAAAGCAAAAATTTATCTATCTTCGTCCATTTTTTTTACCAAGCCAAATGGGCTTTGGTTTATTCCATTTCGTTTTGGGCTTTTTGGCCCATATACTCCTACCGTCTTTATTACATATTTTTAAAACTTATTAATAATAATAATAATAATAATAATAATAATAATAATAATAATAATAATAAATATAAAAATTACGAAAATTATTTTAAAATAAAAACTTTATTTTATTATTATTTTCGAAAATAAATTTTATTTATTTTATTTTTATTATTTATATTGTTTAAATATTAAAAACTATTTATTTAATTTAAAAACTTAATAAACTTTAAAAATTCATAGAAAATAAACCGTAAAGAGTTACGACGCGAGGTCGGGACCGTTGCCTTTGTAATTTTGTGCTCTTCAATGTGATTTATTAGTGGATAACTTTGGAGATTGGCAAAAATGGTCCTTGTTGTAAAATCTTCATCAAATTTTCATTTTTAACCCTCCAAACTTTATTCTTTTGGCACTATTTGGTCCTTTGACTTCGACTTTGTCTCTTTCTTGGATCTTTCTTCGACTTTTGACCGTGAAATCCCGTGTTTTCTCTTCTTTTGATCATTTGTACCTATTTAACACACAAAACACAAAACCACGCGTAATTCCGACATTTATGATAATAAACACATGATTCGGTCTTGTTTTTCCTTGATTTTAGTGGCAAAAGGATAAGTGTTTACACACTTATTAACTACCGGGATTTGGTAGACGCTTATGCATATAATAGTACTATTTGGGGACGATCACCCCAGTTCGCGCCTTGACGGTTGATCCCCGTCGTACCACATTGATTGGTAAGCGAATTTATGTATGAGAAGATTTACACAAGCGTGATTATTGTGACGACACGCTAATTTAGATGGGAAAATTGAGTTACGGGCTAGCTACCCGTTGTTTGTTGTAGTAAGGTAACAATGTCATGCGGCTTATAATAATCCAAATAACGAAATACTGCTATACGCACTAAATTACGATATATTGCCTGACTAGCAATACGGGGTCTTACTATTGATATTATGTTCGTGTTTTGTTTTTTCATAACCATATTCATATAAGGATTTTTATTTAACTCTATACACGTTACAAAACGTATTGTATGATGTTTTTACGACATTGGTTCGTATAATGATTTTGAAGGCAAAAGCCTATATTATGATTTTTGATAAGGATTTGTATAAAATGACTTTGGCTATTTTATGGCCTATTACAAATATTTGTATAAAATGACTTTCGGTAATAATTATATACCGATGATATATTAACGGTTTTATTAAACTCTATGAATTCACTCGGCATTTTCGCTGACCTTTTATTTTAACATGTTTTATCTCAGGTACTTGAAGGTAATACTCGGGAAGACAACAAGAATTCATGGCCCGCACTTAAGTAACAATTTCCATTCAAATCTTTTGTAAAATTGTATGAAATGACTATGACTTGGGACCTATGTAAATTTGATATTTATGAATGGAAATGCTTTATTATTAAACGACGCGATTTTTATGCGTTGTCTATGATGTGTGTACTGTGCTATCCCGTAACACCAACGAGTCTTCCGCTGTATTGAATTTTGTAAATTTGGGGGTGTTACAATTTGGTACCAGAGCTCTCGTTATAGAGAACGAAAGATTTTTTTTTAAACTAAGGTTTTAAATAAAACATTTCAAAATCTTTTAACTATAAACATTTTTCTAAAAATGTCTAAAAATATTTTGACTATAACGGTGCCGAAGAATTCCCGAGTTACCGACAAGGCCAGACTGAGAAGTGTTATTTAGTATATATATAACTTGGATTATATATATATGATGTAATTTGATTACATGATTGTTTGATGATTATTTTAATATTCATACGAGGTATTTATACGACGTAGATTGTCACAAGGAACCCTAAATCCCGTAGTAAATTAATCGAAGCTATTCCCGTAGGAATTCTATCTATTCTTGATCTAAACCAAGTTGCGTATATTTATGATCCCAATAAAATTGTTAATATTTGTAGAAATGTTGATATTAGTTGATTGTGACATTAAAGATGAATTGGCGAGATTATATCTGATATCGATGCTATGACGATCTTTCCTTATAGAGTGGAGTTTTACAAAACCTTACCACCTGGAAAGGTGTCATCTGATTCGGTGTCACCCAATTCTTAAATTTAAGAATCGAAAGGGTGAATGTTGCACTTGAGGCTGTCATTGGAACCATTACCAAAAAGCCTCATGCCACTAGTACCTTTCCGAGAAGTCTAATTAAATGTGTGAGTCATTTTATACTAGTGACTCATTTGATAATTGTTGTTGTAAGAGCTATAGGATTGGACATTAAGTGTTGATCATATCGAGCTTTTATTGCCCTTTTAAGATTTATGAGTAAGGTTGAAAGTACTGGAGAATGAGGTAGGATATCGTATTGAGTATAAGTTGGTTGAAATTTGAATGAAGTAATATTTAACTTGTATGGAATATGAGACTGTTAAGAGGAAGTCGTTAAGTCTTGTGATTGAATTATAAGGTTTTAATTGATTGTTGATTCGTGTTAAGGGTTGTTCCTAGGCCATTGTCCAATGACGAGGATGCCCAGTGTCCAATAAATAAATTGAAGAAATCTTCTTCTGAATTGGGACCGATGGATCTTCCGGGACAGGTGGGACACCTAATGACTCTTGTAGATTAGTATTCATTGTGGTATATTTTAAAAATAATCCCTAACTTAACTGAGACATCAGTTGGTAGGATGAGTTCTTGGAATTGTATGACATAGTGACACATAATGTGTTACGGTACAATTTTGACTTGTTTGTGATTAACGAAAAGACTACCTTTGATTACTAAATTCTATCTATCTTTTCTTGTTTCTTCCTAATGTTCGCATTAGTGATGCAACCATTGAACAAGTACTCATCTCGATTTGAGTTACGTTGTGGATTATTCTCTTTGTATTCCTGAGTGCCATCGAGGTCATGAACCTCATGATTAATTGGCTAAGCTCATTTCCTATCATATTGTAGTTAGTTCTTGGTGAACAACTCTTCATCACTCTTTTGCAGATCTCTTGTTGTTTTTATAACTTAAAACAGTATTCCTTGAGAAAAAAATTGGATTTTTATCACTATATGGATTATTTAAAGTGAGACTTATAAATAATTGTTATCGAAGTAAAGTTGTTTATGAAACGCTTTGGAAAACTAAATTGTTCTCACAACAAAGAACATCTCTGTAAATTCATTTAAGAATTAAGCATGAAAATGTTTTTATTATAAACATGATGATAAAATTTTGATGAACTGAGTATTGCATCGTTAATCTTGAAATTGTATATAGTTGCGCGCCTACATACAATTTGGAATGGACCATGCAAGGCTGATTAGGAGTCACCATAAAACTGATTAATAAACACTACGTTTTCTTTAAAGATTGTGAAATATTAAATTTTATGAGATCTGCAAGAAGTGAAAAATAGGGACATAGTGTTAGGGACACCTACATATGTGCCTGTAGCATCTATTCTTCTGAGTCAAATTTACTCATCTATGGAAATTGTCTTAATTGACAATTGATATTCCCTTCTTGTCCAATTCTCCCGTGGTGAGATTGTTAGGAAAAGTATCTGATTACCGAGTGTTGATACCCGACTGGACGTATCGACGTTCCTATCATTTATTTTGATTTGGTTTCATTCGAATGACCTGGGTAACGATCCGAGGAGCCATCGAATGCGTACTCAAATTCTGAAAACATGGGATATATTCATATTCATTAAATGTTTTCGTTTGTATCTGATTTGAAATTCTATCGCGTAGATTATGCGTTAACCATACTCTTTTTAAGGGTAGTTATGTCTCCATATATCCTTGAATTTGTGAAGGATCATGAGTTATTATTAGTCTTTTGAGAAGTTCACATCTTATCAACGATAATGAAACTGGAAAGTTGATAGTGCCAGTAGAATGGATCGATTGATTATGACATGACGACATTGTCTTAATTGATGGGAACTCGAGTAGAATTCCCCTAAAAGATAAGATGTTGATTATCAAAAGTTATTTAAATAATTCTTGATGAATGACCATATCCTGCATTTAGACTTGAAATTATACCGTGAATGGTTGTAAATTAGTCATAGATATTATAATCTAGAAAGAACCTAATATGAATTTATTAAAAGATGTTTCTGTTATCTGAAACTTTAGAAGGTATTTGTTGGTAAATTACCTAGACTTTTGCCATTAAGGCGAGTTGAAATTGGTATTGATTATATTCCCGGTGCTGCACTTGTGGCATGTGCACGGTACGTCAGCACCATCTGAATCAAAAGAATTACCGTACAACTAAGAGAGTTGTCGGAGAAAGCTTTTATTTTACCGAGCATGTCATCATGAAGAGCTACGGTGTTATTATTTCTTATGTTTATTGATTATCGTGAACTTAGTAAATTGACGATTAAAATCTATATCCACTACCCAAGATGATGGATTGTTCGATCATTTACAAGGTTCTAGCGTATGTTCCAAAATTTTGATCCTCGGCATGGTTATCATCAATTTCGCATCCGCGAAAAAGATTATCTATTCCAATCACTACATTTAGAACTTGTAATGAACATTATGAGTTTCACGTGATGTTGTTTGGATTGACCAATGCACATGTAGCATTCATAAATATGGTGAATCACATGTGTAGGCTGTAATTTGATAAATTCATGCTTATGATCATTAAGGACCATCTGTTTGTTTATAATAATAAGAATGAGTTAATAATTAGTTATAGACTGCCCTAAATTGGCCGAACAATGAAAACTTGTACCTTGAGTATTTAACATGTGATTGAAGACTTAATCCTTTACATGATTTGACCGTGTGATTAATAAGATAATGGGATCTATATTGACATTTCAAAAATTATAGCCCTTTGGGTTTTACCAAAAAGAAAGTGAAAATGTGTTTTGACAAATATTTTATCAAAGAGAACTTTTGAGGGATTATTCCCTTATACCCAGAACATTTAACTAAACTCCTGTTTAGGGGTAAATGTTTGTGTATACCTCAAGACAACCTAAGAGGGATTGAGGAAACCATTTAAACCATGACTTAAAATTTGAAACGACACTTCTTGCTTTTCAACTAAGAAAATTTTGACCAAAGTATAACCAAAGATTTTTTTTAACATTTACGGATCTTATTAATTCTTTTCAATAAATCAACAAAAATCTTGTTTATTAAATTCAAATTTATTTTGAAAATTTTATATATAATTGGTCGAACTAAGAAACTTAAATTTTTACGTTTACGTTTCATAAAAATTAAATATTTAGTTATTTAATTACTTGTAATACTTATCGACGCTTTAAACGTCGATTTGAGCAAAACTGATAAAAATGATAGTTGAGACGAAACTAAAACCTAGAAAATATGAAGAAAGAATTTTTGAATAAATACAGTCCTGATAATTATTTCATCAGGAAAAGTGAATGTAGATACTGACACATTATATAGAAAGGATAAAGAACCAATTTGGATGTATTTCTTAATAACGACTGTGCAAAATAAATTGCCGAACAATATAAAAATAAACGATGTATGTAAAAAGGATAATATAGAGAATAAAAAGGGGTTCGCGGCTAATGTGAACCATTAGAATTAAGAAGCCGATGACGTTAAATGGATAAAAGGCCACTTGTGGTTGCCTAAATATGGAGATTTTGAGATGTAGTCATGTTGGAATCTTGTAAGTATAAGTATTCTATTCCTGTCATTTGTGACTAAATTTATCTTTATCTGTAGAAGTTGTACTAATGTCAAATTATGAAGGCATACATTGCCTCATACATTAGTAAATGTCTAGCTATTGCAAAGGTCATCATCTGAATTTGATTCGATTTGGGTCATCGTCGACAGACTGACCAAATCTGCTAATATCATTCCAGTTAATGATAGATTCTCGATGAAGAAATTGACTCTTTTGTATTTCATGGAGTTGTGTAAACATGGTGTGCCTGTATCGATTATCTCTATCAAGATCCTCGCTTCGCATCGAATTTCTAGAGATTTGCTCAGAAGTCATTGGGAACGAACCTTGATGAGAGTACTATTTGCCACCCCAATCGAAGGGATGAGATAAAGTAATGATACAAAGCACTAGAAGTCTTGTTTTATGTATAAATAATTGACCTTTGGTAATATACCGTATAATCGCTTTCCTTTGGAGAAATTATCGTTGATAATTATTGTATTAGGATCAAGATCGAATCTTGTGAGGATATATATTAGAGCATCTGTAAGTAGGTGTTGGGATGAAGACACCCGACATACACCCATTGTGAGTTGGACATGTCTTTTAGGTTTAAGGTTTCCTATGATGGCGAACCTAACCTTACAAAATACTCGACCCGCGAGACCTGAAATGATTGTTGAAATTAGGATCTGATTATTGACTGCCGGTAGTGGGCAGGAGGTTATGTGAATATGAAATGTAGATGTTGAAGTGCCAGATGGGTAGCGAAGTTATGCCAAAAAATTTAACCATGGAAAAATGAATTGATGATCTGGAAGATCATGGGATATAAGTCCTCGTTGTATGGGACCATAGAGATGATGTAAAAGATGGTATGAAAGGCATATAAGCTGGATCTACCCTAGGACTTCAAGTGCTGCGTGAATTATGTTTCGTATATCGAACTTGATAAAATGTCTATCAAGTGAAAATCTGATTGTTTCTTAGTAAAGTTTAGATCGGCGAAAAGTTGCACTCATCAAAAACCTGTGAACATCATGGATAGAGAAAGTAAGTCAACAATAAGCCTGATCTTATTCCCGTAGTTATGTTTCATGAAACTCGCGTATTGTAATGAATTACACTTGTGAGAAAAGACCGAATGTGGAGGAAATACCCACATGGCTTTAACTCTATAAGAAGCGAGTAGTAAGATAAGATGATATTTGAGGACAAAGATCCTGTTTAGGGGTAACTGCTGTGACAATCCGTCAATTTATGGTTGATATTTTATTCTCAAATATTATTTAAAAACATTATTTTAATGTTATATTATGAACTCACTCATTTATGGGAAGAAATTTGGGTTTACGTCTTAAAGTAGCATCGACTACGTCTAAACCGGAGGATTCTACTTTACGTGCTCACGTTTACATACACCGTTTTTGGTGACAGTCCGACATTTCAGAAAATAAATTTATCCGTGAATATTATTTTGGGATTTTAAATTTGTGTTGGTTCATAAACTCACAAATTTACGAGAAGAGATTAGGACCTACGTGAATAATATGACGTCCTTTACGACTAAACCGGAAACCTTAGGATTACGTATTTACGTTTTCGAACTCAGTTTTTGATGAGACAATTTTTACCAGATTCGTTTTGTGCCGTTCATTAATAATTTATAAAAACGTTTTTCGTAAAACGGCCCGAGGGCACGCAAATCGAGGAAACTAGAATCGGGAAGTACCCGTAAATTAGTGGAGATGAGACAAGTGGAACACTGGTCCCACCCCCACTAACCCATGGCTAAAATAAGCCACAACACCATGATGTGTCATACTAGTAGCTTACAAGTTACACTTGGTAAGTTACTTAGCTAGATAATCTAACAAAACGATCCAAGCCAGAACCATTCTCCAAAATACATACATGCAAACCACTCTCATCCTCCCTTTTCTCTCACTAAAAATTCGTCCCAAAATCACCACAAAACACCCCTCTTTTATCTATTTTAGCCATAAAATCATGTGTTATTCATACACATGATGATGCCCCTTGGAAACCTTGAAGATTGGAGGTGATTCTAACATTCAAGAAGGTGATTTGATGATGTCCAAGGGATGATTTCTACAAGAAATTTACAAGTATTGGTGTTCTTCAAAGTTGGTGTTGATCTATCACAAGTTTTTCCATCAAAATCCAAGCCTTGACCATAACCTACATAATCTTGGTGGTATAAAGATTTTTCTTTCCATCCTCTTGTTATTTTGATTATGTAATCTTGTAATTTCTTTATTTATGTGTATGTATATGATGATGAATGATGATTAAAAATATTATGTGGGGATTTGGTGTTGATAGATTTGATAAATATGGTTAAAAAGATGGAAAACCACATGTTAAATAGTTAAAATCCTTCTAAAATATGAAGGATGTATAAAAACAGTAAGTAACCAAAAGCTAAACTGATAAAATGGCATAGTGGAATAAATTTACAGTAAGTATTAGGTGTTATACACATGTGAGAGTTGGCCATACAATGGAATCATAAAAATGAGTGAGATATGATCAAAACAAGTTTAGAGTGCATATCTGCCTATACTGTTTTTGACGAATTTATTAAAATATTTAGAAGTTGATTCATTAGTAGCTATAAAGGAATAAAATGAATCTCATATCATTTAGTTTCTGTGATAAAAATTTGGGGTTCTATCTCCATATAGAACTCTATATATGATCAATTTAGTAAACTAGAATTTTAGGACTGATTTTGTGAAATTAAAGTTTAATATTATTATATAAGCACTCAAATAAATATAGTATAAAATGTGAATTAAAACCCACTAACTTATATATTTCATTTATATAAATATGCATAAGGCTAAATAAATGGACATTATATAAAAATGGTAGTTTGGTAAGTTTTATAAGTTATAAAAACTATATACTAAGTTTTACGTCTTTTCGGCTAAAACCGAAAGATTAACGTTTTTGTCAAATAAAACTTAGACGGTCGGACCGTCTAATATAAACTTTTATAAACTCACATACTGATATATGAACTTATATAACAAGTAATAACCGATAAAATCCGAACTTTACAACATATAGACATTAACGGGCCAAAGTAGCCTTATTGGACTATAAACCCGACTAGTTAGTAAAACACTTATAAACTTACTTATTGGGCTTAACCCATTTGGGCCTAACATGTAAAGTATAATACTGATAATAAAAGTATAATTGGGCTAATATAATATATTGGGCTTGTAATGGGCCCATTGGGCTTCAAAATGTAAACAAGTTGAACTAGTGTAACTAGTCTTGAAAATTTCCAACACATAACACTAAAATGAGTAAATGAGAATATATAAACCCACTTGATCATCAAATATATGAAATCATCATATGTATACATAATTGTTATGTTTATAAAGTCATTGGACAAGAGTCTAAGACGAGTATTATTTGTCTAGGTTTCCCGTGATTGAAGCACGTACCGTACATCCGAATTGCTGATAACCCGCCTTCCCGCATCAACGTGAGTTCATAGCCTCGCACTCTTTCAAATGTTTTTATGAAATGTTTTATAAACCCGCGAGGGAGATAACATGTTAGTTTTTATGAAATATGACACTAGTTGTCCCGATTGTTTGTTTATTGATTTGGACCCGAATGATTGTATGACCTGATGAATGATTAAATGACCCGATTGATGAAACGAAATGGATTATTAAAGTTAGGTTATGTCACTAAAAGTCCCATTAGCATGAATTGTGAACTAACGGGATTTGGTAGACGCTTGTGCATATAATAGTACTATTTAGGGACGATCACCCCAGTTCGTATAAAATGACTTTCGGTAATAATTATATACCGATGATATATTAATGGTTTTATTAAACTCTATGAATTCACTCGGCGTTTTCGCTGACCTTTTCTTTTAACATGTTTTTTCTCAGGTACTTGAAGGTAATTCTCGGGAAGACAACAAGAATTCATGGCCCGCACTTAAATAACAATTTCCATTCAAATCTTTTGTAAAATTGTATCGACTATGACTTGGGACCTATGTAAATTTGATATTTATGAATGGAAATGCTTTATTATTAAACGACGCGATTTTTATGCGTTGTCTATGATGTGAGTACTGTGCTATCCCGTAACACCAACGAGTCTTCCGCTGTATTGAATTGTCTAAATTTGGGGGTGTTACAATTAATAAAGCATTTCCATTCATAAATATCAAATTTTCATAGGTCCCAAGTCATTGTATTTCATACAGGTTTTACAAAATATTTGAATGGAAATTATTATTTAAGTGCGGGCCATGAATTCTTGTTGTCTTCTCGAGAATTACCTTCAAGTACATGAGATCAACCATGTTAAAAGAAAAGGTCAGCTATAACGCCGAGTGAATTCATAGAGTTTAATAAAACCCATCAATATAACATCGGTATAAAATTATTACCGCAAATCATTTTGTACAAATCATTGTAATAGGCTATAAAATAGCCAAAGTCATTTTATACAAATCCTTATCAAAATTATAATATAGGCTTTCGCCTTCAAAATCATTATACGAACCATTGTCGTTAAAAACATCATACAATACGTTTTATAACGTTGTATAGATTTAATAAAAACCGTTACATGAATATGGTTATATAAAACCAAAACACGAACATAATATCAATAATAAGACCCTGTATTGCTAGTCAGGCAATATATCGTAATTCAATGCATAAAGAAGTATTTCGTTATTTTTGGATTATTATAAGCCGCATGACATTGTTACCTTACTACAACAAACAACGGGTAGCTAGCCCGAAACTCAATTTGCCCATCTAAGTTAGCGTGTCGTCACAAAGATCACGCTATGTAAATCTTCTCATACATAAATTCGCTTACCAATCAATGTGGCACGACGCGGATCAACCGTCAAGGCGCGAACTGGGGTGATCGTCCCCAGATAGTACTATTATATGCACAAGCGTCTACCAATTCCCGGTAGTTCACAATTCATGCTAATGGGACTTTTAGTGACATAACCTAAATTTAATAATCCATTTCATTTCATCTATCGGGTTATATAATCATACATCGGGTCATACAATCATTCGGGTCCAAATCAATAAACAAACAATCGGGACAATTAGTGTCCTATTTTATCAAAAATAACATGTTATCTCCCTCGCGGGTTTATAAAACATTTCATAAAAACATTTAAAAGAGTGTGAGGCTATGAACTCACGTTGATGTGGGAAGGCGGTTATCGACGATTTGGATGTACGGTACGTGCTTCAATCACGGAAACCTAGACAAATAATAATCGTCTTAGACTCATGTCCTATGACTTTATAAAAATAACAATTATGTATATATATGATGATTATATATATATATGATGATGATCAAGTGGGTTTATACATCTTTACTCATTCATTGTAGTGTTTATGTGTTGGTAATTTTCAAGACTAGTTACACTAGTTCAACTTGTTTACATTTTAAAGCCCAATGGGCCTATTACAAGCCCAATACTAATCATTAGCCCAATTATACTTTTATTATTAGTATTATACTTTATATGTTGGTCCCAAATGGGTTAAGCCCAATAAATAAGTTTATAAGTGTTTTACCAAATTAGTCGGGTTTATTGTCCATTAAGGATACTTTGGCCCGTTAATGTCTATATGTTGTAAAGCTCGGTTTTTATCGGTTTTTATTTGTTATATATGTTTATATATCAGTATGTGAGTTTATAAAAGTTTACATTATGTAAGTTTTATTTAACAAAAACGTTAATCTTTCGGTTTTAGCCGAAAAGACGTAAAATTTAGTATATAGTTTTTATAATTTGGAAAAACATTTATACTTGTAAATTATATAACATGTCCCATTTTGAATATCAATATTTATATAACTCTTTTATTATAATTATTATCCACTAATGGGTTTTATATATTTATATATTTTATATAATTTTTGAGTGCTTATATTATATATTATTTATACAAAATCTGTCCTAAAAATCTAGTTTACTAAAATGGTCATATCTAGAGTTCTACATGGAGATAGAACCCTAAATTTTTATCACAGAAACTACATGATATGTGATTCATTTTATTCCGAAGCTACTGATGAATCAACCTCTAAGTATTTTATAAAATTCGTCCAAAACAGTCTAGTCTGATTTGCACTCTAAACTTGTTTTGATCATATCTCACTCATTATAATGATTCCATTGTATGTCCAACTCTCACATGTGTACAAGACTCATAGCTTACTGTATATTAATTTACCCAATCCATTTTATCAATTAATCATATGGTTATTTACTGTTTTTATACAGCCTACTAAATTAAGCAAGATTAACCACTTTTACATATAGTTTTTCATCTTTTTACCCATGTTTATCAACACCAAGTCCCCACATAATACTTTTATCATCATATATTCATCATATACATATACAATAAGAAAGAAAATACATGATTACATAATCAAAATAACAAGAGGATAGGAAGAACAATCTCTATACCACCAAGATTGTGTAGGTATTCATCAAGGCTTGGATTTTGGATGGAGAAACTTGTGATAGATCAACACCAATCTTCAAGACCACCAATATTTGTAAACTTCTTGTAGAAATCAGCCCTTGAACATCACCAAATCATCTCCTTGGATGTTAAAATGACCACCAATCAATAGAGCTTCAAGAGTCCTTCATCATGTGTATGAATAACACATGATATTGTGGTAAAAATTGATCAAATGGGGTTGTGTGATGGTGGAATGGGACGGAATATAAAGAGAGAGATGAGAGGATTTAGTGAGTGGTTTGCATCTTGTGTTTGTGAGAAAATGGTTTAAGCAAAAGTGGTTTCATGGTGTTATACATGTGTCTTAGCTTATTAGCTAAGCTTGACACATAATGGGGTGAGGTGTAGTCCTCTTGACCGTCCCATTTAGTTAGTGGGGTGGGATAAACTTGTTTTGTCCCATCCCGCTAATTTACGGGTATTCCTCGATTCTAGTTTCCTCGATTTGCGTGCCCTCGGGTCATTTTACGAAAAACGTTTTTATAATTATGAATCAACGGCACAAAACGAATCTAATAAAAATTGTCCCATCAAAAACGGAGTTCGAAAACGTAAATACGTAATCCTAAGGTTTCTGGTTTAGTCGTAAAGGACGTTAAATTATAATCGTAAGTCCTAATCTCTTCTCGTAAATTTGTGAGTTTATGAACCAACACAAATTTAAAATCTCAAAATAATATTCACGGATAAGTTAATTTCCTGAAATGTTGGACTGTCACCAAAGACGGTGTATGTAAACGTAAGCATGTAACGTAGAGTCCTCCGGTTTAGACATAGTCGATGCTACTTTAAGACGTAAATCCAAATTACTTCCCAAAAATAAGTGAGTTCATAATGTAACATTAAACAATGTTTTTAAATAATACTTGAGAATAAAATATCAACCATAAATTAACGGATTGTCACAGTATTGGATTATTACTAGCCGCATGACATTGCTACCTTACAATAACTAACAACGGGCCGTGAACCTGACAAACAATTTTACCATCTAAGTTAGCGTGTTGTCACAATTATCACGCTATGTAAATCTTCTCATACATAAATTCGCTTACCAATCAATGTGGCACAACGGGGATCAACCGTCAAGCGCGCGAACTGAGGTGATCTTCCCTAAATAGTACTATTATATGGATAAGCGTCTACCAAATCTCGGTAGTTCACAATTCATGCTAATGGGATTTTAAGTGACATAACCTAACTATTAATAATCCATTTCATCTCGTTCATTGGGCCATAGCATCATTCGGGTCCATATCAATAAGCATACCATCGGGACTACTTGTGTTCTATTTTTATCAAAACTAGAATGTTATCTCCCTTGTGGGTTTACAAAACATTTTATAAAACACTTAAAAGAGTGTGAGGCTATGAACACACGTTGATTAGGAAAGGCGGGTTATCGGCGATGGTGCGTGCTTCAATCACGGAAACCTAGACAAATAATATCCGGTCTTAGAATCTTGACCAATGACTTTATAAAAATAATGGCTATGTATATATATGATGATATTATAAGTATGATGATGATCAAGTGGGATTTTATATCTTTATTCAATCATTATAGTGTTATGTGTTAGTAAATTTTTAGACTAGTTACACTAGTTTTAACTTCTATACATATTAAGGCCCAATAAGCCCATTAAAAGCCCAATACATTATATTAGTCCATTTTATACTTTTAATACCAGGCCTATACTCATATGTTGGGCCCATGTAGGTTAAGCCCATGAGTAAGTCCATTAGTTTTAAGCCAAACTAGTTGGGTTAATAGTCCAATAAGGCTACTTTGGCCCGTTAATGTCCATAAGTTATAAAGCTCGAGTTTATCGGTTTTTACTTGTCAAAGGTACTTACATATCAGTAGATGAGTTATAAAAAGTTTACATTAGACGGGTCCGACCGTCTAAGTTTTATTTGACGAAAACGTTAATCTTTCGGTTTTTAGCCGAAAAGACGTAAAACTTATATATATAGTTTTATAACTTAGAAAACATATCAATTTGAAATTTTATAAAATGTCATACTTATTTATCAAAGTATATAACTTATTTTATAAGTATTATCATAAGTTAGTGGGTTTTACATATGTATTTTATAATAATATTACTTGAGTGCTTATTTTATATTATATACTTTTATTTCCAAATCTGATTATCAAAATCACTTTCACCATTTTTGCCATATCTTGAGTTATACAAGCAGATAGAAGATCAAACTTGGGCAGCACAAACTACATAATATGTGCTACAACTAACTCTATTTTAGATACTGCTCAATCATCCTCTATGTATCCCTAATACTTCGTCCAAAACAGACTATACAGATTTGAACCTTAATAGTATTTTGATCATATCATGCACATATTATCGATTCCATTGAGTGGCCAACTCTCCACACATGTAAAAATCATATATATTACTGTATATTCAATAATTCAAGTCATTTTATCAAGTTATCATATGGTTACTTACTGTTTTACACAGCCTATAGTTTTAGTCATGATTTTAACATCTTTACATGTTGATTTTAGTCTTTTTAACCAAATTTATCAACACAAGATCTCCACATAATACTTTAATCATCATTTATCATCATATACATATACATTATAAATAAAATACAAGATTACATTTACAAAATAACAAGGTAATGGAAGAAATGATGTTGTTACCAACCAAGATAGTGAGTTAAGAATAAGACTTGGTTTTTGATAACCAATCTTATGATAAACCAAGACCACCTTCAAGATCACCCAAATATATGAACACCTTGAGAAAAATTAGCCCTATACTCCAAGAAAAACTTCTTTGTAGATGTTAGGATCACCTCTAATCAACAAGACTTCAAAAGGTTTTCATCTTGTGCAAGTTTAACATAAGATTCAAGGTTAAATTTTTATCAAATGATGGTTTATGTTGGAGTAGGGGATGACAATGGAGAGAACTAGAGAGAGTTTGTGATTGTTTTGCATGTAAAAAATGAGTTAGCTAGTTTATGGTTTGGTTGTTTTAAGTGTAAATGGTTTTGATGTGTAACTAAGGACAAGTGTCCTTAGTTATCATGCATCTTGACACCTAATGAGGTGTGCTGGCTAAGCTTGGCTGCCCTTTAGTGGGGGTGGGGCAAGTGTTAACTTGTCTCATCCCCACTAATTTACGGGTACTCCTCGATTCTAGTTTCCTCGATTTGTATGCCATCGGGTCATTTTACAAAAAACGTTTTTATAAATTATGAATCAACGACACAAAACGAATCTAATAAAAATTGTCTCATCAAAAACGGATTTCAAAAACGTAAATACGTAAACCTAGGGTTTCCAGTTTACTCGTAAAGGACGTTAAATTATGCACGTAAGCCCTAATTTCAACCCGTAAATTGTGAGTTCATCAACCAACACAAAAATAAGTTTCAAAATAATATACGAGAAAATAATTTACTACCTTAAAATGTTAGATTGTCATAGTATCTCACCATATTGTCATATAGATCAGCATATAGAGTTTGTCTGCCTTATTAGACTAGTTTCTAAAAATGCCCGCCATTTCTTCGTTATGAAGAGATAGACGATGAACCTTATACAGTCGGAAAGGTATTTTCATACCCGACATTCCTAGCTATAGGAATTTTTCTCAGTTTTCCAAATGGGAAAAAAATGCATCTTAGAGAATGGTTAAAATTTTAGAAAATCAGTTATAAAATTAGTGATTACCGTTTTAGTCATAAAATTAAATTGGTGATGGCTATTAACGCAAACTCAGGGGCCAAGCTTAGCTTATATAGTCTACTAACTACCCAAGGCAAAACATAAGGGTTAAATAGGTCCTAACCTGCAGCAAAACACCAAGCATACTTGCTGATCCAGAATGGGTTTTCAACCGTATTCCGGCCATAACTTCTTCATTCGGATGAGTTATAACCCGAATTTTATATCAAAACGATCACAAGGACAAACCTCATGACTACAAACTTTAAAATCTCAGGTTATGACATTTTAAATTGTCTAAAACTTAGACCCAAAATCTGGACAGCAAGTGTGTTCATATGCAGAAATTTACCACATGAAAATTAAATAATAAATCGGTCATAACTTTCTTATTTTATAGAGTTAGAAAGCGAATTTTATACCGAAACGAACCTTGTGACATTACCTTTCAACCAAGACCTTAAAAAAAATCAGTTTGGGAAAAGTTTAAATTTGTCGAAATAAACCCCAAACCTGTTGACCTAAAATGGTCACATCGAAACACCTATAAACATCAATTTCAACACCATAACTTAGCTTTCTATGTATTCTAATACTAGCCTAATTTCATACCATTAATCACAAATCGTCCTAAGAACATCAAAAACAGAAAACCCATCAATAAAAATAAAGATTAAAATGAAATTGGATCAAGATAAGAAATCTTACAATAGAGGTGGAACTTTACAAAGAAGATTATCAAGAAAGGAATAAAACATTCATTAGTCGCACTCCTGGAGCGATGAGGTTTAATGAAAGGGAATGATACAAGTTTATAGCAGTAGAATTGTATTCCAAACAGTCGCCACGTATTAGAGGATATGGATTACAAGATGATGATGGTGTTTCCAAGGTACAAACGAACGTTGTGATTCAAATTCGAAACGTAGAATGGTCAATGAAATATTAATTAATTGATATACGAGTGTCATGTAAGACGGTGACGTAAAGGTCAATCAAGGTTACGAAAACCCACGATATTATTCAACACGGATTCAAGGAATGCTTCATGATGTGTGACTCACATGTTGTCTTTTAGTCTTTTTTAGGCACATCGAGCTACATAATGGTCTATAGACTATTTTTCAAGACATCCAATCACAAATGGTTGGAAAGCAATTTGGATATTTAATTAGATATCTTAAAAGAGTTAAACAATAAAGGTAACACGCACAGTAGTAAAATGAAAACCAGAAGTTTCATTGAAAGCAACACTTATTTAATCACAAACAATGGTATCACGAGGATACACACAACATGGAATAGTGAGTCGAGAAAAACTGGCGGTTCAAAACGAACAAGTATATGAGGTCAATCGTATCACGCATAACCAAGATAGCAATAGTACTCAGAAAAGTGAGTATGAAAAGTCGGCAGCATACGCGCTCCGAATATAAGTATGTAATGTCATAATAACATAAAATTATTGCAACAAGATCAACTCACAAGAATAAGAATTCAAGAATTGTATATCAAATGATAATTCATGAAACACAAAGGATTCGGAAAGAGATATTAATTATCGTCATTATGGTAATGTAATATTTCAAAATATAATCAAGAAATGAAATAATACAACGATAATTTAAAAGTAAATAATAAAGATTAGAGAGTTACCCGCGCAGATATCGAACAGCAATGGCAGATTCTGTGTTTGACACTTAGAAACATGAAATATTTGAAATTTTGGTTATAGACTAAGTTTTGAAAAATGACTCAGTTCTCTATAACCATCGCTCTGATACCAATCTGTGAGACCCCCAAAATCAGGCAAGGAAACAACTAGGCATCAAGGGGGTTCCACATCATGGTACAAGAAACAATGAAATAGTGTTGACATAAAGTTGACGTATTAAAAACATATACATTACATCATAAAAGATCATAGTTTTAAACATAGGTCCCAGAGTTTTATATGCGGAAAATTTTATTATTTCATCATAATTTATAACATATAGTTACAAATATACAGAATAATCTTCTGGCGTTTTTTTTAGATAAAACCAATGTTTAATATTCACAGAAATCTCCAAGCTGCGATAATATCCTGCGGGCTCCCATCCAAGCAAAGCTAAGTAATAATACCTAACATTAAACATGTAAAATCGTCAACATAAAGTTGAGTGATATTCATATGTTTAGCAGTAAAGGTGTGGAACACAAGCATTCATTTGTAAACAAGAAATAGGGGAAATGGTTATGTACATTAACCATATTCCGAAACATTATTATTTCTATTTATTTCATGAACCGAAGCTTAACTCAAGTAAGTTCCTCTAGTGAGTATTCAGCCTAAATACTCAAGTATAAACAAATGTAAGTGCATCAAGGTAATCGGGACGGGGATTGTCAATCCCGATGGATCCATCCACAACATTCGCGCTTAGTAACACAAAGTAAATTAACGATTCATGATCAAGAGAGGCAACTTAAGGCTATAGACTAAAAGCAATAATATCAATGAAAACTGTTGGAAAGCATACATAATCTGGATAGCATACAATTTTTTTTAAATGGATGTGTTCCACCATGTAAAATCTCACCCCGCGTTTAGAAACAATGTGCAAGTAAAAGGGGCTATGAACTCACCTTAGTACAAGTGTGACGGATATGAGAACCGGGCTATAGATGGCTTACGGTAGTACTCCAAGGGCATTCGTGACCTACAAAATTGATCACGACCCTTAAGTTCGCGTTTTATATGCTTATAAAACAATTAAACGAAAATAATTCGATAAAAATGTATTACGGGTAAAAACTTGCACCAACACCTAAGTCAAAGTGAACTAAGAATAAACAAAGCTTAAAACCTGTAGGATTTATGTATTATACATGTTTTAAGTGTTAGACCAAGTATCCAATACGGTTTGCACAAAAAATGCCTCAAGTTTACATAAGAAAAGAAGTAAAAGTCAAAAAGTTTCGGTAAGGCTGTCTCAGGAAGAGTGTCACTCCCAAACCATAAATTCAATGGCTATAGGATATAAACCCCTGGAACAAGCTTGTAATCTAGTTTCCAAAATGTCCAATCATTCGATCTAAGAGTTTACGGAACTTTCTAAAAGTCCAAAAGACTAACAGCCCTACTATAAGCACTTATTGGTCAAACTTGTAAACGAAAAACCCGTTAATCTATAAGGTTTAAGGCACTGAGATTTCCACTATTGGAAAGCCTCATGAATATACTAACGACTGATACCGACCAAGAGTCAAGAGCTATTACCATTTATCGGTAATGTTGCGATCTTTGAAAGGTTACAAAATCAGAATTTGGTTTTCAAACTCGGGTTTACCGTTTTAGTCATAAAAATCATTTGGTGATAGATATTAACATGAGGCCAGTGGGAGGACTTCACATATGATCCCTAATACTGTATCAAACCTTAAAATGCAGAAATGAGTGTCAATAACCTGTAGCCAAAAGCTATGCAAACCTGCTGTCCCGGAATAGGCCTTTGACCTTAAATAGGTCATAACTTCCTCATCCGGAGGAGTTGAGTGCCTATTCAACTCACCACTAACATGTAAAAGGCCTAAAGAATCCATTTAAGTAACAAAATATGCAGGTAACAATGAAAAATATGGGAGTTTTGGAATGATATACCTGCTGTCCGAAATTTACTTTTAAAATCTTAATTTGATCATAACTTCCTCATCCGGAGGAGTTGTGTGCCTATCCAACTCGCCATTAATATGTAAATGACCCAAAGAACCTATTTATGACATAAAAGTGCAGGTAATAGTAAAAAATACACGAGTTTTGGACAGATCAACATTTTGTCCCAATTTTGCTAATATGATTTCTATACCAAACAACCTCTTGTTCAATCCAAACAACCAAAATACATCCTATACTAACTTAAACACATCAAAGCACTAGAATTTAACAATATGCATGTGCAAAATCAAACCTTATCCAAAAACAAAAATCATAACAAGGGTTCTAACAAAATTATCAATGACTAAACATAAATAACACAATACAAACCTAATTGTATGATCAAACACCAAATAACTCCAATTCTAGTGATTCATGATTTTATAAAAATCATTTCATGAGGTGTTTTTGAGTAGGTTTATGATTATAATTAATCAAGGATCACTTTGGTGGTGTTTAATTGAGTTGTAATTGTGTTTTTATGAAGATTGAATAGTTTTGGTGATGGTAAACGTCGAACAAAGAGAAGGAAGTAAGGGAATGATCAAATTTTAGTAACTAAAATGTAAGGGATGTGTTTGTTTGCTTATTAACCCACGGTGGGAGGAAAGAAAAAAAAGATGGGCTTTTGGCCCAAATTTGATATCTTTAAGAGTTACACTAGCCCAAGTCCAATATAGTCTTAGCCCGTCTTAATTTGTAAAACGCTAGTCGTTCCGACTCGGTGCAAGTTATATTACGTAAATGAAATATTTATAGAACATGATATTTTGACTTCATAATGTCGAAATACTTAGCCATCGGTTCTCGTTCCATTGATTCAGGTAAACTTTTGTAAAACGCGCTCGGGTGCTTTTAAATCAAAAATTTTGATTTAAAAAAATACGGAATAATAAAAAAAAATTTATAATTCCGAATAAAATATTATCAATGATCAGGAAAATAATTAAAATATAATTTATTTAAAATTATCGAGATCTCAGGATTTACGTATGAAAAATATAAGAAAGTATAACATGTTGGAAAATTCAAGAAACATGAATAAAATAAGAAAATAATACAGGTAAAGTACGAGTTCTCACAATTGTTCCGCGGTTCTTTTGAGAAAATTACCAGTTAAGTTAGGAGATCCCGGTCGGTTCCTTATTCCTTATAATTTTTCGGGTGTTGAGAATTGTATGGCCTTGGCGGATCTCGGAGTGAGTATCAATCTTATGCCATTGTCCGTGTGGAAACACTTATCTTTACACGAGCTAGTCCCCACTCGTATGACCTTGGAATTAGCTAACCGTATGGTTGCTTATCCGGTGGGGATAGCCGAGGATGTTTTTGTAGGAGTCGACAAATTCACTTTTCCTGCCAATTTCGTTGTAGTCGACTATGAGATGGATCTCTGTGTTCCCTTAATTGTGGGACGACCCTTTTTGAGAACCGGGCGTACATTGATTGATGTAGCCGCGGGTGAGCTTATCATGAGGGTAGGGGATGATAAAATCGTATTTAACATGGGTAAACTTTCCAAACTTCCCGATGAGCCCGAATCCGTGAATTACATCGATGTGCTCGACGAAGCATGTGAAGAACATTTTCACGAGGCTTGTAAGAGTGGGATTTCTCATTTACCTCATGTTGAGACCGTAGCTTCTATTTCTCCATCATTGACTCCATTTGGGGAAAGTGACTTTCTTTTACAAGAATTTGAAGCAAGTTTAGGGGACGTGGACTTAAAATATGACGATTCTCCCATCGCTCGGGAAGAAGACATTCGTACCATTGAGAGACTTCTCAATGAGGACCATATTTCTCCACCTACTCCTAAGGAAGTTACAAACGATGATCCAAATTTAACTAAGCCTTCCACCGACAATCCACCGGATTTAGAGCTTAAGGATTTACCGTCTCATTTAGAATACGTTTTCCTATAAGAGAATGATAAGTTACTTGATAGGTGTGTAAACACCCATCCTTTTACCACTTAATTCTGGCTAAAACGAGACCAAAACGCGTATTTAATATCATTTGTTTGGAATTATGCGTGGTTTTTGTGTTTATTGAGTTTTCCGAGCCAACCGGATGATTATTGAAGAAAACATGGGATTACACGGGTTTTACCGAAGAAAAAGACTCAAGATGAAGTCTATTGTCCAAGAGATGCAAAAGATTTGAAGTCACTGGGCCTATTCGAAGATTTATCGAAGAAAAGGACCAAATATGGAAGATTTACATAAGTCGAAGAAACTCAAGTCTATTAAACGAAGAAATTAAAAGACGAGTTGAATTTAATCGAAGACAAATCCCGAATCAGAATCGAAAACATCAACTTTTCTGAAAAGACGAGAAGACAAGAAGAACGGGAGAAAGCCCACTCACCAACCAAAGGGAACACCTATATAAAGGGTTCCCCTCACACTTTTCATCCAATTTTTCCTTCCCCTCTTTTTCTCCCTTTTCTGTTCGTAGGTATCACCAACACCACTAGGGTGTTTGGTGATTTTAATCTTTGTTCTTCAATCTTGTAATTTTAATCTTTGTTTTGTGATTGTTAAAACCTTAATCATTCAATACATCAATCTATTTCATTTCAACTTGTTCATCTTTCCTCTTTTCATTCAAGTTCTTAAGTTCTTATTTGGTTGATTTGATCTTTAAAAAGTTGTTGAAATTGTGTTTTTACTGTTGGGATTTGTTGCTTATGGTTATTAGATGATTTGTGGTTAATTTGGTAAAACATTTTTGCTTATTTAGCTTGATTTTGGATTAAAACGTTTCTCCCTGTTTTTCTGCATAAGTCACTGTTCTTGAGTTTCCCAGGTTCCGGATGAACCAAAAGTTCCGGATGAACCAAATGTTCCGGATGAACTAAAACATCCGAATGAACTAAAAGTTCCGAATGAACGAAACTTCCGCATGAAGCATTTTAGTTAAAAAGTTCCGAATGAGTTTTTAAAGTTCCGAATGAATTTTCCCTTAAAAAGTTCCGAATCAATTTCCAAAAGTTCCGAATGAGTTTTATTTTCAAATCTTCCGAATAAACTTCCGAGCCAAAAGTTCCGAACCAACTTCCGGATCACCAAATTCCGAATCAATCTTCCGAACAATGTTCCGGATCAACTTCCGAACAAAGTTCCGGGTGAAGTTCCGAGTGAAAGTTCCGGATCAACTTCCGAACAAAGTTCCCGGTGAAAGTTCCGGGTGAAGTTCCGAATCAACTTCCGAAGAAAGTTCCGGATGAAGGTTCCGGGTGAAGTTCCGAATCAAGAGACTTTGAAAGTTCCGGATCAGTTTTTCTTTTGAGCATTTCAATTAAGAGTTAAGTGATATTTACTTACTGTTTCTTATTGTTTCCTCATTTTATATTTTAAGTTTAATTTTAATTCTAGTTTTATTAACTGTTATTAATATAATTGCCTTTAAATTTAAGTTTACATTTTAGAGCATTTAACCCTTTAGTAGATTAGAAAACCAATCCCTTTTTAGTAACCAAGAACAATCATTCCACTTAGAACCAAGATCAATTCGAGAGGATATCGAGAGATTTAGAAGAACCCCATTGAAATATCAAGTATCAAATGGCGCCGCTGCCGGATCTTCTCGTTAATATCAAAGGTTTTTTGTGAGAACTTGGATTTTGGGATCCGTTCCCCGTGAACATTAATTTTTCATAAAAAACTTTCAAAAACACAAAAAAATATAAAATTTTCAAAAATCCTAAAAATTAAAAAAACATAAAAACCAAAAATATTTTTGCTTTGTTTTTGCCTTGTTAGTTCTTTTGCAGGTGTATGCGCACTCGATCAACGTCTTATCAAGAGCCCGAGCCTCTCGATAACTTAGACATGGCCGGTGTACAAAACAACAACAACATACCACCTCAAAACAATAATAATAACAACAACAACCCACCGTTCAACAACATGAATAATAACAACAACAATGAGCCTCTACCGGATAATCGCCCGATGATTGAACTGCTGCAAGCCCATGTAGATGGCAACACTGATCCAATTGTTATACCAGCGATTGCAGCCAACAATTTTGAGCTAAAATCAGGCTTTATCCAGATGGTCTCCGCTCAACCATTCTTTGGGCGTACCATTGATGATCCACATGACCACATCAAGAGATTCTTGCAACTCACGAATACGGTCAAATTCAGTGGTGTTCCACAAGAGGTAATCCGTCTAAAACTTTTTCCCTTTTCTTTAGAGGGACAAGCCCGGCATTGGCTTGCTAAGGAACCGCCACAGAGTATTCTTTCGTGGACGGATTTGGAAACCAAGTTCATCAATTACTTTTTCCCACCCTCTCGTACTACCGCTTTGCGGAGTGAAATCATAAATTTTGAACAAAAGTACGATGAGTCGTTTAGTGAATCTTGGGATCTTTTTAAAGATCTTTTAAGAAAATGCCCACAACATGGTTTTACCAAAGTACATCAAATTAATACTTTTTACAATGGTTTAAGCATGAGTGACCAAGATTCACTAAACAGTGCCTCGGGGGGTAATCTTTTGGCTAAGACTTCCAACGCTGCTTGGGATATCATTGAGAACAAGTCTTGTGTGCAAACCAAGAGTGTTCGGACCAATATCGCTAGTGCTAGCACTAGTGACAGCGACAAGCGACTTGACAAAATCACTGTGCTTCTTGAATCGCTTTCTACCCAAACCACCAGCAACACCAACAGCATCAACGCTAGAAACGCTAAAGACGCTTAAGTCAATGCTGTTAGCCAACCATGCGAGATATACGGGGGTCCTCACTCTTACACCACTTGTACTGCCACCCAAGACTACCCTTCTGAAAATGTAAATGCAGCTTATGGCACCTATCCTCAACCCGCTTATCAAGCTAGACCTCAAGGTGACCGTAATTTGCTTAGCTACTGCTCCAACAACTAACTCTCAGCACCCGATTTTCCTCCAAAAAACCCAAATCAACAACAAAACCTCAATCTCCCTCCTCAACAACAACAACAACCTCGTACACCATACATCCCTCCTCACAAGCAGCAACAACCACCTCAACGAAACAACCAAGTATACCAGCAACCTGCTTATCAACCACCCGCATACAATGCTCCTCCTAACCAACCCACCGCTCTTCACCAAGAAGTGGAAACTTATATGAGGACTAACGATGTGAGCGTGGGAAATCTTCAGCGGGAAGTGCTCAACCTGAAAGCAGACCTGGTCAAACAAGGGAACGATCTGAGAGCTGAAATGAGAAACACGCTGGATAGTCAAACGAATGACTTGAAGAACATGATAGCTAGTTTCTTCCAAGGTAATCAACCCTCTTCTTCGGGTACTCTTCCGAGTAACACCGTTGCGAATCCAAGAGGGGAGATGAAAGCAATCACTACTCGCAGTGGCAAAGGTACTAAGGAACCCGAGCTTCCTATACCTCCACCGGTGATTGCGACTAAGGAGAACGAGTCACTTGCTCCTATTCCTCATCCTTCTCCTTCCCCAATTTCTCCGCCTCTTCCTTCTACCCCTCCTCCACCCAAGGATGTGAGTGATCCTATTCTCCCGAAGCCTTCCTCTTCTTCCAATATACCTTATCCATCTAGGTTGAGGAAAGAGAAGCTCAAAAGCAAGGACGATATTCAGGTTTCAAACTTTCTTAAAATGTTTAAACAACTGAATTTCAATATCTCCTTCGCTGAGGCTCTCGCTCACATGCCTAAGTATGCGAAAATGTTTAAAGATCTTCTGAGTGACAAGGAAAAGCTTCTTGATATTGCCAACACCCAACTTAATAAGAATTGCTCTGCAGTGCTCTTAAGGAAATTGCCAACCAAGCTTGGTGATCCGGGTCGTTTCTTAATCCCTTGCAATTTCCCGGGAGTAGAGAATTGCATGGCCCTAGCCGATCTAGGTGCCAGTATTAATCTAATGCCTCTAAGCGTTTGGAAGCAATTATCTCTCCCTGAGCTAGTCCCCACCAAAATGACTCTGGAATTAGCTAACCGTACGGTTGCTTATCCAGTGGGGATAGCCGAAGACGTCTTTGTAGGAGTCGAAAAGTTCACTTTTCCTGCCGATTTCGTCGTCGTCGACTACGAGATGGACCCTCGTGTTCCCTTGATCGTGGGTCGTCCATTCCTGAGGACCGGTCGCACTCTTATCGATGTTGAAGCCGGTGAGCTTATCATGCGAGTGGGTGACGATAAAATCGTCTTCAACATGGGAAAGTTGTCTAAACAACCTTATTCATACGAGAGTGTTAATTGTATTGACGTTCTGGATGAGGCTTGTGAAGAACACTTCAAAGATGCTTGTAAAAGTATTCCTACATCTCTTCCCAATGTTGAAACCATTTCCTCTATTGATTCATCACTGTCTCTCTTTGGAGAACGTGATTTGTTTTGGAACAATCTTGAAGCCACCATGGGAGATGTGAACTTAGCTAATGATGATTCTCCCACTGATGGGGATGAAGACATGCATTTCTTTGACAACCTTCTCAACGAAGACAATCCTTCTCCTCCATCTCCCATGGTTATTGCTATCGATACTCCGACTTTGAAAACGTCTCCCATCGAAAATCCTCCGTATTTAGAACTAAAGGAGTTGCCGCCACATCTCGAGTATGTGTTCCTTGAAGAAGAGAAGAAGTCACCCGTCATTATCGCGAAGGACTTGAAGGAAGAAGAAAAATCTCGCCTCATCGCCGTGCTTAAAGATCACAAAAAGGCGATTGCTTGGAAAATTTCTGATATTCGCGAAATTGATCCTCACTTCTGCACACACAAAATTCTCATGGAGGACGACTTTAAGCCCACAATTCATAGCCAACGAAGGGTGAATCCAAAAATACATGAAGTCATCAAAACGGAGGTTATCAAACTTCTTGATGCGGGTATGATTTACCCTATTTCGGATTCACCATGGGTTAGTCCAGTCCATTGTGTGCCCAAGAAGGGCGGAATAACCGTTGTTCCCAATGAACACAACGAGTTGATTTCCACTCGTCTCGTTACTGGGTGGAGAGTTTGTATAGACTACCGCAAACCCAATGATGCCACGAGAAAGGATCATTTCCCTCTACCTTTTATGGACCAAATGCTTGAACGTTTAGCGGGTAATGAATATTACTGCTTTCTTGATGGTTTCTTGGGTTATTTCCAAATACCCATCGATCCCCAAGATCAAGAGAAGACAACATTCACTTGTCCCTATGGCACATTTGCTTACAAAAGAATGCCTTTTGGCTTATGCAATGCCCCCGAGACTTTCCAAAGGTGCATGTTAGCAATCTTCCATGACATGGTTGAACAAACCATGGAAGTCTTCATGGATGATTTCTCGGTCTTCGGGGATTCCTTCTCTTCTTGCCTTGCCAATTTGGAACGTATGCTTAAGCGGTACGAAGACACTTGCCTTGTTCTGAATTGGGAAAAATGCCATTTCATGGTAAAAGAAGGCATCGTGCTAGGACACAAAATTTCCAAAGCCGGTCTTGAAGTAGACCGTGCTAAAGTCGATGTTATCGCTAAGTTGCCTCCACCTTCAACCGTGAAGGGTGTGAGAAGTTTTCTGGGTCATGCGGGCTTCTACCGTCGATTCATCAAAGATTTTTCTCAAATCGCTCGCCCGATGACCCACCTCTTGGAAAAAGATACTCCTTTTATCTTTTCCAAAGAGTGTATTGAAGCCTTCAACTTGCTTAAGGATAAGCTAACTAAGGCACCCGTCTTGGTTACCCCTAATTGGGAGCTTCCCTTTGAGTTGATGTGCGATGCTAGTGATTTTGCTATTGGTGCGGTTTTGGGCCAAAGAGTGAACAAACACTTCCAACCGATCCATTACGCTAGCAAGACAATGACGGGGGCTCAACTGCATTACACGACAACCGAAAAAGAGCTTTTAGCTGTTGTCTATGCCTTTGAAAAATTCCGCCCCTATCTTGTCCTTTCCACCACAATCGTTTACACCGATCATTCCGCGTTGAAGTACTTGTTGACAAAGCAAGATTCCAAACCAAGACTTCTTCACTGGGTTTTGCTACTCCAAGAATTTAAAATCAAAATTCGCGATAAAAAAGGAGCTGAAAACCTAGCCGCGGATCATCTTAGTAGACTTGAGGATCCTTACCAAGGGGATCATCCGAACAAAGAAATCAATGATTCTTTTCCCTTGGAGACCTTAATGTCTATCAATTCAAATTCTGATGAAACCCCGTGGTTTGCGGACATGGCAAACTACTTAGCGGGTGGAATTATCAAGGAAGGGCTGACGTCCCAACAAAAGAAAAAGTTCTTCAACGACATTAAGACTTACTTTTGGGATTACCCTTACCTATTCAAACAATGTGCCGATTTGATTATTCGCCGATGTGTTGATGGACCGGCAGCTTTAGAAATCCTTGATGCTTGCCACAAAGGACCCACCGGTGGTCACTTTGGTCCCAACTACACCGCCAAAAAAGTGTTTGATTCGGGATTTTATTGGCCCTCCGTATATCGTGACGCTCACAATATGGTTAAACGCTTTGGTGTTTGCCAAAAACAAGGCACGATCACACATAAAGACGATATGCCTCAGAATTTCAATCAAGAATGTGAAATCTTTGATGTTTGGGGTATCGACTTTATGGGGCCATTCCCTTCTTCTAAAGGAAACAAATACATCCTTGTAGCCATTGACTACGTCTCCAAATGGGTTGAAGCCAAAGCTTTACCCAATAATGACGCAAGGGTGGTTTGTAACTTTTTGAAATCTCTATTCGCTAGATTCCGTGTGCCTCGTGCCATTATTAGTGATCGTGGGACTCATTTTTGCAATGACCAATTCGCTAGAGTCATGGCTAAGTACGGTGTAAAACAACCTCTTTCCACAGCCTACCACCCACAAACTAATGGCCAGGCTGAAATATCCAACCGATGACTTAAGAGAATTCTTGAATGGACCGTGGGAGAGCATCGTGCCTTATGGGCTGATAAACTTGATGATGCTTTGTGGGCTTTCCGTACCGCATACAAGACTCCGATTGGTTGTACGCCATATCGTCTCGTGTACGGGAAAGCATGCCACCTCCCCATTGAGTTGGAGCACACGGCTTACTGGGCCTTGAAGTGGGCTACTTTTGATATCAACAAAGCCGGTGACCTACGCAAGATCCAACTCAATGAGCTGAATGAACTCTGTAATGAGGCTTATGAAAATTCTTTGATCTATAAGGAAAGAACTAAGCTCATTCACGACTCCAACATCAAAAACCGAGAGTTCCAAGTTGGAGACAAAGTTTTGCTCTTTAACTCTCGGTTGAAAATCTTTTCGGGCAAGCTGAAATCTCGTTGGTCCGGCCCATTCACCATTGCCCAAATTTTTCCATATGGTACTCTCGAGCTCGCTCAACCTAATGGACCTAATTTTAAGGTGAATGGCCAACGAGTGAAGTTGTACTTTGGTGAGGACACTTCTCAGGAGATGATTCCATCCCTCACCACGTTCCCCATGAACTAATTTTGGGTCGAGTCAGGCTCGTGACTCGGTTATCAAAAACAAGCGCTCCTCGGGAGGCAGCCCGATTATCTATCTTTTTTTCGTTTTAACCTCCTAAGTGTAGGGGGACCTCTATAGGGGTTTGTATTTGTGTGGTGATGTGATTACAGGGATGAATGTACTCTTGGAATCTTTGAAGAACCGTGCTCCCGTGTTATCCGAAATCCGGTTCTATCTCTCAACTATCGTGATTCAATTTTCTTCATACTCACATTTGAAATTGATTACTTTAGTCGTCTCTTCCTTAACTCGAGTTAACCAACGTGCACAATGTCTTAAGTGTAGGGGAACTTTTCCCACATGCTTAAACATTGAGGACAATGTTTATCTTAAGTGTAGGGGGGACTTCTATCGAAGTTTTAAGTGGACTTTTCCATGAAAATGCCTTCATTTAACCGGAAAATCATATTTTTCAACATTTTTCAAATTTTATATTAACTTTGGCCATTTAGTCGTAATTTTCAAATTTTTATCTTTGCTTTCATATGTATATATCCCGCAATAAAGTCAAAAAATATTAATAAAGTGGTGTAGCTAGTTTAGAAGTCTTTGACATATTAGGCCCGTTGCGTTTATTTTGACTCAACCCGAATAGACTTATCCAAGTTTATTCTAGCTAGTATCCTTAACCATGTATACCTTAATTGGTTTATTAGGCTAAGTATCCACGAGTCTCATTACATGAGATTTTAAATTGTGGAGAACGAGAAATGATAGAGTCAATTATAAGTCAGTAATATTGCGCAAGCTCACTTGGTGTAATTATTCGCCTATTGTCCCATCACTTGCTAATAATTTATCTGCAATAAGTAAGGTCGTACGATTTGAAAAGTTACTTAGCTTCTAGCCCAAGATCGTTTAAAAGTTGCTCGGTAATGATAAGAGTTCATAGCCAAGGCATAACTTATCAAGCGGGGCGCGAAGATTGACGAGTCCGAAAAGGCCCTAATAAGGCATGAGGATTCCATTTTATTGCTAAAGATCCAAGGTGATGTGAAAAGCATTATTCCCAAAATCGATATGAAGGATCAAGACTCACGACGAAAAGCAATCAACTCCCATAAAGATCATGGAGAAGTCTATCCGAAAAGACCCTAACAAGGTATGAGGATAAATAGATCCAAGTCCGAAAAGGAGGCGGATCGTTGTATCTCAAAATCCCAAATAGAGATTGAAGAAATAATCATGAAGTCGTGGTCAACAAAGTTGGAGTACCTCTCAAAAGTCTCCAAGTGAAGAAACTCTATGAACGATGAGAAGACCATTATCTCAAGCACGTCTCTCAAGATATGAAGTATGAAGTACATGCCAAATATCGGCCCGAGAAAGGTCTCAAATTGTGAACCGAGTTATGCCAAGATATGAACTTTTTGATATCCCGAGAAGCAGTTTTAAGAGATTTTGTCCTTTAGCTAACTATTGATCAAATCGTCCTACTTTGCTTTCAGCCTAATTAAACTATCGAAATAAGTCCAAAAATGCATCTTCATGATCATTCTAAGACAAAAATAAAATATAAGAGATACACACCTAGGAATAAGGGAGTTTAAACATATAATTAAGCCATGTGTGTAAGTGTTTGATTTACTAACTTATAATAACAATGATCTCGTTTTTAAGCTTAGTTTGGGGAACGTGAAACTTGAGGATGATAAATCTTCGCAGCACCAAAGCCCTAATGTAAGTCATTGGTTTCTTTGCAAGTTATTTCCATCCTTTTGTTTATTTTAAAGTTTTAATTTCTCTTAGTATTTTAATTTTTGTTTAGTAGTATTTTAATAAGGCCAAGGTTGATTGATTATGAGAAAAGTGTAAATTTGCTTTATCACTAAGCATTGCATGAGGGCATGGCAATGGTTAAGTTTAGGGGATTTGATAGGTGTGTAAACACCCATCCTTTTACCACATAATTCTGGCTAAAACGAGACCAAAACGCGTATTTAATATCATTTGTTTGGAATTATGCGTGGTTTTTGTGTTTATTGTGTTTTCAGAGCCAACCGGATGATTATTGAAGAAAACATGGGATTACACGGGTTATACCGAAGAAAAAGACTCAAGATGAAGTCTATTGTCCAAGAGATGCAAAAGATTTGAAGTCACTGGGCCTATTCGAAGATTTATCGAAGAAAAGGACCAAAGATGGAAGATTTACATAAGTCGAAGAAACTCAAGTCTATTAAACGAAGAAATTAAAAGACGAGTTGAATTTAATCGACGATAAATCCCGAATCAGAATCGAAAACGTCAACTTTTCTGAAAAGACGAGAAGACAAGAAGAACGGGAGAAAGCCCACTCACCAACCAAAGGGAACACCTATATAAAGGGTTCCCCTCACACTTTTCATCCAGTTTTTCCTTCCCCTCTTTTTCTCCCTTTTCTGTTCGTAGGTATCACCAACACCACTAGGGTGTTTGGTGATTTTAATCTTTGTTCTTCAATCTTGTAATTTTAATCTTTGTTTTGTGATTGTTAAAACCTTAATCATTCAATACATCAATCTATTTCATTTCATCTTGTTCATCTTTCCTCTTTTTATTCAAGTTCTTAAGTTCTTATTTGGTTGATTTGATCTTTAAAAAGTTGTTGAAATTGTGTTTTTATTGTTGGGATTTGTTGCTTATGGTTATTAGATGATTTGTGGTTAATTTGGTAAAACCTTTTTGCTTATTTAGCTTGATTTTGGATTAAAACGTTTCTCCCTGTTTTTCTGCATAAGTCACTGTTCTTGAGTTTCCCAGGTTCCGGATGAACCAAAAGTTCTGGATGAACCAAATGTTCCGGATGAACTAAAACTTCCGAATGAACTAAAAGTTCCGAATGAACTAAAAGTTCCGAATGAACAAAACTTCCGCATGAAGCTTTTTAGTTAAGAAGTTCCGAATGAGTTTTTAAAGTTCCGAATGAATTTTCCCTTAAAAAGTTCCGAATCAATTTCCAAAAGTTCCGAATGAGTTTTATTTTCAAATCTTCCGAATAAACTTCCGAGCCAAAAGTTCCGAACCAACTTCCGGATCACCAACTTCCGAATCAATCTTCCGAACAAAGTTCCGGATCAACTTCCGAACAAAGTTCCGGGTGAAGTTCCGAGTGAAAGTTCCGGATCAACTTTCGAACAAAGTTCCGGGTGAAAGTTTCGGGTGAAGTTCCGAATCAACTTCCGAAGAAAGTTCCTGATGAAGGTTCCGGGTGAAGTTCCGAATCAAGATACTTTGAAAGTTCCGGATCAGTTTTTCTTTTGAGAATTTCAATTAAGAGTTAAGTGATATTTACTTACTGTTTCTTATTGTTTCCTCATTTTATATTTTAAGTTTAATTTTAATTCTAGTTTTATTAACTGTTATTAATATAATTGCCTTTAAATTTAAGTTTACATTTTAGAGCATTTAACCCTTTAGTAGATTAGAAAACCAATCCCTTTTTAGTAACCAAGAACAATCATTCCACTTAGAACCAAGATCAATTCGAGAGGATATCGAGAGATTTAGAAGAACCCCATTGAAATATCAAGTATCATTACCCGTCATTATTGCTAAGGACTTAAAAGAAGATGAAAAATCTCGACTTATCGATGTGCTTAAAAATCATAAGAAAGAAATTGCTTGGAAAATCTCCGACATCCGCGGAATTGATCCTAACTTGTGCACTCATAAAATTCTCATGGAATATGACTTTAAACCCGCAATCCAAAATCAAAGAAGGGTTAATCCAAAAATTCATGAAGTCATTAAGAAAGAAGTTATCAAACTTCTAGATGCCGGCATGATTTACCCTATTTCGGATTCGCCATGGGTTAGTCCCGTCCATTGTGTGCCTAAGAAAGGCAGAATAACCGTTGTTCCCAATGAAAACAACGAGTTAATTCCTACTCGACTCATAACGGGTTGTAGAGTTTGCATTGACTATCTTAAGCTCAATGATGCCACTCGTAAGGATCATTTTCCTCTTCCTTTCATGGATCAAATGCTCGAGCGTTTAGCGGGTAATGACTACTATTGCTTCTTAGATGGTTTTTCTGGATATTTTCAAATCCCTATCGATCCACAAGACCAAGAGAAAACAACATTCACTTGTCCTTATAGAACATTTGCTTACAAAAGAATGCCTTTCGGCTTATGCAATGCTCCCGGGACTTTCCAAAGGTGTATGATGGCAATATTCCATGAGATGGTTGAAGATACTATGGAAGTCTTTATGGACGATTTCTCGGTCTATGGTGATTCTTTCTATTCTTGCCTTGCCAATTTAGAACGTATGCTTAAATAGTGTGAAAACACAGGACTCGTTCTTAATTGGGAAAAATGCCATTTCTTGGTAAAAGAAGGCATCGTCCTTGGTCACAAAATTTCAAAAGCCAGTATCGAAGTCGATCGTGTTAAAGTTGACGTCATTGCTAAGTTGTCTCCACCTACCACCGTCAAAGGAGTTAGAAGTTTTTTAGGCCATGCTGGATTTTATCGACTTTCATCTTTTCTCAAGATTGTCTCGACTCTTTCGAACTTCTTAAAGGTAAATTAACTAAGGCACCGGTCTTAGTCTCTCCAAATTGGGAGTTACCTTTCGATCTCTGATGATCGTAGAAATACGTCTTTTAGGAAAAAGAGCGTAAATAGGGCAAGCGTGCACGACGATTTAGGAAAACCGTGTGTATATGACCCTAAAAGTGAGTTCGTTCTCGAGGAGGCAAGTGTGTTGTGTAATGAGTTGATTTTGTTTGTGATTATTAACAAGAAGAAAAGAAATGAGAAAGGAAAGAAAAGACGGTTACGAAAACGGATTAAACTACGACGAAAAAGGCGTAAACGTAAAACCGTAAAACTACAAAAATTAAAATTTTAACCTAAAACTTCCTAAAAATTACTAAAAATCCACAATAATATTCTAAGAGTTTACAAAAAATCCAAACTTCCTAAAACCTTTTAATTAATTAAATAATGACTTTTTAATGCTAATTAAAGCCCTAAAAATCACAATTAATTATTAAAAAGCCCTAAACAAGATCTAATAGTTTGTAAACCTCAAAAATAACCTAATTAAGCTAAAAACTATTTTTAAAAATTTTAAAACCAAATTAAACTATTTTTAAACACTTAAAAACTATTAAAATCTATTAAATCTTAAATTAATTCTAGAAATTAATTGAAAAGTCTAAAAAATATTTGGAAAGTGACAAAACTCCTAATTAAGTGTCCTTAACCTAGGAAAAATGAAAAAACTAAAAAAAATCAAAATTCAATTTTTAATAATAAAATAATAATAAAAAATTCAAAAAAATTCAAAGTTTATAAAAAAAATCTAAAAAATTACCAAAAATCTAGAATAATCTAACTAAGATAAAAATGCAAATAAAAGTTCCTAAAACCTTTTTTATTAATTTTATATTAAATTTTAAAGTAGTTGAAAAACCCTAAAATCAAATAAAATTAAAAATAAGACTTTTTGAAAACTTTATTGAATGTAAACCTCAAAAATATAAATCAAAACCTAAAAACTATTTTTCTGGATTTTTACAATGCTTTTTTCTATTTTTAAACTACTTTCTAAAAATTAAACTAAAAATAATCCTAATAAATAAATTAAAAACGGGAAAAATTAACTTTTAATTCCAAAAAGTCCTAAAACTAAACAGAAACACAAGAAAAATACTAAACAGGAAAAAGCTTAAAGGAATAAGCTTAAAACAGCTTAATTATAAGCTGTTAAGTAAATAAGCTAGAAAACCAACACACCTTATATATTAAATGTTTCAAACTCTTACCAGTCAAAGTCCCTAGGGCAACGGTAAGGAGTGTGTGTTGTGAGAGGAGTGGCGCAGGTTCGAGTCCTGGCCACGTCCTTTTTGTTTTTTTATTTTTTTTTTCTTTCTAAACTATTAAAAACACAAACCTGTGACACTTTTAGCTCAATAACACAAACATAATCCAATATGATCAAGATTAAAACAAGTTAAGTGCCAAAAACGTATTCAGTGACTTTTTAAGAACACAAGCAAGTTTGTTTCTTCACTTGTGCAATAATCAAGAGGAGCTTGATTTGATGAATTTTAGTGGATGTTTTATATGGACAATGGCACCCTTGTACTCTTTGGAGTACAAGGAGTCAAGCAAACACAAAACTAAGCAAGATCAAACACAAAGTAACACAAAAATAGCACAATCTGGCAAAATGGAGTTGCTGATATAGCTTACTCAAGTCTGAGGGTATTTTGCTGAATTCAAATGCACAAACGTGAAATTTAAGGTCTCAAATCTTGCATACAAACTCCCTAGATGACTTATAAGCTACATACAATCCTAAAACATCCTTATGACTAGCAGCTTAACAATTTGGGTGGCTCAAATTACACAAACAACAGGAAAAAGCTCCTGACTGATTTAGGCTATTTTCTTTACTTTTTAGCATACAAAAGTGTTTAAAACTCTACCCAATAAAGACCTAACTACTCCTATCTTCTAACAACTGCCTAATGAGTAACTAAGACCATCTTTTAACTCAAAATCTTTAACCAATTTCAACTTAATCACCAGATCCAAACACCCCTTAAAAACTGAACTTGGAAATTTTTCAAAGCAAATCAATTGAAAACCTATCCAAACTGATTTAAAAACATCTAGAATCCATCAAACACTGATATAAGCAATATCCAAAAGCTTTTAACAACACTTAGCCCTTTTTTTCACAAAAATCATGCATATCACATATTTTTCAGAAAACTAAAAATGGAAAAGGGATTTTACCTTGAGGGACTTACATCCAAGCCCCTCAGTGACTGCTTTGTCACTTCCAATAGGCTGGGGCCTATGCTGGACCTTGGACAGCAACAATCTCCAAAACCTGCTAAGAAAATGAAAAAACACAAGCACAAATAATACTTTCTGATTTTACTTAAAACCTCTTAAACCTTTCCACAAACCTTGAAACCTTTCACACGTTTCAAAAACAAGAACAATAGCAGACAATCCAAGAATTTAATCCACTTTCACTTCACAAATTCTTGGATTTTCTGAAAATAGAGACACTTTTTCAAAAACCTTTTTCTGAAAATCTTCAAAACACAAGTGTTTTGTAATATTTTAATGGAACTCAGTCTAGCAATCAAACACACACCAACTTTTTAAAATTCAATAAAAGGAATTACTTTATAACATAAACACCAACTTTATAATTTATAAAAAAAGAATTACAAATGTGAATAAAAACTGGAAGAAAGATATATGTGACATGCCACATATATTTATACTGCCTAAAAGACTATTCTAGAATAAGGAATAAAATATTACAATGTGTAAACCCTAATGTGCTAATTTCCAGAATTGCCCTCTTGGTCTCTTGGTCAAATCGTCCATGTGATGAGCCAGGCTGTTGCTAGTGATGTTTGAATGTATCTTAAGCGTTGAAATGATCTTGGGGGCCAAGGAGTCCAATCTAGCCGTTCCTTTTGTCGGGTTTAGGGTTTTGGGCGAAAGTGATGTTGCAGGGGAGGGTCCCACAAGACACATGGGTGTGTCTTTTGGTGGTTTGAGAGGTGGGATCAAGTGAGGGTAAGCTTAATTAGCATTCTGCACAAGAGGAATCAAAACCCCTTTGAATTAAGGTGAATTGATGCTGGGGAAATTTAGGGTTTAAGTGGGATTAGGATGGGGGTTTAATCTATTTTGGGAATAAACAGATTTAAAAATCTGTTTGGTGGGAAAGTGGGAGGGTTTGACTGGGGGTTTGACCAAGTTTTATTAATTTAAACCTGGTGGGTGGGTTTGGTCGGGTAGGGTATGGGTAAATGGGTTATTGGGTGGGTATTGATGACGTGTAAGGGTATGAGTGGTGGTGAGAGTTTGGCTGTCTGGCAAAATTGGCCCCCAAGCTTTCTTCTTTCCTTCAAGTTGTAATAAATCAGCAAACTTATATTCCCTTTGTATTAATCTTTGGCAAATTGTCATTTTTGGCACAATAGTTTCACAAACTTGTTTCAAGGACATTTTGTGCCAATTCTTCATTCTTCAAGGACTGATCTTGTAAATACTTGATAATTTAAGGACCCAAATGCAATAATTGAGATTTGCAAGGGTATAAATTGCCAAGTCTTCAATAGTAGAGGGACCAATCTTGTCAATCTTCAATTCTTCAAGGTTAATTTTGTAAAATCCAAACTTGGGCCCGGTTCATTGTGCGGCTTTGTTTCCCGTGTTCGTTTTTGATTGATTCTTGTGATCTTTTTCCATTTCCTCAATATCCGTACCTAAAAATACACAAGTAACAAACACGAGCATATATTTGGTATAATCAATGATATTTAATGCATTTTAAGCCCGATTTGGACGATGAGACCATGTATAAAAGCAGTCTCATCACTCCCCCATACTAAACCATTGCCGTGCCCTCACGCAATGCTAGAATTAAGTATCATAGCACCTCCAAAATTCAATTTATTCACTTTATTGAAATGGTAAACTAGCTACACTACTACTATTACTACTACTTGTGTTTTAGACATAATGTATGATTTTCATCGCAAAATGGGACGTTTAGGTTCATAGAATAAGAACACGTGAATGCTTCATTAGAAATAATTTCATCGTCCTCGATTTTCACCCTAATTCCATGCTAGGCGTGCAACGAGATCATTGTCATTATAATTTAGTAATGCTAACACTACTCATATGCCCTAATCACGTACTTATCCTCCCATTATTCCTAAGTTGTATCTTTTATATTTTATTATGTCTTAATGATCACGAGGATACATCATTGACTTATGCGATAATAGAGATTTAGGTCTAAAAATAAAGTCCTAACGGTGTAACTAAGACCATCAAATCAATAACCCCTCCTAATAGACCACGATGTCAAAAAATTAAGTTGACAAGAAGAATCGATAAACACGGTTTTATAACGGTTTTGAACATGAGACTTATTACCAAGACTTTTATACGCCCCCTAACGGAAGGACCTTATTATCTTTGGTTTACCTCCATCTTTTATTCAACTTCGCCATGAAGCTTTTATTATGACTTCGGTCTTGCCTTGCCTTTTATTATCCGCCTCATCGGTGGTTTTATTAGCCAAAGACGTATATCCTCACGCTAAAGCGAATTTTGGATCTTTAAAGCTTCAAAGATTAAGGCTTGATTCACTTTCAATTTTGCATAGATTTTAGGCCTTGTGGGGCTTCAAATTGTTCCTCAATTTAGGTGAGCACTTGAAATCTTATTATTAGGTGAAGCTTTCGATTATTCGGGTTGCCAATACTTCAAAACCGTGACGCTGGCGATACCTTAATGTCTCCCCAATTTAATTACACGGAAGCTACTAGAAAAGACTAGAAACCCAACAATCCTAACTAAACAACTAAGTCAATATTTATTAAGCAAAAAATATTTACATGCGAAGGGAGAATAAGCAAACAACGAGAACACATGAGTTTTTGAAAGAATACGAGTACTCTATGTTTAGCATAGTAACTTATAATTAACTCTATCATTTCTCGTCCTCATTTAAGAGACTTAGGCTAATGTGTAGTTAAGGGATCAAAGCTAAGTGCTCAACACGCACGGTCGAGTCAAAAATTACTCTTATTCTCGCCTTCGGAAAACCTACATTCGTGTCTTAAACACTTATAAAACATGAGAAAAATTTTAAAATTTGGCCATTTTTAGCCTTATTTTGCAACAAAACGATAAACAAAACGATAAACTTTGGAAAGCGTGAAGGTTTGGCAAGGCAAGTATCTATTCACCCCCCATACTAAAGTTAAACATCGTCCTCAATGTTTCGAGTCTAGGGGTGCAAACACCCCCATACTAGAGACGTAGTCGAATGCCTAATCTAGCATGGAAAGGGTGTAACCATTAAATTAATAGCCGTTTATGAAGTGTGCTAAAAACCTAAGGTTAGAACATAAAAGGATATATCATATGGATATTGAGAAATGTCTCCAAAGCAAACGATCGAGTGCTCCCATAAAACGAACACGAGAGGCTCCAATCGTGAAGATCATGATCTAAAAACCACAATTCACAAACAACCACGGAACAAAGGTTGGAAGGGCACAAATCCCCTCACATTAAACTACATTAGAAAGCAATAATATGTACATGGATAAGCATGGGTCTCCCCCACGAGGCACCTTGTTTTTGATAACCGAGTCAAAAGCTCGACTCGAATCCCCATAAATGTGATCATTTAGGGATAATCATGGTATGGTCAATTTTTGGTGGGGCTTACATGATAAACAAGGCCCAAAAACAACCGGTATAAAGGACTAAGTCCTTTGATGGTGCAAAATACCGGGATCGAAGATGGCGTTCTCGTTTTCATTGGAAAAACTAATCAACGCCACTTCATCATGAGTCAACAAAAACCCAAAGGGTTTCAAGAAAATAGGAGGGAAGAAATAGAAGGGTGGGACAATGGGTAAGTCTCTAAAAGCATGAGCTACTCGAGGTAGACTCGCACCAATCAAATGAAAAGATTTTCCTTTTATTGCATCGGTGGAAGACCGAGATTTCCCTATATAAGCAATTCCATGATCAAATATCTCGTCCTCGGTGGAGAAAGGGGATGGAACATAAGGGGATTCCCCCACACTAAGTCCACACAAAGCATCATCAAAAGGAGAAGACGAGCTTGTAGTACTCAAATCACATGGTGATGACGGAGTTAGAGTTGTAGAAAAATCTTTTAAATTTAATTCAAAATCTTTTCCTTTTTCATCTTTTACACTCTTCTTGTGAAAACCCGATTTGATTATGTCAAAAATATTTGGTGTATCTAAAGCAATGTTAGTCACACTAAAAATTCTCACATTTTGAAATCTATTTGGTTTAGGTGGTGGCAAGTTTTCAAATCTTTTGTCAACAAAGAAAACTTCCCCATCGGGATCAACGTATTCATCATCCGAAGATTCACTCGAGATTAGAATCGTAGGCTTAACACTCTTAACCTCCACCGGCGGAGGGGACGGAACTTCATTTTTCTCAACAACTCCTAAAACTCTATTTGAAATGCTTTTGCAAATGCTTTTGATGGGATTGACATTGTACAAAGATGTGATATAATACACATGAGAAAGAGTGGAGTTTTGGGTTGCATTAATGACGAGTTCTTCCTCATTGAAACGAAGAGTGATTTTTCTTGCATGCACATCGATGAGTGCTCTCGAGGTATCCAAAAAAGATCGACCTAAAATTAACGGAACTTTAGGATCGATGGGAATGTCAACAACAATAAAGTCTACAGGATAGTAGAACTTTCCAACTTTCACAAAGACGTCCTCGGTAACTCCACAAGCTAGAATCATAGAATGATCGGCCATTTCGATTGACATTCTTGAAGGAGTGAGATTTGGAAGATTGAGCGATTTAAAAATCTCAAGAGGCATCAAATTAATACTAGCACCAAGATCGGCCAAGGCGTAGCATTCTTCCATGTCTTGGATAGCACATGGGATTAAAAACTTTCCAGGATCACCGACTTTTTGAGGTATGCGGCTTAGAAAAACTGAAGAACAACTAGACGATTTTTGTAATTTCTCTTTGTTATTCAACATACTTTTGAAGTTTGCGGCAAATCGAGGCATCATGACTAAGGCGTCGGCAAAACTTTTATTGAAATGCAAGTCACGAAACATTTTCATGAAAAGTTCAAATTGATAATTATTTCGTTCTTGTGCCTTTTCCTTGTCTCGTCTTGAAGGGTAGGGTAAAGGTGGTGTGGGTTGGGGCATAGTAGGCATAGGCATCGGCCTTGGAATCTCGGGTTCCATGATTGGTGTGGGTTCAACCGTAGGTGTGGTTTGAGCGGTACTTCGTGGGCTTGTAATGTGCTCCTTTTCAACTACAACCTTCTTTCTGTTTTTCCTTCTCCATAGAAGTACTTGGACGAGAAATGGGTTCTTTGAAAGTTTTACCACTACGAGTAGTAATAACCTTCAACTCTCCTTTCGGGTTCACGATGGTATCACTAGGAACACCACCCGAAGAAGAGGGCTTACACATGATAGCTTCAAACATTTTAGCCATACAGTCTTCAAACTTAGATTGTCTAGCATCCGCTTTTAACAACTCTTGCTTAATCTCATGTTGTCCTTGCTCCATTTTTTGTTGATTTTGTTGGAGACGTGTGACATTTCCTTCCATTTTATTAGCATGAGTTTTAAGTTCATTAGCAAGTTCGTTTTTAAGTTCGTTTTTCAACTCGGATCTTAAGCTAACCATTTCACGTTGCATATTATCAAACTTAGCATCATTAGCCTTAGCATAATTCAAAAATTCTCCTTGAAGATTTTTGGTGTGATCATTTTGAAAACCTTGAGTAGAAGTTTGAAAATCACGGTTTTGGTTTTGGTTTGAAATTTGCCCATTTCCACTTGGATAATTACCCTTGTTATAATTCCTTTGATTTCCTTGGTAATTTCCACCTTTGTTGTTGTTGCGATTATTATTAGCATTTTGATTGGGTGGAGCTTGATTTTGGCGGGAACCTTGACCGATTTGGTTATAAGTTCCCGTGGCTACATAAGCACTCGAAGTGTTACCATCCGCGGTAATGCACTCGGAAAGATCATGAGCTCCACCACACGACAAACAACTCTTAGAAACCGCTTTAACCGAAGCGGAATTCGAAGCTTCTTGAGCTTTCCAATGGGACATAAGAGTCGAAAACCTATCGAAAAATCGATTCTCCTCATTAGCTTCATCTTGCAAGGCATTGATACTACGAGACGATGATGAGCCCATTTTGGCAACACTCGGTGTGTTACGAGGGCTATAAACCTTAGACCTATTCTCAATTATGACCAAAGCTTCTTCAACCGTTTTACACAAAAAATTACCACCCGCGGCGGCATTTAAATAATCTCTTTCATGATCATTAAGTCCATTGTAAAACGTGTCGATTTGATGTAAGTCGGAAAAACCGTGATGAGGACATTCATGTAACATCTCCTTAAACCTATTCCAAGCCGTTGAAAAACTTTCATTTGATTCTTGTGAAAATTTAGAAATCTCATTTTTCAAATGCGTAGTCTTAGAGGGCGGAAAAAATTGGTTCACGAACTTCGAAACGAGATCCTTCCACGTCAATATAGAATTGGGTGGCTCTTTCTCTAACCAAATTTTAGCGGGCCCCGCTAAGGAATACGGAAAAATCATCATCTTAATCGAGTCATTCGAGACATCCTTAAATTTGCACGTGGCGGTAAGACGATTAAATTGGCGAATATGGTTGTGAGGATTGTCCTTCTCATCACCACGGAATTTGTTGTTTTGGATCATCGACAACAAACCCGTTTTCACCTCAAAATTCTCCGCAAGGATTGCGGGAATCACAATAGCTTCTCCATAACCCTCGGTGGGTGCTTGAAGTAACTCCATCATAGTTCGATTCGCCATGGTTGGTTCTTCTCGTACAATGGGTTCGTCAATAGGAGACTTCTCACTAGAATGAGTTGGAGTGGGAGTTTTGTTCTTTCGTCTACGTGCACGTTTTGCTTGATTACGAGTGAGCATAAACGTCACGTACAACGAGGAGACGAGCAAAGAAGATTCTTTTTGGTTTTTGGTTTTTTGTATTTTTCAAATTTTTTTTTGTGGTTTTTGATGGTATTAACTTTTTTGGAAATTGGTGAATGTATTAAGTAGACAAAAATCTACAAATCTCCTCCTTAAACAAATCTCTCGATTAAAGAAGCCTTAAGGAATGAAAACGATCACGTGAAGTGAACGCCTTCGATGACTTTAGAACGATGGTGGAACACCAAATCGTTCAAGAGGGTTTAATCAATAGAATCCAAGAAAATATATATGATATGTAATAATACTTTGGGCGGCAAAACCCTCGATTCACTCTCAAAATCAAATACGCACAAGCAAGCGGAGGAAACGAGGCGGCGCGAAGCACTTAAGAGCCTTTTTCCTTTAGGTCGTGAAATACAACCGCCTTATACCCACCTTATAGTTTGTATTTTCAAAATCAAGCTTCACGAAAGTATTTATCTATTTTTGCCTTTTTCTTTGGTTTGAGATTCTAATACAATGATTGGGTAATGACCTCCCAAGTCAAGGTTGTGATTTCTCACGTATTTGGAGTACTTGTGAATTTATTGTTCTACGTATACAATATATTAATTATATTCACACAAAAACCGAAAAACGATAATACGTATTAGTAGAGTGCTACTAATACAAATACTATTTATGGCTAATATAAAAAAAACAACAATGGTTCAATCAAAACACAACACGCCTCCCCGGCAGCGGCGCCAAAATGATGTGGTTCCATTGCCGGGAATCGAACCCGGGTCTCCTGGGTGAAAGCCAGATAACCTAACAGCTGAGAAAAAGAAAATAGAAAAGGGGTGAGAAAAGAAAAGACGGTTACGAAAACGGATTAAACTACGACGAAAAAGGCGTAAACGTAAAACCGTAAAACTACAAAAATTAAAATTTTAACCTAAAAATTACTAAAAATCCACAATAATATTCTAAGAGTTTACAAAAAATCCAAACTTGCTAAAACCTTTTAATTAATTAAATACTGACTTTTTAATGCTAATTAAAGCCCTAAAAATCACAATTAATTATAAAAAAGCCCTAAACAAGATCTAATAGTTTGTAAACCTCAAAAATAACCTAATTAAGCTAAAAACTATTTTTAAAAATTTTAAAACCAAATTAAACTATTTTTAAACACTTAAAAACTATTAAAATCTATTAAATCTTAAATTAATTCTAGAAATTAATTGAAAAGTCTAAAAAATATTTGGAAAGTGACAAAAATCCTAATTAAGTGTCCTTAACCTATGAAAAATGAAAAAACTAAAAAAAATCAAAATTCAATTTTTAATAATAAAATAATAATAAAAAATTCAAAAAAATTCAAAGTTTATAAAAAAAATCTAAAAAATTACCAAAAATCTAGAATAATCTAACTAAGATAAAAATGTAAATAAAAGTTCCTAAAACCTTTTTATTAATTTTATATTAAATTTTAAAGTTGTTGAAAAACCCTAAAATCAAATAAAATTAAAAATAAGACTTTTTGAAAACATTATTGAATGTAAACCTCAAAAATATAAATCAAAACCTAAAAACTATTTTTCTGGATTTTTACAATGCTTTTTACTATTTTTAAACTACTTTCTAAAAATTAAACTAAAAATAATCCTAATAAATAAATTAAAAACAGGAAAAATAAACTTTTAATTCCAAAAAGTCCTAAAACTAAACAAAAACACAAGAAAAATACGAAACAGGAAAAAGCTTAAAGGAATAAGCTTAAAACAGCTTAATTATAAGCTATTAAGTAAATAAGCTAGAAAACCAACACACCTTATATATTAAAAGTTTCAAACTCTTACCAGTCAAAGTCCCTAGGGCAACGGTAAGGAGTGTGTGTTGTGAGAGGAGTGGCGCAGGTTCGAGTCCTGGCCACGTCCTTTTTGTTTTTTATTTTATTTTTCTTTTTAAACTATTAAAAACACAAACCTGTGACACTTGTAAAACACAATCCAATATGATCAAGATTAAAACAAGTTAAGTGCAAAAAACGTATTCAGTGACTTTTTAAGAACACAAGCAAGTTTGTTTCTTCACTTGTGCAATAATCAAGAGGAGCTTGATTTGATGAATTTTTGTGGATGTTTTATATGGACAATGGCACCCTTGTACTCTTTGGAGTACAAGGAGTCAAGCAAACACAAAACTAAGCAAGATCAAACACAAAGTAACACAAAAATAGCACAATCTGGCAAAATGGAGTTGCTGATATAGCTTACTCAAGTCTGAGGGTATTTTGCTGAATTCAAATGCACAAACGTGAAATTTAAGGTCTCAAATCTTGCATACAAACTCCCTAGATGACTTATAAGCTACATACAATCCTAAAACATCCTTATGACTAGCAACTTAACAATTTGGGTGGCTTAAATTACACAAATCAACAGGAAAAAGCTCTTGACTGATTTAGGCTATTTTCTTTACTTTTTAGCATACAAAAGTGTTTAAAACTCTACCCAATAAAGACCTGACTACTCCTATCTTCTAACAACTGCCTAATGAGTAACTAAGACCATCTTTTAACTCAAAATCTTTAACCAATTTCAACTTAATCACCAGATCCAAACACCCCTTAAAAACTGAACTTGGAAATTTTTCAAAGCAAATCAATTGAAAACCTATCCAAACTGATTTAAAAACATCTAGCATCCATCAAACACTGATATAAGCAATATCCAAAAGCTTTTAACAACACTTAGCACCTTTTTCACAAAAATCATGCATATCACATATTTTTCAGAAAACTAAAAATGGAAAAGGGATTTTACCTTGAGGGAATTACATCCAAGCCCCTTAGTGACTGCTTTGTCACTTCCAATAGGCTGGGGCCTATGCTGGACCTTGGACAGCAACAATCTCCAAAACCTGCTAAGAAAATGAAAAAACACAAGCACAAATAATACTTTCTGATTTTACTTAAAACCTCTTAAACCTTTTCCACAAACCTTGAAACCTTTCACACGTTTCAAAAACAAGAACAATAGCAGACAATCCAAGAATTTAATCCACTTTCACTTCACAAATTCTTGGATTTTCTGAAAATAGAGACACTTTTTCAAGAACCTTTTTCTGAAAATCTTCAAAACACAAGTGTTTTGTAATATTTTAATGGAACTCAGTCTAGCAATCAAACACACACCAACTTTTTAAAATTCAATAAAAGGAATTACTTTATAACATAAACACCAACTTTATAATTTATAAAAAAGGAATTACAAATGTGAATTGATAAAAACTGGAACAAAGATATATGTGACATGCCACATATATTTATACTGCCTAAAAGACTATTCTAGAATAAGGAATAAAATATTACAATGTGTAAACTCTAATGTGCTAATTTCCAGAATTGCCCTCTTGGTCTCTTGGTCAAATCGTCCATGTGATGAGCCAGGCTGTTGCTAGTGATGTTTGAATGTATCTTAAGCGTTGAAATGATCTTGGGGGCCAAGGAGTCCAATCTAGCCGTTCCTTTTGTCGGGTTTAGGGTTTTGGGCGAAAGTGATGTTGCAGGGGAGGGTCCCACAAGACACATGGGTGTGTCTTGTGGTGGTTTGAGAGGTGGGATCAAGTGAGGGTAAGCTTAATTAGCATTCTGCACAAGAGGAATCAAAACCCCTTTGAATTAAGGTGAATTGATGATGGGGAAATTTAGGGTTTAAGTGGGATTAGGATGGGGGTTTAATCTATTTTGGGAATAAACAGATTTAAAAATCTGTTTGGTGGGAAAGTGGGAGGGTTTGACTGGGGGTTTGACCAAGGTTTATTAAATTAAACCTGGTGGGTGGGTTTGGTCGGGTAGGGTATGGGTAAATGGGTTATTGGGTGGGTATTGATGACGTGTAAGGGTATGAGTGGTGGTGAGAGTTTGGCTGTCTGGAAAAATTGGCCCCCAAGCTTTCTTCTTTCCTTCAAGTTGTAATAAATCAGCAAACTTATATTCCCTTTGTATTAATCTTTGGCAAATTGTCATTTTTGGCACAATAGTTTCACAAACTTGTTTCAAGGACATTTTGTGCCAATTCTTCATTCTTCAAGGACTGATCTTGTAAATACTTGATAATTTAAGGACCCAAATGCAATAATTGAGATTTACAAGGGTATAAATCGCCAAGTCTTCAATAGTAGAGGGACCAATCTTGTCAATCTTCAATTCTTCAAGGGCAATTTTGTAAAATCCAAACTTGGGCCCTGTTCATTGTGTGGCTTCGTTTCCCGTGTTCGTTTTTGATTGATTCTTGTGATCTTTTGCCATTTCCTCAATATCCGTACCTAAAAATACACAAGTAACAAACACGAGCATATATTTGGTATAATCAATGATATTTAATGCATTTTAAGCCCGATTTGGACGATTAGACCATGTATAAAAGCAATCTCATCAAGCTCATGTGCGATGCTAGTGATTTCATGGTAGGAGCGGTTTTAGGTCAATTAGTTAACAAACACTTCCAACCAATCCATTACGCTAGCAAGACAATGACGGGGGCTCAATTGTGTAACACCCCCAAATATACACAATTCAATACAGCGGAAGACTCGTTGGTGTTACGGGATAACACATTACTCACATCATAGACAACGCTTTAAAAATCGCATCGTTTAATAATAAACATTTCCATTCATAAATATCAAATTTACATAGGTCCCAAGTCATAGTATTTCATACAAGTTTTACAAAGCATTTGAATGGAAATTATTATTTAAGTGTGGGCCATGAATTCTTGTTGTCTTCCCGAGAATTACCTTCAAGTACCTTAGATAAGACATGTTAAAAGAAAGGGTCAGCAAAAACGCCGAGTGAATTCATAGAGTTTAATAAAACCATTAATATATCATCGGTATATAATTATTACCAAATATTATTTTTTACAAATCTTTGTAATAGGCCATAAAATAGCCAATGTCATTTTATACAAATCCTTATCAAAAATCATGATATAGGTTTTTTCCTTCAAAATCATTATACGAACCATTATCGTAAAAACATCATACAATACGTTTTATAACGTTGTATAAAGTTAAATAAAAACCTTTATATATATATATGGTTATGTAAAACCAAAACACAAACATAACATCAATAATAAGACCCTCGTATTGCTAGTCAGGCAATATATCGTAATTCAGTGCGTATAGCAGTATTTCGTTATTTGGATTATTATAAGCCGCATGACATTGTTACCTTACTACAACAAACAACGGGTAGCTAACCCGAAACTCATTTGCCCATCTAAATTAGCGTGTCGTCACAAAAATCACGCTATGGAAATCTTCTCATACATAAATTCGCTTACCAATCAATGTGGCACGACGGGGATCAACCGTCAAGGCGCGAACTGGGGTGATCGTCAAGAAATAGTACTATTATATGCATAAGCGTCTACCAAATCCCGGTAGTTCACAATTCATGCTAATGGGACTTTTAGTGACATAACCTAACATTAATAATCCATTTTATTTCATACATCGGGTCATATAATCATTCATCGGGTCATACAATCATTCGGGTCCAAATCAATAAACAAACAATTGGGACAAATAGTGTCCTATTTCAAGAAAACTAACATGTTATCTCCCTCGCGGGTTTATAAAACATTTCATAAAAACATTTAAAAGAGTGCGAGGCTATGAACTCACCTTGATGTGGGAAATCGGGTTATCGGCAATTCGGATGTACGGTACGTGCTTCTATCACGGAAACCTAGACAAATAATACTTGTCTTAGACTCTTATCCAATGAATTTATAAAAATAACAATTATGTATACATATGATGATTTTATATATATGATGATGATCAAGTGGGTTTTTACATTCTCATTCACTCATTTTAGTGTTATATATTGGTAACTTTTATACTAGTTTACTAGTTTTACTTATTTACATGTTTTAGGCCTAATAAGCCTATTATAAGCCCAATAACTTATATTAGTCCATTTTACACTTTTATTATCAGTATTATACTTTACATGTTGGGCCCAAGTGGGTTAAGCCCAATAAGTAAGTTTATAAGTGTTTTACCAAACTAGTCGGGTTAATAGTCCAATAAGGCTACTTTGGCCCGTTAATGTCTATATGTTGTAAAGCTCGGGTTTTATCGGTTTTTACTTGTTATATAAGTTTATACAACAGTATGTGAGTTTTTAAAAGTTTACATTAGACGGGTCCGACCGTCTAATTTTATTTGACAAAAACGTTAATCTTTCGGTCTTAGCCGAAAAGACGTAAAACTTATGTATATAGTTTTATAACTTAGAAAAACATTTATACTTGTAATTTATATAACATGTCCCATTTTAATATCAATATATATATATATATATATATATATATATATATATATATATATATATATATATATATATATATATATATATATATATATATATATATATATATATATATATATATATATATATATATATATATATATATATATATATATATATATATATATATATATATATATATATATATATATATATATATATCTTTATTTATGATTATTATCAACTAGTGGGTTTTATATATGTGTATTTTATATAAATTTTTTAGTGCTTATATTATATACTATTTATTTACAAAATCAGTCCTAAATTTTAAGTCCACTAAAATGTCCATATCTAGAGTTCTATAATGAGATAGGACCTCAAAGTTTTATGACAGAAACTAAATGATATGTGCTTCATTTAACTCCTTTATAGCTACTTATGAATCAAAATCTAACTATTTTAATAAATTCGTCCAAAACAGTGTAGGCATATTTGCACTCCAATCTTGTTTTGATCATATCTCACTCATTATAATAATTCCATTGCATGGCCAACTCTCACATGTATACAAGACCTAATACTTACTGTATATGATTCCACTTTGCCATTTTATCAGTTTAACATTTGGTTAGTTAGTGTTTTTATACAGCCATCTTATTAAGAAAGATTTAACCATTTTACATGTGGTTTTCCATCTTTTTACCCATGTTTATCAAATCTATCAACACCAAATCCCCACATTATATTTTTAATCATCATTCATCATCATATACATATACATAAATAAAGAAAATACAAGATTACATAATCAAAATAACAAGAGGATAGGAAGAACAATCTCTATACCACCAAGGTTGTGTAGGTTATGATCTAGGCTTGGATTTTGATGGAAAAACTTGTGATAGATCAACACCAACTTTGAAGACCACCAATCTTTGTAAACTTCTTATAGAAATCAGCAATAGGACATCATCAAATCACCTTCTTGGATGTTAGAATCACCTCCAATCTTCAAGGCTTCAAAGGGGCATCATCATGTGTATGAATAACACATGATTTTATGGCTAAAATAGATCAAATGAGGGTTGTTGTTGGTGATTTTGGGACGAAAATGAGAGAGGAAAGGGAGGATGAGAGTGGTTTTGCATGTATGAATGTGTGTAAATGGTTTGGATGAAAGTGGTTTTGTTAGCTAACTTAGTTAAGTTAGACAAGTGTAGCTTGTAAGCTACATGTTTGACACATCATGGTGTGTGTTGGAGCCCATTTGGCCGTCCCATGTAGTGGGGTGGGCAAGTGTAAAACTTGTCCCATCCCACTAATTTACGGGTACTCCTCGATTCTAGTTTCCTCGATTTGCGTGCCCTCGGGTTGTTTTCGAAAAACGTTTTTATAAATTATGAATCAACGGCACAAAACGAATCTAATAAAAATTGTTTCATCAAAAACGGAGTTCAAAAACATAAATACGTAATCCTAAGGTTTCCGGTTTAATCGTAGAGGACGTTAATTTATTCACGTAAGTCCTAATCTCTTCTCGTAAATTAGTGAGTTTATGAACCAACACAAATTTAAAATCCCTAAATAATATTCACGGATAAATTTATTTCCTGAAATGTCCGGCTGTCACAAAAAACGGTGTATGTAAACTTAAGCACGTAACGTAGAATCCTCCGGTTTAGACGTAGTCGATGCTACTTCAAGACGTAAACCCAAATTTCTTCCCATAAATGAGTGAGTTCATAATATAACATTAAAATAATGTTTTTAAATAATATTTGAGAATAAAATATCAACCATAAATTGACGGATTGTCACAGCATTTACCCCTAAACAGGATCTTTGTCCTCAAAGATCGATTTATCTTACTACTCACTTCTTATAGAGTTAGAGCCATGTGGGTATTTCCTCCACATTCGGTCTTTTCTCACAAGTGTAATTCATTACAATACGCGATTTTCATCAAACATAACTACGGGAATACGACCAGGCTTAATGTTCACGGGTTTTTGATGAATGCAACTTTTCGCCGATCTAAACTTCATCAAGAAGTAATCAGATTTTCACTTGATAGACATTTCATCAAGTTAGATATACGAATCATAATTTACACAGCCCTTGAAGTCCTAGGGTAGATCCAGCTTATATGCCTTTCAAACCAACTTTTACATCATCTCAATGGTCCCATACAACGGGGACTTATTTCCCATGATCTTTCAGATCATCTATTCATTTTTCCAAGGTGAAAATTTTTGGCATAACTTCGCTACCCATCCTGCACTTCAAGATCTACACTTCATATTCACATAACCTCCTGCCTACTACCGACAGTCATTAATCAGATCCTAATTTCAACAATCATTTCAGGTTTTGCGGGTCAGGTATTTTGTAAGGTTAGGTTCGTCATCATAGGCAACCTTAAACCTAAAAGACATGTCCAACTCACAATGGGTGTATGTCGGGTATCTTCATCCCAACTCCTGCTTACAGATGCTCTAATATATATCCTCACAAGATTCGATCTCGATCCTAATACGATAATTATCGATGATAATCTCTCCAAAGGAAAGCTATTATACGGTTTATTACCAAAGGTCAATCATTCAAAACATAAAACAAGACTTCTAGTGTTTTGTATCGTTACTTTACATCGTCCCTTCGATTAAACAGTACTCTCATCAAGGTTCGTTCCTAATGTCTTCTGAGCAAATCTCTAGAAATTCAATGCGAATCGAGGATCTTGATAGAGATGATCGATACACGCACACTATGTTTACACAACACCTTTAAATACAAAGAGTCAATTTCTTCATCAAGAATCTATCATTAACAGAAATGATATTATCAGATTTGGTCAGTCTGTCGACGATGACACAAATCGAATCAAATTCAGATGATGACCTTTGCAATAGTTAGACGTTTACTAATGTATGAGGCGATGTATGCCTTCATAATTTGCCATCAGTACAACTTCTTCAGATAAAGATACATTAAATCAGAAATGACAGGAATAGAATACTTATACTTACGGGATTCCAACATGAATACATCTCACAAACCTCCATATTTCGGCCACCATATGCGGCCTTTTATACATTCAACACCATCGGTTTCTCAATTCTAATGGTTCACATTAGCTGTAAACCCTTTTTATTATATATATTATCCTTCCTACAAGCATCAATTATTTCTAAATTGTTCGGGCAAATTACTTTGCACCGTCATTATTAAGGAACACGATCCTAATTGATTCTTTATCCTTTCTATATTATGTGTCAGTATCTACATTCATCTTCCCTGATGAAATAATTATCATGACAGTATTCATTCAAAATTTCTTTCTTCATATTTTCTAAGTTTTAGTTTTGCCTCGACTATTATTTTATCAGTTTTGCTCAATCCGACGTTTAAAGCGTCGATAAGTATTACTAGTTTTAACACCCCCAAATTACAATGCGCAACGGAAATACACATTTGGGTGCTAAATACAAACATTGTTACACAAGACATTTTGAACAAACTTAAAATGATAAATTTGAAATATAAAAGGATATAATTTAACCATTGTCTAAAACTTTTGATCCCAAGTAAAACAATTTTAGAAATACCAGAGTTACATTTAGGTCCCCCAAAGATTTTATCAAATCAACAAACAATTCACCAAAGTACGTGACCGTACATTATTATTTTCATGACAAAAGGGAAAGAAATATGTTTTAGACCAATCACCACAAAAGCAATCCCGTAATCCTTCTCCAGCAAGCTCCGCAATTCCTCAACTTCAATACCTAAAATACATGCTTAAAATCATTAACACAACGGTTGAGCGAGTCTATAGGTTTTCCAAATCAACATTTGAAAACAAGAGAAAAATCAATCAAGATCATTTAATAGAATTGTCGTACACACAATCTATTAGTCAGGCATTCTGGTATATAGCAATAGCTATTGAATTGTATTAAGCTCATGACACCGACCCCTTAACTTAGTCACCCATGCCTAAAGCCGGCATGACTAGATGAAATTCCAGTACCCCTACTAGGGTATCATTTGCAAAAATACCAATTCTCATTCTCCTAAAATTATCCTTCCCAGCGGGTTACTCAGCGTAAAGCCATGGTCTTAGATAGGGTTGTCAGCCCAATAGTACTATCATTAGAATAAGCGACTATTCCTAACTCACAACATCAAGTCAGAAGATAGTTAACGGCTCATGAATTTAGTGACTTTGGCAAATTAGGTACTTATACAATTCAAATCAACAAAGGCAACAAAGGAAACATTCGGGTCCAAACAATCAATCATGACTTGTGTTCATTTTACTTTCAAATAGCATGTATCCCCATCGTGGGTTTTAAAATCATTCAAAACAATTACAAAAGCGAGGCTATAGACTCACCTGGAGCATTAACAGTAGTAAGACGATCTTCGACGATAGTTGATGCCCGATAAACACAAAAACCGCAACCTATCAAATAGGGCGCGTTCATCAATAATAAATTTGAATAAAATCCATACTTACTAACATCAAACTCAAAATCATAAAATCACACCCAACCAAAAATGAAAACAATACAATTGACCTTTTACTTCATTCTATGTGCTTACTATTAGTTAATTCTTTCGATAAAAATCTGCCGGTACACACCAAATGTACGAGCTCATTTACCCCACTTAAACACATCAAATATTTATGATACTAATCAGAGACCTCACTTACTATATATAGAAAGACCTGTTAAAAGCCCATCAAAAGATTTTACTTTTAAAGTTCCCTGCCCGACACATCTTTGAACTACAAAAACCGGACAGTTTTACGTCAACAACTCATATAGTCTATTAAACCATTTATTTTTCTCCGGATACAAAACCGACACTCAACTTTGAAAATAACTCAAAATCATCATACTTATCATTCAATATCAGTGCATGACTCACTTTAAAAATCCATTTTATAGTCCCCAAGATTCGATCCAAATATCGACAACAATTATATATCGTGTCGATACTCGTCTCCGGGTACACGAATAATCAAACTAACGTAACTTCGCGCTCGTTTGGAGCTAGAAGCTCTATCTTATATCAAATCGAAGCTAAAATAATTATCTACAACAATATCTAGTTAATTCATCTCAAACTCAAACTCATATTTCAGAAAAATAAGTTTAATAATCTGTTTAAAAATATACTTTTAAAAATCCATCAAAATTAATTTTTCACCACATTTTAATCATTCTCATATGCCTAATATCACCCTAATATCATTACAAAAAACATAACTAACCCATAACACATTTAAATGATCATACAAAAATTTACCCACTCAAAATTTCCAACATGCAATAGTTAATATATATATATATATATATATATATATATATATATATAACACTACTAACAACATACCCACACAACAAAAATAGATCAAACAAGCATGGATCATATCAAAAAAATAAAAGTTCTTGCATGTGTATAAAAATTATACCATTAGATGCACAATTGAATTTCCAAGATGGGACTTGTGATGTTTTTGGATTGATCTTGCTAAATTTTGATGAAAATTGATTGAAGTGGCTAGGGGGGTGGACGACAAACAAGAACAAGGGAGAGAGAGATTGTGTTTTTGTGTTAAAATGAATTTTATATTAAAGTGTGGTAGTGGAAAAATCTTATATAGTGGGGTGGAGGGGTATAATTTGCCAATTTGTGATAGTTTTGGTCCAAAATGCAAGTAAATAGTTTACAAGGTTGAAAATTTAAATTGTCAATTTTGAAAATATTTACGAGGCTTGGGTTTCGTAAAAATACTTTTCAAAAGTTTAAACGCACTCAAAATATGATAATAGTATGATCCCGGTTCGACTTAATACGAACTTAAAATAAAAACGTCAAAAATATAAACATTGAGACAACAAATGATAAAACATAAAATCTCGGGCATCCGTCGATATCGTGGTCATTAATAATCCTCGCTATTAGTAAAAAGATAAAAATACAACCTCCAACGTCCGTTTTAAATAAAACCATCAATCGTCATATCATTCAAACTCATCAAAATTTCAAAATCATTCGTAAAAATAATATTATATAATATTAAATAAATGACCTCGGGTTTGGGTTGTCACATCCTACCCTCCTAAAAGAGAGCGACGTCCCGGCGCTCGGCCCCTCTTATACTCACATTCCATACCTCCAGAACAAGTAAGAACTCTTTTCCTTAAAGAAATCCTCACGCTTCCTTCACAATTTCATATTCTACTCATGGAATTCTTGTACCCTTACAGTATAATCCTTACTATGTTTCGACCTCATAAGAACTCTTCAAAGTTCTTTTTCCAAAAAGCAACTTATCTTCAAGTTGAATTCTTTCCTTGTTGTTCTCAAAACAAATTTCACCCGTCATAACGACACCTTAAGCATAACCACGTTTCCCAATTTCAAAATCCATCGATTTCTTTGAATACCAACATAACTCTTCTAATGATTCCTTGTTACTATTGGATAATTTTTAATCTATACAATCTTATCAGTATTGCCAATATCACTTCTAGTTCCGTCATTCAATTCCACCTACATTTCTGCAATACATCGAAAACCTAATCTTACGTCCATAACTCATGATCTTTAACCTTCACAAATGAAAGTTCTTAATATACCATTAATGGTACAGCCTTACTACTACTAGCATCATAATCATCGTCATATAAATATTCCCACAATTTCTAAGTCAATCACATACCCACAAGTATACCGTTCGATGTTCGAATCGTCCTTTCACTCTGTTCATCAGTCTCTGTATAACAGAGTACTCAACTCAGCTTTCACCTTTACCCAAACCAAAATGTATCGATTAATTGACTTGTGAGATTTCTTCATCACTAAGTCTCACTCTCTCAACTCAGGTATGTTAGGAGTGCTCAATATACCATGCCTAACTTGGCATTACAACAAAATCCTTTCCATAAGTTTAACAAAATGTTGAAACCAATTACCTTGACATCCTTCTCAATTCAGACCACTAACTTAAAATTTCATATCCTTGCTATCATGCCCACACTTCTGTCACTACCAAAACTCAAATATTAAAAGATTTCCCACCTTTTTATCCCAGATAAGTGCATTAGCTACCACATTCGCCTATCCCAGATGGTAGCGAATCTCGTGGTCATAATCACTCACAGTCATAACCACCAACATACTCAAATACTCAAAATATATAACTGTTAATCCTCTACTCATCTCATTTTACATCCCATGAAATTAATTATGGAGCAACTTCTATGGTCCTTTATCACTACACACTTGATTCCATACAAGTAATATTTCTACCATCTCAAAGAAAACACCACAACAACATAACACTTATGAGACGCATCATAGCAAACTACAAACTATAAATACCTTAGATCCTTTCAAAAATGACAACATCGGTGAAGAACACAACTTACCTTTCAGTGTTCAGAATACAGCTTCCTCATCGGATGGGGATCAGATTTCGAAACATACAATTGAGATGAATAAGTGGGACTCACACATCCAATTCTTCTTAGTCAGCTTAATCAATGGTTTAACAATCAGTGAAAACATTTCGATAAACCTCTGATTATTCCCAGCTTAGACCAAGGAATTAACAGATTTCCGTCGGCGTCGTTGGTACCGACTAATCCTTAACCGTTTCAATCTTGGTAAGATCTTCACGAATACCTTTGTTGTCAAACAACTGCCTTAGAAAACGCAAATATTTCAACCAACATTCACACCTTGAAAACTTTACATACAATTTCTCTTTTTCCAACCATCCCAAAAATTATCTTCATAGGCTACTTATGTTCCTCCTTTCCTCTTGGAATAAAATTGAATATCTTCAATAGATATAATGACTAACTCATCCTAGCACATCTCACACACAAAATTCAACCAGTCCATTAATACAGCAGACGCGTTCGTCCATTCCAAAAACATCACTTGCTACTTAAAGTACCCACATCAAGTACGAAAAACAACTATAGGAATATCTTTCTTCCTAACTCTTAGTTAATGATAACCAAAACTCAAAGCGAAAGAAGAATGCACCAAAATGCAGGTGCTGCACCAAACACTGGTGGTTCTTTCTTGTTGTAAGTGAATGCAACGAAAAGACCCGGAAATAACGAATAATGAAACAATTCATATATTGACGTATCTAGCTATCATATTAGTATATTAGTCAAGCTATATCTTGTACTTTCTTGGGCCTAACTAAGAAAAGAGAACAAGAGAAGAAAAGCAAAAGCAAATACGACTTTCAGCCAGGCTGCTTCATTCAAGTCTAGGATTGGCTCCTTCTTCACAATGTCTTGCTTGTTGGTGGCACTCAAGCTTCTGGGACCGTTACCCCAACGTCTGCTTTGAAAGCCAGTGAGACTTCTCAAGCACCTCAGATCAAGAGCACGGGCTTATATATTCATGAAAAGCCGGGGTTGAAACATGTTATGAAACTAAGACAACAATTATTTCTAATAATAAGAAAGAGTTAAGCGCCTCCAAGGCCTATAAATAGAAGCTTCTTTCAATCTATATTTTCAAAGAGAGAGGTAGAAGTCAGAAAGAAACGCAAACCGCTTCAAGGCAACAGGCTATCTCCCGACTTTCACTTTAGGAATGCCTTTCAGGCTAGCTCTCTCCTTTAAGGCTAGCTCTCTCCTTTGGTATTCAATTGGCTATATTTCGTAGTGAGATAAGGAATTCAATCGTATATAGTATTGTACAAATACTGTGGGTGGCCAAGAGGGCCTACTTGGAGACTTGGGATCTCAGCAGGAAATGCGAAGGTTGCTTAAAGCCGGCCGGCCGATAGGCGAAAGATAATAAACTAGTTCTGATATCTCCTACCAGATCAGCTACATCAAAATGAACAAATGGTATTAATCTCTTGAGCTCCTCAAGATCACCTACTGTAGTTTTAGAGCTTAATGGGTTAATCCCGAATCTACCGTAGAGTGAATTCATAAGGATCTTAGCATCACTAGCTTATGCTCTGACCCGAGTAGCATGGGGCACGTGGAATCCCGTGTGAATCAGCAAGGACCATCGACTAGGCCTCCCGCTGACTGAGGGAAGCGATCTGTCTTAAACAAGAAGATTCTCAATCTTGGAAGAGCATCTTGCAAGGGTTAGAGGTTTTGAAGGATGAGCTGGTATGGAAGATAGAAAGCCACGTTTGTACTCGTGACTTAGTGGATCGAAACAACCAGTAGAGATTTCGAATCATAGGAGCTAGTAATCGTCGATATGCTCATATTGGTGACGTTATTGTTGCTGTGATCAAAGACGCAGTTCCAAACATGCCTCTACAAAGATCAGAAGTGGTCAGAGCTGTAATTGTACGTACTTGTAAAGAACTTAAACGTGACAACGGTATGATAATACGATATGATGACAATGCTGCAGTTGTCATTGACCAAGAAGGAAATCCAAAAGGTAAACAACCCGACTTGAGGAACTACCAACAACGGAAGAACTAGCGTTCCTGTCCTTACTTAGAGGTCAAGTTGCCACCTGTCTATCGAAGGGGGATTTCCCAGCCTATCTCGGTATATGTTACCGAAAAAAGGAAGAAGAATCTAATGATTTCCCTAATTCTGTGAGAAAGAAAAACCAGTTTGTTAGAGCTGGGCCAGAGAAGCAATCAACAGAATGGGTCCCTGTTGTTCACAAGTGAAGGCACTGAACGGATCAAGATCTCGTAAATTCATTGTCTTTCTTGATTCAAATAAGAAAGAACTTCTTTCGCTATTGAAGCCATGCCTGAGCTGTCAGCTTATTAGCATCCCTCTTCTGCGTTTTGCATATTTGAACAATTTTGAAAAGACTCAGAATAAATACTAATATAAATATAAATTATTAAATAAGTTAGTGCATATCTTTATTTTTTATTTACTTTTTCGAAAGAGCTAAGATCCGGTGAATCGGAAACAATTAATTAAGAAAAAAAACTTTTTTTATGGAACAGACATATCAATATGCGTGGATAATACCTTTTCTTCCACTTCCAGTTCCTATGTTAATAGGGTTGGGACTTCTTATTTTTCCGACGGCAACAAAAGTCTTCGTCGTATGTGGGCTTTTCAGAGTGTTTTATTGTTAAGCTCCACTAATTCGGAACTTAATTTGAAAGCCATATTTTGACCCGGACGTTTTCGGGATGCCGCTAATAACCAACGAATGGCAAGTGCTTTTCCTTGTGTGGATCCTATTTCAATGGGAACTTGATGAGTCGATCCACCTACACGTCTTGCTTTTACTGCTATACCCGGAGTTACTCCATGTATTGCTTGACGTAAAACAGATAGTGGATTTGTTTCTGTCTTTTGTTGAATCTTTTTCACGGCTCGATAGATAATTTGATAAGCCAATGATTTTTTTCCGTGTTTCAGAATACGGTTAACCAACATGTTAACTAATCGTTTACACACTAGATCCAGACAAGTTGCAAGGATCACGCGAATCATCAAGCCTCAGTAATGGATACCGATTCTTGGTAGTTAATTTGTTAAGCTCTCGATAATCAATACACATCCGAAACAATTCATCCTTCTTGACTAACAACACAAGCGATCATCACTGTAACGAAACTTAATCTAATACATCCTTTATCCATCACTTCTCGCAGTTGACCGGATAACTCATTTCATTCTGACGGTGCCAAATGATAAGGCATACAAATACTACTCAACCGAACGCAGCAGTACTATACAACGAAACGCAGAAGCACTACACCTATCGTTTACAATACTCAATCGACACGAACTCCACTTCATGAGGCGGCAACAACTCTACAAAACTTCAAGAAAACCTCATAATACTCTCGAGTCATTAACAGATCTCTCAACTTCTCCTCAACCACTCTATCACTAATTACCTGAGCTAGGAATACATCACATTCCTCTTCCACATACTTCCTTGTTTCCAAACAAGATACCTCAAACGGAAAATTCACTCATCACCGTTCATAGTCAACACTCAGATTTTGCAGCAAAATCTAAACCAACAGCTATCAATTTATAATGAAGATTAGTCCAATCTCAAGCATCAGCACTTTGCACCACTAACCAATTCATACCAATAATCCACATCCAAAGATTCCAACTCTTTGAGCATCAAGTCGATACTAAACACCTACTTTCCTAAATTTAAGGAACACACTCTCAGTGTAAAACTAACACTAGCAACCTTTCCATCGGTTAACTCCACATCATAGTTAGTTGTCAATCTTATTGACTCTCCGTTGATAAAACAACTGAATCTTTACATTTCTACAGTTTCTACCCGATCTGAAACCAAACAACATACTGACATAAAGAATCTCAAGTAAGAATATACCATTTACAACATCCACACCTTAAGGTTTGTCAGCATCACTCAAACGTAATCTGGAGCAGCAACATTCCTATCTTGTCAATTTCCTTTCTTTGGACAATTCCTTTGTTTGTATTCTTTCTCACCACGGCTAAAACATATCACTACTCTAGGGGTACTAATTACAATGACTAATCCTCTTATTCTGCACTTAGCAGCTTTATGACCAGGTTTTCCTAACTCTACTCACAATTGTGGAAAATTACCTACATGGTATATAGTACAGCAAACACACTCGAGATTTATTTTGTTACTTTCAGACACAGTGACAGCACGAATTTCCTCATTCCTTCCAGAGTTTAAATACTGATTTCGGTCCTGTCTTTAGTTATTGTTAGTATTGTAATCCTTACAATTCTGACCTCGATTCGGGTTGGACTGAGCATATTCCCACTTTCTGTTATTGTTTTCAACAATACTATCTTTCTTATCTAGCACTTTCACATCCATTAAATCATGCGCCATCTGAACAGCTTCATCGAAAGATTTAGTTCTTAAAGAAATAACCTCACCCTTGATATTACTAGACAATCCTCTAATGTACTGCTTCCTTGTCTTACAGTCATTCATAAAAGTATCATGGCATAGCAAATATAGCTCATAAATTTCTCATTTAGCAGTAATAACATTGTTCCTCAGCACTAAGTGCCTTAATTTAGGTTCCAACTGTCCTAGTTCCTTCTTGGGACAAATCCTAGCAGTCAATAGTCCTTTCATCACGGTCCATGCCTTACTATTAGTCACAACCAATCCTAAAGTAGTCACTTGGTATTCCACCATCTTAGTGTACCATCCTGAAATATAGCAGCAGCAAATTTCACCTTATTAATTTTTGAACACCCAATAATCTCAAAGTACTCTCTATCTTATCAATCCAATTATGCAATTCTAATGCACCACTAATACCACAAAACTGCGCAGAACCACACTTCTCAAAATTAACTTAAGTACATTCTGTTGAACTTGCAGAACAGCAGCAACACTATCATCTGGATCAACAGCATCCTCATTATTGTTAGCAGCATCGCCATTATTTTCAGCAGCATCATCATTATTCTTAGCAGCATCATCATTATTCTCAGCAGTATCATCATTATTCTCAGAAGTATCATCATTATTCTCATCAGCATCATCATTATTCTCAGCAACATCATCATTATTCTTAGTAGTATCTACTGCAGCACCATTATCTCCAACACACTTAACCCCATCATCTTTTAATTCCTGGCAGCACGATCAGATCCAAATGCTCTAGCAATAACTTGTTCGTTGATACAAGGCTTTTTCCCGTATAAAAATTAAAGTTCGTTATAATGGTCTAATCGAATTGATCCTGGTTAACTATGCGACTCAGTCGTTCTTTGATGAAACAAATAGTTGTGTTTTTGTAGTATATTAAAGGTGCAAAAACTTTAAAGTAAAGAGCAGGTAGAATAAATCTAAATCTAATTTAAAATAAATGACGGGAATTTAAAGGCGTGACAAAAATTAAAAGGCACTAAAAGTAAATAACGCAAACTTAAAGCTATTTAAGGCAAACTTAAAACGCAACTAAAACTTAAACTAAGGCAAGGCTTAAGATAAATCTAAGGCAAGTAAACTTAAAGTGCGACTAAGTAAAAAGGCGGGAAAAGTAAAGCTTAAAAATTAAAAATTAAAACTTAAAAACAGTAACTTACAATAACCTGAAAATACCACACTTGGAATAATTACCCGTTCGGAATGTCACCTTCACCCGGAATAATTCTTCTTCGTTCGAAATAAATTAACATAAAACACTTATTCGGAACAATTGGCTCATCCGGAATATTGATTCATCCGGAATATGTCATTTATCCGGAATAAAGCCTTCACTCGGAATAATGCTTCACTGATCCGGAATAAATGAGACAAAACCTTGATTCGGAATAAATGACCATGGTTCGGAATGTTTCGAGTCAACTCCCTTGATTCGGAATGTTGTCTTGATTCGGAATGTTCCGAATGAAATCCTTCACTCCGAATGTTCCGAATGAACTCGCTGATCCGGAATACTTTCCCTTTACTCGGAATATTCTGCTGATCCGGAACAAATCTTCATAACCTTCGTTCGGAATGTTACGAATGAACTAGTTCCGAATGAATTCCCCTGATTCGGAATATTTCACAACAACTCCTTTATCCGGAATGTTCCGAATGATCAGCTGATCCGAAATATCAAATATTCCGAATGAAAGACCTTGATCCGGAATATGTCACTTTATCCGGAATAAGTCCTTTATTCGGAATAACTTCACTGATTCGGAACTTCCACTGATTCGGAACTTTCACTGATTAATAACTTCCTGAACAAAGCCTTGATTCGGAACAAATAGCTTGATCCGGAATAACCAAAAAACAAACCTTGATTCGGAATAGAGTCTTGATTCGGAATGTACCTGGGAATCAGATTGCAGCGAAGAACAAGGAAGAACAAATATACACGAATCTAAATAAAACTTAATCAAATCAACCAAAAGATTAAATCAAACTAATCAATAAACATCTACTAATCATAAACAAACAATCCAAAATAATCAAACTAACAATACTAATCAAAATATTCAAACCCACTTTAATCAAATCAATAAAACATCAAAAACATAAACATGAACAATAAAGCATAAAGATTAAAGATCAAATAAGAAAGGTAGATAGGAGATTGACAAGAAAAGTAAAGATTGACAATAATTAAAAGGAAACTTACTTGAAATTAAATGTATTTAAGGTGCAAGACAATTAATTAAATGACATGTAATTAAAGAACAAGTAATTAAAGGGTGGAAGACTAATTGTCACACTTAGCCAACAAAATGAAATGTAAATCCTAATGATCTATTTATAGGAGGATTAGGGAGGTGCTTAGGAAGCTTCCTCCCCTCTTTCTTCTTTCTTTAATTGCATCATTAAGTCCTTAATCTTCTTAGTGCTTCCACTAAAATGACTTTGTCTCGGGATTTCTTTAAACTCGTCTTGTAATTCTTCAATAAATTAGACTTGAGTTTTTCGGCTTTAAGTAAACTTCCGTATTTTTACTTTTTCTTCGATAAATCTTCAGAATTGGTCTTGGACTTTCGTTCTTTTTGCACTCTTGATTTCTTGACTTCGTCTTTTGTCTTTTTCTTCGATAAAAGCCCGTGAATGCCGTGTTTTCTTCCCTTTTAACATTTTGAACCTAAAATCACAACAAGAACACAAACCACGCATAATTCCGACATTTACGTCATAAAATACACGTTTTGGCTCGGTTATTATTGTAGTTAAGTGGTAAAAAGGATGGGTGTTTACACACCTATCAAATCCCCTACACTTGACAATTGCAATGTCCTCATGCAATGCATTAGTTACAAAGCACGATTACATTTTCCATCATAATCAATCCATGTTGGCCTTTATTAAAGAGATAGACAATTATAAACATTCAAAGTAAAGAAATCAAAAACATACCTTTGGGTTTTGGAAATGTCATGAATAATCATCATCCTCAATTTTTCACTTTCTCCAAACCAAGCTTAAAAACGAGATCATTGTTATTATAAGTTAGCAAACTAACACGAACTCATGTGGGCCAATTATTCACTTAGACTCCCTTATTCCTAGGTGTATCTCTCATATTTTATTATTGTCTTGAATGATCACGAGGGTGCATTGTTGACTTATTTCGATAGTTATTTAGGCTGAAAATAAAGTGGGACGATTTAATCAGTAGTTAGCTAAAGGACAAAATATTTTAAAACTGCTTCTCGGGACCTCATAAAGTTCATATCTTGGCATAACTCTCTTCGCGATTTGAGACCTTTCTCGGACCGATATTTGGCAGCGACTTCATTTTTCTCCAATCTTTATTTGGGATTTTAATATACAACGATCCGCATCCTTTTTGGACTTGGATCTATTTATCCTCATACCTTGTTAGGGCCTTTTTGGATAGACTTCTCCATGATCTTTTGGGGAGTATTTGCTTTTCGTCGTGTGTCTCGATCCTTCATATTGATTTTCAATAAATGATTCTTCACATCACTTGGTATCTTTAGCAACAAAATGTAGACCTCATGCCTTGTTAGGGCCTTTTCGGACTTGCCAATCTTCGCATCCCGCTTCAATAAGTTATGCCTTGGCTATGAACTCTAATCCATACCGAGCAACTTTTAAACGATCCTGGGCTAGAAGCTAAGTAACTTTTCAAATCGTACAACCTTATTTATTGTAGATAAATTTATTAACAAGCGATGGGAGAATAGGCTTATAATTAACTCACATAAATTCACGAAATAATACCAAACTTATAATTGACTCTATCATCTCTCGTTCTCCACAGTTTAAAATCTCAAGGAATGAGACTCGTGGATGCTTAGCCTATTAAATCAAAGTTTTGAGTTTTCGAGTCGTCTATAGGATCTTGCAAACTCTTATACTTTTTCAAGTTTAGAAACCGCATTTTAAAGTTCCCTTGATAAACGACTCTCTAGGATCAATTATAGGAACTTGCGAAAAGTTCTTGTTCTTAACCCGTGAGAGTTAAGACTTCCGCGTTTTATAGCTCCCTATATAAAAGCCTAGCAAAACTTGACTTAAACACGTTAAGGATACTAGCTAGAGTAAACTTAGATAAGTAAACTCGGGTTGAGTCAAAAGATTCACAACGTTTAAAAATTAAAACCACTTTATTAAAATTTATTCTAGCAAAGAAAGAAAATAACTATACAAAGGGAAAACTTAATAGGCCAAAATAGATCAAAAATTTTGAAAAATGTCGAAAAATTGATTTTCCGGTTAAAATGAGGACAAATACAAGGAAAAGACCACTTAACTTCGATAGAAGTCCCCCCTACACTTGATATAAACATTGTCCTCAATGTTTAAGCATGTGGGAGTTAACTCCCCTACACTTAGGACATTGTGCACGTTGTTTAAATCTTGCAAAGGAAAAGACAACTAACGAGATTCCTATTTTAATATTGAGAAATATAAAATAGTGAATCGAAAAGAGCTTAGGATAGAACCGGGAAGACGGAAACAACGGAATCACGGGTCGTCAAAAATCATCAAGAGTGGATCATTGAGCACTTGAATCCCTGAATATTAGAAGAGAGGAAATAGCAAACACCAACGGGTCTCCCCTACACTTAGGATCAAGATAGCTAAAAGATAGAAACATGGGTTGCCTCCCAAGAAGCGCTTGCTTTTTGTTAACCGAGTCGTGAGCCTGACTCGACCTTGATTAGCATAGGATGAAGCATGAAACATATCCATCGGGATCAAAGACATAGTTTTCGTCCATCAAATAGCACAAGCTTAAGGCGAACAAGGCAAGCCAAAGAAGAGTAGGCAAGGTTTCCTTAAGCAAAGATGGAGCACGGTGGGAGCAAGGGTGAAGAGGTGCAAGCATATCTTCAAAAGTTACAAGGATTTTTACTTTTATTTCATCAGACGGATACTGAGATGGCTGAAGAATATCGATACCGGGGGTCGAACACCTTTTCCTTTAGGGAATATAACACTCAGGCTCAGCAGAATTGGAAGATGATCCGCGAGGAAAATGCACAACCTCGTCCTCAGAAGGTGGACAAAGAGGTGTTAAATCATACGTGCTGCGGATGTTGGTGTCGTCCGGTTGCTTCTCCTTTGAAATAATTTTCTTCAAATCCGAAGTAGGATCAAGACCATAATCATCAAAGTCTAAAGGAGGAGCATCACTCTCATGAGGGAAGTAGGTATTGAGAAAAGTAGAGAAGTCTTCCTCAAATGAGTAGTCATCCAAAGTAGGATTAAGCATGGTAGGCGGAGGATCTTCATCATGTGAAGAATCACTCGAAAGAGTATCGGCCTCATCAAAATCATCATAAGTGGGCGTGTTGGGATACTCGGAAGTAAAATCATCATAATCATCCGTATCTGAGCTAGAATCATCATCATAAGCATCAAAGATCGGTGGAGAATCATATATGGGTGGAGGTTCCAAATTGGAGAGAGAATCATCCACATCATCTTGAAAAAGTGGATTATCATTGAAAGAATCGAATAGAGGATTGTTGTAGACGACAAAATCATCAAGCACATTAATCATATTCGCTGTTTCTCTTCCATAGGATTTGCTTGTAAGCTTCCCCATTTCAAAAACTTGTGCATCATCCCCGACTCTTAAGATGAGCTCACATTTATCCATATCAATTAAAGCTCTACCGGTTCTCAAAAATGGGCGTCCAAGTATTAACGGAATACGAGGGTCCATTTCATAATCAACAACGACAAAGTCAACCGGAAAAGTGAATGTGCCAACTTTAATGAACACATCTTCCGCAATACCAACGGGGTAAGCGAGAGTGCGATTAGCTAGCTCAAAAGTTATTTTGGTGGGTGTAAGGTCAGGCAATGATAACTTTTTCCAAACACTTAAAGGCATCAAATTAATACTTGCCCCGAGATCGGCTAAGGCGGTAAATTTGTCGGTTTGGTTAAAAGTACAAGGTAGCACAAAACGACCGGGATCTCCAAGTTTCTCCGGAAGTTATTTAAGAAGGACGGCATAACAATTTTCATTCAATCAAGTATTAACAAACTCCGCCATCTTCTCCTTCTTGTTAAGAAATTCCTTAAACATCTTGACAAATTGTGGCATTTGAGCAAGAGCTTCAACAAGGGTAAAGGTGATCTTCATGCCAGCAACCTTTTCCAAAAGGTGAGAGACTTGAATGTCATTCTTTGTCAAAATTCGAGCCTTGTTGAGTCGAGAAGGGTAAGGAATGCTGGGGTTGGGTGGTGGAGGTGTAACAGGTGAAGGTTGAGATGTTGAAGGTTTAAAGGTGGAAGGTGGGGTTGGTGGAGGATTCGTGGTGGGTACTTCGTCATGACGAGGCGGAGACGGTAATGATGTACTAATACTAGGTGTAGGAGTAGTAGGGATAAATGATGGTGGAGGAGGTGTAGATGATGGGGGTGGGATAGGTGGTCCTACTAAAGTAACTCCACTACGGATAGTAATAGCACTCACATTCGCTCGCGGATTGGTGACGGTGTTTGAAGGTAGAGACCTCGAAGTAGAGGGTTGAGTGGTGGGTAAGAAACTAGCCAGCATATTCTTCAAATCATTCGTTTGATTGCGGAAGGAGGATTGTATATTATCTCGAAGCTCGGATCTTATGTCATTTCCTTGCTTGGTGATATCTCCTTTCAATTTGATAATTTGGCTCTGTAGATTCTTGATTTGCTCTCCTTGGGTTCTCATTATGGCTTCAACATCTTGATTGATGGTTTGGGCTTGTTGAGCGGGTGGGTTATAAGGATTAGAAGCTCTAGGTGGGATTTGGTTGCTTCTATTGTAGTTTTTGTTGGGATTTTGGTTTTGAGGAGAAAAACCGGGTGAAAGGTAGTTGTTGGACCGGTAACTTAGCAAATTTCTATCCCCTTGAGGTCGGGCTTGGTAATTTTCCGGTGAATAATTACCATAAGCCGCATACACGTTTTCCGGATTTCCTTGAGTAGAAGGACAATCAGTGTATGAGTGAGGACCGCCGCATGTCTCACAAGGATTGGCTACTACTTTAACTTGTTCTTGGTTTTTAGCGAGAAGCAAGATATTTTTGTTCATTTCAGCCATCATGCGGGTGAATTCGGTCATATCGGGGTTTGCTGAAGAGGAAGAAACATTGACTCTTGGGTTGTTCCTTGAAGAAGCGGAGGAATCCCAGTTTTTGTGATGAGTAGTCATGTCTTCAATAAGCTCTCTACACTCCTCGGGTCTCCTTTTCATAAATGTGCCACCGGCGGCTGCATTAATCGTATCACGATCACCAAAAGTCAAATCGTTGTAGAAAGTATCAATTAAGGTCACAGGGAGCATGTTTTGGTTTGGACAACGATCGATCAAAACATTATATCTTTCCCAAGCATCAAAGGGAGATTCATCGGGATCTTGCATGAAACCGCTGATTTGATTGCGAAGGCTCGTGACCATGGATGGTGGAAAGTAGCGCGACAAAAAGCGTTGAGTCATTTCATCCCAAGTATGAATTGAATTCTTCGGGAGACGATCAAACCATTTCTCGGCGTGGTGTGATAAAGTATGTGGGAAGAGTTGAAGGCGAAGAACATCCATTGTGGAACCGGGCAACTTCATGCTTTGAGTGATTGTAATGAATTTGTCAAGGTGGTTGTCGGCATCATCATCAGGCATTCCTCGAAAAGGATTTGTTTGCACTTGTTGTATCATGTGATGCTTAAACGAAAACTACGGAGCCGTGATTTGCATCAGCGCAATCGGTCCTCCTCGTCCAAACATGGTGGGTTGACAAAGCTCCTCCATTGTCCGAAGATCGGGCTGTGGAAGAACATTGTTGTTGTTATTATTGACGTGCGGTGGATTATTGTTGTTGTTCACACCTGCCATAGCTAAATCTTCACGAGTCTCGGGCTCTTGATAAGTAGAAGATCTAGTACGCATACACCTACAAAGGCAAAAGAAAAAGAAACCAAACACAAAGAGAATATATATACACAATAAAAATAA